>BTPG01000006.1:54773955-54856455 GCA_036245525.1 Semisulcospira habei
GTGGCTTTAGATCATTGAATCAACACAGATTTCACAAACAAAAATATATGTACAATGGCAGGGAAGTGGTTAACCCTAGTGGATCTCTCTACGCTGGTTTTCTTCCTCGATTCGAGGGAGACCACCAGTGCATGGCTCTCAATAGTGTTTGTTTTCACACCCAGCGCCAACTGAAAAAAAAAATGATTTGACCATTACAGCTAAAGTAAAAGGTAGCGCCTGATTAGATTGGCGCCTGTGTGGATCTCGAGCTAATCGGGTACTACCTCAGAGATGTAGAGGCTCAAGCTAATCAAGCACTACCTGAATCTTCTGTTAGTCGATCCATCTAACCTCCACACCCACCCCTACCCGCTGTCGTATCTCAGGCTCAGCGGTCGGGTGTTTTATGTGACAAGTTAAACTCATTTGCGGCCAGCAAAATCGATTACATCCAGATGCGGTTTCCCGCGAATGAGTTAAGTCTGGTAGGAAAGGGCTTCTTTTGTTTTCTTTCGGGGTTTAAAGTCCACGGCACCGAAATGATAATGGACGGCCCTGATGAGCGGGTTATGGGAGACAGGGAAATCTATTGCCTATGGAGTACGACCTGAACACTGATCAATTCAGGCGCACTGCAATTGTACCACTTCGATTTACCAGGACCTTTCAACGGGCATGCTATGGAACAAGCCCGTCTATTTTCCCTGGATTGCGAGTCCAGCTACCGGGGCCCGAACAGAGACTCGAACCCACGACCAGGCGATTCCTTTCGCTCTCTTACTTCGACGTTTATCCGCCTGCGCTATTTCGGACTCGGCTGGAAAGGGGTTACCATGGTAAAAAAGAAATGACAGAAAATGCCAGAACAGGGTCCAATATGGGCGCCTCGTAACTGATTTCTATAGCCCGACTTCCAAGCCCAATGAATCACCGGTTATTTGATCTCACGAGTCTTGTAGCAGGTGCGAACATGCCGAAGGCAACACCTTTTGTTATGCTTTAGCCTTCTCGCTGCCGTGGACGCGGATTTCGCTTCTGAAACCACTGCACACTGACCCACATTCGCGCGAAGAACACCAATCAAATGGGACCAAGCATGAGCACAAAAATGTTGCAATCAGACTGTTACGATTGTGGTTGTGTTGTCCTGTGAGAGCATGCATGTGTTAATCATAGGAAACGATTAGTTATTTATTTGAGCTATCATGGTTACGAATCACATAACTTTTCAGTAAGATTTTCTTTCGTTCGCGCATAGAGCGAATTTCGCTTTGTTATGATACGTTAAGTTTAGTCCAGAACGTTCTAGAAAGGTCGCACTGTCTAGTGACCTCCTATGTGTGACGTCGGTGAATAAGTGACATTTCGCAACAAGTTGTTTACTGTGCGCGTGAAGTTAACAGCTGTTTTTTGTGTTTATGAAAGATTGTGAAGCTTCCAGAATGTATAGGCAAGGTCGTGAACGATCGGCCATACTATTGTGTGATGTCGTTATACAAAAGGATTTGGAGCTGAAATGAGCAGCCGAATTTTTGAAGCCTGTTGAAGTTATTCTAGAAAATTCTTTCTTTATTAATATTTATGAGTTTCAGTTACGTGTTTTGTTTTGACTGGTTGCGTTGTATGATTTTCTTAGATTATTCTGGAAAGTGGTTGTATATATAAAGAGGGCGCTAGGAAAGCACGGATATACATTGTCTTGCATTGTCAGTTATAGAGACACACAGTTTTTCGTAGGTACGTGGCCGTATAGGGTGTACATTGTGAGAGACGCAGCGTAATGGTGGTGTTCGTTGTATGAGGAACTTTGTGTCGCCAGTGTGGACATTTGCAGAAGAGACATTGTATCAGTGTTTTTGCATTTGGAAATGCATTGTGTGGAGATCGCATCGCTGAATTAAAATATTGCTGGAACTGTTACTCCAGTATTGTCTGCATCCATAAGCCACGTGTGACGGGTTGCAGCTGAATGAAGCTTATTTAAAAAAAAAAAAAAAAAAAAAAAATTACATGCGTGCGTCTGTTGTGTTTATCATACTACGACTACGACCCAACCACGTAACATTTTGGCACCTCCGACGGGACTTCTTCAGTTGGCCCAGTGGAAAGGGTAGCAGGAGAAAACAGCCAGCAGTGAAACGCAGAGATGGCGACATCGGAAATGGAGACATTCCTGAAAATTGGAAAGGAATGTGGACTCGAAGGAGCTCAACTCCTCGAGTTTGTAATGGAGAGAGAGAGAGAGAGAAAAGGAAAGTTTGGATAGAGAAGAAAAGGAGAGACTGGAGAAAGAGGAGAAAGAAGAAAAGAGGCGAGAGAGATAAGAAAAGGAGAGACTGGAGAGAGAGGAGAAAGAAGAAAAGAGACGAGAGAAAGAAGAAAAAGAGAGATTAGAGAGAGAAGAAAGAGCTAAAGAACGTGAAATCAGGAAACTCTAAATTCAAGCAAAAGAGGCAGAAACACAGCGAGAAGAAGCGGAGAGGCAGAGACAACATGAAATTCACTAAAGCAGATGGAGATTGAGGCACAGAGCCAGAGAGCTACTGAAGCAACAGTATTAGCCAGCAGAGAGCAAACAGCCCGTGCGCCACAACTTCCACCTTTCATTGAAAATTCAGATAAGATGGACGCTTATCTGGAGCGATTCGAGTGATTCGTAAGTAGTAACAACTGGAAACAAGAGACTTGGACTATCACGCTGAGTGCACTTCTAACTGGCAAAGCGCTTGAATTTTACACCCGCTTGCCAAGAGAAGAAGCCGAAGATTATACGCAGTTGAAAGCCGCCCTGCTAAGACAGTACGACTTCACTGAAGAGGGTTACAGGCGACGATCTCGGAACTGCAAGCCTGAAGAAGGAGAAACACCTGGCCTGTTCATTGAGAGAATCAAAAGCTACCTGGAGAAATGAATAGAGCTGGCTGGTTTAAACAAAAAGTACCAGGACCTGTGTGACCTCATCATCAAAGAATATGTCTTCAACGCATGTACTAAGGACCTGGCCGCCCACCTCAGAGAGCAAAAAGACCAGTCACTAAAGGCCCTGGCCGACTTCGCGCAAAGATACCTTGACGCCCACAACATGAAGTTCGGGTCCGGTAAGCCGCAGCGTGTGTCTGCACCAGCAGAGGAAATCCACAATGTCAGAGACAACCCGAAATACAAGCCGGTGGAGAACCTGACATGTTTTCTCTGTGGAAAGAAAGGTCACAAAAGCGATACGGTGTCCTTCTAAAGATGTTCCCCGAGGCGACAACATCAGAAGATCCAACCAACATCGCGGGATAGCAGGCAGAAGCAGTGCTGATGTTATAGATGCGTCTCTCCCAGACACTCTGAATGACTTTTATAGTCGTTTTGACAAAAGGAATACGACCCCACCTCCTTCTGTGGAGAGGAGCCATACTGAGAATCCACCTTTCATTATTCTAGACGCCGATGTCAGGTGCATGTTTTAGCGTTTAGACAGCAGAAAAGCTGCCGGTCCAGATAACATTTCTCCACGCTTACTCAGAAACTGTGCGGACCAGCTCTCGGGCGTCTTTACTGACATTTTCAACATGTCTCTCTCTCTCTCTCTCTCTCTCTCTCTCAGTACACTGTCCCTCAGTGTTTCAAAAGGTCCACCATCATTCCTGTTCCGAAAAAATTCAAAGTGTCCTCTCTAAACGACTATAGACCGGTCGCTCTGACCTCACGGTTGTCATGAAGACGCTTGAGCGCCTGGTCCTCCGGTTTCTGAGAACATTTACCGATCCTCTGCTGGATGGTGTTCAATTCGCGTATCGCGAAAAACGTTCCGTGGAGGATGCGGTGTCACTTGGTTTGTTTTATGTTTTACAACACCTTGAAATCCCAAACACCTATGCCAGAATTTTATTTGTTGGTTACAGTTCTGCTTTTAACACCACTATTCCATCCAAATTGTACCAGAAGATCCAGCAAATCGGAGTTCCAGAGGCATTGTGCACAGGTCGTTAAAATGTGTGGAAATGTGTCATCCACCCTCACTTTATCCACGGGCACGCCTCAGGGCTGCGTGCTCTTCCCTATGCTCTACTCCCTGTTTACTTATGACTGTGCGTCATGCCATGCCAGTACTAAAGTTCTGAAATTTGCAGATGACATCCCAATGGAAGAGTGCATTACAAACTCAGACGAATCCGCTTACCGTAGTCAGGTTGAGACTCTAATTATTTGGTGTAATAACAGCAACCTTGAACTGAACTCTGGCAAAACAAAAGAAATGATTGTGGACTTTAGAAAGAAACAGTCCCCTCCCCCTTTCCCGCTTGTGATCAATAGTGAAATCATTGAAACAATCCAGAACTTTAATTTTCTTGGCACTACCCTGTCATGTGACCTGAAGTGGGAGGAAAACACTCGCCTCATCGTCCATTGATTGAGAGCGTGCTCACCTTTTCGATCACGGTTTGGTATAGTTCCATCTCAGCCAAAGAGAAAATCAGACTGAGTAGGGTGGTCAAGACCGCTTCAAATTTCATATGCAGAGATCTTTCTAGCCTAGACTTACTGGCAGCGTCTCTTACGTAGAGCAAGTCTTATCTACGGTGATCCCACCCACCCCGGCAATGAGCTTTTCCAAATTTTACCATAAGGGCGCAGGTACAGGTCCATCAGTACCAGGACCAGCAGATTCTGCAACAGTTTTTTTTCCCTCTGGCTGTACACACTCTCTCTGATCTACCGGACTAATTGGAGAGAGCGCGAGTGGCGAGTGAGAACGAATGTGTACAGTCGGCTTTTAACTGAATCAGATGTTACTCTGTGTGTGTGTGTGTGTGTGTGTGTGTGTGTATGTGTGTGTGTGTGTGTGTGTGTGTGTGTGTGTGTGTGTGTGTGTGTGTGTGTTTAGTCTTAGTATCTGACACCAAGACAAATTCCAATGTTTTATTGTTTTGTACATGGAAACATATGGCAATAAACTATCTTATCTTATCTGATCTTATCTGATCTGATCTGATCTTATCTTATCACGTCTCAACACAGAACCGCCGCTGTATTAGCCAATGATGTGACGTCATCTAGTGACTTTGAGTCTAGAGAAACGCGAGTGACACCAGAGCTGATTGAATCTTTTAGAAAAAAATGGACGCATCCCACTAGGAGATGGGGCTATATTCTTACCAGTCTCAAACATCGCACTGCCTGAGAATAAAGTGTCGAATATGCCGGTGGTGTCAGGATTCGTCGGCAAAGCATCAGTGAGAGTGTTGAGAGACACTGGTTGTAGTTGCGTCATCGTGAGAAAGGAACTAGTAGATGAAAACCAGAAGCTACAGGAGTGGACACCCTCATTTTGGCCGAGGTAACTGTAAGGATTATCCCCCTTGCCAATGTCAGTGTCGACACCCCATACTTGACAGGAGAGGTGAAGGCGTTGTGCGTGGAGACCCCTGTCTACGATCTTATCATCGGAAACATTGATGATGCCAGAAACGTAGACGATCCAGATCCAGAGTGGAGACCGGAAACATGTGCTTTTACCACGAGAAGTCAAGCAAAGAAAAGTCACCAGACCATCCCTCTAAAAGTGGCGGACAACACGGAAGCATCCGTGGTGAATAAGGACAGGATGATAGAGCTACAGAGAACCGACCCCACGCTTGACAAGTCCCGAGGTCAGACTGAGCCCGTAACGCGAAAGGGAAAGGAGATAACCTTCGAGACCAGAAAAGATATCCTGTGTTGGATTTTCGACAGAAATGGAGATAAACCTGTGCGTCAGTAGTTCCTGAACCATTGAGGATGCAGGTGATGAAATTGGCCCATGATTGGGAGGACATTTGGGAAGCAACAAGACGCTCGATAGGATCCTAGCCGTTTTCTTCTGGCCTGATGTGAGAGGTGACGTCACCCGATTCTGCAGATCGTGCGACATATGCCGGAAAACTATCTCCAAGGGAAATGTGCCCAAGGTTCTAGAGAAAATGGCACTGATCGATATGCCTTTCAAGCGGGTAGCTGTGGACCTGGTGGGGCCAATATCTCCTCCAAGTGAAGTTGGTCATCGCTACATTTGTACCCTTGTGGACTACGCTACACGTTATCCTGAGGCTATACCATTGAAGAAGTTCGACACTCCAACAGTGGCAGAGGCGCTCGTCGACATGTTCAGCCGTTTGGGGATTCCTGAAGAGATCCTGAGTGACCTGGGAACTCAGTTCGTCTCTGAATACATAGAGGAAGTCAACCGGCTATTGAGCATCCGTCACCTTACTACCACACCTTATCACCCCATGTGTAATGGGCTTGTTGAAAAGTTTAATTGAACAGTGAAGGCTATGCTAAAGAAACTGTGTGCTGAGCAGCCAAGGTTGTGGCAAAGATATACTAATGCCTTGCTCTTCGCATACTGTGAAGTTCCCAAGGATTCGACAGGGTCTTACCCTTTTGAATTACTGTACGGTAGGACTGTAAGGGGGCCCATGCAGCTCCTGAAGGAGCTGTGGACCAAGGATATCGACGCGCCTGAGGTGTAGATCAGCTACCAGTACGTTTTTGACCTGAGAGAGAAGCTGGAAGATACCCTCAGGATGGCTCGAGAAGAACTGGGGAAGGCGCAGAACAAAGGAAAGCATTACTATGATCGTAAGGCGAAACCTCGACGATTCCAACCAGGTGACCAAGTATTGGTTCTTCTTCCTACCGACAACAACAAACTCCTGATGCAGTGGAAGGGACCCTACGTTGTCGATACGGTAGTTGGCATCAACGACTACGGAGTCAAAGTCAACAACAAGTTGAAGATTTGCCATGCTAATCTGCTGAAGAAGTATTTTGAGAGAGGTCATCAAGACAAAACACAATTAGCGGCATCGATGCATCTTGCTGATGACGAAAGACTAGACGACGAAAACCTGTTTGACCTTAACGAACTGCGCCACAAGGAGGATGTAGAAGACATACAGTTTGGTCAGAATCTGACCCAAACTCAACAAGAATAACTGTGCGTCCAGACGCAAGAGTTCAAGAATCGGTTTACACCTAACCCAGGGACAACAGACACCGTCCAACACGAGCTTGATCTGACATCGAACGAGCCGCTTCGTGACGAGCCGTGTCGTCGGCTTCGCAACACGAGTGAAGGACCGAGGGAGAATGTTCGGGAGACGCCGGATATAGGAGTCGTCAGGGATTCCAGATCGTCAGCGCTCGTCATGCCGGGAACAGAGAGATCTAATTTGGTGTGTATGGACTTTCATATATTACATAAGCCGACAGTGTTCGACCTAGGACCAATAACTCTACAACTGTGTGAACTGTGAAATGTAACTTGTGATTTGGTGTTGTTCCAGAAACAAAATTTGACATTAACTTTCATTACATCAAGGGTTCGCAGAACTTTAAAGCGGATTACCTGAGCAGAACAGGTTAAATAAACATTTCGGTGTTCATAACAATTTAAAGGGACATGACTTCGTTCACGACAGTTTAAAGGAACTGTGAGACGATCATTTTAAAGAAGTTGATTTGATTTCATTTTGATGTGAAATTCTTATTATTTGTGGTTTGTTGTAGGTTAATACAACCACAACCGTATTTTTAAGATTTGAGAAGAATTTTTTTTTTTGGTGAAATTTCACTCTAAAGAGGGGGGGGGGGGGGGGGGTAATGTTGGGATTGTGGTTGTGTTGTCCTGTGAGAATATGCATGTGGTAATCGTAGGAAACGATCCGTTATTTATTTGAGCTATCATGGTTACGAATCACGTACCTTTTAGTAAGATTTTCTTTCGTTCTTGCTTAGAGCGGATTTCGCTTTGTTATGATACGTTAAGTATAATACAGAACGTTTTAGAAAGGTCCCACTGTCTAGTAACCTCGTATGTGTAACGTCGGTGAATAGGCGACATTTCACAACAAGTTGTTTACTGTGCGCGTGAAGTTAACAGCCGTTTTTTTTGTGTTTTATGAAAGATTGTGAAGCTTGCAGAAAGTATAGGCAAGGTCGTGAACGGTCGGCCATACTATAGTGTGATGTCGTTATACAATTGGATTTGGAGCTGAAAGGAGCAGCCGAATTTGTGTAGCCTGTTGTAGTTATTCTAGAAAATTCTTTCTTTATTAATATTTATGAGTTTCAGTTACGTGTTTCGTTTTGATTGGTTGCGTTGTATTATTTTCTTGGATTATTCTGGAAAGTGGTTGTATATGGGCAAGGTTCAGAAAAGGAGTTGAGAAATTGTGACACACATAAAATGACTGTCTAAAGAAAAGAGAATGCAGAATATGAAAAATAAAATGAACGCACATCAGCACACAGGATATTTGACCAGATGAGACATTTTTAATGCAAAAAAAGTTTGAAACGCACAATTCAACTTGTGTGCATAACATCACCTCATGTCACAAACTAAATAAATCTATCAGAGCAGCACGAATACTGAAATGTAAAACCTAAGTGCATGGAAACAATAAAACAGTCATGTTAGTAATCTACAAACACTTGGAAGCAAGTTTGCATTTAAAACCAGTTTTACAGACAAGCGTGAAACAACTGAGTACATAACATTACACATGAGAACGGCAGGGTTGCATTACATCTCATTAGGCAGTCAATTCACCAAACATTTAACTTTAAATGCAACAAAACTACTTTACAGTACCTGAGGGAATTTTCCAATATGAAAACAACATGTTTGTCGTACAGGTACATGAATATTTTGAAGATAACCTTGGCACTAGTCAAACAAATATTAAAAAACATTAACGCAGCCACAACCCATATAGAAATTAAGCAATACAGTTTGAATGCAGTTGTGAAGTTCATTTGATTTAGGATAAACACAAAAAAGATCTTAACAATACCATTAGAAAGCGTACAATGCTTGGGAACGATTGATGAGTTCATAACTTCACGCTGTGACGTAACATTTGTGTGTGGCTAAAACCTTGTTATTTATGACAAACAGGAGCTGACTTGTCAGATTAACAAAACTAACAAGGGTAGACACTCTGACAAATTCTAACCAACCATGGTGTTGACTGCTTTTAAATATTAACATTTTAGTGGTAGAGTACATAACTTCATTACACAAATGCAGTGCTGAATGTTGTTAAGTGACAGCTTGCATTGAATAAAATTAGTTATGATGCCCAAAACTATGGAAGATGTCAACAGTTGACATAAGGTGAATTACAACTCTGCCAATCAGCAACCCATTGACTGTAGAATGGTTGATAGACCAAATAATTGTGGACATAACCTCACGCAGCGATTCATTAAGACAAGACAAGCAGCTCAAAAAACGTGATCTACAGTAGTAATTGCATTGATTTATACAAGTACACATAATTGCAAGTGGTACAGAGTACAATTAAATCAAAAGTTGTCCAACTTCACAACAGAGACATAAATTACAAATGCTGGGTTTGGGTGGAGGGTGGGGGGTTTCTAAATAAACCAAAGGCTCCACTATCCAAAATGTGATAAAAAGGGAAAATGACATCTAGAAGCGTCCAATAGAGCTATTTACAGGGTAAATGTGAAAAATAATGTTCTTCGATCCTGACGAGTAGTGTACTTGGCCAGTGTCTTAAAGATGTCGGATTCAGGAAGGAAGTATTCCTGACCTTTCTCTGGCCACTTCCAGCCTTCTCCATACTTCTCTAAGTAACGACCCCAAGCACCCTCCTCGGTTACTCTTGTGACCTGAAAACAGCAAATTATAATCTATCAAAATGAATCTCTCATGCTACCCTTTCAAATAAAACTGCTGGCGCGTTTTCTTCTTTATGTAAAAAAATAATAATAATACATAGTTTTTATATAGCGCCCTTCCCCACGAACAGCAAGATCGGAGCGCTTTACAGCACACACACACAAAATATTAAAAAGGAGAAAAATTAGAACGCACTTACTCTTTAAATAAACATCTGCTCGCACCATGTAGGCGCGTTCCTAACACGAAACACACACACACACACACACATAGCCTATCTACATGGGGAAAACAACCAACATTTCCAGGCAGCACATCCAGACTAAGCTAATCTTGATATGCTACCTGGAAAAGATGGGTCTTCAATTTTGTTTTGAAGGTCAACAGGGATGGGGAAAGACGAACATGCAGTGGAAGTGAGTTCCAGACGTTCATGTACATGGTGGTTATCGAAACGGCATGCAGCAGTGGGGTCAGTAACTGGGCATCTCTTATCAGTCATACTGTTCAGCTTCACCCCAATTTGAAAATTATGAAAGCCAAACAAATAAATACATACCTGCGCCACAAATTGAGAAGTTCCTCCTTTCTTGGACTCCACATTGACTAACAAAAACTGCCCTGGAGCCACAGGATCAACATCACAACCTGCACAAGAGACGAGTTTGAACAGCGATATATTTTATAAGGGGCTACTCTTTGTCTCACAGGAATATACTAGCTTACTGAACATTAATAAACCAGAACCATCTTATCTCTCCCCCATAGCGTCAGTACTACAGTTAGCTCTTCCCACAGTGCCTGTAATACAGTTAGCGGTTTTCCATAGCTTCACCTGTACTACTTAATGGAGTGTCTAAAGTGTCATCAGACTATGAACCAATGGGACTGAATTAAGTACTGTTAAACATACTAAAATCATTATATCAATACCAGATGAGGAAAAGCGGATTAGTAGACGAAAGAAATTATCGACTTTGAAACTTGATTACCAATTCAACCCCTAGCATTGAGTACTAGCAATTGACATTTTAAACAAAACGTTTATTTTAATCAAGAAAACCAACCTTCTTTGGGTACACAGACCACAAAATGATTTGGCACCCAGCTTTGTGGCAGGGCCAGTGTTCCATGTGTGCTAGTCCACATGATGTACCCTGGTTTCTCATGGACAACGTCACGGGGCAGTACCTTCCTGTGCAGATGTTGGCGTACAGTTGCCCCACCATAGTCAGGGTAGATAGAGAAGAGGGGCCTACCCAGCACACTGCTGAGGGCATGGACTTCCCACATCCCCATGCTCATGCCATTCTTTCTTACCTGAATATAGAGCAAAACAAGAATCAAAACAGAGCAAGGAAACTGCCTAAGAACTGCTTAAAGTTATACGAATGTTCAATTGTAAACACGTGCGTGTATACTATTAACACTGAACTAAGAAAAATAAACTGATAAAAAGGTCAAGTACATTGATTGAAGATCTGTGGTTGAAAAGTAATGGTGTATGTAACTTCACCATTTCGATGTAAGCTAGCTTTGACAGAGAATGTGAAGTTATGCACAAAGAGTGGATCAAAAGGGCAGTTTACCTTGGAGGACAATTTACTAAAATTAGCTACTTTTTAGGTAAGGAAGCATTGTAAACTGCATTAAATCGATGCATTGCCACAATAGCGATGTTTAATGGCTCGAAATGTGTGTGCATAACTTTACACTATGCTATGCAATGGGTCTGGTCATGAAGTTATGTACAGTCCCATAGGAATGGGAAAATACAAGCAGACTAAAGCCCCAAAAGTTATCAACCACATGTGTTGAACAAAACTAGTTTTATTCATTTATTATAATGTGTAATACATAATTAAAGAGCTCATCTTGAAAAATAATGGTGTATGTAACTTCACCATTTTAATGCAGGTTTGCTTGGACAAATACAGTGTGAAGTTATGCACAGGGAGTGGAATAAAATAGTGTGGTGGTGGTGTGTGTGTTGATATTCATTTAACTTTCAAGGGTAAATAATGTATACAATGTATCTTTTAAAAGACAACGTATCACTTCAAATTTAAAATTTAAAAAAAACGAATTGTGTTCATCATTTCACAAACCCACTTACTTGTCTGGTTTTGGAAGTTGGTAGTAAAGTTATGTACTAAGAGAAATTATCTCACAATGAATAGAAGAAATCAATAAGTGGGGTACGTGTTCACATATTAAGCTTCATAATAATCCTAAAGTGAGAAAAACTAGATTACTCTAGATTCTTTCAAGGATGGTTTGAGTTCGTCACTTCACACAACTTTCAGCATTAGGAATTTTTATCTAGCGGTGTGACGTTATGCACGTGGCCGGTATCACAAAATTTAAAACCGATAGTGACCACAACCAGAAAAAAATCAAGTATCATGTTATGAAAACATTTGTGATGCATAATTACTAGTCTATGAAAAGAAATATTCGAGCCTTTTACAAATTAACATACCACCTCTAAGATGAGATTTTTCCGGTTGTAAAGTTACGCACACAAATGAATTACACAAACAAAACTTGCCACAGGAATTTATTTGGCTAGTGGTCTATTTGTCCGCAAAAAAAAAAAAATCGTCCGTTTAAAAATATCAACGTTTTACACTGATTTGACAATAATACTCTTTAAAAAAAACTGAGTACGTAGCTTCACGACAAATTACCTTACACCGGTGCAAATATAATTTATTATTATCTACGAACAAGAACGTTTTCTCAAACATCTTTGTAGTGATGCTGTTGACTTGAAATAAACCTACATTTTTATCATAAAAGCGTAAGATTTACTCCGTGAATGTCGACGTAAAAGACTAAAAACATTGACCAAACTACCAGAAATCTGAGTACATAACGTAGATAAAAAATTCACACCGCTTGACTTACCTTCATTTTTGGACGAACTGATCTCCGTACTTGCTTCTTCCTCCATTGTCTCGTATAAAATGAACAAAGACCGATTGTTTCGCGCGTTAAAATTCCCGCTAACCGCATTATTAAGAAAATATAGCGTCCCAAAAAAAAGAGTACGTTACGTTTATTTTTCATGACACAAAAGTTGACAGAAATTGGTTTGCCTATTTTATTCGTTCGATGAATTATATCATTATACTGATTATTGTATAGCTTCAATTAAGGTTTAGACTCATGTTTGATAATTGATTAGCAGAAGAAATAAAGTGCATTACAACATCAGCGCGGATTAATATGCCCTATGGCGGAATCACGAAAAAATGTTACGTACTCAAGAGTTGCCGGTTTTGACGCATAACTCCGCAGAAAACGAAGCGATTTTCAAAGTTTAATTATTTTTGTACCCTTTATACATTTTTACTTTCGAAAATGAAATTTGTATGGATATTCTCTGAAGCAATTTTATACCAGTCGTCAAATACCGAACACACTGTTTACGATGTCACAAAAAGTGACGAAAACAGCTGAACGTCATGTCATTCATCGTCAATTTTCTCTTCTTTGATGTATTCTATCGATCTTTCCTTGACGTCATAATGAAGAACGACCTTTTCTCTGCCAGATGCACATCGTATGTTTTGTCAAATGATAAGGTTTACAGAGACAGCTTCCTCGCAAAGTAACAGTACTAGCGAAAATCGAGTCCGACGCCATTTCAGACCCTTGCCCATATATAAAGAAGGCGCTAGGAAAGCACGGATATACATTGTCTTGGATTGTCAGTTGTAGAGACACGCAGTATATCGTAGGTGCGTGGCCCGTATAGGGTGTACATTGTGAGAGACAAAGCGTAACGGTGGTGTACGTTGTATGAGAAACTTTGTGTCGCCAGTGTGGACATTTGCAGAAGAGACATTGTATAAGTGTTTGTGCATTTGGAAATGCTTTGTGTGGAGATCGCATCGCTGAATTAAAATATTGTTGGAACTGTTACACAGTTTTGTCTACATCCTTAAGCCACGTGTGACGGGTTGCAGCTGAATAAAGTTTATTTAAAAGAACATTACGTGCGTGCGTCTGGTGTGTTTATCATACTACGACCACGACCCAACCACCTAATACAGACCAACAAGAGACATAAATGTCTCTTGCGGATGGGTGGCGTTCTCCTTGCCCCTGGTTAATCTTTGTTAGAATCTGTCGCGTGACACTGTGCTGATGCAGTTGCCCTTTTTTGTCCATCCTAGTCAGTCACACCTCGGCATTGCAATCTCACATCAAAACGGAGACGTGACAAACGCTTGCCGATAATCGTCCTGTCCATACGCCGACAGACACTGATTTGCGCGTGTGTTGGCCCCCGACAGTTGAGTATAGCTGAGCTCCGCCTCCACGGGTAAAATGTCCCTGTGGATTTGTACGCCAAACGCGTAAAATGCAACGAAAATCTCAAAGTTCGTTCGTTAGTTAAACTTTATTGTCCGTATGACATCGGAGATGATAAGAGACTAGCTGGTTTAGGTTTAGGGTGCATTATAGCAGGGTTTTTTTTTTTACAGTGTTACGGTAGCTGGGAGATAAAGGAAAGAAAAGGGAAAAATATTTTCAGATATTATTAGGGTCTTTTCCACTTATATTTCAGTTCACGGCTTAGCTCTTAAACGTTCGTGCAAATTGTATGCATTTTTGACAGCGCAACAGGTAAATGGTTAAAAATACACAAAACTAGTGCAAGTGTTAACATATTATAGACATATTATATATCAGTTGAAAGCAAATTGAATTTTCTTTCAAACAGGCACACTAACAACAATAAATAATTACACTGTAAATCATGAAGAAGGGTTCAATGTCTAAATTTTATTTTTATTTTACCGCAAAATATTAAACATTCAATAGTCGCAAAGAAGAAAATTTTTTTATTACTGTACAACAGTCACTAAAAGAAGTTAATTCTGAAAGCCACTACAATTCCTGACAAAACAAGCCCAAGTATGTTAAAATTGCTTTATAAATGTATGTTCTATCCTCATGAAGACAACGTGACTGAAATACGTAAACGTAGCACAAAATGAAAACAATGAAAGTAGCTCACAAGAATGAACTGCTATGAACAACATAAACAGACTGTTCACTATTTATATTTCTTTCTGTTTGCAACCATGGAATTCAGCTGTGTTCAAAAAGCCACATGTTTCTACATTTATACACATAATTTGTTTATAAATCAATGCTTAGCTTGCAGTGAAAATATTTGCAGGTGAAAATTCCAACAAAGTACAAATACACTTTACACAGCATCTACATGTGAGCTTGAAGTAGGCAGTTTCTCTTGTTTGTAAAACACAAAGATTTATCACACACAGAACATTTCACATGTGTTTTTCTTTCAACTTTTTCACTGGCATAACATAATCTACAAATTTTTGCCTTTTCCATCATCACCGGGTGCATTGCGTGGTTAGGCGGTGGCACTGGAGTAGGTGCCCGGCTGTTAGTCTTCTTGAACAGAGGCACATCACTATTTTCATCTATTCCAGCAAGTTCTCTAATTAATTCCTCAGTGAATTTCAGCTGATTGAACTTTTTATGCCTTTGTAACTCTGGAATATCAGGGTTTTTCCATCGAAAATCATTAAAAAGTATGTAGGAATTTACTCGCGCAATGTCAAGAAAATGAAAAAACAAGGTTTTCCAGTACCTGTGAGTTTTTCTCAGAGTTTTATATTTACCAATTAACTGGTCACTTTTATCCACCCCACCCATATATTTATTATAACTATCTACAAGTTTGGGCTGACGCACTTTTATTGCCCTAAAGGCACCATTTACTTTATTACGCCGCTGTACGTACTTATAACTACTGCCATTCTCATGCATGGTGCTAACAAATGTGACAGGCTTATTATCAAGCCATTGTAAATATAATAAATTTCCCTCCCTCAACCATCTCACAGAGCCTCTAGTATTCTTGGAAAAGGATTTTGTATCCTTGAATAATGGTGGTATGCCTTTACGACTGGCAATGGCAGTGCCGCACGCAAGAACACCATTAGCTAATAAATCTTTCATTAGTGCTACACCTGTATAAAAGTTATCAAAAAATACATGATAACCTTGTTTGAAAACACTTTTACACAGCTTCATAACAACATCATAAGCCAGACCAAAGTGTGACTTTTTAGTGCTTTTTCCAGTATATACATCAAAATCATAAGTATAGCCATTAGAAGAATCTGCTAAAATCCACAACTTCATTCCCCACCTTGTGGGCTTATCCTTCACAAACTGCCTGAATGTGAATCTACCACGGTTTCTTACCATTCTCTCATCTACAGACAGATTCATATACGGTTGATAAAGTTTCTTGCACTTGGCCTTGATGTAGTCATGAAGAAGGCGTACCTTACACAGTTTATCACTCACATTGTTCTCGGTAGCAGCATTGCACACTTTCACAAAGGCCTGAAGGGCCTTGAAACGAGCATAACTCATAAATTTCCTTGCCCACAGTCCATGGTACAGAGCAGTGGTCGACCAGTATGCAGCTTCATTTGGAGCTTTCACAATGGCCATGTACATAAGCAACGCAAAGTATACATACAGTTCATCTGTGGTGACGTCTTTCCAGCCTTGATAAGATAGTAGGCTTATCAGGCCCATGCATCCTTGCGTAGTCGTTAGTCCACTCACAGATGCGGGTAACGATGTCCAGGGTGAAGAAGAGTTTGAAGAAGCAGGCAGGTGTCACGTATCTCCTCACATCGTCCCTTGTGCGGCAGTCAGGTAGCTGTATGCCAGGTGTTTTGTAAGGTCTGAACTTGGGCATGGGGTCAGTAGGGCCAGGATCCAGATTCCCATAGCTCCAGGCACTGCAAACACAAAGTATGGAATGCAATAAATACAAAGCATGTATTGTTTTGTTGATATTATGCATGTAACCATGATCAGAAGCGATGACAGCTTCCCTCTCACACTGACACCAGTGGCAGCCATAATGTAAACAAAGCAGACAGCCTCCTAGTTACCTCAGTATACGCTAAAATATTAATGAAAACTTGAGCAAAAAGAGATGAACCCACATAAAAGGTGTACAGATATACTATTCCTGCCATAATTTAGACGTCGTTGTTATTATTGATGCTTTTTTAGCGTAACTTTTGCTTCGTAAACACAAGAATGACATCTAAAAATAGACACAAGGAATCACAGCGCTGGACAGACAACAGTTAGATCCCCTGCCCCGGCATATCAGGCACCCAATCGCCAGCCCACAGAGAAATACGCAGGTATAGAATAAGACAATCATTTCCATTCCTAAAATAATGGATCAGGTCTCTTATATAACCCATGTCTTTCTCCGGAACTTAGGAAGTAGGCAGGAGAAACATACATACACAAACATGAAGGTGCGCTACTATATGTGGTCGGGTAAATACCCTGATTTCCCACAGTAGATGCACAGAACATTACACAACAATGTAACGATACAAATTTTGCCTCGAGTTATACATGATACTCACAAACCAGATAGGTGAGGCTAGCGCTGGCAGAATTGTCAGTACTCAAACCAAGGGGAATCACAGCGCTGGACACACAACAGTTAGATCCCCTGCCCCCGCCTATCAGGCACCCAATCGCCAGCCCACAGAGAAATACACAGGTATAGAATAAGACAATCATTTCCATTCCTAAAAGAATGGATCAGGTCTCTTATATAACCCATGTCTTTCTCCGGAACTTAGGAAGTAGGCAGGAGAAACATACATACACAAACATGAAGGTGCGCTACTATATGTGGTCGGGTAAATACCCTGATTTCCCACAGTAGATGCACAGAACATTACACAACAATGTAACGATACAAATTTTGCCTCGAGTTATACATGATACTCACAAACCAGATAGGTGAGGCTAGCGCTGGCAGAATTGTCAGTACTCAAACCAAGGGGAATCACAGCGCTGGACAGACAACAGTTAGATCCCCTGCCCCCGCCTATCAGGCACCCAATCGCCAGCCCACAGAGAAATACGCAGGTATAGAATAAGACAATCATTTCCATTCCTAAAAGAATGGATCAGGTCTCTTATATAACCCATGTCTTTCTCCGGAACTTAGGAAGTAGGCATGAGAAACATACATACACAAACATGAAGGTGCGCTACTATTATGTGGTCGGGTAAATACCCTGATTTCCCACAGTAGATGCACAGAACATTACACAACAATGTAACGATACAAATTTTGCCTCGAGTTATACATGATACTCACAAACCAGATAGGTGAGGCTAGCGCTGGCAGAATTGTCAGTACTCAAACCAAGGGGAATCACAGCGCTGGACAGACAACAGTTAGATCCCCTGCCCCCGCCTATCAGGCACCCAATCGCCAGCCCACAGAGAAATACGCAGGTATAGAATAAGACAATCATTTCCATTCCTAAAAGAATGGATCAGGTCTCTTATATAACCCATGTCTTTCTCCGGAACTTAGGAAGTAGGCAGGAGAAACATACATACACAAACATGAAGGTGCGCTACTATATGTGGTCGGGTAAATAAATACCCTGATTTCCCACAGTAGATGCACAGAACATTACACAACAATGTAACGATACAAATTTTGCCTCGAGTTGTACATGATACTCACAAACCAGATAGGTGAGGCTAGAGCTGGCAGAATTGTCAGTACTCAAACCAAGGGGAATCACAGCGCTGGACAGACAACAGTTAGATCCCCTGCCCCCGCCTATCAGGCACCCAATCGCCAGCCCACAGAGAAATACGCAGGTATAGAATAAGACAATCATTTCCATTCCTAAAAGAATGGATCAGGTCTCTTATATAACCCATGTCTTTCTCCGGAACTTAGGAAGTAGGCAGGAGAAACATACATACACAAACATGAAGGTGCGCTACTATATGTGGTCGGGTAAATACCCTGATTTCCCACAGTAGATGCACAGAACATTACACAACAATGTAACGATACAAATTTTGCCTCGAGTTATACATGATACTCACAAACCAGATAGGTGAGGCTAGCGCTGCCACAATTGTCAGTACTCAAACCAAGGGGAATCACAGCGCTGGACAGACAACAGTTAGATCCCCTGCCCCCGCCTATCAGGCACCCAATCGCCAGCCCACAGAGAAATACGCAGGTATAGAATAAGACAATCATTTCCATTCCTAAAAGAATGGATCAGGTCTCTTATATAACCCATGAGTCTTTCTCCGGAACTTAGGAAGTAGGCAGGAGAAACATACATACACAAACATGAAGGTGCGCTACTATATGTGGTCGGGTAAATACCCTGATTTCCCACAGTAGATGCACAGAACATTACACAACAATGTAACGATACAAATTTTGCCTCGAGTTATACATGATACTCACAAACCAGATAGGTGAGGCTAGCGCTGGCAGAATTGTCAGTACTCAAACCAAGGGGAATCACAGCGCTGGACAGACAACAGTTAGATCCCCTGCCCCCGCCTATCAGGCACCCAATCGCCAGCCCACAGAGAAATACGCAGGTATAGAATAAGACAATCATTTCCATTCCTAAAAGAATGGATCAGGTCTCTTATATAACCCATGTCTTTCTCCGGAACTTAGGAAGTAGGCAGGAGAAACATACATACACAAACATGAAGGTGCGCTACTATATGTGGTCGGGTAAATACCCTGATTTCCCACAGTAGATACACAGAACATTACACAACAATGTAACGATACAAATTTTGCCTCGAGTTATACATGATACTCACAAACCAGATAGGTGAGGCTAGCGCTGGCACAATTGTCAGTACTCAAACCAAGGGGAATCACAGCGCTGGACAGACAACAGTTAGATCCCCTGCCCCCGCCTATCAGGCACCCAATCGCCAGCCCACAGAGAAATACGCAGGTATAGAATAAGACAATCATTTCCATTCCTAAAAGAATGGATCAGGTCTCTTATATAACCCATGTCTTTCTCCGGAACTTAGGAAGTAGGCAGGAGAAACATACATACACAAACATGAAGGTGCGCTACTATATGTGGTCGGGTAAATACCCTGATTTCCCACAGTAGATGCACAGAACATTACACAACAATGTAACGATACAAATTTTGCCTCGAGTTATACATGATACTCACAAACCAGATAGGTGAGGCTAGCGCTGGCAGAATTGTCAGTACTCAAACCAAGGGGAATCACAGCGCTGGACAGACAACAGTTAGATCCCCTGCCCCCGCCTATCAGGCACCCAATCGCCAGCCCACAGAGAAATACGCAGGTATAGAATAAGACAATCATTTCCATTCCCAAAAGAATGGATCAGGTCTCTTATATAACCCATGAGTCTTACTCCGGAACTTAGGAAGTAGGCAGGAGAAACATACATACACAAACATGAAGGTGCGCTACTATATGTGGTCGGGTAAATACCCTGATTTCCCACAGTAGATGCACAGAACATTACACAACAATGTAACGATACAAATTTTGCCTCGAGTTATACATGATACTCACAAACCAGATAGGTGAGGCTAGCGCTGGCAGAATTGTCAGTACTCAAACCAAGGGGAATCACAGCGCTGGACAGACAACAGTTAGATCCCCTGCCCCCGCCTATCAGGCACCCAATCGCCAGCCCACAGAGAAATACGCAGGGGATCTAACTGTTGTCTGTCCAGCGCTGTGATTCCCCTTGGTTTGAGTACTGACAATTCTGCCAGCGCTAGCCTCACCTATCTGGTTTGTGAGAGACACAAGGAAGTCTGTACCTGTCATGTGGAACACGGCGATTTCCAAAGCCATTCCTCCCCAAGGTTTTCAGTGTCTGCACCATCAGAATTATCCAAGGATACATCAGTGGAGTAATCCGTTTCGTTTTCACTCTCCTCTGAACTCATGATAGCGAGAAATCGACGAAAGAAATGCGCACAAGAAGATCGCAACTCAAACAAGATGGCGAAGAATTTGCAGAGAGCAAGCACGTGATAGGATGCGAATTTATTTTATTTTATTTTAATATATTTCGTATTTTTACAGCATGGAGTCATTCAAACATTAATGTGAACCCTATACAACTAATAAAATTAGTGAAATAAAAAAAAAATACGATTCTAAATTTTTCATAGCAGTGGAAAATTCCACTGTGAAAGCGTGGATGGAATTCCATCGATGTCAAGGGAGGCAAACGTTTAAGAGGGCCTATAATGTGTTTCAGTCCTTGAAGTTAATAATATGGTAGTGTAAAGTCGAGTTGGGCCCAGGGCTTACGAGACGCGGCGTAGTTAAATATAGAGTAAGAACCAACAACAACGGTCCTATATTATGGGGAAGTATTTTTATTCATGCAACGTGTTAAAAAAGGATAAAATCCTGTAGACCACATGGCAATGAAGTCGGTGAATATTCAATGTAATAAAACTATCGCCTTAGCCAAGCTTAAACTCTTAGACCACCAAATCCAGAGGGAAATTCAATCCCCCACGGATATGGCCAGGGCGTGGAAAACTGTTAAAAAATTTAAAAATAAATACAATCACACTCCGACTCCACTTATTAATAATGGTCTGAGTTATTCTACTGACAAGGAAAAGGCCGAACTTCTGGCTGAATCCTTTGCTGCTATCAGCACCATAGATAAATTTAATTATGCCGCCAAAAATTTTGGAGGAGTGGAAGAAAATAAATTAGAATTTAATGACCCCCTTCTCTTAGAGCCGGGAGATTTTGCCCCGATAAACCTCCCCCTGACCATGGAGGAGTTAAACACCGTCCTGTCCCAGGTGAGATCAATCAAAACCTCACCGGGATATGACGAAATAATCTACGTCATGCTGAAAAATCTTCCACTTGAAGGAAGAAAACTTTTACTGAGCCTGTTTAACCAATGCTATATTGAGGGCCTTCTATCACAAGCTTGGCACCATGGGATTGTAATTCCTATTTTAAAACCCAAGAGACCAAGAAATTTAGCTTCATCATATCGACCTATAACCTTGACATCCCATATAAGTAAAATTTTTGAGCTGCTAATTAAAAATAGACTGGACTACCATCTGGACAAAAATAAGGTAATACCTATCGTTCAAGCAGGCTTTCGGAAACATAGATCTGTATCCGACCAGCTATATACTCTTTCCTCTTCAATTAAGCAAGCCTTTAAGAAAAACCAAAAAGTTATGGCCTGTTTCTTTGATGTCAAACGAGCGTTTGACGTCGTTTGGCATAAAAATTACTACAAAAGGTCAACATACTTGGTCTAACGGGAAATATATATAAATATTTAAAAAAAACTTCCTACAGCAAAGCCTACAGGTCAGGCATGGGCAGGCCCTCTCTAGAATACATAAAGCGGACTGCGGGGTACCACAAGGCACTTGCCTTGCCCCAACGCTGTTTAATATTATGATGGCAGATCTCCCGACCTATCTTAAATCTAAACTAAACAAATATACTAATATTTCATTAAAATTATCCCAATTCGCAGACGAAATAGCCATATGGAAACCAGTTAAAACTACCAAATCGCAGAATAGAGAAATACCGATAGAAAAATCTAATAAATTTCAGAAGGCAATCAACATGGTCCAGAAATACCTTGAAAATAACGGCTTTGGGCCAGCCCGCGAAAAAACGCAACTAATAATTTTTAGTACAAAGAAAGTTAAGTTTTGTAACCAGATTACCATAACTAATTTTGATGTTAAATACCCGATAATTCCCTTAACCAAATAAAATTCTTGGGTGTAATATTTACGTCCACACTAAACTGGACCCCTCATATAAATAGTCTAATTTGCAAAGCAAATAGGGCAGTAAATCTGATTAGAGTGCTCAAGCACGAGGTGTGGGGCAGAAATATTAAACTCTTGCTGCACCTCCATCATGCACTGGTGCGATCCAATCTCAACTATGGAGCCGAGTGTTGTGCCTCGACTTCCAAACAAGCTCTAAGGACACTTGAAACCGCAGAAATGCGATCGCTAAAGTGCATCATTGGAGTGCCATTAAATGCAGCAAACAAAGCAGTATATGCCCTCACCAAGATACTCCCACTAGACCAATACCGGCTGAAATTCTGTGACAATTATATTAATCATATTTTTAATACCCCAAATAATGCCCAGGAAACATTTCACAATGAATTAAACATGGATCGCTTGGAATTGGCGTTCCATTCAATACAGAAGCGCAAGGTTGAACCGACTCTTGCCTCAATAGTACGTTGGGTACACGAAAAAGCCGTGGTGGTTCCCCAGACCATTACTTCTGTTCCGCTCTCACCCTTACCACCCTGGACCCTGCACGCGGCCACTATAACAACAGAAATACCGAACATCACTATAAAAAAAAAAGCGACCCATATCTCCAGAGACTAGTGACTCTGGAGTACTTGGAAGCGCAGTATCCACACGCTCTTACTGCATACACCGATGGCTCTTTAGATGATGCCGGTAATGTAGGATGCGGGGTGTTTATACCTTCGCTAGAAAAAAAAAAAAAAAAAAAACACTAGTTATAAGCTTGGTAGTGGTTGGGCTATTTGCACGGCCGAGCTGACGGCCATTTTAATGGCCCTCGGCCATGTGCTGACCCTACCATTACAGATGTACCAATTTTTAATTTGTACTGATTCCAAAACTGCACTATAAAGTATTCAATTAAACGATCGATCAGCCAGACCAGACATTGTACTTAAGGTCAAACTTACTATTCATCAACTTATTGCTAGAGGTGTTAACATCGCTCTTCAGTGGGTCCCCTCCCATGTCGGTATCCTTGGTAATGAGGCTGCTGACAGGGCTGCTCGGGCTGGTGCTACGGGTAGACCTGGCGCACAGCCCATTCAACTGGCATTTACTGTAAAAGAAACCAAAATCTGTATTAACAAGCTAATAAAAGAAATCAATGCTAAAAATAACCAACTACTAGCTGGAGACTGCCCGACCGTCCTTGCCTATAAAATTAATAAACATTATATTATTTATGGGCTGCCCTTCGTCGAACATCAATAGAATTCTTACAAACAAATGGCGGACCCGCTGGGCTAGGCCGACCTGCCTCTGCGGCGAGAACTTCACCCCTGACCATGCGGTCTTGGAGTGTGGGGCCTCGCCGCTGAGTGTGCGGATCTCAGATCCGCGTATCCTAGAGACGCGTCTATTCATGATATCCTGGAAACAGCTGACTCTGACACTGTTGCCAGAGTCACAGCGGTATTAAAACACCCTAGTCTTACTTACTTACTTACGCCTGTCACCCCTACCCGGGTATAGGCCGTCGACGAGAGACCTCCAGCAACTCCTGTCCTGTGCTTCTCCTTCGATTCTACTCCAGGTGGTTCCCAGTCTCTTGATATCTGCTTGGAGGTCTCGACGCCAGGAGTTTCTCGGCCTACCTCTTTTCCTCTTTCCTTGGGGGTTCCATGACAATGCCTGCCTAGCGATACTGGAAGCTGGCTTTCTCAGACTGTGACCGATCCATCCCCATCTTCTTCGCCCAATTTCATTCTCTGCTGTTATCTGCTTTGTTCTATCCCAGAGTCTGACGTTGCTGATCTTCTCTGGCCAGTGGATTTTCAAAATTCTTCTAAGGCAACTGTTCATGAAGGTCTGTACTCTGTTGACTGTGGTTTTTGTCAATCTCCAAGTCTCTGCTCCATATAGGAGAACTGCTTTTACATTGGAGTTGAAAATCCGGACTTTGGTGTGTTGTGACAGCTCTCTGGAACTCCACACTTTTTTCAACTGGAGAAAGGCTGCTCTGGCTTTACCGATTCGTGCTCTGACATCTGCATCAGTGCCGCCTTTTTTTTTGTCTATGATGCTCCCAAGATAGGTGAAGGACTCCACCTCCTCCAACGGGGTGCCAGCAAGCAAGACTGGTTCTTCCCTGGTTGCGTTCAGCCTCATTGTCTTTGTTTTCTGTTTGTGAATGGTGAGGCCCACTTGGGACGAGATGTCAGCAAGCCTCGTGGTCTTGTCCTGCATTTGTTGATGAGTGTGGGACAGTAATGCCAAGTCGTCTGCAAAATCGAGGTCGTCAAGCTGTGTCCACAGTGTCCACTGTATTCCACTTCGTCTGTGCTCTGTGGTCATCTTCATGACCCAGTCTATGGCCAGTAGGAAGAGGAACGGAGACAGCAGACACCCCTGCCTGACACCAGTTCTGACCTGGAGCTCCCTGGTGAACTGCCCTTCGTGGATCACGCGACATGTCATGCCATCGTAGCTGCTCTTGATCAGGCGGACGAGCTTTGTGGGTACACAGTAGTGTCGTAGGAGTTTCCACAGAGTCTCTCGGTCCACACTGTCAAATGCTTTCTCATAATCCACAAAGTTGACGTACAGCGGGGAGCTCCACTTCAGAGACTTTCCACGATGATGCGGAGAGTGGCGATCTGGTCTGTACATGATCGGTTCTTCCTGAATCCTGCTTGCTGGTCTCTCAGCTGGGGGCCAACGGAGCTCTTCATTCTCTCCAGGATGATCCTGTTGAAGACCTTTCCTGGTACTGACAGCAAGGTGATTCCTCTGTAGTTGGAACACTTGCTGAGGTCGCCTTTCTTGGGAAGCTTGTTTAGGTACCCCTCCTTTCAGTCAGCCGGCATCATGTCCTCTTCCCAGATCTTTCCATACAGTGGGTACAGCATCTCCACTGTTGTCTCTAGGTCTGCTTTCAGAGACTCCGCTGGGATGCCATCTGGGCCTGTTGCTTTGCCGTTCTTCAAAAATGTCACTGCTCTTCTGATCTCTTCCCGGCTGGGTCTGTCACAGCTGATGGGTAGGTCGGTCTCTGCCGGCTGGATGTCTGGAGGGTCGGGTGGGCTAGGTCTGTTCAGTAACTCTTCAAAATACTCGGCCCATCTGTCGAGTTGGTCTGCTCTGTCTGCCATAGGTTTGCCTTCTTTGTCTTTTACTGGTCTTTCTGTATGGCCATACTTGCCTGACAATCTTCTGGTAATGTCGTAGAGCTGTTTCATGTTGCCGCTGCCTGCTGCCTTTTCTGCCTCTGCTGCCAGGCTGTCTGTGTAGGCCCTCTTGTCTGCCCTGATACTCCTCTTCACCTCGCGGTTGGCTTCCCAGTATTCCCCCTGTGTCCTTACTTTGGCTGCTCTCGTGCGACTGTTGTTGACAACTGCTTTCTTCTGCTTCCTGACTTCTATCTTCTTCAAGGTCTGTGCCGACAGCCAGTCCTTGTGATGGTGTTTCCTGAACCCTACAGTGTCTTTGCAGGTTGAGTTCAGCGCCTCTCTAACTGCCTTCCACTGCTGCTCTGTGGTGACCGCCTCCTCTTCATTTACTAGCTCCTGTAGCGCTTGAAACCGGTTGGACAGTACCAGTTTGATCTCTTCTCTAACTCCAGTTTCTCTAAGGAGGCCTACATTATAGCGCTGTCTTCTTGTTGTCTCTGTGCGGCTTTTCTTTAGCTTGAGCTTCATTCTTAATGTAAGCAGATGGTGGTCTGAGGCGACATCTGCTCCCCTCCTCACTCGAACATCTTGAAGGGATCTTCTAAATTTCTTGCTAATGCAGATATGGTCTATTTGGTTCTCTGTTGTATGTTCAGGTGAGACCCAAGTTGCTTTGTGTATTCTTCTGTGTGGGAAGATGCTGCCTCCAATGACAAGTCGGTTTAGAGCATAAAAGTCTACAAACCTCTCCCCGTTCTCACTCATCTCCAAGCCTAGTCCCTGTCTCCCCATCACCTCTTCGTATCCGGTGTTGTCCTCCCCTATTTTGGCATTAAAATCGCCCATGACGATGGTGATGTCTCGCTCCGCACATTTGTCCAAGGCACTCTGGAGTCGGTCGTAGAACTCTTGTTTCTCTTCCTCGTCACTGTCATTAGTGGGCGCATAACACTGGATGACGTTCAGCTTGAGCTTTTTCTTGGTTCTAAAGGCTGCTGTGATAATTCTTGGCCCAAGAGGTTACACCCTAGTCTGGCTAATTTAATTTAAAAAAGTAATGTAAAGTGTGTATCCGCAACGGTACTCTTTATGGTACTTGCGCGGTCACACAGGTCTACCGTGAGGGTAGTCGTTTAGAGCCAATCGCGCGAGGCCTTGCAGCGACTTGCCACGCTGCGGCCGCGCGCGAAAGCAGTGTGCCCTCACGACCAGCACATTTTCAACTGATCACGCGCTCTTCTCACGTTGCTGCTACCTTCTTTCTGCTAATTAATTTCCTTTGAGATAGCAGTCAATCTTTATTTATAACTGTACTTGCACCTGTGTTGGAGTAAAGTGTTACCCCCCTTGGGGACATGTGTGTGTAAACTGTTTCTGATATACCAATTTATAGTAAAATTATAATTGACCGGATTGCTGGCCCATGCTCGTCCTGTCCTGGTTCATATCCTGACTGTTAAACCTACTGTAAATAGATTGTAAAATCCTCTGCAGAAGTTTTGGGTTTCGCTAGAAATAGGAACAAAGACTGGTTTGACGAAAACCATATAGAGATCCAGGAACACCTAGCAAAAAAAAAAAAAAAGAGCAGCCCATCAGGCCCACCAAGCCAAGCCTTCCTGCCCTGTGAAGAAGTCACTTATCTTGGCTGCATTATCACGTCGGACGCCAAGCTGGACAAGGAGCACGACAGCAGGCTGGCAAAAGCGAACAGCGCTTTCGGGCGACTTTTCAAGCGGGTGTGGCACAATCAACAGCTGAAAACAGGCACCAAGATCAGCGTGTACAGAGCTGTCG
The DNA here is from genome assembly GCA_036245525.1 of Semisulcospira habei. Lineage (NCBI taxonomy): Eukaryota > Metazoa > Mollusca > Gastropoda > Semisulcospiridae > Semisulcospira > Semisulcospira habei. The sequence continues at coordinate 54,801,276 of BTPG01000006.1, forward strand.
TCCTCACCACTCTGTTGTATGGTTCCGAGTCCTGGGCCCTCTACCGCAGCCAACTACGACTCCTCGAACGCTTCCACCAGCGCTGCCTGCGTACCATCCTGGGCATTCACTGGAGTGACTATGTCACCAACGTCGAGGTCCTTGAACAGGCTAAAACTGTGAGCATCGAAGCTTTGCTGCTGCGGACACAGCTCCGCTGGGCGGGGCATGTCTCCAGGATGGAGGATCATCGCCTACCAAAGATCACCCTTTTTGGCGAGCTTGCTACTGGACAAAGTGACAGAGGGGCACCAAAGAAGAGATACAAAGACTGTCTCAAGAAGTCACTTAGTGCCTGCCAAATCGACCATCACCAGTGGTCTTCGCTTGCTGTGGACCGTGACACCTGACGATCCACCATTTACAAGGCATTTGTCTCCTTTGAGGACTCTCGCAGAGCTAGCCTTAAGGACAAGCGGCTCAGGAGAAAAAACAGAGATGCCGCAACTCAGAACCCTGGCCATACCTTCCCCTGCAGTCACTGCGGTCGAACCTGCCTGTCCCGGATTGGCCTCCGCAGCCACGAACAAGCCTGCAGACGTCGACGGCAACTCCTATAAAAATCTTCGTTCGCGAAGTCAAGCCAAGATAAATAGATTGTAATTTTTATCTTTTGTTATGGTGTTAAAATAAAATGTTTGAAAGCACCATAATTTTGAATGAAAATAATGTATATTAAAATAATTGAAAATAGTGTCAAAGACGGAGGGGAACGTGGGTTAACAATGTGCTGGTCTGTGATTTTAGACCTTACGGCAAGGTCTCAAATCACAGACTAGCACACAGAGCGCGAAGCGTGGCACACACACTACTTTGCCGTTTGATACCTGATAGACCATCCTTGCAATCTCTCACTCGCGAAAGGTTTTAGTTAAAAGAGATTCGAGAGAGACAACCAGTGTGTTTACGGCAGAATGGTCCAACAAGATGCAAAGTTTACGGTATTGTTTTGAGCTCACATGCTTTCTCTATTAGGAACATTCAGAGTTGTCCATATTCTTAAGCTTATCCGTCTGATTCGGGGTGTAGGGGGCTCTGGATAGAGGTAGCACCTTTGCTGTTCGGCAGCTGCGTCCTACATAGGACGGACGGGCATCACTGGTCCTCATCCATCTCCTTAATCTCTCACGTGCTGGCTCCAAGCGCCACACCCTGGCAAACCACCTCAGCTGGTGGGCTAAACCACGTGAGGGGGTGGTGTTCACATTGCACCACTAGGCGGATGAGCTGTTTCTGACAGCCAACGGCTAGAGGGCGGAGGAGATCAGGTTGGATCCAAAGGCCAAATGTGGGGGAGTCTCTTGGCTTGACTTCGCGAACGAAGATTTTATAGGAGTTGCCCACGACGTCTGCAGGCTTGTTCGTGGCTGCGGAGGCCAATCCGAGACAGGCAGGTTCGACCGCAGTGGCTGCAGGGGAAGGTATGGCCAGGGTTCTGAGCTTCAGCATCTCTGTTTTTTCTCCTGAGCCGCTTGTCCTTAAGGCTAGCTCTGTGAGAGTCCTCAAAGGAGACAGCTGCCTTGTAAATGGTGGAGCGCCAGGTGTCACGGTCCGCAGCAAGCAAAGACCACTGGTGGTGGTCGATTTGGCAGGCACTAAGTGACTTCTTGAGACAGTCTTTGTATCTCTTCTTTGGTGCCCCTCTGTCACGGTGTCCAGTAGCAAGCTCGCCGAACAGGGTGATCTTTGGTAGGCGATGATCCTCCATCCTGGAGACATGCCCCGCCCAGCGGAGCTGTGTCCGCAGCAGCAAAGCCTCGATGCTCACAGTTTCAGCCTGTTCAAGGACCTAAACGTTGGTGACATAGTCACTCCAGTGAATGCCCAGGATGGTACGCAGGCAGCGCTGGTGGAAGCGTTCGAGGAGTCGTAGTTGGCTGCGGTAGAGGGCCCAGGACTCGGAACCATACAGCAGGGTGGTGAGGACCACAGCTCTGTACACGCTGATCTTGGTGCCTGTTTTCAGCTATTGGTTGTGCCACACCCGCTTGAAAAGTCGCCCGAAAGCGCTGTTCGCTTTTGCCAGCCTGCTGTCAAGCTCCTTGTCCAGCTTGGCGTCCGACGTGATAATGCAGCCAAGGTAAGTAAACTGGTGCACTGACTTTAGTTCAGACTCGCCAATGGTGATGTGAGGAGGGCGATACACTGTCTTGGGTGCCGGCTGATGGAGGACCTCTGTCTTTTTCAGATTGACCTCGAGTCCAAAGAGCTGGGCAGCATCTGCGAAGCAAGACGTGATGCGCTGCAGGGCTCTCTCTGTGTGTGCAACGAGGGCAGCATCATCAGCAAAAAGCAGCTCACGAATCAGTTGGTCTAGGGTTTTCGTGTGGGCCTGCAGTCGTCTGAGGTTGAACAGGCTGCCATCGAGACGATACCTGATGTACACTGCATCGTCATTATCGAGGTCCACTGTGGCCTGCTTCAACATCATACTAAAAAAGATGGTGAAGAGGGTCGGTGCCAGCACGCAGCCTTGCTTTACGCCGTTGAGAATAGGGAATGGTTCTGAGAGGTCATTGTTGAGTCTGACCTGGCCTTGTTGGTCCTCGTCTAGCTGGACAATCATGTTGAGGAACTTTGGGGGACAGCCAAGCCGCTCCAGGATCTGCCACATGCCTTGCCTGCTCACAGTGTCGAACGCTTTTGTTAGGTCGACAAATGTTACGTACAGCCCTTTGTTCTGCTCGCGGCACTTCTCCTGCAGCTGTCTCAGCACAAAGACCATATCGGTGGTGCTCCTGTTTGCTGCAGCTCCTGCAGCCAAACTGGTGCCAAACGTACTGCTTTGCATTCCTTTGGATACATCAGCGAGGCCGAGAGGGGGATCTTAACGACTGGGCACCCCAGGATCTCCATACACTTCGCCCAGGCTTGCGCCCTGGAGAGGCCACTCCAGTGACTGACCCAGCAAGCGCATATACTCCATTGTCTTCCGAGACAGGATGCCAAAATCCGTCTGATTCATCTCTCCCCTAACCACTCCCCCCCCCCCCCCCCCTCTCTCTCTCTCTCTCTCTGCCTTCTGCCCCCCACCCTCCCGCCTTCCATCTCCGCCACTATCCGCGAACAATGGCACACACAATCACAGACAGACACACACGACAGACAAAATAGCAGATCAATTCATTTCGTTCATTAATGAAAGGTATATTCTTTCATCAATGTTTTTCTTTACAGGGATCTACTTCAGGGCGGGTTCTGATTGCTAAAAATGTGCCGATATAACAGGTTCCCAATGTTGTTATGCTTTTTAACTCATTCGAGACGTGCCGCCTCCGGATACGCGGCTTATGCCGCGTATCCGTAGGCGGCACGTCTCGAATGAGTTAAACCCATCTTTTTGTAATCCATTTGGGTATACACGCGTAAAAGAGGTCTTCTAATTCCCCCCTCCCCCACCCCCCACCCCCACCGTGTTGTACTGGGCGTATTCATCTACTTAGCGTAGGAGAAATGGGCATACAAGTCTTTCAATTTAATACGTTATATTAGACCTTTTGTGTAGCATTACAATGAGACTTATTTAGAACGGGTTGATGGAGATGTCATGAACTTTTAACCCTTTATAGCCTGCAGAAGTTCGCTTTAATGAAAAGTATATTCATACAACAGTGTCTTTCTTTGTTGGGTTCCTCTCTCTTTCTTTAATTGTAATACCGGTACGAAACATACGGGCTGACAATGCACGAGACATGAGGTACAGGAGGAAAGTTAATCTGTGCTAGTTTGTGATTTTGAACCTTACGCCTTCAAGAAGTAAGGTTCAAAATCACAAACCAGCACAGAGATTCATTTTTGTCCAAATGCTGTCAGAACTGCAAGTGTGTGTCTCACAGTGGTCATAGTACGAAAGAACAAAATGGGATGAACCATAACCCACAAAGTCCCTTCTATATGAGAGCTGTCCTCGCTGTCAATGGTCTCTACCTTTTGTCTTTAACCTGATTCTGATTTTGAATTCTCCTATTGAAAAGGTCTCGCAGATCTGCCAATGCGTCAGTGAGTTCTATAATGGGCACAGGACATACGAGTCATTGATTTCTCAAACGTCATTTGTCATGACGTAAGTTTTACTTACTTACTTATGCCTTGCATCCCTTCTGGGGCATAGGCCGCCTACAAGGGATCTCCAAGAGTCTCTGTCCTGGGCTCTCTTCTTCAGTTGGTTCCAGGTTATCTTCATGGTCTTAAGGTCTGCATCCAGTTCGCGGCGCTCATATGTGTCTGCCTCTTTTCCGCGTTCCCTGTGGGTTCAATGTTAGGGCTTGCCTGGTGAAGTTGTCCGCTGGTTTACGCAAAGTGTGCCCTATCTATCTCCAACGTCTTTTTTAAGTCCCTTCTATTTATAGAAGGGACTTTTTAGGACGGGTCGCGTTGGGGCGAATTTAATAGCATGTCCATTATGTCAAAGGCGGGCAGCTAAATCTCTAACAATTGAAGTAACAAGATAAAAATTACGTCATGTCTAGTTACGCTAACCTCGCTGCTGAACGTACATTTGGCGCAATGCACCGTATGTACGTATGTATGTGCGTATGTATGTATGTGTGTGCGTATGTATGTAAACAAGAGAATCTCCTATATTTCTGTACACACAAGCTTGAAACTTGGCGAAATACTTTCTTAAGTGGGTGGCTAAGAGAGCTTGATTGATTGATTGTACATTGCTTAACGTCCCGACAGCAACAAGGCTTTCTCAGGACGTGCCTGCACTGCTTGTGAAAAAAAAAATAAACAGAATATTGAATGTATGTCGCCAACCTGTCCAATACGTTAAATAAACCTACGATATGGGGCCTAAATAAAGCTAAGACCATTTAGCAACACACATCCAATATCAAGAGCTACAGGCAGCGCAGACAGTAGGGAGAGTTTAAAAAAGGCAAATACAGGTGAATGGACCAAGGGTAGACAGAAACACATGCCCCAGAATCGGAAAGGAAACCCACCCTGTGGGGCTAACCAGGGTGACCCTGAGAACTAAAAAGTAGTTAACCCCACCCAAGTCCCCCAGGGCAGACCCGGGAGGGGGGGGGGGGGGGCTAAGAGAGCCTCCGAGCATATTGTAATTGAATGCCTCATTGAAGACATAAACAACCGTTTATAGAAAGTCGGTTGACCCAGATTATAGTCCGTAATTTTTATAATATTTAATAATAATAATAATTCTTATTATATTTATAAAGCGCAAACTCCCTGCAGTGAAGGCTCTAAGCGCTGTGCAATGCAAATCAAAGTTAAGACCTAAACACAAATTAGTAGACAGCAACAACACAAAATACAAATATTACAATTCAAATTCTAAAATTAACAGCACAAAAACACACCCAAAGCACAAACAACCATCGCAACAAGGACTAGCACAAGATCATCATGATGTTATTGTGAAACAGAAGAGAGACTGGGATTTGGTAAGACAGAGTAGTGAGACTGGACAAGATGTGTTTAAGCTGACTTTTGAAAGAAATTACTGTCCGGGCATCACGAATGTGCTTCGGAAGAGAATTCCAAATGACTGGGGCCTGGAAACAAAAGGACCTTTGACCAAAGGACTTTGTATTTATTTTCGGTACTTTCAAAAGTTTTTCAATGCTAGAACATAAGGTGCGGGAAGCTTGATAAGTAGTTACCATACTGGAAAGGTAGGGAAGCAGTGTACCATCGAAATGACGGAAGGAGAAAGTAGCTTCCTTGTACTCGATCCTAGCTTTGATGGGAAGCTAGTGAAGTTGGTACAACAAGGATGACACATGATCTTTGATGGGAAGCCAGTGAAGTTGGTACAACAAGGATGACACATGATCTTTTTTTGATTTCTGAAAAATGACGCGAGCTGCACTGTTTAATATTCGCTGAAGTCGAGCCAGTTCTTCAGATGAACTTACTTGAACTTTTGCATATAGCTAGTTTGGAGAAAGACATTGGATGAGTTCGTTAGCCAGCTTTGTATCCTTTCAACTTCTTTAGTATTTTCAGAAAATAATTAAAACAGTAAAAAAAAAACTTCACTTCTAGAGAAAGTCAGACAGTGCCGGTGACGTGAAAGAAGCAACTCCGTCATCACACAGACACTGATACTCTCAATATGACGTAATTCTCTCTCTCTCTCTCTCTCTCTCTCTCTCTCTCTCTCTCTCTCTCTCTCTCTCTCTCTCTCTCTCTCTCTCTCTCTCTCTCTCTCTCTCTCTCTCTCTCTCTCTCTCTCTCTCTCTCTCTCTCTCTCTCTCTCTCTCTCTCTCTCTCTCTCTCTCTCTCTCTCGCTCTTTCTCATACATATGCGCGCATCTCCAAAAGGTATAGATTCTCATGTGACCGGAGGGCGCATGAACATCTATGCCTCTTGAGGGTATTTGAAGCGCACACATGCACTCACGCACACGCACACGCATACACACACATCGACGCGCTTTCAGAAGAGCATGCAGGTGTACTTAGTACAGCATGTAGCTAGGTAAAGTCAACCTGATTTCACACAAATTATAGCAAGACTGAAATTGTACTGTGAAATTCTAGTTTTGTCATCATTTTCGCAATTCTTGAAAGCGAAACTCATATTTATCACGTTAAATATAAAATTACGTAAAAAAAAAAAAAAAAAAAAAAAAAAAAACCCGTCATAACAAAATTAATGACGTTTGACAAACCAATGACACATATGCGCGCATCTCCAAGAGGCATAGATCCTCAAGTGCCCGGAGGGCAAACGAGCATCTATGCCTCTTGAGGATGTTGCAGCGCGCGCATGCAAACACGCACACGCACACGCATACACACACATCGACGCGCTTTCAGAAGAGCAAGCAGGTGTACTTAGTACAGCATGTAGCTAGGTATAGGCAACCTGACTGTCGGCGCCAAGCTAATCTCTTACTGCCATTGAATTATCATGGTCGATCCATCTCCTGGAACAGACGCATAGTCGTTAGATGACACCTCCAAAATTTCGGAAATACGTGCATCGGGCTGAATGAGTTAACAAGGCCTTAGTTGATTGCACTCTTGCTTGCAATACAAATCGCCTGCGTGTGAACGTTTTCCCACAGACCAACACAAACGGAACAACATTTTGTTTGAAATCATTGGAGTTTAATTAATGCGGCGCACTTAAAGGATACAAGGTTACATACAAGGATATCTTTCTACTGATAATATACTCAGCTAAACCTTTACTCCCCCGCATTTGTGTTTGAATCAAGATTTGGACTGACACTACGCATGACCAAGCAGACAAGTGTAATATCTTCGTAGCAGACTATTTTTGACACTTTGACTGTTTTCTGTCAGTTTTCGTGCTTGTCTTGACATAAACTTCATCGGTTGCAAAAATTATCTGTAAACTACCAGTCCAACCAACAGAAGTCATTCCGTCGGTTTTCATGCTTGTTTTCATATAAGCGTCATTTCTCGAGCTTCATTTGACTTGAACGACCAAACGGACCAACCAGCTAACCGATTATTACATCAGGTTTCAAGATGCGCGTGAATTCTATGCTGACAGCGGCTGTTTGCTGCATCTGTTTCTCTGCGTCTCCATGCCGGTGACTGCGTCCATGTTTGTCGACTGGTTCAGCTGTCGTTTTTACTGTCGCATGGTGGCAAAGACCCGGACGTCCGCTGTCTGGTGCTTGCGCTCTGCGTGCAGGGAGAGGAACTCGGCGGCACACTGGATTCGCAAGCACACAGACCACGCTACCCATGGGACGCCACAACGAACTGCGTATCCGTTCTAACTTATTTTGTCGCACGACATTGATATCTGTTTGTGACATGTCTCCAAAGTTTTACTGAACTGCAGCAATAGCTGCTGAAGCTAGTCATGCCTGCGCCTTGAATGGGAATTCTCCTCAGAAGACAGCTTCACAATTGATGAGTTAAAGGACAAGCGTGACAGTTCAAGGGTTGTGCCAGAGGCGCCAGGCTATTCTGGCACCACTGTTTATATAATCACGGTCACAATCCATCCAAATGTTATTGTAGCACCTCAGTGATGAATCTATTAACTCATTCAGCCCGACGCACGTATTTCCCAAATTTTGGAGGCGTCATCTAACGACTATGCACCTGTTGCAGGAGATGGATCGACCATGATAATATAAAGGGTAGTGCCAGATTAAAGCTTATCTGGCACTACCCTTTAATTATCATGGTCGACCCATCTCCTTCTGTAGTGCGTCAGGGCTGAATGGCTTAACGCTTTAAACCCCAAGGGTGCACTTTTCGAAATTTTGGAGATGACACCCAATGCCTATGCACGAGCTGCAGGAGACAGATCGACCTTGAAAATTCAAGGGTAGTGTCAGATTAGCTTGGAACCTCAGGGCGCCAAGCTACTCTGGCACTACCACTTGAATTATCACGGTCGATCCATCTCCTGCTGTAGAGCGTCTGGGCCGAATGGGCTAGTACCGTCGCTGCCAGTGACTATACAATTCAATGTTTTAACCCGTCCCTGCCATTGGATGTATATTATTTTATTTCTTATTTCTTAAATCTGTGTTCATTGAACGACCAAAAGCCTCAACAGTCCAGGTACAATGGATACGAGTTAGCCTCAACAAGAGACATATATATATACACGTGGGTTCCTGAAGACCTATGTCTCCTGCAGTTGGATCGCGTTCACTTTTGTCAGCAGTAAAGTGGTTACAAGTTTAATGAGGCATAGATCCTGATGAGCCCCCGCAGCTGCTGGGGCTCATATGAAACTATACCTCTTTCAGTTGGGTGGTGTTAGACTTCTCGTTACTGAACCACAATTTATTGTCCTCCGTTTATCGTTCAGTGTTTACTGTTCATTGTTCAGTGTTCATGGTTCAATGCTTGTAGCAGTTCGCCCCTTTGTTTGGTGGTCTGATCAGACCGAGATGGACGGAGCCCTTCTTGACGGAAAAACTCAAGGTGGTGCGGACTGCATGCTTGTCAGGTGGCAGACGTCTATCCTTGAAGGCACAAGATGTCATAGCGGACACAGTTCATATCCTGCTCTTTGTCAAGCTTACAACACGGCCGATTATGGTAATGTCAAGGAACCACGGGGCATAGGCAGGGGCGGATCAGTTATCTCGACGGCGAGGGGGGCGGGGGGGGGGGGGGTTTCCAACCTTTTGTTTGGGACCTTCTGCCTAATACAAAAGGCCTCCCCTACGCTAGACCTTGCGTCCAGGGGCCGAAAAATCGAAAAACAGGGGGTGGGGGTGGGCGGTGCGGGGTGGGTGGGTGGGGGGTGGGGTGGGGGTGAGGCGGGAGGGGGAAGGGGGAGAGAAGGCGCGTGTGTGTTGACTCTCACCCATTCCCCAAAATATACAACGGAGGGTGGGGTGGAGGTAAGGGTGGGGGGTGGGGGGGGGGGGTGGGGGGACTTTGTTATAGCATTTTTAAAAAATTGTTCTTTGTCTAGAGTTAATAGTAGACGACCCATTCTAACAAACCCCTCCTATAAATAGAAGAGACTTAAAAAGCTAACAAACAAAAAATATAATAAGACGCATACATTATATTCCAATAGACGTTTTTAGGAAATCAGCCAACGAAAGCAAAAATAAAAATAAAAATAAAATAAAAAAAATAAATTAAAAAATACAAATGAAAAATAAATAAATAAAAAATAGCCCGGACAATAATGCGACATCGCACGTTTCTTCGTTCTGTAAAGCCATTGTTTGCACCAAAAGACGCTTAGTTTTTTACCTGCTTCTGGTTTACGGAATTCATCTATCGCAAATCGCGGTCACAACACCGCGAGCTGGTCTAACACGCACCCTCAAGTGAAACACAAGCAAATCATTTACACAGTAAACACAAAAAAGAAACGCGATTTCAAAATTTAACCCCATATCATACTGAGGCTAAAAGCATCAAATCTGTACACTGCCATATGCAAGCTACATTATAGTACTTACGGGATAAGGATATAGACCAATGGCTTCAGTTCAAGGGTGGTGCCAGAATAGCTTAGCGCCCAGACGCGCCACGCTATTCTGGCACTACCCTTGAACTATTTTAGCCAAACTTATTTCACACACTGGTGTATTCCGAATGATAAGGGTCAACAACAGACAAATTACGACAAAAAAAAAAAAAAAAAAAAAACTATGCGCAACAACGTGGAATATATACTGATTTACCGTGAATGTCGTCTACATTTAACTGTAAACAAACAAACAATTTTTGCTTAAAGGGCTATAACAAAGTCCCCTCCACCCGCCACCTCCACCCCACCCCACCCTCCGTTGTATATTTCGGCGAATGGTGAGAGTCTTAACACACACGCGCAATCTCCCCCCCCCCCCCTCCCGCCTACCAGCCCCGCCCCCCTTCCCCCCTCCCCCTCCCCGTCACCCCTCCCACCCGCTTTTTTTCGATTTTTCGGTCCCTGGACGCAAGGTCTAGCAAGGCCTTTTGTATTAGGTTGAAGGTCCCAAACAAAAAGTTGGACGACCCCCCCCCCCACACCCACACACACACACACACACACACACACACACACACACACACCCTTCCCCCCCCCCCCCCACGTCGAGGTAACTGATCCGCCCCTGCCTATGGCCCGTGTGGTTCCTTGATATTACCATAATCGGCCGTGTTGTAAGCTTGACAGGTGGCAGGATATGAACTGTGTCCGCTATGACATCCTGTGCCTTCAAGGAGAGACGTCTGAACTCTGACAAGCATGCAGTCCGCACCACCTGGAGTCAGTTTTTCCGTTAAGAAGGGCCCCGTCCACCTCGGTCTGATCAGACCACCACACAAAGGAACGACCGGCTGCAAGCATTGAACCATGAACACTGAACAATAAGCAGTGAACACTGATCGATAAACGGAGGACAATGAATCATGGTTCAGTAACGAGAAATCTAACACCACCCAAGGTATAGTTCCATATAAGCCCCTGCAGCTGCGGGTGCTCATCAGTATCTATGCCTCTTGCTGACACTACTTGGAATCCATGTTTTGGGAAATCTAGGATATTTTGATGTTGAGTTAACAAAATATGCAGACACACAATCAGAGTCAACTGGCACTGACAGGTTAAACATTGAACGTTGGACATTGTACATTGCACATTCAACGTTGTAACTGAAAGCTGAACATTAATAAATAAATAATGGATAATGATTGACAAGCAATTCATATTAACAAGTTATAATTAATATGCAGAAATGAACAATGAACAACAGCAGTGAACCAAGGAACGATGAATATTATTTCGGCAAGACTGCAAACGTCAGTGCTGGTTCTAAATACAAACATCACGAAAAATAGTTTGTGTACTGGTCTTTAGGTTGAAACTTTAGCCTCTAGGGAATAAAGTCTAAAGTCAAAGATTAGCACATATGTCCTGCTAAATACAGTTTTGATCATGACGTCCACTGCCGCCACAACAAACAATAATAACACTAACAAGATGTGATGAACCATAAGCCACAAAGTCCCTTCTATATGAGAACTGTCCTCAAGAAAAAGAAGAAGAGACATAAACAAACACAGAAATAAGTTAATAATACTATTAAAACCTGTTTAAACGTATTTAGCGATAAACTACTAAATAATTAAATAGATTGTATTCTGTAATTCATGATGAAAAACCTGTTTCTGTTGTAATCAGTTTTTGCTACAGACAATATTATGTAATAGATTTTTTTCCTCTTGCTTTGTAAGATACTCACATACAACACACAGATGGACGGCCACAGAACTGCAAACAAACATTGTTCGAAACAAACGCGAATAGGTTATCAGCTTCGGTCTAGGTATGTTCGATGGTTACTACGCGAAAATTCTGGCATTATCACGTGCCCGGCCGAGTAGAAACCCGGCGCATCGGAAGTGGAAGTCAAATCCAGACGCATTGAAATTTTGACTTGTGAGTTAATGCCAATTCAGCCAATACTGGTCCCTAGTGTTAACACATTCTGCCCCAGGACCAAAATCCCCAAAGTTTGAAGTTTCCCTCTGAAGGCAGCCAACTTAATAAAATTTCAAATACAAAACGATTTCCAAATACCGTCAGTAGCTCGCTTGAGCTTGCCCTTAGCACCACGTGAATCTTCTGTGTTTACTTTCAGTGTGTGAGTGAATGCGTGTGATTCACGTGAGCGTGCTTGTTGGGTTCAGTTCAGGCTACATTCTGCGCATTGAGTTATATTATAAATATGAGAAATGCGCCATATAAATGCTATGCATTATGAAGGATTGTATTACAATTCTAGCGACAGATCGAGCATGATAGTTAAAAGGTGGTGCCAGAATAGCTTGGCGCCTGTGGGCGCCAAGCTATTTTGGCACCACCCTTGAACCATCATGCTCTATCCATTTTGGCACCACCCTTGAACCATCATGCTCTATCCATATAGTCTTGCTGTGGTGCGTCGGGGCTGAATGAGTTAACCTTGGTCTCCTATATTGTGGGTGGGCGAAAGCGGTAAATATTCTGCCGGAAACGTTTGAAAGATATTCAGTATGTACGGTCTGTGATCTTGGCAAATTCAACCTGACCGTCAAAAGAACATAGACACACACAATCAATTCAAGAGGTACAGAATGATCTTCCTGTGCCCCCACGTCTACGGGGGCTTATGAGGATATGTGCCTCTTGAAAATACTGAAAGTATTTTGGTGGTGGTTACTTTCCGCCGGGAACTGTGTTTAAAAGATGCCGACTAAAAGCTGGTTATTGAGCGATATACCGTCAAACCGTTGCCGCAAAATTCATGTCGGCCGCCACTCCGTGACGGTCAGTGACCACGGCGGCATCAGTGGCGACCGCAACGCTCATTAGCCGTTTTCGTCCTGATACATTGCTTAAAATACATTGACTGATACAGGGGGGATCCGGGGGGGGGGGGGTGGTGGTATAAACGGGGGGGGGGGGAGGGGTAGGGGGGGGGCAAATTTGCTTCCCGCCCCCTCCCCCCTCCCCAACACCCCCCCCCCCCCTCCCGCCGCAAACAAAAAGAACGGGAGGAGAATCTTGCTGGGCTGCTTTACCGCAAAGTCTCTTGCAAATCGCATTAGTAGAGAGACAACACCATGACTGGAAAATCCAAACAAGTGCCTTTTGTCAATAATAACGCACAAAATCGTGGAAGCGTATATGGCGGTGACAGGTAGCAAACTGATGTATGATGAAGTTGTAAAGAAACAGTGGTCGGGGATTGAATTGCACACAGGTTTTGTTTGTTTTGGGTTTTTTTAATGTTTAATTTCTTCGGACAAAGCAATCGTCGCTACCTATGAGCCTCTTCATTGCAGTAATACGGTTACAGTGTGATTGTCAAAGCTAGGGGAGACTCACGTTGGCATCAAAAGGCTAAAATAACTGGAACCGAACTGACATAAAGACATGAGACTGTTGTGAAAGGCATCCGTTACTTTATCCTCGCCGCGGACAAAGACGGCCGGTGAAGTTCAATGATCCTTAACCGTACTCCGCTGTATCAGTAGTCATGGGCAATTATCCCATTAACAGGTGACACCAGATGGTCTGCCGCGTCCACAAAGCAGACCTTTCGCTTTCTGACTGGATTAGTAATTGCATCAGCCGGGCGTGCGTGTCATCAGTCGTAGGCAGGTAGACAGATGACTGCCTCTGTCTGAGGATGGTACATGTGTATAGCATATCAAAGGTATGTGGTACATATGTATAGCATATCAAAAGGTATCGTTTTTCAGGAGCCCCTTTTACTGCAGGGGCGTATGAAACTCTATGGATATACTGAGGAGCCCTATGTCAGCAGGGACTGAATTCTCACCCACAACACTAAAGGACTTACATCATGGCTGACTCAGAGTGAGGATGCGATGCTGGTCACAGTGATATCACACAGTGAGAGGTACTACTTTTCCATGAGCCCCTTTGACGCCGTGGGCATTTTACACTCTGTTTCTGGCTGATAGACTGACGGGGTGCACGTATTTAGTGCGAACTGAGGATAAGCGCATTACTAACTTTCTGCAATAAGATCTGGCAGTCAGGGGATTGGCCCACACCATGGACCCAATCACTTATAATAACTCTCCCCAAAAAAGGTAACTTTCATCAATGCCAGAACTATCGCACGATCAGTCTTATATCCCACCCAAGCAAAGTCATCTTAAAGATCCTATTGAACAGGCTGAAGCCACAGGCAGAGGAAATCATAGCTGAGGAACATGCAGGCTTCAGACCAGGGTGCAGCACAACTGAGCAGATCTTCAACCTGAGAGTTCTATGTGAGAGATACCTCCAGCACCAGCAGGACCTCTATCATGTCTTTGAGGATTTTAAGAAAGCGTTTGACAAGGTGTGGCATGCAACCCTTTGGTCCACCATGAAGCTATACAACATCAATGCCAACCTGATAAAAGTCATAGCAAACCTTTACAACAAGGCCACTAGCGCAGTCTGCTTCAACGGCAAAAAAAAGAAACTGTTTTAGGACTACAGTTGGCGTCAGACAAGGCTGCTTGCTCTCACCTACTTTTTTCGACATCTTCCTGGAAAGAATCATGACGGACGCTCTGAAAGATCATGAAGGAACTGTCAGTATTGGAGGCAGAACAATCACGAACTTGCGCTTTGCAATTTGCGGACGACATTGATGGCCTTGCAGGAACAGAGAAGGAGCTAGCTCAGCTGGTGGAAAAGCTGGATAGTACAGCCATTGCATATGGGATGGAAATCAGTGCAGAGAAGACCAAACTGATGACCAATAACGCCAGTGGCATTGGCACTGAAATCATGGTTGGAGGCCAAAAACTGGAAACAGTTAAGAAATTCAAATACTTAGGAGCCACTGTGACAGATGAAGGATCAAAACCAGAAATACTGTCCAGGATTGCGCAGACAACAACAGCACTGACAAGATTGAAGACCATATAGAAGGACAGAAACATCACACTCTGCTCCAAGATCAGACTGATGCGCTCCTTAGTCATCTCAGTGTTCTTATATGCCTGCGAGTCATGGACCCTCACAGCAGACCTAAAAAGGAGGATACAAGCCACTGAAATGAGATGTTTTCGAAGGCTGCTTGACATCTCATACAGAGATCACATCACAAACGAGGAAGTGGAAAGCAGAATCAGGCAAGCCATCGGGCCCTATGAAGACTTATTAGCCATTGTGAGAAAACGCAAACTGAAGTGGTATGGACATGTCACGCGTTCAGCAGGGCTTGCCAAAACAATCCGGGCCTGCAAGGCACTGTGCAAGGACGAAGGAGAGGAAGACAGAGGAAAAGACGGGAGGACAATATCTCAGAGTGGACAGGACTGAAGCTGGGCGATACGCTGAGAATGGCAGAGAACAGAGAGGAATGGAGGGAGCTGGTTGTTAAGTCATCAGTGGTGCCCCAACGGTCGGCAAGACTACGGGATATAGATAGATAGATAGATAGATAGATAGATAGATAGATAGATAGATAGATAGATAGATAGATAGATAGATAGATAGATAGATAGGTAGGTAGGTAGATAGATAGATAGATAGATAGATAGATAGATAGATAGATAGATAGATAGATAGATAGATAGATAGATAGATAGATAGATAGATAGATAGATAGATAGATAGATAGATAGATAGATAGATAGATAGATAGATAGATAGATAGATAGATAGATAGATAGATAGATAGATAGATAGATAGATAGATAGATAGATAGATAGATAGATAGATAGATAGATAGATAGATAGATAGATAGATAGATAGATAGATAGATAGATAGATAGATAGATAGATAGATAGATAGATAGATAGATAGATAGATAGATAGATAGATAGATAGATAGATAGATAGATAGATAGATAGATAGATAGATAGATAGATAGATAGATAGATAGATAGATAGATAGATAGATAGATAGATAGATAGATAGATAGATAGATAGATAGATAGATAGATAGATAGATTGATAGATAGATAGATTGAGGTTATTTGACTAGTCACGTCTCCACACGTTAGGCCCACCCACTGATTCAGTACGTAAGAGGACAAGAAAGGTTAAGGAGACTGCAGCGTGCCGTGATGAAAAGAAATCTCAGCCAACCAGCCGCCACTAATAAAATAAATAATAAAACTCTGACCAACCAACCACCACTAAAAATAATTAAAAAATAACATAAAAACAACTTCCTAACCAACCATACATCACTTTAAAAAAAAAAAAAAAAAAAAAAAAAAACCCGGCCAGGGCTGTCGGTGTGTGTGTGGGAGGGGGGGAGGGGGGGGGGGGGGCCGCGCTCTCTGCCCCCCCCCCCCCCACTGGATCTGCCACTGCGACAGTTCAAGGGTGGTGCGAGAATAGCTTGGCGCCTTATATTCTGGCACCACCCTTGAACTAAGACGGTTCGGATCCATCTCCATATCTGTAATGTAGCCTTCGTAGGACAATAATTGCTAGTCAGCTTTTGGGAAAACTTGACAGCCTCAGGATGTGCGGTTAGCGGCTTAACCGTCTACTGTCAGCTAGGTACGTGTTTGTAAGTTTTTCATTTTTTTTTTTTTTTTTTTTTTTTGGGGGGGGGGGGGGGGAGGGGGGGGGTAGGGGGGGGGGGGCGGGTTAAGTGATGTATGTTTGATTAGGAAGTTGTTTTATTTTATTTTATTTAAAATTATTTTTAGTGGTTTGGTCAGGGTTTTATTTCTTTCTTTCTTTATTTATTAGTGGCGGCTGGCCGTTTGGTGAGATTTCTTTTCATCACGGCACGCAGTCTCCTTAACCTTTCTTGTCCTCTCTTACGAACTGAATCAGTGGGTGGGCCTACGCCGACACAAATCAACAGCGTTGCAGCTTGGTAGAAGTCTTGATTTTATACATTGGTTCTGTGGATTCATGGCAGTGCGGCAAGTTCACAAAATGCTAAATAATATGAGCTTTAAAAGTACCTAGGGTACTTTATCCAGACTGATGTATACTCTCGTTCAATCAAGGGAAAGCACTCTTCTTAAAATCATGGCGGCCATGCAGACGACACCAGCGTGATGCAAGTTACACACGGCTGTCTTTTTCAGTTAAATTGTAAATGACACAGCTTCCTGGACAACTCAACATTTGTGCATTGTTTCAGACACGAATTTGTAAAAAAAAAAAAAAAAAAAAAAAAACGTTTCGGTTGGTCGACGTAGAATTCAGGTTTTTTAGCTAGTATTTGTACTCAGTCTTGTCAATGAGCGAACTTTGGTTAGTGTTATCAAGGAGGTTGATACCGCTAAAATCGCGTTGAATCGCAAGGCTGTACAGTATGCATTTAGCTGACAGAGTGAGCATGTGACATTCTTTTGATTAACACTGACTCTATCGATAAGGTGTGCATAGTCTACTCCCGGCTATTATGTGCATAGATTGTATTGACCAGAGTCCAACAAGAGTACTGTCATGAATTGTCTGTTGATTATCAGTAAAATGATCATGTGCTGGGGAACATGCGAATAACTTGTGTGTTAAGCCTTTCCTTCACTCTCAAGCATCAGTTTAAAATAATTAACAAAGAAAAAAACACCAACAAATAAACAGGTAAGAAAGTAAGACTAGTGGCATATGCAGTTCAGTCTAATTTCTACCACTATTACTTCTTAAGTTTTCAGGCATATGTGCACCATTTCATTTCTTTTGTTCCAGGTTTTCTTCTAACCTGAGAATCATAAATCATTCACCATGTCTGGAATGTCATTTCTCCCCAAAACTGCTCTGCTGGTGGTGTCATATTTGGTCGGCAGCCTGCTGTCGTTAGCTGTTATACTGCGTTTGTTGATCTATGCTGTGACAAAGGGACCAAAAGCTTTGTTCTATATGAAGAAGAGGCCATCACCGCCAGAATGCCTTCAGGATCCAGATCTTGGTGTCCATGGATTTGTGCATTTAGAGGTAAGGCAAAAGAAGGAGTGGGCATGATATATTTACATCTTGTCTTAAGACCTTTCTTTTAGTCTGGCTGGGCAGATTTTTACCCATCCCACCGTGAGATGGCCTTAGTTGCCTGCTTAGCGTTAAACCCAATTAACTAACTAACAGAATAGCTTGGTGCCTCTGGGCTTCAAGTTTTTCTGGAATCACCCTTGAAATATATGATTGATCCGTCTCCTGAAGTGTAATATAGCCATCTAAGCACAACTCCAGTAAAATCTTGAAATTTTGACCTGAAGGCTCATCTATCATGGTCAATCCATCTCCTTCAGCTGGTACATAATCTGTAAGTGACAACTCCAAAATGCAGCCCTGGGGTTAAGTGGGTTAAGTTTAAATAGTAAACTAAAGATATAACAAATTGCCAGAGGACCCAAATTTTCTTCTTGTTATATATATCCAAAGTTTGTTATAATTAGTGACATAATTTACACAGAAAAAGTGGCGTTGGGACCTCTGAAAAAATGTTGTTATATCCAAACTTTTGCTATATCCAACCATCTTATATGCAAAGTTGACTGTAAAGTATAATAGTGTATAATATAAGAGAGAGAGAGAGGAAAGAGAGAAAGGAGAGTGAGTTTTTTGGGACACTTGTAGCAGCAATATTTCAAAAGTCCTGACCTCACATTCTGTACTTGACCCATGTAATCTCAAGGCTGTTTTTTCCAAATGTTAGAGGTGTCACCTAACAACTATGTACCAGTTGCAGGAGATCGATCAACCATGATAATTCAAGGGCATTGCCTTATTAGCTTGTTGCCATCAGGTGCCAAGCAAATCTGGCAGTGCCCTTGAATTTCACGCAGTAGTGTGTTAGGGCTAAATGGTTTAAAGTACTCTGCTTGAAATAAACTTTGCATTATATAGTCATAGGAAAAGTTGGGACCCTTTGTGTTTTGTTTTATCCAAAGTTTACTGCATTGAGTTGGTTAACACATTCAAGACGCGTTGCATCCAAATATGTGGCTTTATGACACGTGCCTTTTAACCCCTTTAAAAGCTTCAAATTTGTACACTGCCATATGCAAGCTACATTATAGTACTTACAGATAAGGATATCGACCAATGGCTTTAGTTCAAGGGTGGTGCCGGAAAAGCATGGCACCTAGAGGCACCAAGCTAGTCTGGCACTACCCTTGAACTATTTTATTCAAACGTATTTCACACACTGGTGTATTCCGAATGATAAGGGTTAAAATAAATGAGTTAAGGTGGATTTTATCTTCAACAGGTTGCTCTCGTATATTAATAATACAGGTATATATGATATTTTTGTTACTTTTTCCAGAGAGTGCGCCTGCACTATGTGAGCAGTGGACCAGAAGGCAAACCACTCATTTTGCTAGTGCATGGTTTTCCTGAGTTCTGGTACTCCTGGCGATATCAGCTTCGAGAGTTCAAGGACAATTACAGGTACAATACAGTGCTTTAACCAGCACATCTCATAATAAATCTTATTGATGATAGTTCAAATGTAGTGCCAGATTAGCCTGGATGTGGTAAGTTAATATGGCACTACTATTTGACTGTATTGGTCAATCCATCCTCCCACAGCTGGTACAAAGTCTTTAACTCTTCCAAGATGCCACGTATCCGGAGTCGGCACATCTCGAATGAGTTAACCAGTATAGTGGCCAATGTTGGCCCGATGCTTCTGGAGATTATGAAAATCATCATTAGACACAGATTCCAGGGGTGATGAAAATTGCACATGGTGACATGAAAAAGTTTTGGGTGGCATAAAATCCAATAAGCAGTATCCTGGCTGGTTACTACAAAATCTGGAGCTTGGAAAAACATTTTCATTTTGTCAGGTAACAAAATTTTCTTTGGTGACTGAATTTTCTATCGGGATATTAGCTTTTAAATCATAAATGGTATGTCGCCTTTCATCACGCGTGAAAAGTGCAAGTGGCATTGGTATTTCAAAATTACTTTGATGTCTGAAAAGGCTGACATTTCATTTTGGTACAGTATTTATTGTTGTCTCCTGATTAGTACTCTAGCAGATAATACCGGCAGTAGTGTGTGTCATTAAAATTGGACTTCAGTTCAACATGAAAGGTTGCGACTTTTTTTCTGAATCATATTTTTCTGTTTTGACAGAGTGGTTGCTGTAGACATGAGAGGCTATGGAGACTCAGACAAACCATCGAGCGTTGCAGATTACACAGTGGACAAGCTTGCAGAGGACCTGAAACAACTTATCTCGGCACTAGGTCACAATGTTTTAAAATTCTTATTTCTTATGCTTATTATTATCCAAAAATTTGGGGGCGTCCAAAAGCTAATACTATGTACAAGGTCTGGGCGATGGTTCAGTAAACTATTTCAAGGCTTGGCTTGGCACCTGGGAAAGCGCTACATTAATTTTGCACTTGAACTGTTACGGCTGATCCATCTCTTCTCATGTACCCAGCACGCACAGTATCTTGGGCAAATATTGGTCCATTGCTGGATAATGGCCGATATATTGGGCCAGTATGCGAGAGCTTAGCGCCATGCTGAAACCAACACGCGCGCCGGTATCGCGTGAGCCCGCGCGCGCGCCGGTATAATCAATCTTGGTGCCAAGCTGGAACAATCACGCGAGCCGCCGGAAGCTGTACCGCGCCCGTGCGCTGCTTCGCCTGCAAATGTTGGCACACGATAGGCGAGCCAGTCTGGCCCAATTCGCAACATTGACAGATGAAATTTTAAATCTAGCCGACATTTATCTTGAAAATAAATATACAACGGCAATCTTTTACCATAGTTTGGGCACGCCGTGACTTTTTTTTTGTTAAATAATTTTTTTTATATAACATTTATTCGCCACATTCTATGTTTTGTCAGACACTGCATTGCATGCCGGTATTAGCACCTGCTGCGATTATTTCCGCCAAATTTGACTGCAAATCAAGGCTACAAATTCCATTGCCAGACCAAGTTCTAGCTTTCTTTCTTCTATATTTCTTTCGCTGACGCCACGTGCACTTGCTGATTAAGCCGTATACGTACGTGTATAGTACGATTTTAAACTTCTCCTTGAGAAAATATGGATTTTAAAGATGAGTCGTACTGGTCGAAGAGGAGAAAAATCAGGAATTCCCACTACAAGATCGTGCAGAACTGGAGAACCTCAACACAGTCCTAGACAACGCGCGGCGACCAGGAACAACATGGTAATTATACATTTGAAATCTGAATATTGTTTGCATTTTCTTGTTTTGTGGTGTGCTGCTTGAGTTGGATGAATTTAATTATGTAGCTGGAGGTTTAAAAACTAATATTTTATTATAATTTACATGCAGTTTTGTGTTTCGTTTTATGCTTTCTGCTCTATGCAGGAAAACTACAGAGAAAGGTAAATTTTGATAGTGATTCTTTTGGACAAATTTTATTTGTAAAAACCGTTTTATTTTTTTCTGTGTGTGTTTGCAGATTCTGTACTTATCCCACTGGAGGCTTGGACTTTAAAGATTGTGTACGGAGGATAATGCCCTTTTTGATGAGGACAAGTCAGTGTCTGGATATATTGTACAACCTCACTGAAAAAAGGGGAATGAAGCCTTCAGCAGACTGTGTAACTTGCACAACGCAATGATTGGTAAGTAATTAATGCTCTGTTTTATTATTAAAACAAGATGGGATAAAACATAACCCACAAAGTCCCTTCTATATGAGTGCTGTCCTCGCTTTTGTCTTTGATCTGATTCTGATGTTGAATTATCTATTGAAAAAGTCTCACAGATCTGCCAATGCGTCAGTGAGTTCTATAATGCCTCAGTGCGCGAGCATGACTTGGCCCCGGTAGCTGGACTCACAATCCAGGGGAAAAAACGGATTTGTTCAATAGCATGTCCGTTGAAAGGTCCTGGTAAATCAAAGTGGCACAGTTGGAGTGCGCCTGAGTTGATCAGTGTTCAGGTCGTACTCCATAGGCAATAGATTTCCCTGTCCCCCATAACCCGCCCGTCAGGGCCGTCCATGATCACCTCGGTGCTGTGGACGTTAAACCCGAACTAACCAACCAACCATGACTTGTGACCCAGTTTCTCGGCTGGCCTGGAACAAACTAAGTGGCCAAACTGAAACAGCCGCGTGACGCGTATGTCAAGACATACACGCCACGCGGCTGTTTCAGTTTGGCCACTTAGTTTGTTCCAGGCCAGCCGAGAAACTGGGTCACAAGTCGTGCTCGCACACTGAGGCAGCGAGTCTCTCAGCTGTCAGGCTAGCTGATGAGCGGGCTTCCTGCAAGGGCGCAGTACAGCAGGAAAAATGACTACCTTTTGTTTTCATGACTTTCTTATTTACCGTTCTAGTGTGTGATGCAAAACTTTGTGAGATCTGTTTTTTTCTCTTTATTTCCACCTTATCCTGCTGGCTACTGGTTTGTCACAACTATAGTGTTTTTGGTGTCAGTGTGTTGGGCAGAATGTCCGCTTTTAAACAAACAAAGCTTTGCATCACACACTTGAACGGTACATAAGAAATTCATGAAAAACAAAATGTAGTAAATTTTCCCTGCTGTACTGCGCCTGGAACAAACTAAGTGGCCACTTCTAGCGCTGGGCCAAACAGCCGAGGTGATTGATTTGTCAAAACATCATTTGTCATGACGCAAGTTTTAGTTTTTACGTATTCATTTAGTTTTACATGATATGAGTTTCACTTCATAGGCTTGAGAAAATTGTGTCAAAACTAGAACTCCATAGTACAATTTCAGTCTTGCTATAATTTGTGTGAAAGCAGGTTGACTTTACCTAACTACATGATATACTAAGTACACTGGTCACCTGCATCCTCTTCTTAAAGCGCGTCGATGTGTGTGTGTGCGTGCATGCACGCGCGCTCCAAACATCTCCAAGAGGCGCCTGGAGTGCGCATGAGGATCTATTCCTCCTGGAGATGCGCGCATGTTTGTGTGAGAGAGAGGGCCACTCGTGCAAGAGAGAATGCCGTCATATTTTAGAGCTCATTCAGATGTTGGAGCCTGCACTGCAGGGAGTTAGCACTTTATAAATTTAATTATTATTATATTTAGAGTATTAGGTCAGTATCTCCGTAGTGACGGAGTTGCCTCTTTACGTCACCGCCGGTTGCACTTTCTCTAGAAGTAAAGTTTTTTGTAGTGTTTTAATGCCTTTCTGAAAAGAATTAATTTTTACTAAAGAAGTTGAAAGGATGAAAAGCTGGCTAACGAACTTATCCAATGTCTTTCTCCAAACTAGCTATAGGTTCAAGTAATTATGACAAAAATTACGGTCTCTAATCTGGGTCAACCGACTTCCTATATAAACGGTTGTTTATGTCTTCAATGTGTCATTCATTACAATATTCTCGGAGGTTGTCTTAGCCGCCCACCCACTTAAGAAAGTATTTCACCAAGACGAAGTTTTAAATTCAAGCAATTATGTGTACAGAAATATCAAAGATAAGAACTCTTGTTTACATACATATGCACGCATACATTCGCACATACGGCGCTTCACGCCAAAGGTACGTTCAGCAGCGAAGTTAGTGTAACTAGACATGACGTAATTTTTATCTTGTTGCTTCAATTAGAGGTTTAGCCTGCTTGTCTTGACATGGACATGCTATTAAATTCGCCCCACTGCGACCTTTCCTAAAAGCTCCTTTCTATAAATAGAAGGGACTTAAAAGAAAACTGAAGTCCAAAATGGGATCAAACCATTCAAGTGACTGCATGGATATTGCAAAACTGGCCGAAGTGAGTCTTTGTTTTGGGTCATCTGTCAGATGGTTTTTAGTTTTAGCCATTGCCCGTCATGAAACATGCATCAATTGGTATTTCTCTGAGACTAAGCAAGCCACAGTCTTCTGTAAATGTTCAGACTTGGCCCAAGGGTACTTTCCACAGTATAAACACCAATTTCAGTGACCTCTCTTAAAGTCAACTCTACAGGATTCAGTAATCAGACATGCATTTTATTTTCAGATGGTGTGAGAAGGTGCCATGGTAGTGCAACAGACATAGGCCACGTTTTAACTCAGTTACTGGATCAATTGATCGCGATGGGAATAAGCAGAGGTGGGAGGCGGCAAAGCGAGCACACACAGACTGACAGTGAATTAGTATAGTTTTAGTTTCTCTGCAAGCTGCTAAACCCTCTGGCTATCAGTACTGCCTGACATTGTGATGATTCCTGCAGGACACAGACTGACAGTGATTAGTATAGTTTTAGTTTCTCTGCAAGCTGCTAAACCCTCTGGCTATCAGTACTGCCTGGCATTGTGATGATTCCTGCAGGACACAGACTGACAGTGATTAGTATAGTTTTATTTTAGTTTCTTTGCAAGCTGCTTAACCCTCTCTCTGGCTATCAGTACTGCCTGACATTGTGATGATTCCTGCAGGAATCATTGCGACTTATAGTGCAATACAGACAGCCAAAGGGTTAATCATACCTGTTGTTATCAGATTTATCATATTAAGTAGAAACTAGAAGTGCATGTTTTGTGATTTTGTTAAAACTACAATTTCTTTTGTTATGAAACGTTATAAAATATATGTTGTGTAATGGTTATATATGGTATAGATCTGTCATTTCTGTCTACCATCTTAGAATTTTTAATTAACTTTTTTTCCGGTCAAAGCAACATCAACTTCAAACATTGGACATTAATTTCATCTAAACTGTCCATGACAGAAGAAAATTAAACTAATTTTGATTGCAATATTAAGTTTCATTCTGATTCAAATTATTCAGTTTGCTACACTGTTAAGTCAGTCGGGCCAAGATGCTTGTAAACATATTGTTTATTTTTACAAGTATAGTTTGCCTGATCACTTAAGCTTGCCTCATGTTTTTTTGTTGTTGCACATAACATTTTAATAAGACATACATGTTTTGTAACCATCTGTTGCAGAGGTGTTTATGTTTGAAAAGTGATGGCAGCTACTGGCTAGTTTAGGGCTTTCAAGCAATGTAGAGCAAACCTGCTTTTAGTTGCAAGTTATTAAAATGCTAACTGGCTGCATGCATGAACTTTTACTCCCCCCCCCCCCCCCCTCCTCCTCCCCATTACATTTAAGGTTTTATTTGATACTATTTTTAACCCATTCAATCCAGAGGCTGATTTTGTCAGATTTGCTTGAAGGCTACATTACAAATTTTGCGACAGATTAACCATTTTAGTTTATGGGTAGTGCCAGAATAGCTTGGTGTCTCAGGTGCCAAGCTATTTTGGCACCACCCTTGAATTATCATAGTCAAATTAATTTCAAGCATGTGTGTATTAGGATGAAAAGGGTTAATAAGGACAATTCATGAGATTCTCTTCTTTCTTTTCATAACCAATGTTGTTTGTGCCAAATCCTGTATGTTTAGGAGGAAATTTAGTCTCCAATCGAATTATGTCAGTATATTCTGTTAATCTGTATGAAAGTTATTCATGGGAGCAGGTAAAAAAATGTGCTGTGTACAAAATCTGTTATGTTTACAGATCCTATTGCCAGTACCTGAACATCTGTGTGTATACATTCAGAGATGGTTTTTGTATGTCATGTATCAGAAGAATTGTTTTCTTAATTCAATAATTGTGGGCTTTTTTTTTTTTTTTTTTTTTACATTTTGTGTATTGTTACAGACAGGTTTCTTTTTTTGTGGGGGGGGGGGGGGGGGGGGGGGGGGGGGATGTAATTAATCCATTGAATCCTGCCTGAGGGTGATTTTTTTTTTAACTTCAGATTGCCCTGTGAAAGGTATGTTATGGGTAGATCAACCATTTTAGTTCAAGGGTGGTGACAGAGCTGTGCACCAAGCTGTTCTGGTACTATTCTTGAGCTATCATGGTCAAATTATTTCAGGCAGTAATGTATCTGGATGGAAAGGGTTAAATGAGATAATCATTGTCCTTCATTTCGGTATAGTTAGTGTTTTCTTTTCATAAAACTGAAAATCAGATTAAACTTGTGCATCACTGTGAATCTGAGGTCAGGTCTTTCTTTTTAAGTTGTGTTTTGAGTTACATATTTTTGATGAACGTTTGATTTGATAACTATCAGATTAATATATGTTTGCATGATGGTCTTTTTCCTCAGAAAAAAAGCTGGATTAAATTACCAATATCCAAATCTGGGACACTACTATTAGTATTCATGTTGGAAAAAGGTTGGCAGAATATTTGCTACATGTTGGCACCAGAATGGATTAAGCATGGCACTATATTGGCAGCCAATATTCACCATCCTGGCCCTAGGATGGATCCATCTTGGCACTATATTGGCAGCCAATATTCACCATACTTGTTCTAGGATGGATCCAGCTTGGCACTATATTGGTAGCCAACATTCACCCGATATTGGGCCAACAATGGATCCAGCTTGGCAGCCAACATTTACCCGATATTGGGCCAACAATGGATCCAGCTTGGCAGCCAACATTTACCCGATATTGGGCCAACAATGGGCCATTTTGCGCTTCCAATATTGGACCAATATTGCCACCCATATATCGGCCCAATATCTGAGCCAATATTGGGCCAATATTGGACCTATATTGGTGTGCTGGCTGGGTATTTAGTTAGATGTTCAGTGTGCTAATCATAAAGTTTTCTTTTACTGTTTGAAAACTTGTATGAGCCATTCTCAAAAGGTGAACACCAAAGATTGAAAAAAACTTAAATTATTAAAATGTTTGAAAACTTGACTATTTAATTTAATGTCTTTGGCATGTTTGTCATTCTAGTTTTTAAAACAGTGTTTGAAAAGATAATCTGAGACTCTATATTGTTGTTAGAGCCCTTCAAATGTCCAAAATCTGAGGAGAATGGAGGTTACTGATGACAGGAAATATTATCTAGTACAACTATGTGTGCATCTTTTAACTCCAGTACAGACAGAACTAATACTATGATTAAAAAAAAAATATGATACCAGAAAATTGTACACACATGTTTGCTAAGATGTATTTTGAAAGAATTGTCATGTCATCAGTAACCTCCAAACGTTCAGCCTCCTATATCTTTATGTCACATTAAGCAAAATGGCCTTGGCAATACAAATTAAAAAAAAACAGAATGTGTGCTTAGTAAATTTGTCATTTTTGGCAGATACACAAACAAAAAGAAAATAAGTCATGAAATTTTATACTTTGCACCTTAAAACAGATTTTTATGTGTTTATCACATTCGCAACATAATAAGGAAATCTGTGTGTAAAACCTACTGTCAGAACTGAAAGCTATCAGTAGGTACATGGACACCAATATCTGGGTCGATAGAGGAGTTGACAAGCTCATCAGTATAACTGTGTGTCCCACTACTGTCGAATTTCCAATAAATGCACAGAAAGAGTTTGGACTTTATTCTGTCATAAGAAGTGTTTTCTGTCATTCGCACCTTTCTCTTTTGATTTCGCACAACACCACGCTCAAAACTAGTGCCTTTGCTAAGCAAACATGACCATCACAGTGTACAATGCCTTAGAAAGATTCTATGCCAATCTCTTCATGAAGGTCAGCAGGAACTTTTTGAAAATATCAGTGAGAATGCGTGCAGACTTTATGAAAATGTCTGGACGAGACACGTAAAATGATGACGAAAATGGCAAAATTGCTTGCCATGCTTTGTCTTCGTCATTTGCAGTGAAAAGTAAAGGTTATCTGCATTCAAGTCATCAGTATGTACAAAATTAGAATCGGAACTTCCCAGTCAGTTGCATTTTGTGGTGTTAATGCAAGCGTGTTCCTGGACGTGAAAAATTACCGGACGCTACAAAACTAAATTGGTGCCCTGAAGATGTAAAACTTTCACCAGCACTGATGTCATTTTAAAATATCAATACAGACATATTGAAACTTCGCTAGGTACATACACTTGTTTACCAATGGGAATTTTTCCCCTGATCTTGTACTTGATGACCGGACATGTAACATCTAGTCGCGTACATTTGCAGGTGTTTTAAACACCAATAACTAGAACTAACTCTAACTTTCCGAATAACGTACTACACCTAAGCTATAGATGAAAATGGCTGGTTTGCGGAAATAAAGTGAAAGGTTTGTTTTTACTTGTTTTCTGAGTAAAGGTACTCGCATCATGTTTTCAAGCTGCCAAAAATTATGATTTTGTCTATTAATCCTCAACAAAATTCTCTTTCAGAAAAATAATCAAGACATGCTTGTTATATGTATTTATTTATTCAATATACAACACATTGGTGTAAAATGGAATGTGTCTGTGCAATATGATGTTAATGCTTGAGTGACAAACGTGGTCACTGTTCGGTGCTTTCACCTTTTGAGAATAACTCATATATCTGAATGCAGCCATTCACCAATGTGTTGAGGTTCCACAAACGATCATTACTGCTAGTTAATTGTGCATCAGTTAACCCTTTTCATCCTGATAAACTAATGCTTAAAATAATTTTGACTCAGAAAGTTCACTGGTGATGCCATGATACCTTGGCGCCTAGCTATCCTGGCACCACCCTTGAATTAAAATGTTTAATCTATCTCCTAATCGGGAATGTAGCCTTTATAGGACAATAGGCAGATTGAAAAAAAATTCAACCTCAGGATAAAATGGGTTAACTATTTTGATGATGAACTCTTTTACACCTGTCAAACTAGTGGGAGGTATAACTGGGCCAAAGACAGTTCAAAGAATACAAACAAATTGGCTGGGTGCCTCCAAGGTTAAACCAGCACTGCCATAGAACTATCATGGCCCATCCATCTTCAACAGCTGTCATGTATTCATCAGAGAGTGCCTCCCAAATTTGGTGCCGGGCTTGAAGGAATTAAGTTAACCCACTTGTGCCCTGCAGCGACCAGTACTGTTTATGGTACTTGATGGCAGCATTTTCTGCGTGCTTACGCCCTTCACTGCCAGTGGACACAGAAAGTGCTTTTGAAATCATTGTAAATTCAACATTAACCCATTTAGCCCGGAGTCCCTACAGCAGGAGATTGATTGACCATGATAATTCAAGGGTAGTGCCAGATTAGGTTGGCGCCTGAAGGTGCCAAGCTAATCTGGTACTACCCTTGAATTATCATAATCAATCCATCTCCTGCAACTGGTACATAGTCATTAGGCAACACCTCCAAAATTTGAGATATGGTACCTTGTGGGTAAAAGGGTTAATGATCCCCAGCAAAGTGGTCACAGCAAGAGGTGTAGGTCCTCATGAGCCCCCACAACCTGCAAGGGCTGAAGAGAATCTAATATACATATATCTCCTGCAGTTGGGTGGTGGTCAGTTTTCTCAGCAGCCATGGGGTTAAGACAAAACACATCTGTGCTTTGCAGGCTACAAGAAGTGTGTGTTGGTTGGCCACGATTGGGGAGGCATGGCAGCATGGGCCCTCGCCCTGACTTGTCCGGAAGTGGTTGAACGGTTGGTCATCCTTAACTGCCCCTCTTCAGCTGCTTATCAAAAACATGTCACATCAGGCCTAGGTCAGCTCAAGAAATCATGGTATGCTACCATTGAAAATGTTATCATTGTATTGCAATGTGAGCCACTTTCCACTGGTTTATTTTGAGAAATGTATCTTGGGATATGTAAGTTGAGCCAGTTTGTTGTAGAATTTAAATGTTGTATGCAACAAAAGTCAGATGTAAATGCACTTTCTGTGCGGCCCCATTGTCAGGTTTCAATTTAGATTACTCCAATCATAAAAAAATGTAACATGAAATATCACTGCATTTTTTTTGTTTTTATTGTTGCGTGTGTGTGATCTTTTGGTTGTATGGTACATAACCTGTGATTGTAGAATGATGCGCATTGTTCAGTGATGTTCCACAGTTAGCTCCCTTGGAGACAGGACAATGGCAATCTCTGTGGCACACAAGTAACTACAATGTACTTTTGGTGCCATACCTTTTGCATCATCTTCAATGGATAAAAGAAAATTCAGAAGTCATTCAGGGGCTCACCAATTGTGTTTATGTTGTTACTGTTGTTTTATTCCTCTATTTTGTTAGTTTGATTTTAGTTAAAAAACACTTCAGATTATTTCTGTGTTTAATGTTAAAAGTGATTGATTGATTGCTTGATTGATTGAATGATTGGTTGATTGATTTCCTTCAGGTATTTCACCCTGTTCCAAGTGCCGTTCATCCCTGAATTTAATCTACGACGTTCGGATATGGCGGTATTGAAGAACCTGTTCACAGGGCGGAGAATGGGTCTGAAAACTGGCACCATGACAGACGAGGACATTGAGGCATACAAGTACACCTTCCAGCGTAAGTTAGTTAACAAATGCCATCCAAGTGTTATTGTTACCCTTAACCTTTTTCTTCAGTAGACGGCAGTAGTTTAGAATTTAGAACCAGTCACAGAAATGACATTATGCAGAGGCTAGTCATTCAAACCAATTTGTTTATTCTCTGGAGGCAAATTGACCGTTTCAGTCCATGGATAAATACCTGAGTTTGAAATGCAGTTTTTGCAAGAAAACAAATGGTGTTAAAAGACAGGTACTCACAGGAAGGGCAAAACTGTCACCTGTCATTAAAGACTCTCATTAGGTGGATGTATCCACCTAATGATAGTCTTTAATGACAGGTGATCTCTCATAATGCTGGTCGCTCAAAACAGATTCTGCTTTATCTTGATCAAATGGTGCAAGGTCTGACTTTCAGTACATACAATTTTTTCTTCGTCATTTTTTAAAATCTATTTTTGTAGTTTTAGAAATGCACCTGCATGTTAACAATTTTACTTTAGCAAATACAAGAGTGTGCTGACCTGTGATTTTGAACCATATGGGCCAAAGGTCCAGAGTCAGAGACCAGCACACAACAAACCTTTGTCCTTGTTACAGGGAATGGTTTCACAGCACCCATCAACTACATTCGTGCCCTCATCCGCTACCCCGACTACACTTTTTCTCGTCTGACCTCACCTGATCTCAAGGTGAAGTGTCCCACGCTCATCATCTGGGGGTGCCAAGATGGTGCACTGGACACTGAACTTGCATCCCTATCGGCTGAAACAGTGTCTGGGGAGGTCAGCGTGAAATACATTGAAAATTCGAGCCACTGGATACAAATAGACTGCCCTGAGCTGGTGAATAAGTACATAAGGGAGTTCCTGGCTGAAGTGAGCAGTTAGACATTTAGCCTTGATATTCTACAACAGAAGATGCTTCAACTGTTCAGTCTGGGAACGGACACAGTCATCCATGTTCAAACATGGTGCCAGAATTACTTTGTGCCCTCAAGTGGTAGCCTTAGCCCATTCAGCGCGGATGCAGAGCTACAGAAAAATGCATTGGCCATGATAATTTAAGGGCCATGTCAGCATGCATGATCAAGAATAAACACATTCTGTTTAATATTCCTATACAATACATAATATTTAAAGTAAACAGTCTTGATTGTTTCACATATATCAAATACAAAGACCAAGAACAAATATTTTTACCATGACATTGACCTCAAAAATATTTGTTCTTGTGCAATCAAAATACAATTCATGATGTGGTCTATCCGTAGAGGGAAGGCAACTGATGAACCTTAGATTATTAATGTTGTTACTTTGCCCATTTAGCCCCAACACACTGTATCTGGAGATGGACCGGACATGATAATTTAAGGGTTTGTATTGTCAATTAGCTTGGCGCATTCTATCCTGCTTGATTCATCTCCTGCAACTGGTACATAGTTGATACTTGACACCTCCAAAAATGGCTTAAAATGCACTGATGTGTGACTTTGACTACTAAGTAACTTCCCTGTACTAGGGTCTGTGCCATTGTTTTGTTAACAGTTCCTTTCTAAATCCAGTGCATATGCCAAGTAACAGCTTTTAATGACACATTTAGCGTAATCAAAACTTGGCTGGGTGAATAGCAACGCTGAAAGTCTGCTAGGTGAAGCAATTTCACAGCGGCTTTGGTTGACATCCATAGGCAAAGAGTTAAATATCGCCTCCCCCTTCTCCTTCAACCCTCTCATCTTTTCCCCATCCCATTCCCTGCCCCAACCCTCCCCTCTGTTCTCCTTAACCCTCTTAACCCCATGGCCGCATTTCCAAACTTTTGTATGTGTTGTCTAACGACTATGCACCAGTTGTAGGAGATGGATTGATCATGATAATTAAAGGGTAGTGCCAGATGAGCCAGGCGCACTACCCATGAATTATCATGATCAATCCATCACCTGCTGCAGGATCCCAGGGCTGAATGGGTTAAATCTGACCATTTCACCTTGTGATCATTAAACAATTTCGACTGTGAAAGATATTATGTAGATTCTTCACTCGCTCATATACTTACTGAATTAATTAATCAGTTCTTTTCTCCAACCCCTTCACTGCTTGGTGACGCAGAGTGTGTTTTTTGAATCGTAAATTCATCATCGGAGTTGAATTCATAAAGGGAACATGGATACAAAGAGGCATAGATCTCATGACTCCCCCCCCCCCCCCCTCCCCACACACAATAATTGTGGGGGCTCATGAGGATCTATACCTTTTGGGATCAGATGTTCAATTTGTCTTAGCAGTGAGTCAATCAGAGCTTTCAATCACATATTAAACAATATATTTTTTTATGCAATGTATTTAGCTACTGAATAAAAATAAGGTTAAAACCTGAATACTGTGTTATCCTAAAAAAATTCACTCAGTGTGTTTGAAAATGTTTACAGGCTTAAACCTTTAATTTCTACTTACTACATTCAGCAGAACCTGTGACGGATCACCTGTCATTAATGGACAACATGTAGGTGGTTTCAGGCACCAAAATGATGGTGTTTAATGACGGGTGACACTTTTTGCCCATCAGAACTTCTCTTGGGAGAGCACCTGTCTTTTATGACCTCTTTATTCGTGCAAAAAGGTGCTTGCTCAAAATAGGTTGTACCGTATGTGAGAATGTATGTCTCTCTCATCCTCAAATAATTATTAGGCATTTACATTTCTAGTTTGAATTAAGGATGCAGGGTGCATGCTGTTGTGATAGAAAAAAACATCTGTAATTATCCCATTTGGCCCTTGATGCACTACAGCAGGAGATGGGTCAACCATGATATTTCAAGGGTAGTTCTAGATTAGCATGGCTCCGTCAGGCACCAAGGTAATCTGGTACTACCCTTTAATTATCATGGTTGATCCATCTCCTGCAACTGTTATGTAGTTGTCAAGTAACACTTCTAAAATGTTTTAGATGCGTGCGTTCGTTATATCCATTTTTTGTCCCTCTGCACCGAGGTGATCAGGGACTAGCGTTTTAGATGCAGCCTTGGAGCTAAATATATACATGTACGTCTTGGGCTGTCCTCACTGCCTAGGGACATTACCTTTAAAAAAAACAAAACAGATTCTGACACAGAAAAGAACTTGAAGGCCCACTACCGCCGTAACTGTTCAAAGATACTCTTCTGTTACAGATAGTTACGAAACGCAACACACAGTTCAAATATATGCTTCAGTAAGACACAGGAGAATACAGTTAAGCATACATACTCTTTGTATCAAGTAACCTGACAATGACTTCACTCGGTTCTAGAAATACAACGCTATCAGTGCGAGAAACCGCTAAATATAGATTGACCCGAACGGTTGCACATAATTAATAAGCGTGATTACGCGTGTGCTTTTGCTCCGTGTCCAAACTGTTAAACTTCATTAGATGTGTCGACAAGGCATAACAAACACAAAATAGCAGGCGACATGGGCTCATCACACGCTGCCTCTCGGTCGAATGGGTCGTCGATGTGACGATTTTCCTTGAGATCTAGGAGTTCGCTGGGGCTTCAAACAGATTGGACAGACGATAGCAATGTATTCAGTATGCAAAAGGCCATCGGGCTGAAATCGGTCCTAATGGGCCCGCGCAGTCGTGCACGGGCTCGCTGCGTCGCGCTGACTTCGGGCTGATGGCCTTTACCTACTGGCTTGTCAGTCAGTAAACGCGGAAATAGTTCCTGGGCCGGCCTTCAGTGAGAATGCTTAGATGTTGACTTTCCTCAATAAGACTTTTCTACCCTTATCTTCACAATACATGTGAGAAGGCACATATCACGGAGGACTTGCTACTGCTCCCGTGTAACAAAGGGGAAGACAACAACAACAAAAAAAGTCTTTAGCATATCACAACTTCGTAATCACTTCACAATAAACAGCAGGTATGTTGGTTAATCCATCCAGCACACTGTGTAGCTCACGTGGTAAGAACATTCATCTCTCGTCCGAAAGGACTGAACCCAGCTAGGGTGAACAATTATTCAGTCCCTTTTTGGTGCCCTGTCTTTGAAATCACCATCGTGGTGGAAGTTATTTCTTCATCCAGCATTATTAAGAAAATGTAAACAGGGGACAGTGTGAACTATCAAACCATGATTGCTTGGGGAAAGTCGCTTTAAATACAAAGATAATTATATACGTGTGTATTAACCCCCCCCCCCCCCCCACCCCACAAAAAAAAAAAAAAAAAAAAAAAAAAAAAAAAAAAAAAAAAACTATGAACGTTAATGTTGATCAAGTCAGTAAACGTTAGCTGACAATAGCCCGAAGATAGTGTGCTGACCATGGGGTACCTAATGCAAGTGTTAGTTATCTGACGTGGCCCATCATTTTTGGTTATTTTCTGCCACGATCCGATTTAACACAAACGAACAAGTGAAACAAAAAAATTAAAAAGTAACGGGCCGGTTGCTTGCATAGACTAGTATCCGTAAAAATACACTACATAAATTATTTAAAAAAATAATTGACTCACCCTCCCCCCCCCCCCCCCTTGCAGGTGCAAAATGCAGATAAAATGCAGCTTCTCGTGTCAACATCCACTTTTGTCAGGATAGACCATGTAAAATAAAATGGGGCTTTGGTAACAGGATCCCTGTCTCTTGTCCTTGGTTGGACTGAGGCCTTCACTGCGAAATAGCCATCAGTCATTTGGATTGTTTCCAAGCTGTTCACATAACCATCTTGCATCAGGCTATAGGCTTCTGATCGTCTGTAGTCCGTTATGGCTGATAAGTTCATGTTCTGATTTAGTAAATATGTACAGATGTCGAATATAGAGAACTCTGGCAAAATATTCAGGTCGTAGTCCCAGATAACAAAGCAGGGTTCGACAGTTCGATGTTCCCATCTTTGAGCTTTGCTCCGATCACTTCTAAATGACCCGATCTTCAGCACAGCACTCGGGATCAACGGGTAGTCCAATGTCAAGAGCCTTTTGTACGAGATCAAAAAGCTCTGCTTTTCTGCTTTGGCCAACACAAACTCCTCTTTCTTGCAAAAACCTTTGTAGCTCGCTCAATCGCCATGCTTTCTTCTCCACCATTTTGATCCCAGTAACATGGGAGTTAACTCTCTAAATCATGTGGTTAGAGAGTAGGCGCGGAATTCCGAAGTAGGTCTATTGTTAGAGGTTTAGCCCGCCCGCCTTTGACATCATGGACAGGCTATTAAATTCGCCGCACCGCGACCCGTCCTAAAAAGTCCCTTCTATAAATAGAAGGAACTTAAAAAGGGTCGGGCGTGCCCCTTTAAGAATGCACCAATACTACTGCCATAAATAATTTCCAGACAAGCTTGCCATTATTTATACAGCAGGTGTGACAACTACAACAACACCCCTCCCACTGAAAAATCCCCCAGAATGTTTCCTGCTCTGGTCTGTCATTTTGGACCTTACGGCCCGAGGCCGTAAGGTCCAAAATCACCGACCAGCACACATACATTCCGACAAAACAAATGTCTCCCGTTCACACATGTATCTGACAAAGACGCACGGGACCCAAGCTACTGGATAGCAATGCAACTAGGATTACATGTGATTGTTCTGTTCTGTGAGTTTGAACCTTACGGCCTTTGGCCGTAAGATTCAGACTCACAGAACAGCACACACATTCATATTTCTTTTGATGCCAAATTCGTCCGACATGCGTTCAGGGTAACTTCTTCGTTGCTTAAAACTGCTGAGCATTGTAAAAAAATGCCCAGGAAATGCTTGTTGACAAAGGATGGTGTGTTTTAGTAATGTGCATCATCGTTCTAACACCTTCACTGCCGAGAAAAAAAACTGAATCCAGCGACAAGAGACTAAGATCCGCATGTAAAATTAATGTCCCAGGATGGTTTGTTTACAAAGGATGGTGTTTTTAAAAAATATTTTTTACTTGTAATAAACTGCATCATCCTGTTCAACAACCCCATTCATTGCCGAGAAACACTGAACACCAACCAACTGCAAGAGGCATAGATCGTCATGAGCCCGCGCTTCTTTCTAGCTTTCAGAAACATGATCTGCGACCACTGGCAACGAAGTGGTTAAATGATTTCCCCTGCCACCTGGCTTGCTCTCGTATGATTTAGCGCCTCAAATTAATGAGCCACTAACAGCCACAGCAGTTGTAAGTCAGAAATAAGTTAAGTCATGTGATTTTGTTAAAAGTACCATCACGCACGAATCTGACAAATTTCAGCACCATTTGTGTTTGTTATGCCTTGTGGACACACCTAACGAACTTTAACAGCAGTTTGGACACGCAGCAAAAGCACACGCGTAATCGCACCTATTTATTCTGCGCAGCCGTCAGCGTGTCAATCTATTTTTATCTGTTTCACGTACTGAAAGCGTTGTATTTATAGAACGGAGTCGAGTTATTGTCAGGTTACTTGATATAAAGACGACTTGTGCTGAATTGGATTCTTTTGTGTCGAAATAAACCATAACTATGACCTGCGTGTAGCGTTTCGAAACCATCTGTTACAGAAGTGTATCCGGCTTTGAACAGTTACGGTGAAAGTGGGCCTTCAACCCATTTGACCAGGATAGTGTTAATGCTCGGCGAACAAGGTCCAAATCGATTTGAAATTCGTACGGCATTTTTCCACATGGATAAAATTTTGAGTAGGTCTTTTTAATTCGAATGTGAACACAACGCCTCTGGCAACGTCAATTATTTTGAATGATCATCGTGTCCGCACGCAGGTTGAGGTCTCTTGTGGTAATCTGTACTCATAGGGGCCTGACGGTCGAGCTATGTACTATATACTAAAACTCGTGTTAGAAGCAATGACGCAACGATCATCCCGCGCCTGTGACTGAGCCCATCAAGGGACATGGGTCCTCGTATACCACTGCAGCCTTGGGGGAGGCGGGGGTGGGGGGGGTGGGTGGGTTGGGGTGGGTGGGTGGGGTATTATTATTATTATTATTATTATTACATGGTATTTATATGGCGCATTTCTCATATTTATAATATAACTCAATGCGCAGAATGTAGCCGCGAACTGAACCCAACAAGCACGCTCACGTGAATCACGCGCATTCACTCACACACTGTACGTAAAATTCACGTGGTGCTAAGGGCAAGCTCAAGCGAGCTACTGAAGTTGTTTTGGGAAAATCGTTTGTATTTGAAATTTTATTAAGTTGGCTGAATTGAAACCGATACCAAAGCCGGTTGAGGGGGAAGAAGAGCCGGAGTACCCGGAAAAAGAACCCCCGACGGTCCGCCCGAATTAACGGTGACACTATAGCTGTTTTCCTGCAGGAACCATCACTACAAAAATCTGCTACCGACAGGCAAAGGGTTAACCGTGTGCCACTGATGTACGGTATGTAACAGAATTAACTCGTTCGAGACATGCCTCATCCGGATACGCGACTTATCCCGCATATCCGGAGGCGGCGTGTCTGGAGTGAGTTAAAGTGGGATGTTCTAACTGTCTACATTACTATGGAACTGCTGGCACGTATTTTGCAGTGAGGCCCAAGCCGCACAGTACAGGAGGTACAGTGAAAGGTCTTTGCCATCGGGAGAGGAGTCCACACAAAATACGCACACACGCACGCACGCACGCACACACACACACACACACACACACACACGTTCATATATAATATACTCATGACGTAAATCTTCTGGAGACGTATACACACAAACTGTACCGTCTCTCAGCGGTGGGAGATGTTTGGTCTTGACAGTTCAAAGACAGTGCCAGATTTGCCTGGTCCCTGGAACTGAAAGTACCAAGCTAATGTGGCATTGCTTTTGAATCAGCATGGCCAGTCCACCTCCGGTTGTGACGTCTGAGGGCGAATGTGCGGAAGTCTTCATTTTTATTACACGATTAAACTTACGTATGAAAAAAGTATTATGTACCCAGCACACGTGTAGTTTCTGGCAGTCAGTGTGCCTTATATCATGGAGTTCCTTTGTCACCTCTGTGTGGTGGCATTGTCAATGTACATGATGCTCAATAGGTAGAGTTCGGTCGTTTCCAATTGTTCACATGTCCAGTTAATGGGATTTTGACTGGCGCTGTCTAGGACGCAGGCAACTGCGACGTCACAAATTTACAGCTTGCCAAGCTAATCTGCTACTACCCTTGAACTATCAAACCCAATTCATCTCCCGCTGCACTGTGTTTACGGTTAGTTAGTTAGTTCGAGTTTAACGTCAACAGCACCGAGGTGATCATGGGTTGCCCTGACGGGCGGGTTATGGAGGACGGGAAAATCTATTGCCTATGGAGTATGACCTGAACACTGATCAATTCAGGCGCACTCCAACTGTGCCACTTTGATTTACCAGGACCTTTCAACGGACATGCTATTGAACTAAAACCGTTTCTTCCCCCTGGATTGTGAGTCCAGCTACCGGGGCCGGGACGGGATTCGAACCCACGACCCGGCGATTCCCTTCGCTCTCCTGCTCCGACGTTTAACCGCCTGAGCTATTTCGGACTCGTTTACGGTGAATGCCACTTGGTGTCAGAAAACCGTGAGCTAAACCCGCTGAGCCCTTCGGTGTAAGCATACTCCTAACACAGGACAAGCGTACGTTCTCACATAAGCACCTTGGGCCACTTAGCGGCGCACCTTGCTTAGTGGCTGGTGCAGGACTAATCTCGCTCATGCAACTGGCCCTTTCTCTACATCAGGAATGGGAGCAGTCGTATGTCTGTGTAGCTGCGCGTGACCAGTGTCCTATACTTCTGTTTCCTTTTCGCAGATAAGCCAAGCTGAGAAGGATGGTTAGACTGGTCTGGGTAGCAGACGAAAGACAGCTCACCAGCAAGCAGTTAACTCATTCTACCCCAGACGCACCACAGGAAGATAAGGATCGACCTTGATAGTTCAAGGGTGATGCCAGAATAGCTTGGCGCCTATGGACGCCAAGCTATTTTGGCACCACCCTTGAACTATCATGGTCGATCTGTGTCCTGCACTGCAGTGCAGTCTTCAGAGGACAACGGCAAAATTTGGGGATTTCGGTCTTGGGGTAGAATGAGTTAAGCAAGCAAAGGTAATGACAACTTACTGAATTATTTTACTTTTATCTGCTAGCAGGTAATAGTTAACCCATTTAGCCCCAACGCCCAACAGCAGGAGATGGATTGACCATGATAATTCAAGAGCAACGCCAGATGTGCTTGGCGCCTTCAGGCGCAAAACTCATCTGGCACTACCCTTGAATCATCGTGGCCGAACCGTCTCCTACAGCTGGTACAAAGTCGCTAACACCTCCAGGCAGCACCTCCAAAATCTGGGAAATGCGTCCGCGGGGTTAAATGGGTTAATGGGCTTTTGTACTTATTAGTAGTGCCCGCACGTTGATGTGAATGTCTGCTAACCAATGAAAACTGGGGGGAAAATCGTTTACTTAAAGGCCCACTACCGCCGTAACTGTTCAAACTGTAACAAATGGTTACGAAACACCGCACACAGGCCTAACTATGGTTCATTTAGACACAAGACAATCCAGCTCAGCACACGTCGTCTTTATATCAAGTATATGACAATGACTCCACTCAGTTCTATAAATACAAAACTTTCAGTATGAAAAACAGCAAAAAATAGATTGACACGCTAACAGTTGTGCAGAATAAACAAGTGCGATTACGCGTGTGCTTTGCTGAGTGTCCAAACTGCTGTTAAAGTTCATTAGGTGTGTCGACAAGGCATAACAAACACAAATGGTGCTGAATGTGCCTTCAGAATTATGCCTAATGATACTTTAATTAGACCAACAAGATGTATGAAAAGCTTAGTGAACTTTTCTAAATGTAAGATACAGTAATGAAGTGATGCACTCTTGCATGGCGAAAGCATAGAGGAATGTCAGGTCGCTAACATAAAGAACCATACATTAGTATAAGTTTAACTTGCACACCAGATACAAGGGAGGAAAAGAAAAGACCCCCCCTCCCCCCCCCCTCAAAAAAAAAAAAAAATGTGGCTATGGGTTTCAATACAAACACATTCTACTTAGGATCGTCTATGCCTAATTATTTTGATCTTTTATCTTCACCTTGCAGGGAAACAGTTGTCGAGCCGATATTGGCCGCAGTTGACCTGCGCACAGCTGTGATCGGGTCAGCTGTGTCCAACATCGGTCCATCAGCCTTTCCCTTGCAAGGTGCAGACGCAAGCAGACAGCCAGCAAAAACTGTATATGCGCCTGTTCATGTCTTGTTAATTTTTTTCTGTCCTGTTTTTTTTTCTCTCTCTCTCTCTTCAGGTATCTCTATGGCGGTCTCAAACACTTTCGTCCAAAACGTTCTGCAGGCTGGCCGTGGTATATCAGTCCTTATCCTCTCTGCTGCCGTTTTCTCATAGGCTGCTGTCATCTGTCTCACGTGTTATTTCCTGACATATCCTCTGCAAGGACTGAACCATTCACGGCATTATAAAGAGAACAAAACCTCGAGGCAAGATTCTCTCAAGAACCATAACTGTAGTCAGGAACGTCTCATCAGCCAGAACGAAAATCCTAGCAGATAAATTGTAACTGCCAGTAACTACAACGGACAGTTAGATCCAAACAGAAAGAACCACAGATGTGTGTTGATTCTCGGCGGCGCCAAATCAAAGGCGCTTTGCCTTGGTCGCCTTTTCAAAGCGGAAGAATACAAAGTAGTTCTGGTCGAAACTTACATGTGTCCCTACGCTGGACTGAGCCAGCTTCAGAAGAAATATCGACAGGTTCTACTATCTTCCCCTCGCAGACTTGTATCCCCAGGGATACAAGTCAGGTATTCTGGACACAGTCAGGAACCATAACCCGTGTCGTCTCGTGCCAATGGACCCACGCACAGTTAGCCTGGATATTGAGGTTACGTCCCTTCTTCCCAAAGGTTGCTTCCCTTTGTGCTGCGAAGCAGACGCGTTTGAAGAATTCGACAATAAGGAAAAGTTTATGGCAGCTCTCAAGAAATCTGGTGTCCCTGCTCCTGTGATGTATCAGGTTACAAGTAAACGCGAAGCTTATTTTCTGCTGAATGGAAAGTCTCGGGATTACGTTATGAGGCCGGTTCTGTATGACAATGTTCGCCGAGGTGATATTTGCCCTCCTGAGGATCTTGAAGACTTCAACAAGTATCTGGACAACAGTGGCATATCAGAGGCGTTTCCCTACGTCATTCAGGAAAAGCTTTTCGGGCGTTAACTCGGTTCTTGTAGCCTCGACCTCGGTGGGGAAATACTGGCGCATAGTATACCTCACTCCTCCGCAGTGCACCAGACGTTTGACTGCGTACCGTGCAATGACATATCCGAGTGGTTGGAGGATATTGTTAGCCTCTACCCGAAGAAGCTGGTCGGGTGGCTGTCTATATATTTTACGAGGTCTGCCAGGGACGGGAGGTACATCCATCTAGAGTTTAACCCAAGGTTCGGATCTTACTTCATGCTGTTTAATGAAAGTCAGGGCGTTGTCACTAAGATCGAAGAAGTTGTGAAAAAATTTAACCCACTTGTGAATGCAGGCCGCTGTACTGTTTACAGTACCGTCCGGGGTTCTTTCTCCGGGTATTCCGGTTCTTCCACCCCCCGCCCCCCTACCCCCCACACTTTGGTATCGGTTTCAGGCCACTTTACAAATTTAAAATATAAGCAATCAATCTCTGTAACTTCAGTAGCTGAACTGGCCCTTCGTCTATCTTGTACTGTGTTTGTCTTAAATGGCGTAAATCCGTGTCTGTTACGTGAGTGTGCGTGTTGGGTTTCAGTTCGCGGCGCTTTGAGTCGATTCGTCCAAAAATTGAGAAAAAGCGCATATATATTATAACTGTGTTATAACCGGTGGCTGCATAGACAAAGGGGTTAAAAAAAAGCCAGACACGTCTTTCTGAGGCAGGCCCTGAGAGAAAAGATCTAAATGATTCAGTGAGCTTTAATCACTCTAGTCTTTCAAACTCAGATCGTACAACAGATGGATCTGACTCAGACAAAAGAAGATGAGAGTTGTACAGCTTAGAAAAAAATCCTATAAGAGGAGAGGGGTCTGAAACAAATCAGAGAGGACGAGAAGGCAGCGACAAAAGTTCCACGCCTGAAGTACATTCTAACGGTACTGAACTAAATCAAACTAAGTCAAATTATGAAGAAGACAGTGATCTTAACCCCGTTGTGCATGTAAACAGTACCGGCGGCTGCATGCAAGAGGGGGTTAATGGACCGAAATTGAGTCAAACCACACAAAACCTAGAGCACAGAGTTTCAAACAAAACAGACGAAAACGTCTCCAAACCAGGTCAGCATCACAAAGGCAAGACCTGACTCCGCTTCCAGGCGCACAGTCCATCAACCACTCGCTTGATCGCCGGGTTCACTGCATGTGTCCTCGTGACATTCGGCCAGCTGATCCGGCATGTGCACGTCACAATGGGAATGTGAATGAGGCCAGTATTTGATTGCGAACAATTGGAAGAATAGAACCTTCAAATGTATCCCTCTTGCGGATGGAACAGGCTGACTGAATCTACTCACACACTGGTCGTCTCGGCAGTAGCGAATCTAAGAGGACAACCAGTGGCATGTACTAATAGGCCATTCCTTCACTGCCAGCAAGACTGGTCTGATTTTTTTTTCGAGTTTGTGTCGTGTGTGACATATTGAATCCGCTCACACTGGTCGCCTCCCTCGATTCACTACCGCCATCGGCGGTAACGAATCGAGGGAGACGGCCAGTGTGGAATCACTGAATGTGTGACGACGCACATGGTTCAAGAGTAGTTCCTGAACAGCTTTACACCAAGATAATTAGGCTCTGTCGCTGGACTGTCATGGTTCAGTACATCTCCCACCGTCTGGCATTTAGTGTTGTTTTTCTTTATTGTCATGCATCATTACGAATGGTTGGCTTACCTTTTCTAGAATTCTATACAACAGGCTGAATGTATAGTAGTCGAGGGAACTGAGGGAACTATGTGAATGGGAAAGTTTATGACTGTGTGTGAACTGCTGAGTGTTTGGATGAAAACATAGAATGCTTCTTCAAAAATGAATAAGTATGAATATTAAAGCACTGTCACTTTTTTTCGTATGTGTTTGTATGTCAGTGTATGCGCGTGCGTGCAAACGAACTGATGTTTGTAGATTTGTTTTATTAAAGCGGTGTTCGATTTGTTATATATTTCAAGTGAAATGTGTACATTGTAGTCGAAGGACTAGGTGATAATCGTCTATTGCAAGGGAAGCAACGACATTTATAAATGTATAGCTTTACTGCGGTGGGTTGTATCTCTTGCCTTTCAGTTCCATCGGTTTTTCCTTTCCCTCCCATAATAAAAATCAGTGTTTA
Source organism: Semisulcospira habei (assembly GCA_036245525.1). Lineage (NCBI taxonomy): Eukaryota > Metazoa > Mollusca > Gastropoda > Semisulcospiridae > Semisulcospira > Semisulcospira habei. Next base: position 54,844,719 of record BTPG01000006.1, read on the forward strand.
ATTATTTTGATCTTTGAAGTAAACATAACATTTTCCACAGACCAAACGAATAAGCAAACAAACAACAACAAATCGAACACACTTTCAATCACGCATCTTCACTCGTGCGCACGAACGCCAATACACAACACACAGTAAGCAAAGAATATAAAATAGCCAAACTAAATGAGAACAACTTCTGTCAATGACATCTTTTATTCTGTTACTGAATGCAATGAAGTTATACAATTAGTGCAAACGGCAGATATGTATGAAGCCGTGGAAATAACAATGGATATTTGTACTTCCAACATAAATATTATTAAATAACAATATCAGTAATTTATATAGGAGCAGCTACTTGCGACTTTCGCCAAACTTTTATTATTATTGAAAAAAAAACATATCGAATTTATATTATCACGTTTTCTGCTTAACCCTTTCAGTGCCGAGAAAAGGTGAGCACGATCCAACTGCAAGAAACAGATTTGATGATCCCTCGCAAAGTGTTGTCTGCAAGAGGCATAGATCTTCATGAGCCCACGCAACTGCGGGGACTCAAGAAGATCTATGCCTCTTTCGGACGGCACTTTCTATCCAGAGTACTTTGACGGCTAGGGCTGTTCCGCTAACAAACATTTCGAAAACAAAATCTGAGTCTACTGGCAGTGAAAGCTCCTTGTGAACCCCACCCTATCCCGTCTCCACGATTAAACCTTTCGTGTTGTATTTATGGATACTTAGTCTTTAATTCTCTCTTTTGAACTATACTTGTAAACTGGATTCAAAATATAAACTTAATTGCCTATTACACATATTTAAGGAACGAGCTAAATATCACCAAGGAAAATAAAGTTAACCTCACTTGTCGGTAGCGCTTTTTGTCGCGATGATTCCTGCAGGAATCATCGCGACAAAAAGCGTTACCGACAGAAATAGGATTAAAGTCCACAGTAATCTATGTAACTGGCGATTATGGCGTTCCCCCGTGAAACGCCATAACCTCTATTAGACGGTAATTTTTATTTTAACACAGTTCAATCATTGCTTGTCTTCAACTGATATCAAATCAAGTATATACAACCACAGACAGATATTAAACACGCATGCGCATATACTATCAAGATCTGTATTGATGAGCCAAATAAATGCGACATCATTCCAATCATCGGAAGAGCTTGTTTACGACGATGATTCGAATGGCGTCGCTTTGTGCTAGTCATGATATATAATGCACACGCGCAAACACCCACTAGTCTACTGAAGCAGCTGCACTGGCTGCCGGTAAAATTCCGCTGCCAGTACAAAATTGTAATTTTCGCCTATCGGCATTTTGATGGATCTCTCCCCCGTACCTTTCTGACAAGCTGTCTGTCTATCAGCCATCACGCACCCTCCGTTCCTCTAGTGTAAAACGTTTAAAAATCCCGAAGCTTAACATGAAAACTGTCGGGGAGAGTTCTTTCACCTTTTTAGCCCCAAGTGTGTGGAACTCTCTGCCAACTGAAATGCGGAATCTGCCCACATTGTCACAGTTCAAAGATCACTTAAAGACTTTCTTTTATGTCGGGCATTTAACACTTAGCTCATCTTTAGCTAACTGTTGACTGCCTTTTATTCTGATTTTAAAGGAAGTGAATGTAAGTGTTGGGAAGAGATGGGGTGGTTTAAAGTAGCGTATAATCGTGCGTGTGTCTGAGAGAGAGGGTGTGCTGTTGTGCATGCGCAGTGAGTCCAGTGTTTTCCGGGAGAACAGCGCTCTACAAGAACTATGTATTATTATTATTATTAGTCAACACACGTACGTGCACACACATAACTATGAAGAAACAAGTATTTGCGCACATTAACTATACTCCCGCGCGCGCACACACGCACACGGTTTTGTCGGTCATATAGTTATTAATTATACTAACAGTTTAACGCAAAAAAGTAATCTTGATATATACTCCCGCGCACACACACACGGCGAATACTAACAAAATGCAAATCATTTTACCGCAAAAAGTAATCTTTTCCAACTAAACTAATAATAATAAAGAGCTGGAAAGTAAGTTGTTTTTATAGCGAGATTTGTATTACTGAAGGACATTGTATTGAACATGAGATGAACAGTTACAAATGAGATAGTGTGGTCCATTAACCCTTTACATCCTGGAGTCAGCAGGTCGCATTTTAACATTTACATGTTAATGTGAGAACCGCTTTTGCGCGTCAATGTGCCAGTGAACTCCAGTTACGTCGCATCCCAATGCGCAAAAGGCTATCGGGCCGACGTCGACCGCCATTGGCCCCGCGCTGGCAGATTAGCTGGCAGATTTCGGCCTTATGGCCTTTGCGCATTGGGGATGTACCCTCGTTTTCACAGGCTGTCTGTGTAGGCCCTCTTGTCGGCCCTGATACTCCTCGTCACCTCGCGGTTGGCTTCCGAGTATTCCTCCTGTGCCCTTGCTTTGGCTGCTCTCGTGCGACTGTTGTTGACAACTGCTTTCTTCTGCTTCCTCACTTCTATCTTCTTCAAGGTCTGTGCCGACAGCTAGTCCTTGTGATGGTGCTTCAGACAGCCTGGCAGCAGAGGCAGAAAAGGCAGCAGGCAGCGGCAACGTGAAACAGCTCTACGATATTACCAGAAGATTGTCGGACAAGTATGGCCACACAGCAAGACCAGTAAAAGACAAGGATGGCAAGCCTATTGCAGACAGAGCAGACCAACTCGACAGATGGGCCGAGTATTTTGAAGAGTTACTGAACAGACCCAGCCCACCCGACCCCCCCGACATTCAGCCAGCAGAGACCGACCTACCCATCAGCTGTGACAGACCCAGCCGGGAAGAGATCAGAAGAGCAGTGGCATTTTTGAAGAACGACAAAGCAGCAGGGCCAGATGGCATCCCAGCAGACTCTCTGAAAGCAGACCTAGAGACAACAGTAGAGATGCTGTACCCACATTTTGGAAAGATCTGGGAAGAGGAGGTGATGCCGGCTGACTGGAAGGAGGGGTACCTAATCAAGCTTCCCAAGAAAGGCGAACTCAGCAAGTGTTCCAACTACAGAGGAATCACCTTGCTGTCAGTACCAGGAAAGGTCTTCAACAGGATCATCCTGGAGAGTTTGAAGAGCTCCGTTGACCCCCAGATGAGAGACCAGCAAGCAGGCTTCAGGAAAAAAACGATCATGTACAGACCAGATCGCCACTCTCCGCATCATCATGGAACAGTCTCTGGAGTGGAGCTCCCCGCTGTACGTCAACTTTGTGGATTACGAGAAAGCATTTGACAGCGTGGACCGAGAGACTCTGTGGAAACTCCTACGACACTACGGTGTACCCACAAAGCTCGTCCGCCTGATCAAGAGCAGCCACGATGGCATGACATGTCGCGTGATCCACGAAGGTCAGTTCACCAGGGAGCTCCAGGTCAGAACCGGTGTCAGGCAGGGGTGTTCGCTGTCTCCGTTCCTCTTCCTCCTGGCCATAGACTGGGTCATGAAGAGGACCACAGAGCACAGACGAAGTGGAATACAGTGGATACTGTGGACACAGCTTGACGACCTCGATTTTCCTGACGACTTGGCTTTACTGTCCCACACTCATCAACAAATGCAGGACAAGACCACGAGGCTTTCTGACATCTCGTCCCAAGTGGGCCTCACCATCCACAAACAGAAAACAAAGACAATGAGGCTGAACGTAACCAGGGAAGAACCAATCTTGCTTGCTGGCACCCTGTTGGAGGAGGTGGAGTCCTTCACCTATCTCGAGAGCATCATAGACAAAAAAGGCGGCACTGATGCATATGTCAGAGCACGAATCGGTAAAGCCAGAGCAGCCTTTCTCCAGTTGAAAAAAGTGTTGAGTTCCAGTGAGCTGTCACAACACACCAAAGTCCGGATTTTCAACTCCAACGTAAAAGCAGTTCTCCTATATGGAGCAGAGACTTGGAGATTGACAAAAACCACAGTCAACAGAGTACAGATCTTCATAAACAGTTGCCTTAGAAGAATTTTGAAAATCCACTGGCCAGAGAAGATCAGCAACGTCAGACTCTGGGAGAGAACAGGGCAGATAACAGCAGAGAATGAAATTGGGCGAAGAAGATGGGGATGGCTTGGTCACAGTCTGAGAAAGCTAGCTTCCAGTATCACTAGGCACGCATTGTCACGGAACTCCCAAGGAAAGAGGAAAAGAGGCAGGCCGAGAAACACCTGGCGTCGAGACCTCCAAGCAGACATCAAGAGACTGGGAACCACCTGGAGTAAAATCGAAGGAGAAGCACAGGACAGGAGTCGCTGGAGGTCTCTCGTCGACGGCCTATACCCGGGGCGGGGTGACAGGCGTAAGTAAGTAAGTAATTTCTCGTCGTTCACATGTCAGTAGACAGCCTTCGGGACCGGTGTCAACGCAAATGGATTGTGAAAAGAAGGGTAGAAGAAGTCTTAGTTGAGGCAAGTCAACATTAAAAATCCCTTGCATCGGGCAAATTTTAGCAGTCAAATACTGCAGTGGAGCACATCGCTTTAACTCATACAGCCCGACGGTCGTATTTCCCAAATTTTGGAGGCGTAATCTAACCACCATTCACCAGTTGCAGGAGATGGATCGACCATGATAATTCAAGGGCAGTGTCAGATTAGCTTGTAGCCGACAGGCGCCAAGCTATTCTGGCACTGCCTTTGAATTATCATGGTCGATCCATCTCCTGCTGTAGTGCGTCAGGGCTGAACGAGTTAACGCCGAAAGCCTTTGGGAAAAAATCAACTACTATAACAGAAAAAAACAACAACTACCTGCTGATGAGAGAGTCTCCCAGTGACCTTGTCGTGCCCTTTGTGTGAGCTTGAAGGCCGGAGGCGTCTATGTCCGTGTCTTCTGTGGCCGTAGTCTGTCGACGTCTAGAAAAACTGCAGAAACAAAAAACAATATTAACAACCTGGTCTGTACAGATACGAGTACACATTGATTAAAAATAAAGTCAGTATGTGTGACTTAAAAATGCGTTAGTCGTTTGATATGTGTAGACTCAAATTACCCTTGTCATTTGACATGTGTACACTACAAATTATCCTCAGTCCTTTGATATAATTATGTAGACTTCAAATTGTCATAGTCCCTTGATTGTTGAATTCAAATTGCCCTAGTCCCTTGATACAATTATGTAGATTTCAAACTGCCCTAGTTGTTTGATATGTAGACTTCAAATTGCCCTAGTCCTTTGATATATGTAGACTTCAAATTCCCCTAGTCCTTTACTATGTGTAGACTTCAAATTACGTTAGTTGTTTGACGGTTTGTTCAAGAGAAAAAACAAACCTAAAGTAACCTAAAGTAGTGCGCTCAGCAATGTAATGTTTATTGAGTACGACTTGAAAGGAAACATTGAATTCTCGTTAATTGCGGCAGTTGTTTCTAATCTGTTCAGTATAGTTATTGAATGTATTGTCTTGAATATATTACATCATGATTAAAATAATATTATCAGAGACTCGTAACCCCTTCGGCTGCCAGTGATCACGAATTTAAAGTCTGAAGCGACTGCACAATGACTAAACTTTGCATAAAGAACACAGATGTAGAACACAAAAAGACAAAAAACAAACATAGAGCTAACAAGAGACATAAAGCCTCATGAGCCCCCGCGAATCATGAGGATTTATGGTTGTAGTAGGTGGGTTGCGTTCGCCTTGTCCCGGTGGATACAGGGTTAACATGTTTTCGTATTTCAGGTTTTAAGATAGCGTGAGCAGAATTGATTCTGACGTCATGTAACTATCAGACGAGAGCATTAATAAATCTGACACCCGAGCAAGATAACAAACAACACGTGAGCTATTCTCTCGCAAACCATTCCACATGTCTAGTACATTGTTCATTAACTTACTCACGGCTGCATCGGTAGCTGCGAAAGTGTTGTGCAGCCGGCTTTGCCGGCGGCAACGCTGTGCGACACTTCCGCAGCAATTGATGCGGGGCGCCTTGAATGATCAAATCGAAATACAGTTGTGCACATCTGGCGACTGAACTAAACAAAAATCTTGAAGCAACAAGTACATTTAATTTTTTTAAGCCCCCAGGTACAACTAACAAAAGATAGCGCTGGTCTGTGATTGTTCGTTTTAGGGGCAAGGCGAATGCTACCCATCCGCAACACACATAAATCCTCATGAGCCCCCGCAGTCGCGGGGGCTCATGAGGATTTATGTCTCTTGTAAGTCTTAGTCCAATGCTTTGGGTCGAAAGGTCCAAAATCACAGGCCGGCACACGAGAAATAAAATTAGACCATTAAATAGAAATAAAGTGTTCCTACCTAAATCACGTCACCACACGGTCGTGTTGGTGACGTGAAACAGGCAGGAACACTTTATTTCTACAAACCCCTTTCCAGCCGAGTCCGAAATAGCGCAGGCGGTTAAAAGTCGGAGTAAGAGAGCGCAGGGAATCGCCTGGTCTTGGGTTCGAGTCTCTGTTCTGGCCCCGGTAGCTGGACTCGCAATCCAGGGAAAATAGACGGGCTTGTTCCATAGCATGCCCGTTGAAAGGTCCTGGTAACTCGAAGTGGTACAATTGCAGTGCGCCTTAACTCATTCTACCCCAGACACACCACGGCAGGATAAGGATCCACCATGATAGTTCAAATGTGATGCCAGAATAGCTTGGTGCCTACGGGCGCCAAGCTATTCTGGCATCTCCCTTGAGCTATCATGGTCGATCTGTGCCCTGCACTGAAATGCAGTCTTGAGAGGACAGTGGCAAAATTTAAGGATTTTGGTGTTGGGGTAGAATGAGTTAAGTGATCAGTGTTCAGGTCGTACTCCATAGGCAATAGATTTCCCTGTCTCCCACAACCCCCACCGTCAGGGCCGTCCATTATCATTTCGGTGCCGTGGACTTTAAACCCCGAACGAAAACAAAAGTAACCCCCTTCCCTACCAGACTTAACTCATTCCCGGGAAACCGCATCTGGATGTAATCGATTTTGCTGGCCGCAAATGAGTTTAACTTGTCACATAAAACACCCGACCGCTGAGCCTGAGATACGACAGCGGGTAGGGGTGGGTGTGGAGGTTAGATGGATCGACTAACAGAAGATACAGGTAGTGCTTGATTAGCTTGCGCCTCTACATCTCTGAGGTAGTACCCGATTAGTTCGAGATCCATACAGGCGCCAATATAATCAGGCGCTACCTTTTAGCTGTAATGGTTTAATCATTTTCTTCAGTTGGCGCTGGGTGTGAAAACAAAAACGGTTGAGAGACATACACTGGTTGTCTCCCTCGAATCGAGAAAGAAAACCAGCGTGGAGAGTACCACTAGGGTTAACCCCTTCCCTGCCATTGTACATATATTTTTGTTTGTGAAATCTGTGTTCATTCAATGATCTAAAGCCACAACCTTCCAAGAAACAACGTTTATCTCTGCAAGAGACATCAATCTTCATAAGCTCCCTCAGTCGCGGGGCTCATGTCTCTTGCAGTTTGATCGTGTTCACGTTTTTCTCGGCAGTAAAGGGGTTAAATCTGACTTAGCGTAACTTGAAAACTGTTGGTGAACGCTCATTCAGCTTCATTGCACCTTCAGTTTGGAACTCGCTGCCTGTCAGTCTTCGAAATCTCTCTACTCTCCCTCAGTTTAAGGCTCAGTTGAAAACTCACTTCTTCCAGCTTGCTTTTCCTCTGTCGTAGATCCGTGGTCCTGTTGTATTTATTTGTAATGTTTCATATCGTCTATGTCATGTTTGACTGCGTGTGTTAGCGCAATGAGTTTTTGCCACAAAAAGATTTTGCGCTATACAAGAACCATTCATTATTTTCAGCAAACAGTGACGGTGAGCTGGACCTGCAAGAGTCTGCTTTGTTCCAAGAGTTGATCAGTAAGTATAATTTGTTGTTTTAACCCCATGCCTGCTAATGGCGATACCGCTCGGTGGAAATAACATGTAACTACGCATCTTCTCCACAAAGCGGTTCCGTCAGTAACAGTCAAAGGATACAGATATCTCCCGTTGAGACAAATAATTCATAACTCAGACACAAAGCTACGATAAAAGCGAAAGAACTAAGACAGTTCTGTCAACTCATTCAGCCCGACGGCCGTATTTTACACATTTTGGAGGCGTCATCTAATGACAATGCACCAGGTGCCTAAGATGGGTCGACCATGATAATTCAAGGTCAGTGCCAAATTATCTTGGGGCCGACAGGCGCCAAGCTAATCTGAAACTACCCTTGAATTATCATGGTCGATCCATCTCCTGCTGTCGTGTGTCAGGGCTGAATGGGTTAACACATTCGAATCGTGTTGCATAAGGCCGCATATCTGGATGCGGCACGTCTCGAATGAGTTACGGGTCTAAAGCAAATTGCACTATACAGACGTCAAAGTTCAAAGGGATACTTAAGTTACACATAATACTTTGCAATCAACAACGGAACGACCGTAACAAAGAACAAGAACAGCAACGATATTACTATGTATCTACTCGATAAAGTGTTTTCTTCTTTGACACATGTAATAATATATTGTATCACAATCAAATTAATATTCATGAATTTGCTTGACATACTTTCCTTCCCGAATTGCTTTTCGCGCCAAGAAGATTCAATCTTGATGATATGTGCATGTTTCAAAACGGAAACACGAAATATGTTCATACTGCAACATTAACAAGCTCATTATGTGTAGTAGTAACGAACTGCTTCTTAGTGTGTACGAACGCGTGTAAGTTATGTCCTGTACACACACACACACACACGAACGGAGAACAGACGCCCGCAAACGTGCGACTGAGTCGCTTCACTAGTAAAATTGACGAGATGTCAGCAGGTGATGTCGACAATCTGAGAAAAGAACTAAATAAACAAACCTGCTGGCATTTTCCGCCAGTATGCGTGATCTAGTTACAAGTAGAATTAACTCGCACTGTTATACAAAGCACTCATGTATTCTTAGTCAGACGAAATGTAGCGTTACATTTTTTTCAGAATTAGTTTTTCTGTAGTTCGAACTATGAGAGTTTCGTTTTCATTTCTGTTTGGCGCGCTTTGACTCATTTACCCCCGATATTCAACTGCAACATATGAATCGACCATGATATTCAAATGTGGTCACAGAATAGCTTGGTGCCCTTAGTCGGCAAGCTATTATGGCATCACCCTTGAACTATCATGGTCGATATGTCCTCTGAGCTGTAATGCAGTCTTAGGAGGACAGCTCCGAAATTTGTGGATTTCAGCCTTAGGGCAAACTGAATTTACTCATTCCATCCTTAGGATGAAGATATTATTTTACATATCATTTGAGGTCAGATCAATCATGATATTTCCAGAGTGGTGTCTAAATAGCTTGGCGACTGTAAACGCCAAGCTATTCCGACACAACCCTTGAACTGCCCTGGTAGATCCACATCCCGTCGTTTCATGTCAGAGCTTTGTGGGTTAATCGTTGACATTCACTTTTGGTTTCTGTCCACAGTGGTCCTGACCTACTGTACCGAACAGGCTTCGTCGCCTTGACCTTGTTCTTCAGTGACTTGGCCAGGAAATTCTGCTATAATCAATCCAGTTTTCTCCCTTTGGCCAAGTCTTCAATAATTATATCCACAAAGTCTGACTCCCTGATTATTCCATGATGGATTTCACAGCTTATTTGCAATACATGTCAGATGCGACAATCCTTTGGTTGTCTGTTTTTGTGATTTTTTTCTTGCTTTGGAGTTTGGGATGTGTGTGTGTGTGTGTGTGTGTGTGTGTGTGTGTGTGTGTGAGTGTGTGTGTGCGTGCTTATGTGATGTGTGTGCGTTTGTGTGTGTGTGTGTGTGTGTGTTGTATGTGTGTGCACATCGTGTATGCGTGCGTGTGTGTGCGTGCGTGCGTGCGTGCGTGGGTATGTGTGTGCTTGAGTACGCGCGTGCGTGTGTGTGTAGGCCCTATATGTGCTATGTGCGTACGTGCCTGCGTTTATTTGAATTACGCACGGTTTATACGCGGGAAAAAAATGTAGCGAAGAGACAAGGAAAGAAAAAATGCAGCCCCCCCCCCAAAAAAAAAATAAATAAATAAATAAATAAATAAATTTAAAAAATAAAGAATAAAATAAAAGTTTTAAAAAAGGAAACATTATCGTCATCATCACCATCACCATCATAATCATAATCACTATCATCATCCTCATCAACAACAACAATAACAACAACAACAACAACAACAACAACAACAGCACCAGTAACAAAAGATCATAACATTTGGTACATCTACAATAAATGCACCAACCTTTCATTGCCAAGTTCAAATGTTCCAAGAGCACTATCATTGAACTATCATATTTATCTAATTATCCGCCTGTTACTAATGCGATGTTAACTGTATGCCCTCTGAAGACAAAAGGCATTGTCTTCTTTCAGTCTCTTTACACTTTTTCTCATTGGTCTGGCTTTATTCGAAATTTGGGCTTGGTCGTCCTTTCTCAAGGTAACGGGAGTCCCCTTGTCATATATTACCAAGGTAGCATGTGATAAGTAGACTCCCTTATTACATGTTACGACGACAACGTTACTCGCAGAGCAAAGCGTTCTCCCCCAAATAAATCTTTGGCAAGTCACATTTCTCAGGACAGACATACTCTATTCTTCGTTCAGTCAAACCTCTAAACAAAATTATGCCCTTAAATAAAAAAAATCTAGGGGGCTACACAGCAAAATTATTTAAAAAAAACCCAACTATATGTATGTGTTCTGTGATGCTGCTGGTACTAGTTTCATCAAAACATAACTGAATAACTGGATAAGTTAGATAATATCAACGATAGGAAAATTCAGCTGAAGCAAAGGCCCTATCACGCACTGACTGTTTTCGAAACGGCGAAGAAACAAAACGCTGAATTAATCAAATGTGAGGGAGTTACGCAACAAAATAACTATATCAACGCCTTGTGTTCGGCCTATATTACCATTTTCATACAAAGGAATGACTGAAATTGTGTTAAATTAAAACTTGTCTTAGAGAGAAATTCCAGGCGAACGCAGTCGGCTCAAGGTTGTCGACTGATTGTCGGAAGTATGTAGATTTTAGTCCCCTGAATCTCAACGTCACATGTACCGTTTGAGGCCCCTTTAAGGGTATATACTCCTAGCTTACACTTTTTACCCGTTGTATTACGACTTAAGCTGTTCTTAATTGGACGAACTTTTGATCGGCAAACCTAGATCGGAGTAGATCGGCGATCGTTTGGTTTATTTCTTAATTGATCCTGAATGAACCCAGACAAACTTCAGCAAACCAGGTTTGCCATAGTTCTCTTTCTTAACTGAAGTGCTTGATTCGGCGACCTTACTGTCTGCGAAGGTGTTCAAAATGGCTGCCGCTATGCCTCTTCGCGATTTGAACGATTTTGTTTTTGTACTCCTTGCAGTAGCGATCCGACAAACAGCGTTGCGCCTCCAACAAATCAATAATAATAGGTCTTGTTCTTCGCACGAGTGAAATATCGCCGTCCGCCATAGTTGTTTGTATCGGTGACTATCTTCTTATGTCTAACGCAGAAGAGGGTACAAGTTTTGACCAATCAGCTCGCCTTGGATCGCTCGACATTTCAAGCGATTTTTTTCCGACAGTGAACTATGGTTTGCCGAGGTTCGTGAACTACTTCGAACTAGGTTCGCCGTATCTTTATATCGTCCAATGAACAACCAACCTGGTTCGCTCGGGATCGTGAACTCTAGATCGTCAGAGGTCGCCAACTAAGTTTCGTTTAATTAAGAACGAGCT
>BTPG01000006.1:54858955-54923447 GCA_036245525.1 Semisulcospira habei
AAAACATTTCATATTAGATAAATTTGCACTAATGATATTTGTTCTTAAAGTGGTACAGAAAGTGTTTCGTTTTGGAGATATTTAGGAAAAACTTTGTGCTCTCCGATCTCTAACGGCCTATAGTTACATGCAGCCACTGGTACTGTAAACCGGTAGGTGTGTGGCACTGTAAACAGTTCCGGTATAGTCTGAGCAAAGCTTGCCTTGTGCATGTGTTTTGTTTTTTGTTTGTTTGTTTTTGCAATTAACTTTTGAATGCAGAAAATTTGAAGACACATCTAAGAAGAAATTAAAGATGATCATCAAACGTGGTCCTAATTTATTTTAATTTTCCTTTAGTCATAACCAAGATCAATTTGTGGCAAGCCGCCGGAAACGTCTGACAAAACTCATTTAAACCTGCTCAAATATATTCCAATCGAGCCCCACTGTCACATATATTTACTCCTGTAACCTTCAAGATCTCCATATTGAATGCTCAATATCTTGGACTTGCAAGACGCCCCATCCGTGCATAGCTGTCACAGTGCAAATTTAGTGGTGTAGGTCATTGTGGTCTCTCAGGCTTGATCAGGGTACATATTTCAAATGTTAAATAGGCCATCTCCATGATCTCCCCATGGTAGTGGCTACACCCTTATTTATGAAGCCAAATACATAATAAAACAAATTAGGACCAAGTGTTTTTCTTACTGTTGTCCTGAAATACATCTTGCTCGAAAGTTAATTTAAAAAAAAACACAAGGCTTCGCTCAAACGGACTATACCGGTGGATGCGTGCACACGGGGGATCAGCATACTAGAAAGAAATACAGTTCTGTTAAAACCAGCGAAATAAACAAATAATTAGAAAAGAGAAACCCAACCAAACAAGAAAATACCCAAACAAACAAACACATAAACAAAACTCTCTAAGCAAACAAATCAAACCAAAGAAAATGACCAAATAACAAAACAAACATAAAAACAAACAAACAAACACATCCCTCCCCCCCCCACCTCTCCTCGAAAAAAAAACAACAAAAAAACCACACCAACAAACGAACAAACAAAAGCAAAAAAAAAAAAAAAACCCAACCCAACCACAACAGACCCTGTCGGAAACGTTTCTTGTCGAGGTGATTTTTGAATGAATTATCTCCACGGAAAGCTGTACCGACAGCCAGAGGGTTACCAACAGTAACCCAATCATCACTAGTTCATCCAGACTGTTTTTGCAATCTTCGTTGATTCAATAACAAAAGCCCGCAAGTACCAGGAACATGGATGAAAGATGGTGTCAGCAAGAGGTATAGAACCTCTTGCAGCTGGGTTGTCGTCAAATGTTCTCGGCACTGAACGGGTTAAATCGCTTACCATTGCAATTGACAGTCACGTAGGGCAAAAAGTCCTGGGGGTTGGATGTGGGGGTGATGAGGTCGGAGTCAATCAACTGCTGGCATTTCTTCTCCTGCATCTTGAAACCAATTGTGTATAAATGAATAACTACTTACTAACGAAAAAAAAAAAAGCTACACATTAACGAATTTTAATGAATAATCATAATAATAATAATAAATAATAATAATAATAAATAATGATGATGATAACAACAACAATACTACTACTACTACTGCTAATATTAAGTTAGTATCAGCAACAGTAATATTATTTGACCTGATCTTTTTCTAAATACAGCTTCACAGTCATCCGCACGACAATCATCATCATCAACACCATCAATATTATCATCATCATAAGTATCAACATTATTGGGCTAAAGTTATCATCATCATCATCATCATCGTCGTCGTCGTCGTCGTCGTTGTGTTCAAATAGTGCCGAAAGGTTATCGACAACAAACGAGAGCGAAATCACTATTAAACCAACTTTCACCATAAGCATGTACAGACAACACTCCAATCATCTCCAAGAGGCATAGATCCTCATGAGCCCTCAGGGCTCATAAGGATCTATGCTTCTTGGAGATGTTTGGAGCGCTGTCTTTGCTTATGGTAGAAGCTGGTTAACCGCCGTGACCTTGCTAGATATCGTTCATTGTTGGCAGTTGTACGGCGTGAACGTACTCGCTCTATTGTCTTACCTTTAACTGTTGAGGAGTGGAGTCTGCAAAAAACCGTTTGCCGAAGGAAGAAATGACCTTCTCAGCGACATTCACCACCGTGTCCGCAACCTGCTCAAACACCGATCGATCAGTCAAGCGATCAATCGATCATCACCCACTCAATCATACGTTCACTCACTCACTCACTCACTCACTCACTCACTCACTCACTCACTCACTCACTCACTCACTCACTCACTCACTCACTCACTCACTCACTCACTCAAAAGTCATCAAGTCATCTATTATATCAAGCAAGCAATCGATTTTTCATTCATTCATTCATTCATTCATTCATTCATTCATTCATTCATTCATTCATTCATTGCGTCAGTCAGTCAGTCAGTCAGTCAGTCAATCAATCAAGCCATCAGTCAATCAAGCAAATCAGCATGCAAGCAACACAATATCGCACATGTGGCACTCAGTGTGGGGGGGTGGGGGGGGGGGGGCAGGGGAGAGGGATGGGGGGGGAGGGGGATGGGGAAGGGGGCAGACAGTTAATAAATAAGGTGGGAGAGGGGACGGAAGAAGAAAGAAAAAAAACAATTAATTAACTCTGAGGGCCTTGAGAAACTACCCACATACAGCCGAATTGTTTGGTATTTTTTGTACACACTACAGCAGAAGATGGGTCGACCTTGATAATTCAAGGGTAGTGCCAGATTAGCTTGGCGCCTGTCGACGCCAAGCTAATCTGGCACTGCCCTTGAATTATCATAGTCGCTCCATCTCCTGCAACTGGTTTATAGTCATTAGATGAAGCCTCCACAATTTGGGAAATAGGGCCGTCGGTCTGAATGAGTTAAATGTTGTGAGTGGGTATTGCAAGTGTTAAGGGATATCCAAACAACACAGCAACCTCCGAGTAATACTGCGGTTTAATAATAGTCATAATCATAATAATAGTACCCATAGTAATAGTGACCATGTCATCATCATCATCAACTTCATCATCATCATCATAAGTAAAACAACAACAAAAAAAAAAACAACGTATTCCGAAGCGTGTTCCTCTCATCGTTAACATTTGCAGAAAAAAGAAGAAAATATCATTGGAGCGTGCCGCATCCGGATACGCGATTAGCACGCCTCGAGTGAGTTAACAGACTTGCCGTTTGAACGATGTTCTTAGCCCATCCCCAATCTGAGTCAGCCACGTGAACACTCGAGACGAGAATAACCAGCAGTACAGACGCGCGCATCTGTGTCAAACAATAACAGTAACCTTTTTATATTCACATACCTTGACTGCAGTGAAAACAATTACAACTTCAAACTGCAAGAAGTATATATCCTCATGAGCACCCGCAGTTGCGTGGGCTCATGAAGATACCTCTTGCTGAAACCACTGTGCTCCGTTAACGGCTAGGGGATCTTTGCCGTTAAATTGAGCATGAAGGGTTAACATAATGACAACATTATTATTGTTTTTATTGTCACCATGTATAATATATTCAATCAAATTTAGATGCGAAAAGTTGCAAAGTCGCGCAACACGAATTAACTGAATGATTCCCTGAAAACAGTTATGTGATGTGGGATTTTCACGTAATGATTAGTAGAGCTAGCAGTGTAGAAGATCGCAGCTATAAAAGTTTAGTGCCGTAAGGTTCATAGTCACAAACCAGCACACATTCTTAAATTGTTGTAATTAAAAGTTAAACACAGCAAGGGAAATAACTCAACCGCGTTTGATACACTCGGTTAGATCCCCTTCCTTATGACAGCCAGTTTGGTGCCCCTACGGAAAACGTTCAACGTTTAGGGCTGAACGTCTTTTGTCTACCACAGTGGTGACTTCAAAGACGAGGCACCAAAGAGACGTCTGTACAATTTTTGACCTAAGCCGTTTCAAACCTACGACATTTTGGACGAGAGGTCGAACGCTCCATCGACTGAACTGCACAGCTTTCCGCCCTTTGGACGGGCTCAGGGGATCTAACTGTTTGTTTGGAAAGCGCCGAGTCGTTTCCCTTGGTATGTATGCTGAATCTGCCAGCGCCTGCTTCATCTCCAGTTTGTGATTAATTAACCCTTTGTCTGTCGGTAGCGGTTTTTGTCGCGATGATTCCGGAAGAAATCATCGCGAAAAAAAAAACCGGCGCTACTGACAGCAAGCTGATTAATAATATGTGAGAAGACTGATCATGTAGAATACCTTGGCAATGTAGATATTTCTGCAGAATAGCCCCAGTCCTTTCACATGCAGTCACGCAAAGACGAATCTGATAAATTTTCATAAAAACGTCTATGCATTTATACTTTTTGTTAGTAGGTCATGAAACAGCCCCAGAGCCTTTGCCCTTTACAAGCAAAATACTGTCAGTCCATATTGGTGAACAGCAAGATTTGTATTGTAAAACAATGCAAATCGTGTTCATCACAAAAAATGGACTTACCGTCATTTGCCTAAAATCGGAAGAGTAGGCTGAACAGCAACGGCGCGAGCAGAGTACTTATCGTAGGCGTAAAGTGACGTCATTTTACTGATGTTTGACGGACAACTATAGATGCAGTCAGATAAAATCTTTTAATGTAGGTAGGGCATACCTTTAAACCTTCAGTTTTGCTTTCAGTGTCAAATTTTGGGAGATGGGCAGATCAGAGCAGTCATACTCAAGGGTAGTGCCTGAATAGCTTGGCGACTGGTAAAGCACCAAGATAATCAGGCACTACCCTTGAGAAGCGCCAAGTTAGTCTGATACTGCTATAGTCGTACTTTCCACATGTTTGATTCTCGTAATGTGTATAGTTTGGCTTTGGAGATAAAATGGAGTTTAGGTTTTTCATTTATCCCACCTACACAAACCACCCACTTAGTACACCCACACACTTAGCGCCCGTTTAGTACTCCTACAGATTCAGTATTCGGATGTTGGTTGGGGTCTTGCCTGAAGCAAAATCTAAAAGCACGAAGGCGTGAAATGATTCATGTTTAATTGATGTGTTTACAAGTATCTGAAACGTTTCAATTTGTCGTTGCATTTTATGCCTTGTGGTATCTTCTTGTCGGTATTGTACTAGATTTATCTTCCAAACCAGATGCATTTTTCCACAGCCATTATTTATATATTCATATACTCATCGATTACGTTACAAACGAACAACTTATAATTACTCAGCTCACCAAAACGTTAGAGCCCTTGCCGTTTCCTATCTAACTCGTTTACTTTAGATGCCCCAAGTGCAAAGTTGACTTTTGTAGATATGTTAGCGGCTTGAAAAGCTTTTAAGTATTTGAGCGCCCTCAATCAATGCCAGATAACCCGTACACTTTCTTAAATAATCGTAAATTCAAAGCAGAAAAACCCAGCCGTCAAAGGAACATTGATGTAAAGTGGTTTCAGCAAAAGATATAATCTCATGAACCCCCGCATTCGTGGGGTCTGATGAAGATCTATGTTTGTTGCATTTGGGTGGAGTTTTTTTGTTTTTTTTTATCGGCAGTAAAGAGACGCATATGCGTGTGTGGTATATCAATATACTCGTATATAAAAGACGAACAACATCAACATACAATGATAAAATAAACAACGGAATTTTGGTCATAACCAAAGATCTAGCTGAGTGTGTTGCATGTGTATTTCCTAACCACACAACTAAAACGAAAGAAAAAGCACAAACCGGTTTCACTTTTCTTCCCTGCAGTTTAAGGTCTACATAGCGGCTGCTCTCATTCCTCACCTCCCCCCCCCCCCCCCCACCACCACACACACACCATCCCAACCGCTGTGAGATGGTGCCAGTTTCCTGCCAGGCGTTACACCCTAATAACTAACCCGTCCCCACAAACAGCAGTAAAACATAACAAAGAGTGTGCCCATTGCGCAAAAGGTGATCAGGCCGACGTCGGTCTCCGATGGCCCGCGCACGATCGCAAAAAGCGATCGGGCCAACAGCGGCTCGATCGCCATTTTGGGTAACCGAGTTTTTGTGCGTGTTGTCAACACCAGACAGGTGCTTACCTGTTAATCAGCTTCAATTTTTCAAGCAAAATTCAGAACACATTTCACGCACTAATTATCTCATAGTTCTTAACGAGTAGCTTATTTCCCACTTACAGAGCCAAGGGGGGGGGGGGGGGTGGGGGGCTCTGGATAGAGGTAGCACCTTTGCTGTTCGGCAGCTGCGTCCTACATAGGACGGACGGGCATCACTGGTCCTCATCCATCTCCTTAATCTCTCACGTGCTGGCTCCAAGCGCCACACCCTGGCAAACCACCTCAGCTGGTGGGCTAAACCACGTGAGGGGGTGGTGTTCACATTGCACCACTAGGCGGATGAGCTGTTTCTGACAGCCAACGGCTAGAGGACGGAGGAGATCAGGTTGGATCCAACGGCCAAATGTGGGGGAGTAAACCCTTCAAATCAGGAGTGGAGCCCCAAAGGCAGACAGCTGCCTGTATTCACGCACTGTTCTGGCAGCTCCTGCAGCCAAACTGGTGCCAAACGTACTGCTTGCATCAGCGAGGCCGAGAGGGGGATCTTGACGACTGGGCACACAGGATCTCCATACACTTTGCCCAGGCTTGCGCCCTGGAGAGGTCACTCCAGTGACTGACCCAGCAAGCGCATATACTCCATTGTCTTCCGAGACAGGATGCCAAACACAGAGCCAAAATGGTTAATAACGCAAACCAATTTAGTTCTGCAATTGAGGAATAACCCACCATCTGCTTGTAAGCTGTACGGATACGTGTGCATTAATGGTGATGCAACCATGAAAGGTCTAGAGTAGTGTCGGATTACGCATGGTGCAATACAAAAACACTGATCAGCAAAGTACCAGGAGCACGCCAGAGATGGATTGACAATGACGCTACAATGGTAGTGCTTGATTAGCTTGGTGCCTGTTCAGGCGCCAAGCTAATCAAACACTACCCTTGAGCTGTAACAGCTGATGGACAAGCGTCAATTCTATTAATAATGCACTTTCTTTCAGCTCTCAATCCGTCTTGATACCGTTGACACTGGAAGTGACACGCTTACGAAACCACCAAAACCCATAAAGCAGGAGGCATCTGTGTATATGGAGTGATATCGCCATCTTACTGTGTTGACCATCTTCCATTGCCCCCTTTTCTAATCTAAACCGAAAGCTGATTTTGTATGCATGATACTCATCTGACAAACATATAAATGGAGAGGAGGGCTGATAAGTGGTAGGGAGGGTCTGGAGGGGATAGGTGTGTGTGGGTGAGTGCGATTGGGCAGGGTTTGGGGGGTGGGGAAGGGATCGTTGGTGAAGGCACGCGTGGGTTTAATAAAAAAAAGTTGTTTTTTTTTTCGTTTTGTGACGCCTACGTAGTAATTTTAGTTTAATCCGGGAGGGTCAACTAAAAGAAAGGAAAATCCCAACAAAAAAGGTACATGCTTAGAAAGGGCAATGACAATACAATTGATTTACTTTTCGGGCTAAAACGGTTTTTAAAATGGACATACAAACAAATAAGCAATGCTGCATTCATCGTTTCTTTGGTGAAATGTGTAACTCATCTCACCAAAGAGAAAGAAAAGGAGAGCATGGTTTCCTTGTTTGTTATTCCCATTTTGAAATAGCGAAAATTTAATAAATTGTGCTGTAATTATCCCTTACAAGCCTGTTTCTTTCTTTCTTTTCTTTTCCCACGCTCTGCGGTCACCTTCAGAAATCATTTAACAAGCGAGATGAATTCAGGTGGACCGTCGGGGTTCTTTCTCCGGGTACTCCGGTTCTTCCACCCCCTCCCCTTTGGTACCGGTTTCAGACCACTTTATAAATTTCAAATACAAGCGATAAAAATTTCCGAAACCTCAGTAGCTGAGCTGACCCTTCGCACCACGTGAATGTCCTGTATCCCCCCTCACATCTCCTGCTCGTATAAATTCTCGTATACCACGCTCTTAGGTTAATCCTGTCGCTTTCCTTGTTTTTGGTTCAAGAAGAAAGGAGAATTCAGTGCTCAAATTCAAGGTAAAAAAGAATTTCAGTATATTCTGTATAACTTCTTTATTTCCCTCACCGTTTGTAGACTATAACTGAGCTGAAAAAAAGGTCAGAGAGAGAGAGAGAAATTGTTCGTGATTTTAAATTGCTTTTTTTGGTTTGTTTGTTTGTGTAAACGTTTTCACAATTTGAAAACAAGGTTTGCTTTCTTTATTTTTATATCCGTCATAGACATTTTATAGTTTGAACAAGTTGTTTATTTGATGTGACCTAAGACGCATATGGAGAATTTACGTTGTAACATACATTTTGTTCAATGAGATGCGAGCTTCCATTTTCATGCTTTTCGTCCTGTCCTTTGCTCTCGTGCCTGGAACGGATTCCTGGAAATTCTGGGACAAAGTAAAGAAGGTGAGAGCTGACTGGCCGGTTACATGATAATGATGAGCTGATGATAATGATGGTTATGATGACGATGATGGTTATGATGATGATCATGATAATGATACCAAATAAGTTCACTTTATCATTTGTCAGATTAATTTGTTAAGTTGCTGTTGTTGATCTTGTTGTAGTGGTGGTGATGGTGGCTGTTTTTGGTGTCACTGCAAAGTTGTCATGCTGCTAGTCTGCTGGTCCTGTGATTGTGAATTTTGCGGCTTGCAAACTTTATAAAGGCCCAAAATCCTACAACGGCTCAAATGTTTTGTTGTATACGACTATTTACACATACTGACTCTACAGATTGACACATGCAACTCTGTTAAACACATATGTCTTCTGGTCTGTGATTTTGGACCTTACGGCTGAAAGCCGTAAGGACCAAAATCACAGGCCAGCACACACACGCAATCTATTGCAGGCAGTGAGTGATGCTGCAGACTGGATCATGGAACACTGCTCAGTCTGAATCCCCCCTCACATCTCCTGCTCGCTAAGCAGAAGGAAGAGAATGGCTCAACAGCAAGGTGTTGTGGATGAGACTCTGGCAGCGCTGAACGAAGAATGTAAAAAGCTGTACTTGCCGGCCAACGTTCAATTGAGAGAAGTTGTGGAGGCTGCCTATCAACAAGCCGATGGTAAGATGTTTCCTTTGACCCTCCCTTGCTGATTAAACGTTGTGTGCTTCTTGCTAACCCCAATTTATATCAGTGTCCCGCAGGACGTATCGGATTGTTTGGTGATGAGTTAAAAAAAAGTACAGAAACAGAATTTGCGACCCTTGGGAGGTGGAGGGAGTAATGGTTCACAATATCTACTTTTTGTTTTTTGCATGTATTTTAATAATGATAAGAGGGCTAACATTTGTTTTAACCCATTCGACACGTTCCGCCTCCGGATACGCAGCTTATGCCGCGTATCCGGAGGCGGCATGTCTCGGATGAGTTGATGAGGACGTTGCAATTCGTAAAATGACCCCCCCCCCCCCCCCTCAAAAAAAAAAAAAAAAAAAAAAAAAAAAAAAATTCTGCTCTTTGTCTCTTTACTACGTACAAGCTAGAGTAGGCGAAAGATCGGAAGAGACACATCTGCTAGTGTGCTTCCTTACTTTAGCATTCATAGCATGAAAATCACACAATGACCATGCATTTTGTTGCGTTATTTCCCTTGGTAGTATTCTAAGTGATGTATGAAACTGAGAAACGAAGCAAACGAAAGTTATGAAAGTTCCTACGCCTAACTTATTTTCAGCAAACAGTGACGGTGAGCTGGACCTGCAAGAGTCTGCTCTGTTCCAAGAGTTGATCAGTAAGTATAATTTGTTCTTTTAACCCCCTGCCTGCTAACGGCGATTCCGATCGGTGAACATGACATGTAACTACACGTGTTTTCCACCAAACGGTTCCGTCAGTAACAGTCAAGGGATACAGATATCTCCCGTTGAGACAAATAAGGCATAACTCAGACACAAAGCTACGATAAAGGCGAAAGAAGTAAGACCGTTCTGTTAACTCATTCTGAGCCCGACAGCCGTTTTTCCCAAATTTTGGAGGCATCATCTAATGACTTTGCACCAGTTGCAAGAGATGGATCGACCATGATAATTCAAGGGCAGTGCCAGATTAGCTTAACGCCGACAGGCGCCAAGGTAATCTGGTACTACCTTTGAATTATCATGGTCGACCCATCTCCTGCTTTAGTGCGTCAGGGCTGAATGTGTTAACACATTCGAATGGTGGTGCATAAAGCCGTATATCTGGATGCGGCACGTCTCGAATGAGTTTCGAGTCTGAAGCAAATTGCACTATACAGACGTCAAAGTTCAAAGGGATACAACACATAATACTTTGCAATCAACAACGGCAACGACCGTAACAAAGAACAAGAACAGCAACGATATCACTATGTATCCACTCGATAAAGTGTTTCCTTCTTTGACACATGTATTGATATAAATTGTATCACAAGCAACTAAATATTCATGAATATGCTTGATATACTTTCCTTCCCAAATTGCCTTGCGCGGAGGAAGATTCAATCTTGATGATACTTGCACGTTTCAAAACGGAAACGCGAAATATGCTCATACTGCAACATTAGGAAGCTCATTATGTGTAGTAGTAATGAACTGCTTCTTACTGTGTACGAACGCATGAAAGTTATGTCCTCTACACACACACACACGAACGGACAACAGGCGATGTCGACAATCTGAGAAAAGAATTAAATAAACAAACCCGCTGGTATTTTCCGCCAGTATGCGTGATCTAGTTACAAGTAGAATTAACAAGCACTGTTATACAAAGCGACAGCAGCAGCAACATTCACATGAATGGCCAAAAGCTAGAAGAGGTCAATAGCTTCAAGTACTTGGGAGCCACCCTGTCCAAAGACGGTAGTTGCATAGCAGAGATCCGTATCAGGATAGGTACAGCAACATCCGCAATGGCCAGGCTGGACAGGATATGGCGAAGTAACTCCATCAGCTTCACCATCAAGTACAGGCTTTACAAGTCCCTCATAGTGTCTATTCTACTCTACAGCTGTGAGACTTGGACACTGCTTGCAGACTCAGAAAAGAAAATCCAGGCCTTTGAGAACAAGTGCCTGAGGAAGTTGCTCCGCATCTCGTACCGCGAGCACAAGACCAACGAATATGTACGGAGCATCGTCACTTACCTGGTGGGCCCACATGAACCCCTTCTGGCAACCGTGAAACGGCGCAAGCTTGCTTGGTTTGGCCACGTGACCCGACACAACACCTTGTCCAAGACTATCCTCCAAGGCACTCTCGAAGGAAGTCGTCGGCGAGGTCGTCAGAGAAAGAGTTGGGTCGCAAACATAAAAGAATGGACCGAACTCGAGATGTCAGACTTGCTTGCCACCGCCCAAAATAGAACTCAGTGGAGAGCACTGTTTGTTGCTGCTGCCTTTCAGTCCCCCCAACGCCCAGTTCGGGCAAAGGACTGATGATGATGATGATGATGTTATACAAAGCAATCATGTATTATTAGTGAGACGAAATGTACAGTTACAATTTTCAGAATTAGTTTTTTTGTAGTTCGAACTATGAGAGTTCCGTTTTCATGTTCTGTTCGGCGCTCGTTGACTCATTTATCCCAGATATTCAACTGCAAGATGTGAATCGACCATGATAGTTCAAATGTGGTCACAGAATAGCTTGGTGCCCATAGGCGTCAAGCTATTATGCATCACCCTTGAACTATCATGGTCGATCTGTCCTCCGAGTTCAATTCAATTCAATTCAAAAACTTTATTGTGTCAGTCTAGCCGACAAATTTTCTTTCGTTGGGATCACATGCGCGCGTACGGTTTTAGCCACATTATGACAAAAAAAAAAAAAAAAAAAAAAAAACATGACCACCGTGTTAGTGGTATAGGAGTGAGTCTGCCACTTGCAAGATGCCACTGCGACATCTGAGGTGCAAGTTCCTCGACGGCGTCAACAAGGAGAGAGAGATACGCTAGTTAACACACTCTTCATTTAGGAGACGGATGACGGAGCTGTAATGTAGTATTAAGAGGACAGCTCCGAAATTTGTGGATTTCAGCCTTAGGGCAAACTGAGTTTACTCATTCCATCCTTAGGATGAAGATATTATTTTACATATCGTTTGAGGTCAGATCAATCATGATAGTTCCAAAGTGGTGTCTGAATAGCTTGGCGACTGTAAACGCCAAGCTATTCCGACACAACCCTTGAACTGCCCTGGTAGATCCACATCCCGTCGTTTCATGTCAGAGCTTTGTGGGTTAATCTTTGACATTCACTTTTGGTTTCTGTCAACAGTGGTCCTGACCTACTGTACCGAACAGGCTTCGTCGCCTTGACCTTGTTCTTCAGTGACTTGGCCAGGAAATTCTGCTATAATCAATCCAGGTTCTCCCTTTGGCCAAGTCTTCAATATGTCGACAAAGTCTGACGCGCTGATTATTCCATGATGGATTTCTCAGCTTATTGGCAATACATGTCAGATGCGACAATTCTTTGGTTGTCCGTTTTTGGATTTTTGTTTGCTTTGGTGTTTGGGATGTGTATGTGTGTGTGTGTGTGTGTGTGTGTGTGTGTGTGTGTGTGTGTGTGTGTGTGTGTGTGTGATGGTGTGTCTGTGTGTTTGTGTGGTGTGGTGTGTGTGCGTTTGTGTGTGTGTGTGCGCGCGCATGTGTTGTATGTGTGTGCACATTGTGTGTGCGTGCGTGTGTGTGCGTTCGTGCGTGCGTGCGTACATACGCGGGCATGCGTGGGTATGTATGTGCTTGAGTACGTACGTGCGTGTGTGTGTGTAGGCCCTATATTGTGTACGTGCCTGTGTTTATTTGAATTACGCACGGTTTATAAGCGGAAAAAATTGTAGCGAAAAGACAAGGAAAGAAAAATTGCAGCAAAAAAAAATAAAAATAAAATAAATTTAAAAAATAAAAAATAAAATATAAATTACAAAAGTAAAACAACATCATCATCATCATCATCATCATTACCATCATCATCCTCAGCATCAACAACAACAATAACAACAACAACAACAACAGTAACAAAACATTCTACAATTTGGTACATCTACAAGAAATGCAGCAACCTTTCACTGCCAAGTTCAAATGTTACAAGAGCACTATCATTGGACTATCATTTTTAACTAATCATCCTCCTGTTTCTAATGAGATGTTAACTGCATGCCCTGTAAGGACAAAAGGCATTGTCTTCTTTCAGTCTCTTTACACTTTTTCTCATTGGTCTGGCTCTATTTGATTTTTGGGCTTGGTCGTCCTTTCTCACATCAACGGGAGTCCCCTTTGTCACATATTACCAAGGTAACATGTGATATTAAGTAGACTCCCTTATTACATGTTACGACGACAACGTTTCCCGCTGAGCAAAGCGTTCTCCCCCTGATACATTTTGGCAAATCCCATTTCTCACGACAGACATACTCTAATCTTCATTCAGTCAAACCTCTAAACAAAATTATGCCAATAAATAAATATTCTAGGGGGCTACACAGCAAAAAGAACTATATGTATGTGTTCTGTGATGCCGCTGGTACTTGTTTCATCAAAACATAACTTAATAACTGGATAAGTTAGATAATATCAACGATAGGAAAATTCAGCTGAAGCAAAGGCCCTATCACGTACTGACTGTTTTCGAAACGGCGAAGAAACAAAAAGCTGGATCAATTAAATGTGAGGGGGTTACGAAACCAAATAACTATTTCAACGCCTTGCGTTCGGCCTATATTAACAATTTCATGCAAAAGAATGACTGAAAGTGTGTTAAATTAAAACTTGCCTTAGAGAGAAATTCCAGGCGAACGCATTTAGCTCAAGGTTGTCGACTGATTGTCGGAAGTACGTAGCTTTACTTCCCCTGAATCTCTACGTCACGTAAAGTTTGAGGTCCCTTCAAGGGTATATACTCCTAGCTTATACTTTTTATCCCCAAAAATAAATCGTTGTATTACGACTTAGGCTTTGCCAGTGGTTCTTGTCCCGTCCCGGGTCCGGTCAGGGGGGTTAATGTCGGAGGTAAGAGTCTTGGGTCCGGTCAGGGGCGTCATGTCGGAAGTAAGAGTCTCGGGTCCGGTCAGGGGCGTCATGTCGGAAGTAAGAGTCTCGGGTCCGGTCAGGGGCGTCATGTCGGAAGTAAGAGTCTTGGGTCCGGTCAGGGGCGTCATGTCGGAAGTAAGAGTCTCGGGTCCGGTCAGGGGCGTCATGTCGGAAGTAAGAGTTTGGGTCCGGTCAGGGGCGTCATGTCGGAAGTAAGAGTCTCGGGTCCGGTCAGGGGCGTCATGTCGGAGGTAAGAGTCTCGGGTCCGGTCAGCGGGGGTCAATGTCGGAGGTAAGAGTCTCTGGCTAATGCCCTCGAATCTTACCTCAGACATTGACCCAACCTGAGCGGACCCTTGAGAACCACTGGCTATGGCCAACTCGTAATGCAACTAATAGTAATTCGATTTTTGTGAAAAGCAAGACTTTCAGTAGACAGCAATGACAATCGCGCTTTTGACAAAAGCCAACTCACTCTCTTCTGCCTTAACCTTTTTAGTGCGTACAAAACATGGGGGCATCACGCGCAGTCGTGAAACGTGGGTAGCGATTGGTCCAGTCAGTCCCGTTAATGATACATGTCGCATAGGGGGCGATCAAGATTCAAGATTCAAGATGACTTTATTGTTGCTGTAATAGAAGATAATCATACACAGCAAAAACTCTCTTGACACCGCAGGTGCTGCTCACATGCACTCGCTCTCTCATTCCACAAAATACAATAACAGAGCTACAAAATGGACAATGACTCGGGACGGATGAAGCCCGTCGCCAAGGCATCTAATGGCCGGCGCCAGTGACCTCATCCCCACCCAAACCTTCCTGACAGCCCTATGTCTCCTGAACACACTAGTATATGCTCTTTTGTTAAATTCCATCAGCATACAACATGAGAATATACACGTATATGGAAAGAGGTTTCATACCGCCTGCTACCAACATCACCGCACATACACACACAAAACCGCAGAACACCCACCAAAAGACATGTATATCTGAGCATGTTCACAATCTACCATTTACTTAACATTCACATGCCTCAGGTATTTTTGGCTTATTCTATATATATAGAATATTTATTTATTTCTTTTGTTTAAATATAAACACATACAACACAAAACCGCAGAACATCCATCACAAGACAAATGTATACTAATTTGCATTAGTGCACACTAAAACCTACATAGAAACTTAAGGTAAAGAAAGTGGCTTGTGTTAACTGCATATATTTTATCTGCCCACCTAGAAATCTCAATTATACAGTTAATCCGCACTGTACATGCAGCCTTCAGTTCTGTGAACAGTCATTTTGGCCCCATGCACATGAACACAAAAACTCAGCGACACAGCCACACCTGATAACAATAACAGAACTAATATGCATATGGGCAAATACTAGTTCTGTAAATAGCACCTGTGTAAGCAGCACCAGTGGCCAAACATGCACACAGACATCACGGATGATACCACCACTGATCACTTCAAACAACAGGCTACCCAGTATATATTGACCAGCGATACCGCGAACTAGACTGCGCATATTGATATCAGTTTTATATATATATATATATATATATATATATATATATATATATATATATATATATATATATATATATATATATATATATATATATATATATATATATATATATAAGTATATTAATAACACAGCTACCGCAGCCAACTACGACTCCTCGAGCGCTTCCACCAGCGCTGCCTGCGTACCATCCTCCGCATTCACTGGAGTGACTATGTCACCAACGTCGAGGTCTTTGAACAGGCGGAAACTGTGAGCATAGAGGTTTTGCAGCTGCGGACAAAGCTTCGCTGGGCGGAGTACGTCTCCAGGATGGAGGATCATCGCCTACCCAAGATAACTCTGTTCAGCGAGCTCGCCACTGGACACCGAGACAGGTGGGCACCAAAGAAGAGATACAAAGACGGTCTCAAGAAGTCACTTAGTGCCTGCCAAATCGACCACCGCCAGTGGTCTTCGCTTGCTGCGGACCGTGACACCTGGCGCTCCAAGATTTACAAGGCAGCCGTCTCCTTTGAGGACTCTCGCAGAGCTAACCTTAATGACAAGCGGCTCAGGAGAAAAAAACAGAGTTGTCGTAACTCAGAATCCTGACCAGACCATCCCCTGCAGCGACTGCGGTCGAACCTGCCTGTCCCGGATTGGCCTCCGCAGCCACGAAAATGCTTGCAGACGACCTGGGCAAGCCCTATAGAATCTTCGTTCGCGAAGTCAAGCCAAGAGATGTATACTAATATATAGTTCCCGTGGCTACGTGCACAGGGACACCATACATAAAGATGCGGCCACAACTGACATCTCAAACAAAACGTGTATGTTAGGCTGGGCAGGCTTAAGGGCTGTAAAATTCAAGCGAAATGACCAAACCGGTAAGTAAATAAGAAGACAGCAGTTTGTACATGTATTTTGTAATGCATTCAAATAAAACATTAGAATTCATTGAGCCCAATGGTGATATGAGTTGGTGATGGAAACAGTGAAAGAAATAGTGCGTGTACATTATGCAGTACGTGCCTCCCCCCGCCTCCCTCCCCACCACCTCTCCACCCTGCCCTAAAACTAGCTGTTCATCAAAAAACATACCTCATCGGTTGAGCACTTGACTGACTGATTTATTAAATCATCTAAGTGTGACCTTTCCTCGTTTTCTTTCTCGTTTTAAGCCCTATAGAATCTTCGTTTGCGAAGTCAAGCCAAGAGAGAGAGCATATATATATATATATATATATATATATATATATATATATATATATATATATATAATGTAATGAATTCAATGTCAATATGCAGACACACTGCAAATTACTCAGCAGCAAAATGCATTTCCTCTTTTGTACAGCTTAGGCTACTTCTAGTGAGATAAAGTTTAATTTTTAACAGTGTTCCAATAACTTTCAAACGTGCTCACATAGTTCTGTATATTCTTTAAATGCTTAGTGTAATGTACCATCAGACAAACCCATCAGTGATCACTGAGACTGCATGGCAGTGACCACACATCACAACATTGCTTACCAGTGCAACTGATTGGAGTAAATGTTACAATAATAATTAATTAATCAAGTTCCAAAATTTTGTTTAGGCATGGTACTCTCTCTTTTATAGCATGCAGCATGTTGTATTTTGGACACCTGTGTGGGTCCTTTACAATCACAGACACTTTAGATTAGTAGTCAGTTTATTGAGTTTTTAGCGCATTAGCTGATGTAATAATAATAATAATAATAATAATAATAATAATAATAATAATAATAATAATAATAATAATAATAATAATATTAATAATAATAATAATAATAATGAGTACTTGTATAGGTTTAACCTCTGATTAGAGCTCTAGGCGCATATCAAAAGAAAACAAAAAAATAATTGTACAAAAAATAACTAATTGCAAAATCGTAATATTTACAAAAAGTACTAAACACAATATACAACGCATTCCATAAACAAATTATAAAGTCACCATTCAAAAATGTCATGTTTATGGACTCATACACACATACACCACTTCTAATAGATATAGAGATGACTTCAACATAACTCTTTTTTGGCTTGACTTCGAGAACGAAGATTCTATAGGGCTTGCCCACGTCGTCTGCAGGCATTTTCGTGGCTGCGGAGGCCAATCCGGGACAGGCAGGTTCGACCGCAGTGGCTGCAGGGGAAGGTCTGGTCAGGGTTCTGAGTTACGGCAACTCTGTTTTTTCTCCTGAGCCGTTTGTCCTTAAGGTTAGCTCTGCGAGAGTCCTCAAAGGAGACGGCTGCCTTGTAGATGGTGGAGCGCCAGGTGTCACGGTCCGCAGCAAGCGAAGACCACTGGCGGTGGTCGATTTGGCAGGCACTAAGTGACTTCTTGAGACCGTCTTTGTATCTCTTCTTTGGTGCCCCTCTGTCACGGTGTCCAGTAGCAAGCTCGCCGAACAGAGTGATCTTGGGTAGGCGATGATCCTCCATCCTGGAGACGTGCCCCGCCCAGCGAAGCTGTGTCCGCAGCAACAAAGCCTCGATGCTCATAGTTTCTGCCTGTTAAAGGACCTCGACGTTGGTGACATAGTCACTCCAGTGAATGCCCAGGATGGTACGCAGGCAGCGCTGGTGAAAGCGTTCGAGGAGTCGTAGTTGGTTGCGGTAGAGGGCCCAGGACTCGGAACCGTACAGCAGGGTGGTGAGGACGACAGCTCTGTACACACTGATCTTGGTGCCTGCTTTCAGCTGTTGATTGTGCCACACCCGCTTGAAAAGTCGCCCAAAAGCGCTGTTCGCTTTTGCCAGCCTGCTGTCAAGCTCCTTGTCCAGCTTGGCATCTGACGTGATGATGCAGCCAAGGTAGGTAAACTGGTGTACTGACTTCAGTTCAGACTCGCCGATGGTGATGTGGGGAGGGCGATGCTCTACCTTGGGTGCCGACTGATGAAGTACCTCTGTCCTTTTCAGACTGACCTCGAGTCCAAAGAGCTGGGCAGCATCTGCAAAGCGGAATGTGATGCGCTGCAAGGCTCTCTCTGTGTGTGCAACCAGGGCAGCGTCGTCAGCAAAGAGCAGCTTACGAATCAGTTGGTCTAGGGTTTTGGTGTGGGCCTGCAGTCGTCTGAGGTTGAACAGGCTGCCATCGAGACGATACCTGATGTACACTGCATCGTCATCGTCGAGGTCTACTGTGGCCTGCTTCAACATCATGCTAAAGAAGATGGTGAAGAGGGTTGGTGCCAGCACGCAGCCCTGTTTCACGCCGTTGATAATGGGGAATGGTTCTGAGAGGTTACTGTTGAGTCTAACCTGGCCTTGCTGGTCCTCGTGGAGCTGGACGATCATGCTTAGGAACTTTGGAGGACAGCCAAGTCGCTCCAGGATCTGCCACATGCCTTGCCTGCTCACAGTGTCGAACGCTTTTGTTAGGTCGACAAACGTTATGTACATAACAGGTCTGTGACAAAGCCATTCGTAACAGACAGAAAAAGATAGGTCCGTAGAGCTCGCCTGAATGCCTTTCTCGAATCCACGTATCTCAGTTTTTTGTGGGACGTCATTTCAAACAACTGTGCTCTTTTACCTGAATAACCTCTGACCGAACCGATCGACTTTGTTTTGACGATAGGGATACGTAAACCTCAAGAAACGGCAGCAGAACGCAAATTATGTCTTGAGGGTGTATACAGCTAGAGAAGAGAGGCAAGGTAGTGTGGGCAGGAACGGGTAATACAACAGTAAGCCGTGCATGAAATTTTATACTGAATCCTAGCTGTTAAAGGTAACCAGTGAAACGTATACATATGGGGTGTGATATGATCTGTTTTAGGGACTCTAAAAATCAAATTAGCAGATGAGTTTTGAATTTTCTGGAGTTTGTCAATCAAACACTGGAAACAGCAAGCCAAAAGAACCTTGCAATAATCTTATTTAGACAAAACAAAAGTGCAGACAAGTACTTTAGTTGCTTCAGGTGTCAGATAGTGGCGAATTGAAGCAATATGTCGCAGTTCAGTATAGAGAGATCTGCAAACGTTGTTCACAAGAAGGCGCATGGACAAGCTACTATCAAGTGACAGATGTTTTCTTCGGGGGAGGGGACAGTGGCACCACAGATTTGTAATGACTGGGGGAGTGTCAGCATGGGTCTGTGCCACCAGGGAAGATGGGAGGGCCAAATGAAACAAAAGGGGGTGCCAGAATTTCTCTTTATCACTAATTTTAGAAAACAAATTCAGAATATTGTGTTTACAAACACCCCCCCCCCCCCCAAAAAAAAAAAAAAAAAAAAAAAAAAAATGAATGTATTTTTAGTTGCAGATCAAAATATTTTGGAAAAGGAAATCTGAAGATTTTGTTTGTTGTCGTTGATTTCTGTAAGGCGTGACTGTCACTTGCCTTCCCTGCCCAATCACAACCCCTCCCCTCCTCACCCTGCAACTGCACATCAACGCTGTTCTGTCAAGGATCAATATGTAATAATCCCCTTGTCATGAATTTTATAATTATGTACTTGGGTATGCTGATAAATGGGGTGTTCTTCTCTTTGTTTTAAGAAAATAAGTCAGCTTGTTAGGTAAACACTTATGACAATGTAATTTAGCTGTGGCGTGTGAAAGGCAAGAATTAGAGTTGCAAAAGTTTTGATGTGCAGCTGCAGTAATTTTAAATGCCAGCTGTTGATGATTAATGTGCATTCGTATACGTTTTATTTTGGGATATTGTATTAGGACTGACACGTGCATCGTATGTGTGGTATGATGGACCATAACATTTTGAGTCGGAATGTCCTGTGTTAATCAAATATCAGCGAAATAAATACCATTTTGAACAGTACTGATCATATTTCCCTGGGAACATTGCATAAAACAAATTAATCACATTGTTTTAAGAGGATATGCTTGCGGTTATCTCCTCGCATATTACCGTTTATTGCGCCATCGGGACCACATGCAAAAAAATCCGAGTGTAAACAGATAGGGGCTCTAATTGAATGACGTGCTCCTCTATGTGCAGTGCTTATCTTCCTGAGGCAATGATGGTGGGCGAGAGCGCCATCTCCTTTTCTAGCTCGGCCCGTAACTTGGGTGTCATTTTTGGCAAGAGGCGGACAATCCAGGAACAAGTGAAGAAAGTTTACCAGCTTGCCTTCATTGAACTCGGAAGGAGTTGGACATCTGCTGACTGTTGAAGACATATGCATCGTGTGGTTGGTATGGTGGTCCATAACATTTTAAGTCGGAATGTCCTGTGTTAATCAAATATCAGCGAAATAATCACCATTCTGAATAGTACTGATCATATTTACCTCGGAACATTACATAAAACAAAATTAATCACATTGTTTTGAGAGGATATGTCTGCCATTAGCTCCACGCAAATTACCGTTTATTTTGCCATCGGGACCACATGCGAAGAATGTCGAGTGTAAACAGATAGGAGTTCTAATTATTTGAATGCATTAGCAAATGTTGTTTTCTGGAAAGTACAAATCATTTTCAATCATGTATTGTGAGTTATCTCCAACAAGGAGTTCACAATACTGTTCTATTTAGCTGTGACGCCAGGCGGTCAAACTTTCATGTACTGATCATATTTCCCTGGGAACATTACATAAAACAAAATTAATCACATTGTTTTGAGAGGATATGCTTGCGGTTATCTCCTCGCATATTACCGTTTATTGCGCCATCGGGACAACATGCGAAGAATTCCGAGTGTAAACAGACAGGGGCGCTAATTGAATGGCGTGCTCCTCTATGTGCAGTGCTTATCTTCCTGAGGCAATGATTGTGGGCGAGAGCGCCATCTCCTTTTCTAGCTCGGCCCGTAACTTGGAAATCCTTTTTGACAAGAGGCTGACAATGAAGAAACAAGTGAAGAAAGTTTACCAGTTTGCCTTCATTGAACTCAGAAGGATCAGCACTGTTCGACATCTGCTGACTGTTGGAAACACATGCATCGAATGAGTGGTATTATGGTCCATAACATTTTAAGTCGGAATGTCCTGTGTAATTCATATATCTGCGAAATAATCACCATTTTGAATAGTACTGAGCATATTTCCCTGGAAACATTACATAAAACAAAATTAATCACATTGTTTTGAGATGTTATGCCTGCCATTAGCTCTACGCATAATATTACCGTTTATTGCGCCATCGGGACCACATGCGAAGAATTCCGAGTGTCAACAGACAGGGGCGCTAATTGAATGGCGTGCTCCTCTATGTGCAGTGCTCATCTTCCTGAGGCAATGATGGTGGGCGAGATCGCCATCTCCTTTTCTAGCTCGGCCCGTAACTTGGGTGTCATTTTTGACAAGAGGCTGACAATGAAGGAACAAGTGAAGAAAGCTTACCAGCTTGCCTTCATTGAACTCAGGAGGAGTGAGTTTAGAGTGAGTTTAGATTGCTTTACGTCCCGCAAGCGACAAAGGCCTTCTCAGGACGTGCCTGCGCTAAGAAGTCGGAATGTCCTGTGTTAATCAAATATCAGCGAAATAATCACCATTTTGAATAGTACTGATTATAGTTACCTGGGAACATTACATAAAACAAAATTAATCACATTGTTTTGAGAGGATATGCCTGCGGTTATCTCCTCGCATATTACCGTTTATTGCGCCATCGGGACCACATGCGAAGAATTCCGAGTGTAAACAGATAGGAACGCTAATTTTTTTTTTAATGCATTAGCACATATTGTTTTCACCAAAAAACAAAAATATTTTTAGTTTTTTTTTTATTGTGAGTTATCTCCAACAAAGAGTTCATAATATAATTTATATTAACTGTGACTCCAGGCGGTCAAATTTATTGAAGTAACTTTTCTAACGTGGATAGCGTAAACAGCTGGTCCCCCATTATAAAACTGCAAATGGCGGAAAATCGTCTGTCGGTAACGTCGGTAAAAACTTAGCTACAGAAAAATGTATCCATCTTCCGACGGCACAATTTTCCCTGGGCGTAATGTATTCATCCCATACTTCATTTTGATATACCCAAATCATTATTACTCTGAAGAAAATCACTATCTCATAACCAGCTGATCGTGTATGAAGGGCATCTGCTAGAATATTACAGAAGTGTATCTTTGAACACTCAAGGCGGTAATGTGCCTTTAACGTCTGTCGTCCATAGCAATGGTGACTCTAAAGACGACGCACCGGAAAGACGTATGTACAAATTTTGACCTGAGCCGTTTCGAACATACGACATTTCGGGCGAGAGTAGAACGTTCTATCACATGAGCTACCTAACTCTCTGCTGTTTGGACGGGCTCAGGGGATCTAACTATTTGTTAGGAAAGCGCCGAGTCGTTTCCCTTGGAAAGTATGCTAAATCTGCCAGCGCCTGCTTCATCTCTAGTTTGTGATTAATTAACCCTGTGTCTGCCGGTAGCGGGTTTTGTCGCAATGATTCCGGACGGAATCATCGCGAAAAAAAAAACAACACTACCGACAGCATGCGAATTAAAGGTCCTGGTTTAGCAATTAGTCAGTTGAGGACAGCGAAAAAAAATTTCGAAGTCCCTACCTGACTTGAAGTGCAACCCTGATAGGGCCTCATCAGATGGGATCCCCGAACATTCACGTTACTATAGCTGCTGTAGAGTGTCAGACGTCCTTGACGGCTGTCACAGTTCATGCAAACAGGTATACGCCACTCAGCTGCCAAAGGTCAGCAGTTGCATCTGTCCGTACACGGTAACACCCACAATTCTCGTGCAACAACAACGAAAGATGACTATCCAACTTTCACTTCTGGGCCGGTACTGGGAAGCACTGAGCGACGTCCACAGCGTCCAAAAATGGCCCAGGGAATGGTGACGGTACGTCGAACATGCTATATCGTGGTCTTCTCATTTCTTATGTCCTCGCATTTATCCAAAACAAGGTTTCCTCGAAAGCGTTTGCAAACAAGTCTTTATGGTAGTCGCCATTTTTACGAAGGGAAGCTACTAGATAATGTTTGTGTAAGGGACAGCACTCCCGTGCTAAGCAACGCGCAAACGCCCACCTCAAAACGAATTTATTTTTCACAAACGCCTGGGAGATAATTTACAGGTCATCATGAAACAATGTGATGTGCATGGGTGACAGTGCGAGAATATGAAATGAATGTAAACGGGACATAAATATGCCCCATAAATCCATGGCCAGCAAGCGATATACATTCCCATGAGCTCCTGCGGATGCAGGGGCATTTGGAACAGGCTGGCTGAAGGCCTGTTCTGTCTGAACCAAACAGCTGAAATTCAGCTTTTCGGGATTTTGAAAAGCTGAATCAGCTTCTAGGAGTGAAAACGGTCACCCATTGATGTGATTGTGCCTGTTCGTGTGTGTTACACGGACATAAAATTTGATTCCATTATAAGAATCTAAGCACTAGGTAATATTTTGCTTTGTCGATTACTTCTCATCTTGGTTTTTTTTTTTTTTTTTGTATCACAAAAGATAGTTACCGTCTGCAAACTTGATGAGTTCAGTGATATTTTCTCCCCAGACCAACTGCTGTCTATGCACACGCAATGCACCCTGCCCAATGCATACATCATGCAGGTGCCTGACAGCAAACACCGATACACCAACTACAAGCTAAAGGGTGCACGAGCAAACGAGAGGCAAGTTTCAAAATAATTAGATACAGGGCCGCAGCAGATGGTCCCGGCCTTCGCCATACCAATAATGTATACATTTTGTGGACAAGACCATATAATTATGTCTTTTTATGCCCTCGACCCAAATTAATTTAAATGTTACTATAATTTTTCCATTTTGGGGGGTTGTGCGAATTCTTCCCCCCCCCCCCCCCTGCCCGATTGACTTTAGGAAGCAGATGAAAACAAGCTGGCATCATGCAGGCATGCACCCCTTCAGCTGGAGCATTAGGTTTCTTTCACCTCGTCCTATGGTTATGAGATATGAAATAAATGTTAGGAAACAGATATATATATATATATATATATATATATATATATATATATATATATATAATATATATATATATATATATATATATATATATATATATATATATATATATATATTATGTAATTGGTATTCTAACCACAATATATTTCATTCTTTTATCTATGTTTGCACTGACAGCAAACCATGTGGGATTTATTTCTGATCACTCCATATAGCAATGTTTTCTATCAGAAAACTGAAATGACTCAACCCGCAAAAATAAATATCAAGGAAATATATCAGTTCACAACAGCAAGAGGTATATCTCACTTGATCTTCATTTTGTGACAAAAACATTGTTTTCAAATACACTTCAACGTATGGTTTATTTGTTTATATCTGTACTGAGTGAAACTGTTAAAAATGCCTTTCATTGTGAGGCTTCTCTTATGAGTTTACCAAAATCGTCAAGTACATCAATAAGTGTCTCTTGGCTTGACTTCACGAACGAAGATTCTATAGGGCTTGCCCACGTCATCTGCAGGCATTTTCGTGGCTGCGGAGGCCAATCCGGGACAGGCAGGTTTACATCAATAAGTGTATACATAAATAAAACACAATGACCATGATTGTCATAATTCCTAAAAATACAGCTGATTTTTTTTATGAAATGAGTATGTCTATCCTCAACAAGACCAAGTAGTCTATGTACCCTACAGAACCACATAGTCCAGATCAAAATGGTGACTGCGAAGCGTGTGTAATGCAGAGACGAACTCAATGAAAAAAAGAAAGACGCTTAGAAAAGACAGCTACAACACAATTTTATTCATATTATCTAGTAATAAATTGTGTTGTAACTGTCATTTCTAAGCGACGTTCTTTCCTCATAGGGTTCTTCTCTACAGAACAACATACATGTGTGCACTTTTACTTCCTGCACCATATATAACTGTAATAATACATGAGGCAAAAACACTAACATAACAGAGACAACCATTTTAATTATAAAGAAACAATTTCAGTGATGTCATTGAATTATATGCATGGTATATTTTGCTTATGATGCTGTCATTCAAACTTGGTCACTGTGTTTTGGTAAGTGAGGGAGAGGGGGGGGGGGGGGCTGGAGGGGGCGGGTACACATGCAGGCATATATATATATATATATATACCGCAACGATTTCCTAATGTAATGTTACATATGGCAATATAGTTCTATCATCATATGCTAAATTTTGCTCTCCACCAAAATGCAATGCTAATATTGCCATGATTCCACAGCAGACAGACAGCCTTCATGGACAGGTCCAACCAGTGAAGAGACAACAGACTGGCCAGTGTCAAACATGTCACCAAACTGCAGGGGCGTTAGCAGCAATGTCACACAGAAACTTTGGAACAGCAAACAGCCTGATGCAGTGCAGTGTGCCCCAACTTGCTCTCAGCAGGCAGCTGTAAGACAAGAACAAAGGTCAGTTAGTACATGTGAAGATGTACTGCAAACACTGTTCTAGAGGAGTTTACTTGGCTACCGGGTATCAGCCAGTATAATCTACTCAACATGAAACCAACCGTAATCAATCATAGCCAGTGTAATCAATAAACTCCATACAAGACAGATTTGCAAAATAACTTTTACAAACAATTTCTTTGTCTCGTTGATGGTCAAACGATTTATACAGTTTTGTTCTAATAATAAAAGACATTGTAGCTTTGCAATGCTGCTTGGTAACATGATATTATATGAATATGTTTTCAGGCCAACATAACCAACTTTTCCCTGGGGGAGACTAAAGATGCACTCAACCGATGAGCAGCCCCTGGTGACCATATCGAATGTGGGAGTAAAGGCGACACCTTATCAGCGCGTGACCAGTGAAGACAATCCGGCCTACTGTTTGTGTGGGAATCATCTAATAATAATGGACAACAAGAACTACTGAATTTGATCCAGCTGATCGAGTTAACAGAAGAACCAACTTTTTTAGATATTTGTAAGAAGCAGACCGAAGTCAAATTTTGCAGCGTCAAAAATTATAGCATCACATTTGCAAATAAAATTCCCACATTATAATAGCAATCAAACATCACCAACACTCTACATACAGATTTTTTTCAGTTGTGGCATGAGAGCCATATGGGGCTTGGCAACAGCAAACACTGTTGCTCTTGTCAGGTGGCCATAATCAGATGGCAGTTTCTAAGCCCCAATCTAAACTACCTGAGGGCACTATCTGGTTGTGTATGTGTGTGAAACCAACCTCCAAGTCTTTACTTCTGCTGAAAAACCACATCCACTCGTCGCTCAGTCTTGTCATCTGTACTGCGTAGGTAATGTAACAAACTGGAGAGCTTCTCATCAGTGAGGCATTGGGGATACAAGGCCACGGAGCACATTCCTTGATGAGAAAAAACAGAATGAAAAGAACATTTTCATTAACTTTTAAAATTTACTTTCTGTCATGGAGATTGTTTACATCTGTTTGTACAAGTAGTTGGGACATGAATAAATGGACACATGCATGTAATATATACTCCATATTGTGCACTTTGTACTCTCTATACAAGAAAGTATTAAAGTTGAATGTAAAAGCAAAATGTTGGACATTTTTTGTTTTCAATACATTTGGACATTCTTCTTCATAAATTGCATACATGTCTGCTTTCATTTTTCATCCTTGTTATAACTACATACTGTAAACAGTGCACATGAACAGGAATTCTGCACCTGACTTGCCATAAGAAAGAATTAGTTTTCATGGTCAGTGTCACAATCCTAAATAGTATATTTCTACAAATACATGTACTGTAATGATACTGAAAATGACATGTACAATACTGCACTTGTACCAGAAATTGCACAAGTGTGTAACATACATGTACTATGCATATTTCTGCTGTGCTACCTGGTATGCCACAGAGTGCCTGTTGCTAATCTTGGTATACTGCTTGCATACTTGGTGGTTGAAGTCAAGGATGGTAAGCCTGTTGCGAATTGTGTAGCCTTTGTAGCCAATGAAAGTTTATTTGGGGGCCATTTCATTTTCAGCCACATAGATACATCCCCTTGACTAACACTCAAAACACTCAATGATGAGACTGAAACATATCTAAACTCTAAGTCAAAATAAGTGCATAAATAAGACATGATTATTACCTTGATCCCTCGCGCTGGGACCATATGGCGTTGAGGCGCGTCCCCTGGGTGGTGGATAGGGGGTCCCTCGTGAGAGGGGTGCACCGAATGAAATAAGGTGCCGTGAACCAACATGGTCTAAGGGAAGGTGACCCCGACAGAAAACCCCTGGTCCTCCTAGTAAGGGGGTTGGGCGTGGGGGTAGCTTCCCCACCCTGCAAAAAAGGAAATAGCTACAAAAACGCCGACGAAAAGACTAACAGTAATTCCTTTCCTGGAGGAGGAAGGTTCTTCTACCAGAAGACTTATGACGTCCTGTGGTGAAAGCCGGAAGTCTTCGGAAGCCACAGGACCGAGCCGCCTCTCTCTATCCAGGGATACAACCATGGGCACATGGAACGTCAAGACCATGTACCAGAGCGGCAAGGCCGCCCAGATAGCAGCGGAAATGCAAAAGTACAACCTTTCCCTGCTAGGTATCAGTGAAGCCAGATGGACGCAGTCTGGCCAGAAAAGGCTGTTAAGTGGGGAGATGATTCTGTATTCAGGTCATGAAGAGGAGAATGCCCCCCATACAGAAGGCGTAGCATTCATGCTGTCACCAGTGGCACACAGAGCGCTGATGGGCTGGGAACCTCTTGGGCCAAGAATCATCACAGCAGCCTTTAGAACCAAGAAAAAGCTCAAGCTGAACGCCATCCAGTGTTATGCGCCCACTAATGACAGGGACGAGGAAGAGAAACAAGAGTTCTACGACCGACTCCAGAGTGCCTTGGACAAATGTGCGGAGCGAGACATCACCATCGTCATGGGCGATTTTAATGCCAAAATAGGGGAGGACAACACCGGATATGAAGAGGTGATGGGGAGACAGGGACTAGGCTCGGAGATGAGTGAGAACGGGGAGAGGTTTGTAGACTTTTGT
The DNA here is from genome assembly GCA_036245525.1 of Semisulcospira habei. Taxonomy (NCBI): domain Eukaryota; kingdom Metazoa; phylum Mollusca; class Gastropoda; family Semisulcospiridae; genus Semisulcospira; species Semisulcospira habei. The sequence goes on from BTPG01000006.1 coordinate 54,887,480, forward strand.
GCTCTAAACCGACTTGTCATTGGAGGCAGCATCTTCCCACACAGAAGGATACACAAAGCAACTTGGGTCTCACCTGACCATACAACAGAGACCCAAATAGACCATATCTGCATTAGCAAGAAATTTAGAAGATCCCTTCAAGATGTTCGAGTGAGGAGGGGAGCAGATGTCGCCTCCGACCACCATCTGCTTACCTTAAGAATTAAGCTCAAGCTAAAGAAAAGCCGCACAGAGACAACAAGAAGACAGCGCTATAATGTAGGCCTCCTGAGAGAAACTGGAGTTAGAGAAGAGTTCAAACTGGTGCTGTCCAACCGGTTTCAAGCGCTACAGGAGCTAGTAATTGAAGAGGAGGCGGCCACCACAGAGCAGCAGTGGAAGGCAGTTAGAGAGGCGCTGAACTCAACCTGCAAAGACACTGTAGGGTTCAGGAAATACCATCACAAGGACTGGCTGTCGGCACAGACCTTGAAGAAGATAGAAGTGAGGAAGCAGAAGAAAGCAGTTGTCAACAACAGTCGCACAAGAGCAGCCAAAGTAAGGGCACAGGGGGAATACTCAGAAGCCAACCGCGAGGTGAAGAGGAGTATCAGGGCAGACAAGAGGGCCTACACAGACAGCCTGGCAGCAGAGGCAGAAAAGGCAGCAGGCAGCGGCAATATGAAACAGCTCTACGACATTACCAGAAGATTGTCAGGCAAGTATGGCCATACAGAAAGACCAGTAAAAGACAAAGAAGGCAAGCCAATTGCAGACAGAGCAGACCAACTCGACAGATGGGCCGAGTATTTTGAAGAGTTACTGAACAGACCTAGCCCACCCGACCCCCCAGACATCCAGCCGGCAGAGACCGACCTACCCATCAGCTGTGACAGACCCAGTCGGGAAGAGATCAGAAGAGCAGTGGCATTTTTGAAGAATGGCAAAGCATCAGGCCCAGATGGCATCCCAGCGGAGTCTCTGAAAGCAGACCTAGAGACAACAGTGGAGATGCTGTACCCACTGTTTGGAAAGATCTGGGAAGAGGAGGTGATGCCGGCTGACTGGAAGGAGGGGTACCTAATCAAGCTTCCCAAGAAAGGCGACCTCAGCAAGTGTTCCAACTACAGAGGAATCACCTTGCTGTCAGTACCAGGAAAGGTCTTCAACAGGATCATCCTGGAGAGAATGAAGAGCTCCGTTGACCCCCAGCTGAGAGACCAGCAAGCAGGATTCAGGAAGAACCGATCATGTACAGACCAGATCGCCACTCTCCGCACCATCGTGGAACAGTCGCTGGAGTGGAGCTCCCCGCTGTACGTCAACTTTGTGGATTATGAGAAAGCATTTGACAGTGTGGACCGAGAGACTCTGTGGAAACTCCTACGACACTACGGTGTACCCACAAAGCTCGTCCGCCTGATCAAGAGCAGCTACGATGGCATGACATGTCGCGTGATCCACGAAGGGCAGTTCACCAGGGAGCTCCAGGTCAGAACTGGTGTCAGGCAGGGATGTCTGCTGTCTCCGTTCCTCTTCCTACTGGCCATAGACTGGGTCATGAAGATGACCACAGAGCACAGACGAAGTGGAATACAGTGGACACTGTGGACACAGCGTGACGACCTCGATTTTGCAGACGACTTGGCATTACTGTCCCACACTCATCAACAAATGCAGGACAAGACCACGAGGCTTGCTGACATCTCGTCCCAAGTGGGCCTCACCATCCACAAACAGAAAACAAAGACAATGAGGCTGAACGCAACCAGGGAGGAACCAGTCTTGCTTGCTGGCACCCCGTTGGAGGAGGTGGAGTCCTTCACCTATCTCGGGAGCATCATAGACAAAAAAGGCGGCACTGATGCAGATGTCAGAGCACGAATAGGTAAAGCCAGAGCAGCCTTTCTCCAGTTGAAAAAAGTGTGGAGTTCCAGAGAGCTGTCACAACACACCAAAGTCCGGATTTTCAACTCCAATGTAAAAGCAGTTCTCCTATATGGAGCAGAGACTTGGAGATTGACAAAAACCACAGTCAACAGAGTACAGACCTTCATGAACAGTTGCCTTAGAAGAATTTTGAAAATCCACTGGCCAGAGAAGATCAGCAACGTCAGACTCTGGGAGAGAACAGAGCAGATAACAGCAGAGAATGAAATTGGGCGAAGAAGATGGGGATGGATCGGTCACAGTCTGAGAAAACCAGCTTCCAGTATCACTAGGCAGGCATTGTCATGGAAACCCCAGGGAAAGAGGAAAAGAGGTAGGCCGAGAAACTCCTGGCGTCGAGACCTCCAAGCAGACATCAAGAGACTGGGAACCACCTGGAGTAGAATCGAAGGAGAAGCACAGGACAGGAGTTGCTGGAGGTCTCTCGTCGACGGCCTATACCCGGGTAGGGGTGACAGGCATAAGTAAGTAAGTATTACCTTGATCATGCCTGGCAAGGACACTGTAATGTGTGGTGATGTTTGATAACAGGCTTTATCCCTTGTTTCAAGTGGTGTTTAGCCTTTGGCAGCAGCAAAGAAACTGAAAACAGATGGCCAATATAATAGATAAACAAAACCTGAAAGTATGAAAAGCACAAAAGTGAAAATGTACCAGCAGCAGTTTATACTGAGTAGGTTATTTCGATGACAGGACAGTTTCGTGTGTTTTTGTTTTGCATACACTCAAGGATATAATCCTCCATGTAAACACACAGCTCAACTCAAACCTTTTATGCAATTCGCTTGCCTTTGTGCCACACATCAAGGTAATGATCCCGATGTTTCAATGGCTGCGATCAAGTCAGTAATAATATACAAATCTATTTCATACTGGAAAAAAGATACATGCATTACAGAGTGGCAAACTGACCGGTAGCTAGCACTAGCTGTTATGAAGACTTGGGAGAAAAACCACCATGGAACCATGATAATAATGTTTACTGTCAACTTGTAAATATACTTACAGTGTGGAGGTAGCAGTCATATGTAAATCATAACTTAGTGTTGTGACAGCAATATTTCCAGGACACTATAAGCTACTTTATGTGTGATGTGATAACACTTTTACAATCAAAAATGATTTTGTGCAAGCACACGGGTGTACCATACTTCAAAATCAAATGCCACCAAACTGATAATTACCTGAAAGTAGCAGGAGATTACAGTAGAACTCTGTCGGTGACAACTTATCGGACAGGTCTTGCTGTCTTCAGAAACTCGATGCCAGTCTGTGCATTCACCAGTTTCAAGTCACCTGACCTTGTGGCAGCCCTGCTGTCTAGAAACAAACCATAAACACAGTCATGGATGGACAAAACCTGTTGAAAAAGAAATAAATACAGAAAATAGGCATGTGTGCACATACACATGTGCGTGTGGCTTTCTAAAAATGGCTTAGTCACAAAATAGCAGCACATTTGAGTGTTATGATATGGAGCAATATATACATACATGTATTTACATGATTCACAGAAAAACTAGCAATAAAATATTTTGGTATACAAGAATGATATTATAAGTTTTTGTCACTCATATTTCTCCTGTTCATAAGCTTGTGGTTTCAGGAAAATATGAGAAATACATTGTATCAGTGGCAAGCCAACTTACAATAGACCACTTATATACCTGATTGTGAGTTTTATAATGAATTATGCACATACATGTATTGCTCTATTTCATCACACTGAAATGTGCTGTTATTTTGTGAACAAATATATTTTAGGTTGATAATAGTGGTATATTTTATCCTTACCTAGACCTGTTGATTATATTCTCATCCAGACAATTGCTGATGTTGTTTTCATACAGCGAGCAGCTGTACATTTGTTTTCATTCAGACAGCTGAACATTTTGTCTGTGTTCAGACAACTGCAGGTATATTTTTTTTTTTATTCAGACAGCTGTATATTTAATTCTATTCAGACAGCTGTATATTTTGTTCTAAATTTAAGCCAGCTGTACATTTTGTCCCAAGCATACACACACACACACACACACACACACACACACACACACACACACACACACACACACACACACACACACACGCACACATTTTAGGTTCACAACTTACCTTACCACTGCGATTATCTGTTATGTATTATGATGAGATTGGGCGTTGTTCCATTACTGATGCACCTTCACTATCACTTTGTACTAGCTTCACAAATGTATCCTCAGAAATAACACATTAGCTGCTTGCTGCTCTGTGAGCTCATTTGGTTTGGCACTGAAAAAGAATCAAATGACTGGTATTTGTATAGTTATGTAATGCACACACGGGTCTTGTACTAGAAAATGGCGTGGCGTTCTGAAGATATTTACACAAAAACAACCACCACGAACCCCCAAAACAAATCGCAACTAAAAGTGGAAACTTCTAAATGTACATCAGACCAGAGCTCAGAATATATCGCATATTTCATTATGTATATAACACAAATATGTGTAATAGAAAATTGGCCAGAAACTATTACACTTATTTATAAAGGAGAGAAAATTTAAAAACAAAGTTTCAGGCTGTTACTATAGTGACGTATAGTAACTACAGAAGAGACGAACAGTGAGGCTAAGATTTCCAAGCTATTCTTCGTCTTGTTCATCGATGTATTCTGCCTACTTCTCACCACTGTCGTCTGCTGTTATTTCCTCAGTCATCATTTCCCCCGAAATTAGTGTCCTGTACACCAGAACACACATAACATTACGATCGCTAGGGCTTCTTGTTGTTGACAAGGAAGTGGTCATTAGAGTGGTGTCCCCTGATAATACATATTTACGAGTACCTTCTCTTTGTAAACACGACGTCAGCTACACGCGCATAGGTGTTTGTTGTTGTTGGAAATATACTTACCAACAAAAGTAATATTTGTATCACAAAAGTGAAAAGACCACACCATATCATGTTGGACTTACCGCCACCATTCGCTGGACCTTTTTTGGACGCTCTGGACGTCGCGGCTCGGTGCAGGCTTCACCAGTGCGGCAAAATGAAAGTTGGATATTTTTCAGTCGTAGTTGCACGGGAATTGGATGTTACCGCGCACGGACAGATGCAACTGGAAGTGACCTTAGGCAGCTGGATGGTGTATACCTGTTTTCGTGAACTGTGACAGCTGTCAAGGACGTCTGACACTCTACAGCAGCTATAGTAACGTGCGTGCTCGGGGATCCTATCACACGGGGCCCTATCAGGGTTGCACTTTCTGTGTCAGGTAGGGACTTTGAAATTTTTTTTTTCGATGTCCTCTACTGACTAATTGCTGAACCCGGACCTTTATGTGAGAAGACTGGGCATGTACAATTCATTGGCAATGTAGATATTTGCAGAATATTCTAGTCGTTTCACACGCAGTCACGCAAATGCGAAGCTGATAAATTTTCATAAAAATGTCTATCCATTTATACTTTATGTTAGTAGGTCATGAAACAGCCTGAGGGCCTCTGCCCTCTGCAGGCAAAATACAGTCAGTCCCATCTGGCGAACAACAATATTTGTATCGTATCACAATGCAAACCTTGCTCCTCACAAAAAAGATTAGACTTTACGTCATTTGCCTAAATTCGGAAGAGTAACCACAACAGGCGGCAGAGTACTTATCGGAGGCTTGAAGTGACGTCTTCTTACTAGTGTTTGACGGACAACTTTAGATGAAGTCAGATAAAATATTTTAATGCAGGTTAAGTCATACCTTCAAAACTTTTTCTTTCAGTGTCAACTTGGGGAGATGGACAGATATGAGCAATCAAACTGAAGGGTAGTGCTTAAATAGCTTGGCTTCTGGTAAGGCACCAGACTAATCAGGCACTACGCTTGAGAAGTGCCAAGTTAGTCTGATACTGCGGTAGTCTTATTTTCCACATGTTTGATTCTCAGAATGTGTATAGTTTGGCTTTGGAGATGAAATAGATTTTTTGATTTTTCAGTCATGCCACATACTCAAACCACCCGGTTAGTACACTCACTCACTTAGAACTCCTACATATTTAGTATTGTGATATTGGTTGGGTCTTGCCTGGAGCAAAACCTAAGCCACGAAAGCGTAAAATAATTCGTGCACCATTGTCGAGTTTATACGTGTCTGCAACGTTTCAATTTGTCGTTACATTTTATGCCTCGTGGTATCTTCTTGTCGGTATTGTACTAGATTTATCTTCAAAACCAGATGCATTTTCCAACAGCCATTATTTCTATTTTAATACACTCATCGTTTAAGTTACAAACGAACAAAGTAGAATTACACAGCGCAAGAAAATTTTAGAGCAGTTGCCGCTTCCTATCTTCCTCGTTTACCTTAGATGCCCCAAGAGCTAAGTTGACTTTTGTAGATGTGCTTCCGGTTTGAAAAGCTTTAAGTATTGATCACCCCAAATGCCAGTTAACCGTAAATAATCGTAAATTTAACGTCGAAAAAAAAAAACCAGTCATTAAATAAACATAGATGCAAAGTGGTTGCAGCAAAAGACATAAATCTCATGAGCCCCTCAACCGCGGGGTCTGATGAGGATCTTTACCTCTTGCAGTTGGATTGTATTAAATTATTCTCGGCAGTAAAAAGAAGCATACTTTTGTGTTGTAAGTATACTCCTTTAAAAAAACATCAACATGAACATACAATGATAAAATAAGCAACAGAATTTTGGACATAACGAACGATCAGCGGAGCGTGTTACATGTTTATTTCCTAACCACACAACTAAAACACAAGCAAAAAAAAAAAAAAAAAAAAAAAGGAAAATAAAAGAAGCAGAATCCGGTTTCACTTTTATTTCCGCCTGCAGTATAAGGTATACATAGCGGCTTCTCTCGTTATCTCCCCCCCCCCCGCCCCCCATCCTCACCCTTCCCCCCTCATCCTCCCCCCCCCCCTCATCCTCCCCCCTCATCCTCCTCCCCCCCCCCCCTGCTCTCATTCTCCCCCCCTTTTACCCCCCCCCCTCCACTTCCCAACCGCCGTCAGATGGCGCCAGCGCCCTGCCTGTCATGAGTTACACCCTAATAACTAATTACCCCGTCCCCCAACCTGCAGCAAAACATAACAAAGCATTACCCAATGCGCTAAAGGCGATCGGGCCTACTTCCGCCGCCGTTGGCCCGCGCACGGCCCTATCGCCTTTTGCGCATTGGGTAGAATGTAACCGAGTTTTTGTGCGTGTTGTCAACACCAGACAGGTGCTTACCTGATAATCACCTGCAATTTTCAAACAAACTTTAAAAACACATTTCACGTACTAATCATCTCATAGTTCTTAGCAAAAAGATTATTTCTTTCGTTCAGAGCCAAAATGGTTCGTAACGAAACCCAGTTTTGTTCTGCAATTGAGAAATATCTTGATATGACCATTTCATGTTATTATCACGAGCGATATGACATGTGTAACATATATATATTAAGGTGAAACAGTTTTCAGTGCTATACAAAATCATGTCAGTCGTGTTAGAGTGAAACACGTACTCTAAGTCCGATATGAGAAAACCCTTATTTTTATCTTGTTTTACACGCTAATAACTTACAAACGTAACGACTCACAAACTTCTTGTATACTTATGGTACAGAACTGCCAGGAAATAAATATTTAAAACTTGGTAATATACGCAAAGATTTTTTTTTTTTTAAATCATGCCTGCCTTCTTAGAGTTGAGCACACTAGGTCCGATAGGAAATAAATCTTATTTTGGTCCCTCTTTACACGCTAATAACTTACAAACGGATCGCATCACAGACTTCCTATGTACCTTATGGACACGCTACTAAATTCGCCCCTCTGTGACCCGTCCTAAAAAGTTCCTTCTATAAATAGAAGGGACTTAAAAACGGATCGAGTCACCAACTTTCTGTTAAATGTATGAAATGTCTGATATATACAAAAATGAAAAGCCTTTGCTTGACAAAAAGCTAAGTCCAATGATCGATTAGTTAACATAAAATAGACAAGCTTTCAACAACTTGGACACACAAGATGGAAACTATAAACTATTATTTACCGCTTTGATCGAAGCCAAACTTCCAAGAATGTAAAACACTGTATAACGTAGCGTCTCAAAACGATTATTTAACAATCAGAATCAGCAGGACTCAACAGTAGCAGACAGCAGTGACTCTCGTGACGTATCAGGATATTGAGTAATTTCGCCTCGTTTCCTATCTACTTATATAGAATCCCTGGTTTACACCTGTCCAGGATAAACGATATGCGCATGTCTCTACGCCTCCCCGCCAGTGACACAGGCTGTGCGCTCGCTGCCACACGCTTCGCCACTAGGCGAGTGGCATGCCCACATAACAAAACTCCTCACCACATTGTCTAGCCACAATACATATTTTACTGTGCTGCTTTTAATCATATTTAGTTCCTCATCATTTAAATCTATTTTATAAAATAATGGTTAATACTGGTCCTTTTAACCTTGTTTTAAAATTGAGACACTCTAAGTGAAATATTGTAAATAAATCATTTTGTATTTAAATCTCTTTATAACATAATTGTATATACTGGTCCTTTTAACATTGCTTTAAAAATTGAGACCTAATTAAAATATTGTAAATAACCCATTTTTATTTAAGAAATGGACTGTTGAATATTAGTAATGGGTCAGCCTTGGTTTCCCCGGACCTACTCCTAGCATGACCAGACAGCCGCGCGGCCTTTGCACTGCTGCCATCTACAGCCTGCTCGACCCATCCCCTCCCGCTTCCCCAACCCGCCATCCCGGAGCGCATTTCGGAGCATGCACGTGACGTTTTGGGTGTGCTGAGCAGACATCCTGGCAAAGAAGCAATAAGATAAAAATGACGTCACGTCTAGCTACGCAAGCCTTGCTCGAGAACGTCTTTTTGCTGTCAAAGTGCCGCATGTGTGTGTGTGTGTGTGTGTGTGTGTGTGTGTGTGTGTGTGTGTGTGTGAGAGAGAGAGAGTGTGTGTGTGTGTGTGTGTGTGTGTGTGTGTGTGTGTGTGTGTGTGTGTGTGTGTGTGTGTGTGTGTGTGTGTGTGTGTGTGTGTGTGTGTGTGTGTGTGCATAGGAGCCCGATGATAATAGTTTTGACTAATGCAAATTCGCTGTGCCACCGCGTGCGCGCCGACGCCTACTAAGCTCAAGACAGAATACAAGGGAGGAAACGAAAGGCACACAAAGCAGCGAAGAACTGTGATTCCAGAGCAGTTTTCAACCCTCAATGCAACCATCCGCCTACAACCTCGAACTGAACAAACTCGGTAGATATTTTGCCACAAACCTAACAAACCTTCTAACACTTCTTATCATAGCCCTTATCCTGCACTAAGTCCATACAACTGTCAACTGTTAGGTTTTGGAGGGTCCATTAGTTCAAAGCTTTAAGTGTGGAAAAACAAATTAGCTTCTGATAAAGACAAAAAAAATTCTCCTTGAAGGTATCGAACATGGTTTTTGTATCACGGACAAACATCAGACTGTTAGACCTGTATAATATTGGGTAGACAATCGAAAACCGATGATGTCATCATTGTGCATGACTTCTATTTGTGGGTGCGGGTGTGGCTGGCCAAGCCAATCCTGGAGACACACCTGCGAGGGCAATGGGGGCACTGGAATGTAGCTGTGGGGAGAGTCGACCCTGTCTTTCTGCGAGCTCTGGCACTGGTGATCCGTTCGCGCTGATTGTGTTCAAAGAGCGTGCAGGCTTTCCTGGTGGCAGCACATCAGCCAGATCTGTCTTGTGCTTCAAGTTCCTTTACCGGGAGGACGCAGTACTTGAGGCTGTCTTTTATGCAGTCTTTGAAGCGTTTCAATGGCCATCCTTGCTTCCCGTGGTCTTTTGAGAGTGCACCGTACTGGAGTTTGCGTGGCATGCGAGAATCCCCCATGCGTATGACATGACCTGTCAAGCGAAGTTGTGTGTTTAAGATCAGGCTTCAACACTTACTAAGCCAGCAATTTCCAGGACTTGTAGGTTTGTCACCTTTGTTTGCCATTTGATGCCCATGAGTGAGCGCAGGGACCTCATGTGGAAACGTTCAAGCTGATTGAGGTGCTTTCTGTACAGCGTTCATGACTCACAGCCGTAGAGGCGGCTGGGGAGGACTAATGCCTTGTAGACTTTGATCTTGGTGGAGAGCTTGACGTTGCTGTTTTTCAACACACGAGTGCGCAGAGGTGTAGAGCAGATAAAAAACACACCTGCTTTAAAAAAACAGAGTAACGGTAGAAAAGGAGGTCATCGATCAGATAATCAAAGGTCATTATATAGTAGCATCTCAAAAACCAACCGTAATAAGTGCTCTGGCAGCGATTCCAAAAGATGACAATATCATACGCCTGATACATGACGGCAGCAAACCTGTAGGCCATGCAATGATTGGTTACTCAGTCCCTGAGAGAGTAAAATTCCAGACGCTAGAGAAAGGCACATAGAGAGCTCAAGCCCACCCATTTCGTAATCAATAGAGTTATTTACTTAACTCAGTATTCAGACAAACGGACTCCAGCAATTACCACCAAAGCTTTGATTGTCTAACTTTATTAGTTCTATTTCGGAAATAATTTAAGCAACATTTTTTGATCAGCTGCCAACCTGCAATTATTAAGGCAGATCCCCCCACCCACATAAAAATTATTAATGCTGTCATTGACTTCCTTAAACAAAGACTAGTTAATCAATCAACAGTCACAGTCTTACCTTTTCCAATGTACTTTCTCACCACGCACACACAACACAACATACACGCAGCTGTTACCTACACATAACACACCAGGCTAGTCATGTCTTTTCCACTCAAAATTCAATAGCCTGGGTATAATGGCTTGAAATGACAGTGTCATTGGCCTCAGTCAGGTTTTATAAAAGGGTAGGTTTCACATTTCAATACAGTTAAACCCGTGTTCTTTTAAGACAGGCACACTCAAATATTCCGCAAACTCGGCATATGCAGCACAAGCTGCATGTGCATCATACACATGGGCGCCACACGCGCCATACTCTAAATGCACGCCACACGCGGCATACGCGGCACACGTTGCATGTGCATCATACACATGGGTGGCACACGCGCCATAATCAAAATATGCGGCATACGTGACACACGCGGCATACTTAAAACATGTGTCATATGCGGCATGTACGACACACGCTGCATGTGTGGCACACACGCCATACTCAAAATACATGGCATGTGTGGCACACGAGGCATGTGTGGCACATGCACCATACTCAAAATACCGGCACACTTAAAGCACGCAGCATTTGCGGCACACTCAAAACACGCGGAATGTGCGGCACATGTGCCATACTTAAAATACGTGGCATATGCAGCACATGCGCCATACCTTTTAGAAGCTCAGTTAGTCTCTAGCTTAAACAACAAAACAAAAAAAAAAACTTAATTTTTGTACCTTGGACTGAGCACATAAAGAAACCGAGCTTGTTTTGCAAGAGGCTAAGATTTTCAGGAGCCCATGTTCTCTTTATTAGCTCTCACAGGTCACAGAGCCAGATCGCAGGGTTTTAGTCAACTATACTGTCTTTTCTAAGACAGGTCCCTCAATGGGAATAGACTGACTAAACTTGACTGCTATTGTTTGTCACTCAGATTAGTTTTAAACACCACCTGGGTAGCACTACTGACGCAACTGGGTCAGGATTTTATTTTAGGTTCCTGAGTATAAATTATGCGCGGCATTTACAAAGCAAACAAACTTTTTTAAGCTGCCACACAAAACGTTTACTCTGTCTGCGATATGTACCAACATGGAATGGTGACCTTTTGGTATGCGTAATTTCAAAATGGTGACCCAAGGTATGCTAATAGGTTTTAAACGGCAACACATGATGCATTTATGTGTGTTTAAGTCAGTTTCCTCTCAGCAAGTAAGAGTGGCAGGTGTTGTTTCTTAATCTGTGGTGTGTGCCATTTGTAAGCCCACCTTTAAGATGATAATAACCCTTTTCCAATTTCAAGAGCTGGACCATTTGATAGCCCAGCATGAAAACAGCAGGATTTCAGCACCTGCTGTTACTCTGCTGATCACCGCTGTAACCAAGCATTACACCTGCTGGTGACAGCCAAGGCCATCCTTGGGATAAACTTAAAATGTTACTGTTTATATAGCTGAGTGGTGGTAAACTTATAAAGTTACTGTTCATGTTACTTTCTAAAATAACATGATTTCACTTGATAACAAATTTTAAAGTTACCTACAACTTTCAAGTAACTTTAAAGTTAGTTGTCATTAGTTATTATTAATTACTTGTCCTAAGTTTTTACAAAAACTTGACTCAAGTCAACAAGATACTTTGATAGTTTTCCCAAGTTACATGGACAACAAAAACAAAAACAAAAATCTCAATAGTACTCTGGTGATAGAGCTGATGGGGTTAAATAGGCAGGCGTGAAAGGTATGACATCTCTTTGCGAAGAATATGACAAAAATAATAAACACTTACCAAAACTGATCTTTACTTGCATAGAAGACCTTGCACTTTTTCCATTTTTTTTACATCAATTTTCTTCCCTTCCTCTAAAAAAGATTTCCTTAGTTCTTTAACATTTATGGGTTGACTACACAACTTATTCTGAATTTCAGACTTCTGTTGTTTGTAATAGGCCAAATCATCCTGCACTCTCTTAAATTCATGATTGTCAATTTTATTATTGTCTAATGCTTTACTGATAATAAATTTCATACTGCTCAGCTTAGTTCCAGCGAGCCTACTCAATGCTTTATGCTTCTGCAACTTTGTATGAAATCTTTTGTTAAGGGCTTCCAAACCAAAGCATGCCAGGCCTGTGGCAGCGCCAACTCCTTCAATAGCAATTCCTATGACACTTCCAACTCCCGTCGCAAACAGAGCTAAACCACTGACAGATAATCTAGCTGAAACCATACCCACAACTATTGATGTGTTGTGTACATAATTAAAAACTGTTTTATATTGTCTTTTGCACTTGGCGTATTTTGCCAGTTCATTTCCAAATACTTCAACACATCTGAATATTTATTAAACGGAATGAGTCTGCCTGTAATCTTTCATCATGCACAATCAATTCAAGCAGCTCAGGCGGCTCAGACATTATTTGTGGATACTGTGGTGGCATTTTTTATGGCAAATATTTTTTTTTATTTAATCATTGAGTTCATTTTGCAACTCTTCAAATGTATACACTTTGCTAGCATAAAAAAAAAAAGAAACAAGATCTACGTGTTCCAGTTTTATGTAACTTAGATAAACTAAAGTTGTTTTAACGATTACTACCTTAACAGTGAGGATACTACTGGAAACTTTAAAACCTGTGCTTTTTCTAATAGCAATAATGACCTTTGTTGACACTGCTACTAAGCTATCCCACGCAATCCAGACCAAAAAGGTGACTGCCAAGCGTGTAATATGCAAAGAAGTACCCAACAGAGAAAGAAACACGCTTAGAAAACACGGGTACAACACAATTTATTAATATTTCGGGTAAATACCCTTTGTCAAAATAGACAAACAAACAAACAGAGAGATTAGCCGTTACTTATCTTCATTGGCAGAAGGAATGTGGCAACTGAAGGAGGTGAAGTAAAATAAAAGAAAAGGAAGAACAAAAGTGTGTGGCGGGGGGGGGGGGGGGGAAGTAAAAATGACGTCAACGAAAAATCATAAGAGAGAGACTCGGAGAAAACCTGAACACGAGAGACAAGAGTGTGTGTAAACACGTTTAGGAGTGAGCAAAAGTAAATGCGTGTAGGTGAGGCCAGAGAAAGAGAGAGAGAGAGAGAGAGAGAGAGAGAGAGAGAGAGAGAGAGAGAGAGAGAGAGAGAGAGAGAGAGAGAGAGAGAGAGAAGGAGAGAGAGACAGCGAAAGAGAGAGAGAGAGAGAGAGAGAGAGAGAGAGAGAGAGAGAGAGAGAGAGAGAGAGATGATGATGAATCTTTATTTATTCAGGATAAAGCTATTAGGCAACCCAATGCCTGTCTTACAAGCTGTCCTGTAAACAAACAACATAACAGGAAAATAAACAGAGCATGCAAATACTAACAATAATAATAATAAGAAGAAGAAGAAGGAGAAGAGGAAGTAAAACTACGGGAAAAAAAACACAATGGAGAATTTGTAACTGCCTCCGATTCAAAAAGCAAGAGAACGAAACGCGTGCACAGCATTAATATTATACTCATCTAAGACAGTGTCATGGAATCAGCAGCATCAATAGCGTATAGTGACACGGACAAGACAATAGATGTTCAGGTAGCAAATTTAAGGAGAAAGAGAAAAATATTTGACGTTTACGTGTTATTAGCAGAATTATTTTTATATGGCAAACTGTGAAGTCACGCTGATTGGAAATGAGTGTGCAATGCACGTTTAAAATGGGTTCTATCGCAAAATGATTTAATGTTTAATGGCAATGAGTTCCAGATAGAACTACCAGAAAATAGAAGGCTTGACTTGTAGAGATCTATCCGTGGGCGGGGTAAGTGAAGCAAGTCATTCCTCGTATGTTGTTGATGCCGAGGGCTGAAGTTAAATATCATGCGCAGATATTCCGAGGCGTGATAATGAAATATTTTGTGCATGAGGACGCATTTGTTAAATTTGAGTTGTTCCTTCAGTGTAAGCAGGCCAAGGGATTTTATTTTCTCAGCCGTGGAAATAGGGTTAGGAATAATTAACTTAACTGAACGACGATACAGCGAGTTTATTTTTTTTTAAATGAAGTTCACTGCATTCGTCCCACAAAGAGGATGCATAGTCACAGTGGCTTTTAATGTGTGCGTGAAAGAACAATGTACAGCACTTTGTACTAAGAATATGTCTAAGTTTAGATAGCAGAAATACATTCCTGGACAAGGTTTTGCACAAACTGTCGATATGTGGTGACCAGTTCAGCTGGTCGTCAATTACAACTCCCAGTAGGCGGTGCCTGGATACTTGTTGGATAGGTTTATTGCCAAGTGACAGTTTCATAGGGGCAGGATGTAGCTGACGCTTTTGGCGGGTTGTTATCAACATGCTTTTGGTTTTAGAAGTACTAATTAGCATGTGATTTTGCGCACACCAATCTGACACTTCATCGAGACTTTGCTGGAGGATACAATTTAGCGTCGTTTCACGTTTGTCTGATGTATGCAGAGTTGAATCGTCAGCAAAGAGTTCGCATTTAACCTCAGGATTTGTGATGGAAAGAGGTAGATCATTGATGAATAAAGAAAATAAAAGAGGCCCTAGGATAGATCCTTGGGGGACTCCGTGCATCACTATACCTTCTTTCGAATACCACCCGTTTGAGTACACCTTCTGTCGGCGGTTACTGAGGTAGGAGGAGAAAAAAGCTATAGAGTTCGAATCAAGCTTATATACTGAAAGTTTCTTTAAAAGAATGTTGTGATCGACTAAATCAAATGCTTTGGTTAGGTCCAGAAAAACTGCACCATTTAATTTGGAATTGTTTATTGATGAGAGCCAAGAGTCAACAATGTGAACGAGGGCAGTATGACATGAGTGTTTAGGTCTAAAACCAGACTGAAGAGATACGAGGAGGCGGTGATTCTCCAAGAATTGGAGTAGGTGCTTATGAACGTGTCTTTCTAGTGGCTTCGATAATAGTGATAACACTGAAATAGGACGGAAATCGTTTGGACTTTTGGGATCTGTACATTTGGGAATGGGGACAACTTTAGCATCTTTCATGGCATCTGGAAAAATACCTTGCTTGATAGAAAGGTTGAATATAAATGTCAAGGTGTCAGCTGTGTATGGAAAGGACAATTTCAGTACCATGTTGTTTATTCCATCCAGGCCACACGATTTACTTGTTAGAGTAGAAATATATTTACCTACTTCAAACACTGTCATAAGAGGTATGGAGAATGACGCACCTGTTGCAGACTCACAGTGTGTGCGCAGTTTATCAGAACAACTGTAACTATCAGTGCCACTGGAAAAAGACTGTACAAGGGACTCAGCAATATTTAAAAAGTGGGAATTGAAGTCGTCTGGAGTTATGCCTGGAGAGGTAGCAGCATTGATGGAACTCCTCTTCTTTGTAAACAAATTGATTGCATTCCAGACACTTCGGGTATCTTTACCCTCTGCGATAATTTTTTTTCCGCAAGCGTTTTCTGTGCTTTTCTAACTAAGGATTTTACAAGATTACGTTGTTTCTTAAAATCCGCAAACTTTTTCTGTCGTTTTAAGTCATCTCTTATTTTCATTGCGTGAATGATGTCCTTTGACAACCAAGGCGGAAGGGTAGGGTGTTTAACGCGTTTAGTCCTTAGTGGGGCATGTTTATCGAGGACCCAAAGAAATAGCTTGTACCAAAGCGAGAGGGCTTCATTGGGATCATTAGTGTTATAAATAAGGTGAAAGGGCGTGATTGAGAGGTCATGAAGAAAGTCATCTTTGTTTAACTTTGTGTAAGACCTGTATGTGATTGTAGTGTGGTGTTTGTGCTGGGGTTTATCACGTTTAACTGAAAGATTAAAACAAGTAGGAAAGTGATCACTAATGGCTACATTCGGCACGTGAACGTTTGTGACAGCAGGTGCATTAGTAGTATAGATGTGGTCAATCAATGTGGCGGATGACAAAGAAACTCTAGTGGGAGACCGAACCATCTGCTGCAGGCCAAATAATGAGGTGGTGCAATTCCACGCCGCATTACCAGTCTTTAGCAGGTCAATATTAAAATCGCCTAGAAGGTGTATATCGTTGTTGTGACGTTGTTGCACCTTATCCATCATGGTGACAAAATCATCATACCATGAAAATGTGGCTGAAGGGGTGCGATAAATAAATCCAATTAGTGTGGGGGAAGATTTGTCACATTTCAGTTCAAGAAATAAACTTTCAACGTGACAAGACTCTAAATCCATGCGGCGGGTAACGTACTGGCGGATAGAGTTATGAATGTACACAGCTATACTGGTATGACCGGGGGATGATGCATCTCTACGGAATACAGCATAGTTATGAATGGAGATCGAGGCGTTACTAATATGTTCCCTGAGTCTAGACTCAGTAAATCCAAATATATGAAAGGGTTGGGGTTGTGAAAGTAAAACAGTGGCGTCGGGCACTTTGTTGTATAAATGATAAACGTTAAGGTGCCCTATCCGTAAATCATGCTTATTCAGCGAGAGAGAGAGAGAGAGAGAGAGAGAGAGAGAGAGAGAGAGAGAGAGAGAGAGAGAGAGAGAGAGAGAGAGAGAGAGAGAGAGAGAGAGAGAGAGAAATGAAATGAAATGAAATGAAACTTTATTTTCCAAGGATAAAAGAATAGGTGCGCAGACCTGTTTTCATTCTTGTCCTTGCTACACACTACAAAACAAAATAACGTACACACACACACACGCGCGCCGGTGTGCAATTGCCGCGTGCACAGGCTTGTGCCAGATTAGCTTGTAGCCTACAGGCGCCAAGCCAAGCCTGCACAACCCTCCACACACACACACACACACACACACACACACACACACACACACACACTGACACACACATACACATACATCAGTATATCATGTACACATACATTCTTTCGCTTAAAACTATACTACAGCAAATATAAAAAGTATAATGGATTTTGTACATAAAACCGCTATTGTTCTCATCATAAAAACCAACACGGCGGCTCACTCCAACAAACATAAACAGGCATACACACACACACACACACACACACACACACACACACACACACACACACACACACACACACACACACACACACTCGCACACACACACACACACACACACACACACACGCGCGCGCGCGCGCGTGCGCAAGCACGTAGGGATGCGCGCGTGCACACACATACACTTGCACACACTGACACAGATAAACACACACATGCGATAGCGGCCTCCCCGCGCCACTAAACCGCGCACAGCTAGATGCTAGTCTGCCATGGAATTAGACTAGACTTGTATAGCGATCCCGCAACCACCGCGCGCGCGGGTCGACGCGAAGAAACCACAGCACTGCCACGCCTCGCGAGCGCCCAATGCTGTGTCTATCGACGGCATCCCGTCTGGCCAGCCGAGTCCATGGGGTCATGGATATTACATAATGCGGCTTGCTGGAATGCCAGCGGTATATTACATGCGTTCATAAATTTTTAATGTTAGAAGAGAATGCAGACTATCCGGGAAATGCCGCATAAGGCATGGAGTGCTACATGTAAAAATAAAAATAAAAATACAAAATAAAAGAAAAATTAAGTTTTGTCTAGATGTTTGAGCAGCTTGGTCTTGTAAGTTTTAAGCGATGGCGCGGCTCTAACATCCGCAGGAATGGAGTTCCATAACTTTGCACCAGAATAGGACAACGACGACCTATAAATGTCTAGTCGAGGCATCGGTACAACAAGATTGTTCCCTGGTGTTCGACTGGACCTCGTATGAGCAAAGTGGAACAAACTATTGAGATATGCTGGTGTTTCTGAGAGGGTGATTTTGCGCATGAGCACCAACTTATTATACTTAAACTGTTTTTCAAGTGGCAAAATGTCTAACAGCTTGAACTTATTGTCAGTATTAATGACTTCTGAGGGTCTGTCAACAATAAGTTTAATGGCTCTTCTGTGGAGCGAGTTCAGACTTTTTAAATTAGCATCGCTACTACCGTCCCAAATAGATGAGGCATAATCCAAATGTGACTGAATATGGGCATAGTAGAAGAGTTTCCTTGTTGGCTCATCAGCAAAATGTCTCAATTTCGACAGGAGGAATACATTTTTAGATACTATTTTACACAGTTTAGTAATGTGGCCTTGCCAGCACAACTTGTCGTCTAAGTTGATTCCAAGCACGCGCTGTTCTCTGACTTGCTCCACAGGCTGGCCATTAAGTGTTAGTTGAAGGGGAGGGGGGTTCAACTGATGCTTTTGCCGTGTGGTAATCAGCATGCATTTGGTTTTAGTGGGATTAGGTATCATGGCGTTATTTCTGCACCATTCAGATACCTCATTTAAACTGTCTTGGAGAATCTTCACCATACATGTTACGTCTGATGACGAAACGTCCAGTGTTCCATCGTCTGCAAAAAGACTGAAAGTTACACTGGAGTCAGATATATGTAATGGAAGGTCGTTTATGAAGACAGAGAACAATAATGGACCAAGAATCGATCCCTGTGGTACTCCGTGCTCTATCACCCCTTCAGGTGAGTTTTTACCATTCACGTAGACATACTGCGTACGCCCATGCAGATATGACGTAAGGAAGGCAAGTGTGTCTGCGCTTAGTTGATAGACATTAAGTTTTTGAACTAAAGTTTCATGATTGACGAGGTCAAATGCTTTTGAAAGGTCCAAAAATACTGCTCCAGTCATTTGACTGCTATTTATGGCAGTAAGCCATCTGTCAACAAGGTGTACCAATGCTGTGTGACAGGAGTGTTTCCGCCGAAAGCCAGATTGTAATGGATGTATGAGTTTGTGTTTTTCTAGAAAATGTTGTAAGTGTGTGTGAATGTGTCTTTCTATCGGTTTCGACAGTGTTGACAGTAGCGAAATGGGCCTGAACTTGTTAGGGTCGGCAAGGTCTTTCGTTTTAGGTAGTGGGATCACTTTGGCTGTTTTTAGAGAAGATGGAAATATCCCCTGCTTTATGCAAAGGTTGTATATATATGTCAAGGTATCTAAAATATACGGTAGGGCCATTTTCAGAACTGAGCTACTAATACCATCATGGCCAGACGTACGTTTGTTCTTTAAGTACGAGATGGATTTTCCCACGTCGTATATCGTTAACAGCGGAATGCTGAATGACGTGTCAGGGTCCAGCCGTTCTGCACAAAACGTCTTTAGCTTTTCGGACACAGCTGAGAGAGACGGCGAGAGAGAGAGAGAGAGAGAGAGAGAGAGAGAGAGAGAGAGAGAGAGAGAGAGAGAGAGAGAGAGAGAGAGAAAGAGAAAGAGAGAGAGAGAGAGAGAGAGAGAGAGAGAGAGAGAGAGAGAGAGAGAGAGAGAGAGAGAGAGAGAGAGAGAGAGAGAGAGAGAGAGAGAGAGAGAGAGAAAGACTACCCTTGGGCACGAAGTAGGCTGAGTGTCTAATACACAAAGCCTGCTAAACACCAACCAGAAGGCAAACTTTGTATCACCTTCAAGTTGAGGACTACCTCAGGGAAAAACGGGAGGACACTAGGAAAAAAAACCCAGCATTTGGCACGGTACACAACAAGTAATAAGTCAATGAATTAAAGCAAATAATCATATTCAGTAAGAGAATATTGGTATAAGTGAAAAGTAGGTAGTTGTGAAACCGTCTTCAAGGGTAACACAATCTCTCTCTCTCTCTCTCTCTCTCTCTCTCTCTCTCTCTCTCTCTCTCTCTCTCTCTCTCTCTCTCTCTCTCTCTCTCTCTCTCTCTCTCTCTCTCTATATATATATATATATATATATATATATATATATATATATATATATATATATATATATATATATATATTAGATCTTTTGAGCCTTCCACTGAACACCTACTACATAAAGTAATAGGGACTACCCCCAGGCGCCCCGCAACCCGCTGGAGAATATCCAGTCCTCCCCCCGAGAGGGGAGGCTAGTGCATGAATATTCCCAAACAGATCTTGGACCTGCTGGATAGATTTAAGATTTTGCCGCCTACGACCGGTTTCGACCCAAGGTGGGTCTCATCAGATAGGCATACGGCGTAACCTGAAATTGCAAACACAACGCATATACTAGAAGCCGCCTCCAGAATTTGACTGGTAGCATGGATTGCATCCCTAAAGCTTTATGGGGTGTTGCAGTGGAAGAAGACTGACTAATTTTGAAAAGGCAACACCTAGGCAATTTTGTGGTACAATTATTCATTACTTATAACAAAGGGGTCGCCCAAGCCAAAAAATGCACTCAATCAGAGTAGCTCCAAGGGACATAATTTTTCAATAAATTCTGAGAATGCTGTGCTAACGCCATGGAAATCCAGGCTGGTAAGCTTGCATTGTGTCATCAGGACATCAGCTGTCCTTTTGTGACTGCATCGCTTATTAGATCTTTTGAGCCTTCCACTGAACACCTACTACATAAAGTAATAGGGACTACCCCCAGGCGCCCCGCAACCCGCTGGAGAATATCCAGTCCTCCCCCCCGAGAGGGGAGGCTAGTGCATGAATATTCCCAAACAGATCTTGGACCTAACAAAAGCGTTCGACACTGTGAGCAGGCAAGGCATGTGGCAGATCCTGGAGCGACTTGGCTGTCCCCCAAAGTTCCTCAACATGATTGTCCAGCTACACGAGGACCAGCAAGGCCAGGTCAGACTCAACAATGACCTCTCAGAACCATTCCCTATTCTCAACGGCGTAAAGCAGGGCTGCGTGCTGGCACCGACCCTCTTCACCATCTTTTTTAGCATGATGTTGAAGCAGGCCACAGTGGACCTCGATGATGACGATGCAGTGTACATCAGGTATCGTCTCGATGGCAGCCTGTTCAACCTCAGACGACTGCAGGCCCACACGAAAACCCTAGACCAACTGATTCGTGAGCTGCTTTTTGCTGATGATGCTGCCCTCGTTGCACACACAGAGAGAGCCCTGCAGCGCATCACGTCTTGCTTCGCAGATGCTGCCCAGCTCTTTGGACTCGAGGTCAGTCTGAAAAAGACAGAGGTCCTCCATCAGCCGGCACCCAAGACAGTGTATTGCCCTCCTCACATCACCATTGGCGAGTCTGAACTAAAGTCAGTGCACCCGTTTACTTACCTTGGCTGCATTATCACGTCGGACGCCAAGCTGGACAAGGAGCTTAACAGCAGGCTGGCAAAAGCGAACAGCGCTTTCGGGCGACTTTTCAAGCGGGTGTGGCACAATCAACAACTGAAAACAGGCACCAAGATCAGCGTGTACAGAGCTGTGGTCCTCACCACCCTGCTGTATGGTTCCGAGTCCTGGGCCCTCTACCGCAGCCAACTACGACTCCTCGAACGCTTCCACCAGCGCTGCCTGCGTACCATCCTGGGCATTCACTGGAGTGACTATGTCACCAACGTCGAGGTCCTTGAACAGGCTGAAACTGTGAGCATCGAGGCTTTGCTGCTGCGGACACAGCTCCGCTGGGCGGGGCATGTCTCCAGGATGGAGGATCATCGCCTACCAAAGATCACCCTGTTCGGCGAGCTTGCTACTGGACACCGTGACAGAGGGGCACCAAAGAAGAGATACAAAGACTGTCTCAAGAAGTCACTTAGTGCCTGCCAAATCGACCACCACCAGTGGTCTTCGCTTGCTGCGGACCGTGACACCTGGCGCTCCACCATTTACAAGGCAGCTGTCTCCTTTGATGACTCTCACAGAGCTAGCCTTTAGGACAAGCGGCTCAGGAGAAAAAAACAGAGATGCCGCAGCTCAGAACCCTGGCCATACCTTCCCCTGCAGCCACTGCGGTCGAACCTGCCTGTCTCGGATTGGCCTCCGCAGCCATGAACAAGCCTGCAGACGTCGTGGGCAACTCCTATAAAATCTTCGTTCGCGAAGTCAAGCCAAGAGAGAGAGCACAAAGCGACGCCATTCGAATCATCGTCGTAAACAAGCTCTTCCCATGATTGGAATGATGTCGCATTTATTTGGCTCATCAATACAGATCTAGATAGTATATGCGCATGCGTGTTTAATATCTGTCTGTGGTTGTATATACTTGATTTGATATCAGTTGAAGACAAGCAATGATTGAACTGTGTTAAAATAAAAATTACCGCTTACCGTCTAATAGAGGTTATGGCGTTTCACGGGGGAACGCCATAATCGCCAGTTACATGGATTACTGTGGACTTTAACCCTATTTCTGTCGGTAGCGCTTTTTGTCGCGGTGATTCCTGCAGGAATCATCGCGACAAAAAGCGCTACCGACAAGTGAGGTTAACTTTATTTTCCTTGGTGATATTTAGCTCGTTCCTTAAATATGTGTAATAGGCAATTAAGTTTATATTTTGAATCCAGTTTACAAGTATAGTTCAAAAGAGAGAATTAAAGACTAAGTATCCATAAATACAACACGAAAGGTTTAATCGTGGAGACGGGATAGGGTGGGGTTCACAAGGAGCTTTCACTGCCAGTAGACTCAGATTTTGTTTTCGAAATGTTTGTTAGCGGAACAGCCCTAGCCGTCAAAGTACTCTGGATAGAAAGTGCCGTCCGAAAGAGGCATAGATCTTCTTGAGTCCCCGCAGTTGCGTGGGCTCATGAAGATCTATGCCTCTTGCAGACAACACTTTGCGAGGGATCATCAAATCTGTTTCTTGCAGTTGGATCGTGCTCACCTTTTCTCGGCACTGAAAGGGTTAAGCAGAAAACGTGATAATATAAATTCGATATGTTTTTTTCAATAATAATAAAAGTTTGGCGAAAGTCGCAAGTAGCTGCTCCTATATAAATTACTGATATTGTTATTTAATAATATTTATGTTGGAAGTACAAATATCCATTGTTATTTCCACGGCTTCATACATATCTGCCGTTTGCACTAATTGTATAACTTCATTGCATTCAGTAACAGAATGAAAGATGTCATTGACAGAAGTTGTTGTCATTTAGTTTGGCTATTATATTCTTTGCTTACTGTGTGTTGTGTATTGGCGTTCGTGCGCACGAGTGAAGATGCGTGATTGAAAGTGTGTTCGATTTGTTGTTGTTTGTTTGCTTATTCGTCTGGTCTGTGGAAAATGTTATGTTTACTTCAAAGATCAAAATAATTAAACACTGATTTTTATTATGGGAGGGAAAGGAAAAACCGATGGAACTGAAAGGCAAGAGATACAACCCACCGCAGTAAAGCTATACATTTATAAATGTCGTTGCTTCCCTTGCAATAGACGATTATCACCTAGTCCTTCGACTACAATGTACACATTTCACTTGAAATATATAACAAATCGAACACCGCTTTAATAAAACAAATCTACAAACATCAGTTCGTTTGCACGCACGCGCATACACTGACATACAAACACATACGAAAAAAAGTGACAGTGCTTTAATATTCATACTTATTCATTTTTGAAGAAGCATTCTATGTTTTCATCTAAACACTCAGCAGTTCACACACAGTCATAAACTTTCCCATTCACATAGTTCCCTCAGTTCCCTCGACTACTATACATTCAGCCTGTTGTATAGAATTTTAGAAAAGGTAAGCCAACCATTCATAATGATGCATGACAATAAAGAAAAACAACACTAAATGTCAGACGGTGGGAGATGTACTGAACCATGACAGTCCAGCGACAGAGCCTAATTATCTTGGTGTAAAGCTGTTCAGGAACTACTCTTGAACCATGTGCGTCGTCACACATTCAGTGATTCCACACTGGCCGTCTCCCTCGATTCGTTACCGCCGATGGCGGTAGTGAATCGAGGGAGGCGACCAGTGTGAGCGGATTCAATATGTCACACACGACACAAACTCGAAAAAAAAAATCAGACCAGTCTTGCTAGCAGTGAAGGAATGGCCTATTAGTACATGCCACTGGTTGTCCTCTTAGATTCGCTACTGCCGAGACGACCAGTGTGTGAGTAGATTCAGTCAGCCTGTTCCATCCGCAAGAGGGATACATTTGAAGGTTCTATTCTTCCAATTGTTCGCAATCAAATACTGGCCTCATTCACATTCCCATTGTGACGTGCACATGCCGGATCAGCTGGCCGAATGTCACGAGGACACATGCAGTGAACCCGGCGATCAAGCGAGTGGTTGATGGACTGTGCGCCTGGAAGCGGAGTCAGGTCTTGCCTTTGTGATGCTGACCTGGTTTGGAGACGTTTTCGTCTGTTTTGTTTGAAACTCTGTGCTCTAGGTTTTGTGTGGTTTGACTCAATTTCGGTCCATTAACCCCCTCTTCCTCGCGCTGGGACCATACGGCGTTGAGGCGCGTCCCCTGGGTGGTGGATAGGGGGTCCCTCGTGAGAGGGGTGCACCGAATGAAATAAGGTGCCGTGAACCAACATGGTCTAAGGGAAGGTGACCCCGACAGAAAACCCCTGGTCCTCCTAGTAAAGGGGTTGGGCGTGGGGGTAGCTTCCCCACCCTGCAAAAAAGGAAATAGCTACAAAAACGCCGACGAAAAGATTAACAGTAATTCCTTTCCTGGAGGAGGAAGGTTCTTCTACTAGAAGACTTATGACGTCCTGTGGTGAAAGCCGGAAGTCTTCGGAAGCCACAGGACCGAGCCGCCTCTCTCTATCCAGGGATACAACCATGGGCAAATGGAACGTCAAGACCATGTACCAGAGCGGCAAGGCCGCCCAGATAGCAGCGGAAATGCAAAAGTACAACCTTTCCCTGCTAGGCATCAGTGAAGCCAGATGGACGCAGTCTGGCCAGAAAAGGCTGTTAAGTGGGGAGATGATTCTGTATTCAGGTCATGAAGAGGAGAATGCCCCCCATACAGAAGGAGTAGCACTCATGCTGTCACCAGTGGCACAGAGAGCGCTGATGGGCTGGGAACCTCTTGGGCCAAGAATTATAACAGCAGCCTTTAGAACTAAGAAAAAGCTCAAGCTGAACGTCATCTAGTGTTATGCGCCCACCAATGACAGTGACGAGGAAGAGAAACAAGAGTTCTACGACCGACTCCAGAGTGCCGTGGACAAATGTGCGAGACGAGACATCACCATCGTCATGGGCGATTTTAATGCCAAAATAGGGGAGGACAACACCGGATACGAAGAGGTGATGGGGAGACAGGGACTAGGCTCGGAGATGAGTGAGAACGGGGAGAGGTTTGTAGACTTTTGTGCTCTAAACCGACTTGTCATTGGAGGCAGCATCTTCCCACACAGAAGAATACACAAAGCAACTTGGGTCTCACCTGACCATACAACAGAGAACCAAATAGACCATATCTGCATTAGCTAGAAATTTAGAAGATCCCTTCAAGATGTTCGAGTGAGGAGGGGAGCAGATGTCGCCTCAGACCACCATCTGCTTACCTTAAGAATGAAGCTGAAGCTAAAGAAAAGCCGCACAGAGACAACAAGAAGACAGCGCTATAATGTAGGCCTCCTGAGAGAAACTGGACTTAGAGAAGAGTTCAAACTGGTGCTGTCCAACCGGTTTCAAGCGCTACAGGAGCTAGTAAATGAAGAGGAGGCGGTCACCACAGAGCAGCAGTGGAAGGCAGTTAGAGAGGCACTGAACTCAACCTGCAAAGACACTGTAGGGTTCAGGAAACACCACCACAAGGACTGGCTGTCGGCACAGACCTTGAAGAAGATAGAAGTGAGGAAGCAGAAGAAAGCAGCGGTCAACAACAGTCGCACGAGAGCAGCCAAAGTAAGGGCACAGGGGGAATACTCGGAAGCCATCCGCGAGGTGAAGAGGAATATCAGGGCAGACAAGAGGGCCTACACAGACAGCCTGGCAGCAGAGGCAGAAAAGGCAGCAGGCAGCGGCAACATGAAACAGCTCTACGACATTACCAGAAGATTGTCGGGTAAGTATGGCCATACAGAAAGACCAGTAAAAGACAAAGAAGGCAAGCCTATTGAAGACAGAGCAGACCAACTCGACAGATGGGCCGAGTATTTTGAAGAGTTACTGAACAGACCTAGCCCCCCCCCCCCGACCCCCCCCCCCCCCCCCCCGACATCCAGCCGGCAGAGACCGACCTACCCATCAGCTGTGACAGACCCAGCCGGGAAGAGATCAGAAAAGCAGTGGCATTTTTGAAGAATGGCAAAGCAGCAGGGCCAGATGGCATCCCAGCGGAGTCTCTGAAAGCAGACCTAGAGACAACAGTTGAGATGCTGTACCCACTGTTTGGAAAGATCTGGGAAGAGGAGGTGATGCCAGCTGACTGGAAGGAGGGGTACCTAATCAAGCTTCCCAAGAAAGGCGACCTCAGCAAGTGTTCCAACTACAGAGGAATCACCTTGCTGTCAGTACCAGGAAAGGTCTTCAACAGGATCATCCTAGAGAGAATGAAGAGCTCCGTTGACCCCCAGCTGAGAGACCAGCAAGCAGGATTCAGGAAGAACCGATCATGTACAGACCAGATCGCCACTCTCCGCATCATCGTGGAACAGTCTCTGGAGTGGAGCTCCCCGCTGTACGTCAACTTTGTGGATTATGAGAAAGCATTTGACAGCGTGGACCGAGAGACTCTGTGGAAACTCCTACGACACTACGGTGTACCCACAAAGCTCGTCCGCCTGATCAAGAGCAGCTATGATGGCATGACATGTCGCGTGATCCACGAAGGGCAGTTCACCAGAGTGCTCCAGGTCAGAACTGGTGTCAGGCAGGGGTGTCTGCTGTCTCCGTTCCTCTTCCTACTGGCCATAGACTGGGTCATGAAGATGACCACAGAGCACAGACGAAGTGGAATACAGTGGACACTGTGGACACAGCTTGACGACCTCGATTTTGCAGACGACTTGGCATTACTGTCCCACACTCAGCAACAAATGCAGGACAAGACCACAAGGCTTGCTGACATCTCGTCCCAAGTGGGCCTCACCATTCACAAACAGTAAACAAAGACAATGAGGCTGAACGCAACCAGGGAAGAACCAGTCTTGCTTGCTGGCACCCCGTTGGAGGAGGTGGAGTCCTTCACCTATCTCGGGAGCATCATAGACAAAAAAGGCGGCACTGATGCAGATGTCAGAGCACGAATCGGTAAAGCCAGAGCAGCCTTTCTCCAGTTGAAAAAAGTGTGGAGTTCCAGAGAGCTGTCACAACACACCAAAGTCCGGATTTTCAAATCCAATGTAAAAGCAGTTCTCCTATATGGAGCAGAGACATGGAGATTGACAAAAACCACAGTCAACAGAGTACAGACCTTCATGAACAGTTGCCTTAGAAGAATTTTGAAAATCCACTGGCCAGAGAAGATCAGCAACGTCAGACTCTGGGAGAGAACAGAGCAGATAACAGCAGAGAATGAAACTGGACGAAGAAGATGGGGATGGATCGGTCACAGTCTGAGAAAGCCAGCTTCCAGTATCACTAGGCAGGCATTGTCATGGAACCCCCAGGGAAAGAGGAAAAGAGGTAGGCCGAGAAACTCCTGGCGTCGAGACCTCCAAGCAGACATCAAGAGACTGGGAACCACCTGGAGTAGAATCGAAGGAGAAGCACAGGACAGGAGTTGCTGGAGGTCTCTCGTCGACGGCCTATACCCGGGTAGGGGTGACAGGCGTAAGTAAGTAAGTAACCCCCTCTTGCATGCAGCCGCCGGTACTGTTTACATGCACAACGGGGTTAAGATCACTGTCTTCTTCATAATTTGACTTAGTTTGACTTAGTTCAGTACCGTTAGAATGTACTTCAGGCGTGGAACTTTTGTCGCTGCCTTCTGGTCCTCTCTGATTTGTTTCAGACCCCTCTCCTCTTATATGATTTTTTTCTAAGCTGTACAACTCTCATCTTCTTTTGTCAGATCCATCTGTTGTACGATCTGACTTTGAAAGACTAGAGTGATTAAAGCTCACTGAATCATTTAGATCTTTTCTCTCAGGGCCTGCCTCAGAAAGACGTGTCTGGCTTTTTCTTTTAACCCCTTTGTCCATGCAGCCACCGGTTATAACACCGTTATAATATATATGTGCTTTTTCTCAATTTTTGGACGAATCGACTCAAAGCGCCGCGAACTGAAACCCAACACGCACACTCACGTAACAGACACGGATTTACGCCATTTAAGACAAACACAGTACAAGACAGACGAAGGGCCAGTTCAGCTACTGAAGTTACAGAGATTGATTGCTTATATTTTAAATTTGTAAAGTGGCCTGAAACCGATACCAAAGTGTGGGGGGTAGGGTGGGGGGGGGGGGGCGGGGGGTGGAAGAACCGGAATACCCGGAGAAAGAACCCCGGACGGTACTGTAAACAGTACAGCGGCCTGCATTCACAAGTGGGTTAAATTTTTTCACAACTTCTTCGATCTTAGTGACAACGCCCTGACTTTCATTAAACAGCATGAAGTAAGATCCGAACCTTGGGTTAAACTCTAGATGGATGTACCTCCCGTCCCTGGCAGACCTCGTAAAATATATAGACAGCCACCCGACCAGCTTCTTCGGGTAGAGGCTAACAATATCCTCCAACCACTTGGATATGTCATCGCACGGTACGCAGTCAAACGTCTGGTGCACTGCGGAGGAGTGAGGTATACTATGCGCCAGTATTTCCCCACCGAGGTCGAGGCTACAAGAACCGAGTTAACGCCCGAAAAGCTTTTCCTGAATGACGTAGGGAAACGCCTCTGATATGCCACTGTTGTCCAGATACTTGTTCAAGTCTTCAAGATCCTCAGGAGGGCAAATGTCACCTCGGCGAACATTGTCATACAGAACCGGCCTCATGACGTAATCCCGAGACTTTCCATTCAGCAGAAAATAAGCTTCGCGTTTACTTGTAACCTGATACATCACAGGGCCAGGGACACCAGATTTCTTGAGAGCTGCCATAAACTTTTCCGTATTGTCGAATTCTTCAAACGCGTCTGCTTCGCAGCACAAAGGGAAGCAACCTTTGGGAAGAAGGGACGTAACCTCAATATCCAGGCTAACTGTGCGTGGGTCCATTGGCACGAGACGACACGGGTTATGGTTCCTGACTGTGTCCAGAATACCTGACTTGTATCCCTGGGGATACAAGTCTGCGAGGGGAAGATAGTAGAACCTGTCGATATTTCTTCTGAAGCTGGCTCAGTCCAGCGTAGGGACACATGTAAGTTTCGAATAGAACTACTTTGTATTCTTCCGCTTTGAAAAGGCGACCAAGGCAAAGCGCCTTTGATTTGGCGCCGCCGAGAATCAACACACATCTGTGGTTCTTTCTGTTTGGATCTAACTGTCCGTTGTAGTTACTGGCAGTTACAATTTATCTGCTAGGATTTTCGTTCTGGCTGATGAGACGTTCCTGACTACAGTTATGGTTCTTGAGAGAATCTTGCCTCGAGGTTTTGTTCTCTTTATAATGCCGTGATTGGTTCAGTCCTTGCAGAGGATATGTCAGGAAATAACATGTGAGACAGATGACAGCAGCCTATGAGAAAACGGCAGCAGAGAGGATAAGGACTGATATACCACGGCCAGCCTGCAGAACGTTTTGGACGAAAGTGTTTGAGACCGCCATAGAGATACCTGAAGAGAGAGAGAGAAAAAAAAAAACAGGACAGAAAAAAAAAATTAACAAGACATGAACAGGCGCATATACAGTTTTTGCTGCTGTCTGCTTGCGTCTGCACCTTGCAAGGGAAAGGCTGATGGACCGATGTTGGACACAGCTGACCCGATCACAGCTGTGCGCAGGTCAACTGCGGCCAATATCGGCTCGACAACTGTTTCCCTGCAAGGTGAAAATAAAAGATCAAAATAATTAGGCATAGACGATCCTAAGTAGAATGTGTTTGTATTGAAACCCATAGCCACATTTTTTTTTTTTGAGGGGGGGAGGGGGGGGGTCTTTTCTTTTCCTCCCTTGTATCTGGTGTGCAAGTTAAACTTATACTAATGTATGGTTCTTTATGTTAGCGACCTGACATTCCTCTATGCTTTCGCCATGCAAGAGTGCATCACTTCATTACTGTATCTTACATTTAGAAAAGTTCACTAAGCTTTTCATACATCTTGTTGGTCTAATTAAAGTATCATTAGGCATAATTCTGAAGGCACATTCAGCACCATTTGTGTTTGTTATGCCTTGTCGACACACCTAATGAACTTTAACAGCAGTTTGGACACTCAGCAAAGCACACGCGTAATAGCACTTGTTTATTCTGCACAACTGTTAGCGTGTCAATCTATTTTTTGCTGTTTTTCATACTGAAAGTTTTGTATTTATAGAACTGAGTGGAGTCATTGTCATATACTTGATATAAAGACGACGTGTGCTGAACTGGATTGTCTTGTGTCTAAATGAACCATAGTTAGGCCTGTGTGCGGTGTTTCGTAACCATTTGTTACAGTTTGAACAGTTACGGCGGTAGTGGGCCTTTAAGTAAACGATTTTCCCCCCAGTTTTCATTGGTTAGCAGACATTCACATCAACGTGCGGGCACTACTAATAAGTACAAAAGCCCATTAACCCATTTAACCCCGCGGACGCATTTCCCAGATTTTGGAGGTGCTGCCTGGAGGTGTTAGCGACTTTGTACCAGCTGTAGGAGACGGTTCGGCCACGATGATTCAAGGGTAGTGCCAGATGAGTTTTGCGCCTGAAGGCGCCAAGCACATCTGGCATTGCTCTTGAATTATCATGATCAATCCATCTCCTGCTGTTGGGCGTTGGGGCTAAATGGGTTAACTATTACCTGCTAGCAGATAAAAGTAAACGTCTCGGCTCGGCTCGTCTCGTCGCGTCGCGTCTCGTCGCATCGTATCGCATCTCATCTCATTCTCTTATATCTTCTCTCATCGCATCTTATCTTCTCTTATATTATCTTATCTTCTATCATCTCATTGATCCCATTTCGTCTCGTCTCGCTTCGTCTCATCAAATAATTTAATCTATCTTCTCTTATATCTTCTCTCATCTCATCGCGTCTCGTCTCAGTCGGTAGCATCTCATCTTATTCAACCCTTTACTTATATCTGATCTCGTCTCATGTCATCTTATCTCGTCTTCTCCTATATTGCCTTATATATAGGCTATTCTACCATCTCACCCCATCTCACCATACCATACTCTCCTCACCTCAGCTCGCCTTACCTTACTGTACCTTCCCTTACCTTACTCGGCTGTGGACGGCCTAGTCTTACGTTAAGAAGTACCCAACGGAGAAAGAAACACGCTTAGAAAAGACGGGTACAACACAACTTTTATTTTACGTCACCTCCTTCAGTTGCCACATTCCTTCTGCCATTGAAGATAAGTAGCGGCTAATCTCTATGTTTGTTTGTTTGTCTATTTTGACAAAGGGTATTTACCCGAAATATTAATAAATTGTGTTGTACCCGTCTTTTCTAAGCGTGTTTCTTTCTCCGTTGGGTACTTCTTTGCATATTACACGCTTGGCACAATTGGCCATGCCCGTGGGCAGCGGCCAGTGCTAGTGCTAATTTTGAGGGATACGGACTTCCAGCTCTCGCTGATTTCGTCCAGGGGGGGGGGGGGGGAGGGCCGGGGGTTGGGGGGGGGGGGGTATGTTTTGACTGTTTGTCGCTGATGCTCGCGCCTCGCTTTGATCAACCTTTCGTCACGTCCGTCCGCGCCTTGGGAGGCTGGGTCGCTGGGGGGTGGGGGTGGGGCGGGGGGGGGGGGGGGTCGTGTTGTCGCTTGGTTAGATGTACTTAACTAGTGGGTGTTTGTTAAGTAGGTGTATCGTGTACTTGGTGGTGGTGGACCATGTTTTCGGGTCGGGGTTTACGAGGCCTTCTAGGGTTAGTGGTGTGTTTAATTTATCTGCTAGCAGGGTTCTGGTTTGTTCTATGTTCGGACAATCCAGCAGTACGTGTTCTCATGGGCCGCCACGTAACATTGCTATTTGTACAGGCTAGGGCAGAGCATTGCGTTTTCACGTCGTACATTAACTCATTCGCGGCCAGCCGCATCCGGATGCGGCTTGTCGCGAATGAGTTAAGAGTCAGGCTTTTCGCTAGGATTTATAATGATCCGTCATCGGGACGGACAGCATGCTAAAACATCCGTCCTAGGCGTTCTACAGCCCGTCACATAGTACACATACCAAAGGGAATTACTGCTCAGCGCTGGACAGACAAACAGTTAGATCCCTTTGCAGGGGATCTAACTATTTGTATGCGCCCCAGTGCTGAGTAATTCCCATTAGTATTTGTACTGTTCTACCAGCACTAGCCTCACGTAGGCCTACATGTTTTGTGAGAGTCCCGCATCGCATACTGTAACCCATTAAGGACGAAGTTTGGCAATGATGTTGTACATATACTCGGAGGTCTACGTCACAGTTCTGAAGACATATTGACCATGATATTAATAGTGGTGACCAAAATCAGCATGAAATTCATCCCAGGTGCTCTACGTCACTGAAATTCTGAAGATAAATTGCGGACTCGCAGGGCAGTTCAAGGGTGATGTCGGGATAGTTCGTGCCGGCTAAAGGCGCCAAGCTAATCTGAGAACTACTCCGTCTTGAACTATCACTTTTTTCTCGGCAGTGAAGGGATTAGCCCTCTTTGGCAAACAGCCGACGGTACTGAGAACTGAGACGCGGTCAGTGTTTGCGTGCACGTGATAATTCAGTAAGTTGTTATTACCTTTGCTTGCTTAACTCATTCTACCCCAAGACCGAAATCCCAAAATTTTGCCGTTGTCCTCTGAAGACTGCACTGCAGTGCAGGACACAGATCGACCATGATAGTTCAAGGGTGGTGCCAGAATAGCTTGGCGCCCATAGGCGCCAAGCTATTCTGGCATCACCCTTGAACTATCAAGGTCGATCCTTATCTTCCTGTGGTGCGTCTGGGGTAGAATGAGTTAACTGCTTGCTGGTGAGCTGTTTTTCGTCTGCTACCCAGACCAGTCTAACCATCCTTCTCAGCTTGGCTTATCTGCGAAGAGGAAACAGAAGTGTAGGACACTGGTCACGCGCAGCTACACAGACATACGACTGCTCCCATTCCTGATGTAGAGAAAGGGCCAGTTGCATGAGCGAGATTAGTCCTGCACCAGCCACTAAGCAAGGTGCGCCGCTAAGTGGCCCAAGGTGCTTATGTGAGAACGTACGCTTGTCCTGTGGTAGGAGTATGCTTACACCGAAGGGCTCAGCGGGTTTAGCTCACGGTTTTCTGACACCAAGTGGCATTCACCGTAAACGAGTCCGAAATAGCTCAGGCGGTGAAACGTCGGAGCAGGAGAGCGAAGGGAATCGCCGGGTCGTGGGTTCGAATCCCGTCCCGGCCCCGGTAGCTGGACTCACAATCCAGGGGGAAGAAACGGTTTTAGTTCAATAGCATGTCCGTTGAAAGGTCCTGGTAAATCAAAGTGGCACAGTTGGAGTGCGCCTGAATTGATCAGTGTTCAGGTCATACTCCATAGGCAATAGATTTTCCCGTCCTCCATAACCCGCCCGTCAGGGCAACCCATGATCACCTCGGTGCTGTTGACGTTAAACTCGAACTAACTAACTAACCGTAAACACAGTGCAGCGGGAGATGAATTGGGTTTGATAGTTCAAGGGTAGTAGCAGATTAGCTTGGCAAGCTGTAAATTTGTGACGTCGCAGTTGCCTGCGTCCTAGACAGCGCCAGTCAAAATCCCATTAACTGGGCATGTGAACAATTGGAAAC
The DNA here is from genome assembly GCA_036245525.1 of Semisulcospira habei. NCBI lineage: Eukaryota > Metazoa > Mollusca > Gastropoda > Semisulcospiridae > Semisulcospira > Semisulcospira habei. Next base: position 54,921,645 of record BTPG01000006.1, read on the forward strand.
GACCGAACTCTACCTATTGAGCATCATGTACATTGACAATGCCACCACACAGAGGTGACAAAGGAACTCCATGATATAAGGCACACTGACTGCCAGAAACTACACGTGTGCGGGGTACATAATACTTTTTTCATACGTAAGTTTAATCGTGTAATAAAAATGAAGACTTCCACACATTCGCCCTCAGACGTCACAACCGGAGGTGGACTGGCCATGCTGATTCAAAAGCAATGCCACATTAGCTTGGTACTTTCAGTTCCAGGGACCAGGCAAATCTGGCACTGTCTTTGAACTGTCAAGACCAAACATCTCCCACCGCTGAGAGACGGTACAGTGTGTGTGTATACGTCTCCAGAAGATTTACGTCATGAGTATATTATATATGAACGTGTGTGTGTGTGTGTGTGTGTGTGCGTGCGTGCGTGCGTGTGTGCGTATTTTGTGTGGACTCCTCTCCCGATGGCAAAGACCTTTCACTGTACCTCCTGTACTGTGCGGCTTGGGCCTCACTGCAAAATACGTGCCAGCAGTTCCATAGTAATGTAGACAGTTAGAACATCCCACTTTAACTCACTCCAGACACGCCGCCTCCGGATACGCGGGATAAGCCGCGTATCCGGATGAGGCACGTCTCGAACGAGTTAATTCTGTTACATACCGTACATCAGTGGCACACGGTTAACCCTTTGCCTGTCGGTAGCAGATTTTTGTAGTGATGATTCCTGCAGGAAAAACAGCTACCGATAGTCAGATACCTAACACTTGCATTAGGTACCCCATGGTCAGCACACTATCTTCGGGCTATTGTCAGCTAACGTTACTGACTTGATCAACATTAACGTTCATAGTTTTTTTTTTTTTTTTTTTTTTTTTTTTTTTTTTTTTTTGGGGGGGGGGGGGGGGTTAATACACATGTATATAATTATCTTTGTATTTAAAGCGACTTTCTCCAAGCAATCATGGTTTGATAGTTCACACTGTCCCCTGTTTAAATTTTCTTAATAATGCTGGATGAAGAAATAACTTCCACCACGATGGTGATTTCAAAGACAGGGCACCAAAAAGGGACTGAATAATTGTTCACCCTAGCTGGGTTCAGTCCTTTCGGACGAGAGTTACCACGTGAGCTACACAGTGTGCTGGATGGCTTAACCAACATACCTGCTGTTTATTGTGAAGTGATTACGAAGTTGTGATATGCTAAAGACTTTTTTTTTGTTGTTGTCTTCCCCTTTGTTACACGGGAGCAGTAGCAAGTCCTCCGTGATATGTGCCTTCTCACATGTATTGTGAAGATAAGGGTAGAAAAGTCTTATTGAGGAAAGTCAACATCTAAGCATTCTCACTGAAGGCGGCCGGCCCAGGAACTATTTCCGCGTTTACTGACTGACAAGCCAGTAGGCAAAGGCCATCAGCCCGAAGTCAGCGCGACGCAGCGAGCCCGTGCACGACTGCGCGGGCCCATTAGGACCGATTTCAGCCCGATGGCCTTTTGCATACTGAATACATTGCTATCGTCTGTCCAATCTGTTTGAAGCCCCAGCGAACTCCTAGATCTCAAGGCAAATCGTCACATCGACGACCCATTCACCGAGAGGCAGCGTGTGATGAGCCCATGTCGCCTGCTATTTTGTGTTTGTTATGCCTTGTCGACACATCTAATGAAGTTTAACAACAGTTTGGACACGGAGCAAAAGCACACGCGTAATCACGCTTTATTAATTCTGTGCAACCGTTCGGGACAATCTATATTTAGCGGTTTCTCGCACTGATAGCGTTGTATTTCTAGAACCGAGTGAAGTC
>BTPG01000006.1:54923534-54973534 GCA_036245525.1 Semisulcospira habei
ATTGTCAGGTTACTTAATACAAAGAGAATGTATGCTTAACTGTATTCTCCTGTGTCTTACTGAAGCATATATTTGAACTGTGTGTAGCGTTTCGTAACTATCTGTAACAGAAGAGTATCTTTGAACAGTTACGGCGGTAGTGGGCCTTCAAGTTCTTTTCTGTGTCAGAATCTGTTTTGTTTTTTTTAAAGGTACTGTCCCTAGGCAGTGAGGACAGCCCAAGACGTACATGTATATATTTAGCTCCAAGGCTGCATCTAAAACGCTAGTCCCTGATCACCTCGGTGCAGAGGGACAAAAAATGGATATAACGAACGCACGCATCTAAAACATTTTAGAAGTGTTACTTGACAACTACATAACAGTTGCAGGAGATGGATCAACCATGATAATTAAAGGGTAGTACCAGATTACCTTGGTGCCTGACGGAGCCATGCTAATCTAGAACTACCCTTGAAATATGGTTGACCCATCTCCTGCTGTAGTGCATCAAGGGCCAAATGGGATAATTACAGATGTTTTTTTCTATCACAACAGCATGCACCCTGCATCCTTAATTCAAACTAGAAATGTAAATGCCTAATAATTATTTGAGGATGAGAGAGACATACATTCTCACATACGGTACAACCTATTTTGAGCAAGCACCTTTTTGCACGAATAAAGAGGTCATAAAAGACAGGTGCTCTCCCAAGAGAAGTTCTGATGGGCAGAAAGTGTCACCCGTCATTAAACACCATCATTTTGGTGCCTGAAACCACCTACATGTTGTCCATTAATGACAGGTGATCCGTCACAGGTTCTGCTGAATGTAGTAAGTAGAAATTAAAGGTTTAAGCCTGTAAACATTTTCAAACACACTGAGTGAATTTTTTTAGGATAACACAGTATTCAGGTTTTAACCTTATTTTTATTCAGTAGCTAAATACATTGCATAAAAAAATATATTGTTTAATATGTGATTGAAAGCTCTGATTGACTCACTGCTAAGACAAATTGAACATCTGATCCCAAAAGGTATAGATCCTCATGAGCCCCCACAATTATTGTGTGTGGGGAGGGGGGGGGGGGGGAGTCATGAGATCTATGCCTCTTTGTATCCATGTTCCCTTTATGAATTCAACTCCGATGATGAATTTACGATTCAAAAAACACACTCTGCGTCACCAAGCAGTGAAGGGGTTGGAGAAAAGAACTGATTAATTAATTCAGTAAGTATATGAGCGAGTGAAGAATCTACATAATATCTTTCACAGTCGAAATTGTTTAATGATCACAAGGTGAAATGGTCAGATTTAACCCATTCAGCCCTGGGATCCTGCAGCAGGTGATGGATTGATCATGATAATTCATGGGTAGTGCGCCTGGCTCATCTGGCACTACCCTTTAATTATCATGATCAATCCATCTCCTACAACTGGTGCATAGTCGTTAGACAACACATACAAAAGTTTGGAAATGCGGCCATGGGGTTAAGAGGGTTAAGGAGAACAGAGGGGAGGGTTGGGGCAGGGAATGGGATGGGGAAAAGATGAGAGGGTTGAAGGAGAAGGGGGAGGCGATATTTAACTCTTTGCCTATGGATGTCAACCAAAGCCGCTGTGAAATTGCTTCACCTAGCAGACTTTCAGCGTTGCTATTCGCCCAGCCAAGTTTTGATTACGCTAAATGTGTCATTAAAAGCTGTTACTTGGCATATGCACTGGATTTAGAAAGGAACTGTTAACAAAACAATGGCACAGACCCTAGTACAGGGAAGTTACTTAGTAGTCAAAGTCACACATCCGTGCATTTTAAGCCATTTTTGGAGGTGTCAAGTATCAACTATGTACCAGTTGCAGGAGATGAATCAAGCAGGATAGAATGCGCCAAGCTAATCTGACAATACAAACCCTTAAATTATCATGTCTGGTCCATCTCCAGATACAGTGTGTTGGGGCTAAATGGGCAAAGTAACAACATTAATAATCTAAGGTTCATCAGTTGCCTTCCCTCTACGGATAGACCACATCATGAATTGTATTTTGATTGCACAAGAACAAATATTTTTGAGGTCAATGTCATGGTAAAAATATTTGTTCTTGGTCTTTGTATTTGACATATGTGAAACAATCAAGACTGTTTACTTTAAATATTATGTATTGTATAGGAATATTAAACAGAATGTGTTTATTCTTGATCATGCATGCTGACATGACCCTTAAATTATCATGGCCAATGCATTTTTCTGTAGCTCTGCATCCGCGCTGAATGGGCTAAGGCTACCACTTGAGGGCACAAAGTAATTCTGGCACCATGTTTGAACATGGATGACTGTGTCCGTTCCCAGACTGAACAGTTGAAGCATCTTCTGTTGTAGAATATCAAGGCTAAATGTCTAACTGCTCACTTCAGCCAGGAACTCCCTTATGTACTTATTCACCAGCTCAGGGCAGTCCATTTGTATCCAGTGGCTCGAATTTTCAATATATTTCACGCTGACCTCCCCAGACACTGTTTCAGCCGATAGGGATGCAAGTTCAGTGTCCAGTGCACCATCTTGGCACCCCCAGATGATGAGCGTGGGACACTTCACCTTGAGATCAGGTGAGGTCAGACGAGAAAAAGTGTAGTCGGGGTAGTGGATGAGGGCACGAATGTAGTTGATGGGTGCTGTGAAACCATTCCCTGTAACAAGGACAAAGGTTTGTTGTGTGCTGGTCTCTGACTCTGGACCTTTGGCCCATATGGTTCAAAATCACAGGTCATCACACTCTTGTATTTGCTAAAGTAAAATTGTTAACATGCAGGCGCATTTCTAAAACTACAAAAATAGATTTTAAAAAATGACGAAGAAAAAATTTTATGTACTGAAAGTCAGACCTTGCACCATTTGATCAAGATAAAGCAGAATCTGTTTTGAGCGACCAGCATTATGAGAGATCACCTGTCATTAAAGACTATCATTAGGTGGATACATCCACCTAATGAGAGTCTTTAATGACAGGTGACAGTTTTGCCCTTCCTGTGAGTACCTGTCTTTTAACACCATTTGTTTTCTTGCAAAAACTGCATTTCAAACTCAGGTATTTATCCATGGACTGAAACGGTCAATTTGCCTCCAGAGAATAAACAAATTGGTTTGATAGCCTCTGCATAATGTCATTTCTGTGACTGGTTCTAAATTCTAAACTACTGCCGTCTACTGAAGAAAAAGGTTAAGGGTAACAATAAAACTTGGATGGCATTTGTTAACTAACTTACGCTGGAAGGTGTACTTGTATGCCTCAATGTCCTCGTCTGTCATGGTGCCAGTTTTCAGACCCATTCTCCGCCCTGTGAACAGGTTCTTCAATACCGCCATATCCGAACGTCGTAGATTAAATTCAGGGATGAACGGCACTTGGAACAGGGTGAAATACCTGAAGGAAATCAATCAACCAATCAATCAATCAATCAATCAAGCAATCAATCAATCACTTTTAACATTAAACACAGAAATAATCTGAAGTGTTTTTTAACTAAAATCAAACTAACAAAATAGAGGAATAAAACAACAGTAACAACATAAACACAATTGGTGAGCCCCTGAATGACTTCTGAATTTTCTTTTATCCATTGAAGATGATGCAAAAGGTATGGCACCAAAAGTACATTGTAGTTACTTGTGTGGTGTGCCACAGAGATTGCCATTGTCCTGTCTCCAAGGGAGCTAACTGTGGAACATCACTGAACAATGCGCATCATTCTACAATCACAGGTTATGTACCATACAACCAAAAGATCACACACACGCAACAATAAAAACAAAAAAATGCAGTGATATTTCATGTTACATTTTTTATGATTGGAGTAATCTAAATTGAAACCTGACAATGGGGCCGCACAGAAAGTGCATTTACATCTGACTTTTGTTGCATACAACATTTAAATTCTACAACAAACTGGCTCAACTTACATATCCCAAGATACATTTCTCAAAATAAACCAGTGGAAAGTGGCTCACATTGCAATACAATGATAACATTTTCAATGGTAGCATACCATGATTTCTTGAGCTGACCTAGGCCTGATGTGACATGTTTTTGATAAGCAGCTGAAGAGGGGCAGTTAAGGATGACCAACCGTTCAACCACTTCCGGACAAGTCAGGGCGAGGGCCCATGCTGCCATGCCTCCCCAATCGTGGCCAACCAACACACACTTCTTGTAGCCTGCAAAGCACAGATGTGTTTTGTCTTAACCCCATGGCTGCTGAGAAAACTGACCACCACCCAACTGCAGGAGATATATGTATATTAGATTCTCTTCAGCCCTTGCAGGTTGTGGGGGCTCATGAGGACCTACACCTCTTGCTGTGACCACTTTGCTGGGGATCATTAACCCTTTTACCCACAAGGTACCATATCTCAAATTTTGGAGGTGTTGCCTAATGACTATGTACCAGATGCAGGAGATGGATTGATTATGATAATTCAAGGGTAGTACCAGATTAGCTTGGCACCTTCAGGCGCCAACCTAATCTGGCACTACCCTTGAATTATCATGGTCAATCAATCTCCTGCTGTAGGGACTCCGGGCTAAATGGGTTAATGTTGAATTTACAATGATTTCAAAAGCACTTTCTGTGTCCATTGGCAGTGAAGGGCGTAAGCACGCAGAAAATGCTGCCATCAAGTACCATAAACAGTACTGGTCGCTGCAGGGCACAAGTGGGTTAACTTAATTCCTTCAAGCCCGGCACCAAATTTGGGAGGCACTCTCTGATGAATACATGACAGCTGTTGAAGATGGATGGGCCATGATAGTTCTATGGCAGTGCTGGTTTAACCTTGGAGGCACCCAGCCAATTTGTTTGTATTCTTTGAACTGTCTTTGGCCCAGTTATACCTCCCACTAGTTTGACAGGTGTAAAAGAGTTCATCATCAAAATAGTTAACCCATTTTATCCTGAGGTTGAATTTTTTTTCAATCTGCCTATTGTCCTATAAAGGCTACATTCCCGATTAGGAGATAGATTAAACATTTTAATTCAAGGGTGGTGCCAGGATAGCTAGGCGCCAAGGTATCATGGCATCACCAGTGAACTTTCTGAGTCAAAATTATTTTAAGCATTAGTTTATCAGGATGAAAAGGGTTAACTGATGCACAATTAACTAGCAGTAATGATCGTTTGTGGAACCTCAACACATTGGTGAATGGCTGCATTCAGATATATGAGTTATTCTCAAAAGGTGAAAGCACCAAACAGTGACCACGTTTGTCACTCAAGCATTAACATCATATTGCACAGACACATTCCATTTTACACCAATGTGTTGTATATTGAATAAATAAATACATATAACAAGCATGTCTTGATTATTCTTCTGAAAGAGAATTTTGTTGAGGATTAATTAGACAAAATCATAATTTTTGGCAGCTTGAAAACATGATGCGAGTACCTTTACTCAGAAAACAAGTAAAAACAAACTTTCACTTTATTTCCGCAAACCAGCCATTTTCATCTATAGCTTAGGTGTAGTACGTTATTCGGAAAGTTAGAGTTAGTTCTAGAAAAACGTTTTTATTGGTGTTTAAAACACCTGCAAATGTACGCTACTAGATGTTACATGTCCGGTCATCAAGTACAAGATCAGGGGAAAAATTCCCATTGGTAAACAAGTGTATGTACCTAGCAAAGTTTCAAGCCTATGTCTGTTTGATATTTTAAAATGACATCAGTGCTGGTGAAAGTTTTACATCTTCAGGGCACCAATTTAGTTTTGTAGCGTCCGGTAATTTTTCACGTCCAGGAACACGCTTGCATTAACACCACAAAATGCAACTGACTGGGAAGTTCCGATTCTAATTTTGTACATACTGATGACTTGAATGCAGATAACCTTTACTTTTCACTGCAAATGATGAAGACAAAGCATGGCAAGCAATTTTGCCATTTTGGTCATCATTTTACGTGTCTCGTCCAGACATTTTCATAAAGTCTGCACGCATTCTCACTGATATTTTCAAAACGTTCCTGCTGACCTTCATGAAGAGATTGGCATAGAATCTTTCTAAGGCATTGTACACTGTGATGATCATGTTTCCTTAGCAAAGGCACTAGTTTTGAGCGTGGTGTTGTGCGAAATCAAAAGAGAAAGGTGCGAATGACAGAAAACACTTCTTATGACAGAATAAAGTCCAAACTCTTTCTGCGCATTTATTGGAAATTCGACAGTAGTGGGACACACAGTTATGCTGATGAGCTTGTCAACTCCTCTATCGACCCAGATATTGGTGTCCATGTACCTACTGATAGCTTTCAGTTCTGACAGTAGGTTTTACACACAGATTTCCTTATTATGTTGCGAATGTGATAAACACATAAAAATCTGTTTTAAGGTGCAAAGTATAAAATTTCATGATTTATTTTCTTTTTGTTTGTGTATCTGCCAAAAATGACAAATTTCCTAAGCACACATTCTGTTTTTGTTTTTCTTAATTTGTATTGCCAAGGCCATTTTGCTTAATGTGACATAAAGATATAGGAGGTTGAACGTTTGGAGGTTACTGATGACATGACAATTCTTTCAAAATACATCTTAGCAAACATGTGTGTACAATTTTCTGGTATCATTTTTTTTTTTTAATCATAGTATTAGTTCTGTCTGTACTGGAGTTAAAAGATGCACACATAGTTGTACTAGATAATATTTCCTGTCATCAGTAACCTCCATTCTCCTCAGATTTTGGACATTTGAAGGGCTCTAACAACAATATAGAGTCTCAGATTATCTTTTCAAACACTGTTTTAAAAACTAGAATGACAAACATGCCAAAGACATTAAATTAAATAGTCAAGTTTTCAAACATTTTAATAATTTAAGTTTTTTTCAATCTTTGGTGTTCACCTTTTGAGAATGGCTCATACAAGTTTTCAAACAGTAAAAGAAAACTTTATGATTAGCACACTGAACATCTAACTAAATACTTAAAAAGAAAGACCTGACCTCAGATTCACAGTGATGCACAAGTTTAATCTGATTTTCAGTTTTATGAAAAGAAAACACTAACTATACCGAAATGAAGGACAATGATTATCTCATTTAACCCTTTCCATCCAGATACATTACTGCCTGAAATAATTTGACCATGATAGCTCAAGAATAGTACCAGAACAGCTTGGTGCACAGCTCTGTCACCACCCTTGAACTAAAATGGTTGATCTACCCATAACATACCTTTCACAGGGCAATCTGAAGTTAAAAAAAAAATCACCCTCAGGCAGGATTCAATGGATTAATTACATCCCCCCCCCCCCCCCCCCCCCCCCCCACAAAAAAAGAAACCTGTCTGTAACAATACACAAAATGTAAAAAAAAAAAAAAAAAAAAAGCCCACAATTATTGAATTAAGAAAACAATTCTTCTGATACATGACATACAAAAACCATCTCTGAATGTATACACACAGATGTTCAGGTACTGGCAATAGGATCTGTAAACATAACAGATTTTGTACACAGCACATTTTTTACCTGCTCCCATGAATAACTTTCATACAGATTAACAGAATATACTGACATAATTCGATTGGAGACTAAATTTCCTCCTAAACATACAGGATTTGGCACAAACAACATTGGTTATGAAAAGAAAGAAGAGAATCTCATGAATTGTCCTTATTAACCCTTTTCATCCTAATACACACATGCTTGAAATTAATTTGACTATGATAATTCAAGGGTGGTGCCAAAATAGCTTGGCACCTGAGACACCAAGCTATTCTGGCACTACCCATAAACTAAAATGGTTAATCTGTCGCAAAATTTGTAATGTAGCCTTCAAGCAAATCTGACAAAATCAGCCTCTGGATTGAATGGGTTAAAAATAGTATCAAATAAAACCTTAAATGTAATGGGGAGGAGGAGGGGGGGGGGGGGGGGAGTAAAAGTTCATGCATGCAGCCAGTTAGCATTTTAATAACTTGCAACTAAAAGCAGGTTTGCTCTACATTGCTTGAAAGCCCTAAACTAGCCAGTAGCTGCCATCACTTTTCAAACATAAACACCTCTGCAACAGATGGTTACAAAACATGTATGTCTTATTAAAATGTTATGTGCAACAACAAAAAAACATGAGGCAAGCTTAAGTGATCAGGCAAACTATACTTGTAAAAATAAACAATATGTTTACAAGCATCTTGGCCCGACTGACTTAACAGTGTAGCAAACTGAATATTTGAATCAGAATGAAACTTAATATTGCAATCAAAATTAGTTTAATTTTCTTCTGTCATGGACAGTTTAGATGAAATTAATGTCCAATGTTTGAAGTTGATGTTGCTTTGACCGGAAAAAAAGTTAATTAAAAATTCTAAGATGGTAGACAGAAATGACAGATCTATACCATATATAACCATTACACAACATATATTTTATAACGTTTCATAACAAAAGAAATTGTAGTTTTAACAAAATCACAAAACATGCACACTTCTAGTTTCTACTTAATATGATAAATCTGATAACAACAGGTATGATTAACCCTTTGGCTGTCTGTATTGCACTATAAGTCGCAATGATTCCTGCAGGAATCATCACAATGTCAGGCAGTACTGATAGCCAGAGAGAGGGTTAAGCAGCTTGCAAAGAAACTAAAATAAAACTATACTAATCACTGTCAGTCTGTGTCCTGCAGGAATCATCACAATGCCAGGCAGTACTGATAGCCAGAGGGTTTAGCAGCTTGCAGAGAAACTAAAACTATACTAATCACTGTCAGTCTGTGTCCTGCAGGAATCATCACAATGTCAGGCAGTACTGATAGCCAGAGGGTTTAGCAGCTTGCAGAGAAACTAAAACTATACTAATTCACTGTCAGTCTGTGTGTGCTCGCTTTGCCGCCTCCCACCTCTGCTTATTCCCATCGCGATCAATTGATCCAGTAACTGAGTTAAAACGTGGCCTATGTCTGTTGCACTACCATGGCACCTTCTCACACCATCTGAAAATAAAATGCATGTCTGATTACTGAATCCTGTAGAGTTGACTTTAAGAGAGGTCACTGAAATTGGTGTTTATACTGTGGAAAGTACCCTTGGGCCAAGTCTGAACATTTACAGAAGACTGTGGCTTGCTTAGTCTCAGAGAAATACCAATTGATGCATGTTTCATGACGGGCAATGGCTAAAACTAAAAACCATCTGACAGATGACCCAAAACAAAGACTCACTTCGGCCAGTTTTGCAATATCCATGCAGTCACTTGAATGGTTTGATCCCATTTTGGACTTCAGTTTTCTTTTAAGTCCCTTCTATTTATAGAAAGGAGCTTTTAGGAAAGGTCGCAGTGGGGCGAATTTAATAGCATGTCCATGTCAAGACAAGCAGGCTAAACCTCTAATTGAAGCAACAAGATAAAAATTACGTCATGTCTAGTTACACTAACTTCGCTGCTGAACGTACCTTTGGCGTGAAGCGCCGTATGTGCGAATGTATGCGTGCATATGTATGTAAACAAGAGTTCTTATCTTTGATATTTCTGTACACATAATTGCTTGAATTTAAAACTTCGTCTTGGTGAAATACTTTCTTAAGTGGGTGGCGGCTAAGACAACCTCCGAGAATATTGTAATGAATGACACATTGAAGACATAAACAACCGTTTATAGGAAGTCGGTTGACCCAGATTAGAGACCGTAATTTTTGTCATAATTACTTGAACCTATAGCTAGTTTGGAGAAAGACATTGGATAAGTTCGTTAGCCAGCTTTTCATCCTTTCAACTTCTTTAGTAAAAATTAATTCTTTTCAGAAAGGCATTAAAACACTACAAAAAACTTTACTTCTAGAGAAAGTGCAACCGGCGGTGACGTAAAGAGGCAACTCCGTCACTACGGAGATACTGACCTAATACTCTAAATATAATAATAATTAAATTTATAAAGTGCTAACTCCCTGCAGTGCAGGCTCCAACATCTGAATGAGCTCTAAAATATGACGGCATTCTCTCTTGCACGAGTGGCCCTCTCTCTCACACAAACATGCGCGCATCTCCAGGAGGAATAGATCCTCATGCGCACTCCAGGCGCCTCTTGGAGATGTTTGGAGCGCGCGTGCATGCACGCACACACACATCGACGCGCTTTAAGAAGAGGATGCAGGTGACCAGTGTACTTAGTATATCATGTAGTTAGGTAAAGTCAACCTGCTTTCACACAAATTATAGCAAGACTGAAATTGTACTATGGAGTTCTAGTTTTGACACAATTTTCTCAAGCCTATGAAGTGAAACTCATATCATGTAAAACTAAATGAATACGTAAAAACTAAAACTTGCGTCATGACAAATGATGTTTGACAAATCAATCACCTCGGCTGTTTGGCCCAGCGCTAGAAGTGGCCACTTAGTTTGTTCCAGGCGCAGTACAGCAGGGAAAATTACTACATTTTGTTTTTCATGAATTTCTTATGTACCGTTCAAGTGTGTGATGCAAAGCTTTGTTTGTTTAAAAGCGGACATTCTGCCCAACACACTGACACCAAAAACACTATAGTTGTGACAAACCAGTAGCCAGCAGGATAAGGTGGAAATAAAGAGAAAAAAACAGATCTCACAAAGTTTTGCATCACACACTAGAACGGTAAATAAGAAAGTCATGAAAACAAAAGGTAGTCATTTTTCCTGCTGTACTGCGCCTTGCAGGAAGCCCGCTCATCAGCTAGCCTGACAGCTGAGAGACTCGCTGCCTCAGTGTGCGAGCACGACTTGTGACCCAGTTTCTCGGCTGGCCTGGAACAAACTAAGTGGCCAAACTGAAACAGCCGCGTGGCGTGTATGTCTTGACATACGCGTCACGCGGCTGTTTCAGTTTGGCCACTTAGTTTGTTCCAGGCCAGCCGAGAAACTGGGTCACAAGTCATGGTTGGTTGGTTAGTTCGGGTTTAACGTCCACAGCACCGAGGTGATCATGGACGGCCCTGACGGGCGGGTTATGGGGGACAGGGAAATCTATTGCCTATGGAGTACGACCTGAACACTGATCAACTCAGGCGCACTCCAACTGTGCCACTTTGATTTACCAGGACCTTTCAACGGACATGCTATTGAACAAATCCGTTTTTTCCCCTGGATTGTGAGTCCAGCTACCGGGGCCAAGTCATGCTCGCGCACTGAGGCATTATAGAACTCACTGACGCATTGGCAGATCTGTGAGACTTTTTCAATAGATAATTCAACATCAGAATCAGATCAAAGACAAAAGCGAGGACAGCACTCATATAGAAGGGACTTTGTGGGTTATGTTTTATCCCATCTTGTTTTAATAATAAAACAGAGCATTAATTACTTACCAATCATTGCGTTGTGCAAGTTACACAGTCTGCTGAAGGCTTCATTCCCCTTTTTTCAGTGAGGTTGTACAATATATCCAGACACTGACTTGTCCTCATCAAAAAGGGCATTATCCTCCGTACACAATCTTTAAAGTCCAAGCCTCCAGTGGGATAAGTACAGAATCTGCAAACACACACAGAAAAAAATAAAACGGTTTTTACAAATAAAATTTGTCCAAAAGAATCACTATCAAAATTTACCTTTCTCTGTAGTTTTCCTGCATAGAGCAGAAAGCATAAAACGAAACACAAAACTGCATGTAAATTATAATAAAATATTAGTTTTTAAACCTCCAGCTACATAATTAAATTCATCAACTCAAGCAGCACACCACAAAACAAGAAAATGCAAACAATATTCAGATTTCAAATGTATAATTACCATGTTGTTCCTGGTCGCCGCGCGTTGTCTAGGACTGTGTTGAGGTTCTCCAGTTCTGCACGATCTTGTAGTGGGAATTCCTGATTTTTCTCCTCTTCGACCAGTACGACTCATCTTTAAAATCCATATTTTCTCAAGGAGAAGTTTAAAATCGTACTATACACGTACGTATACGCTTAATCAGCAAGTGCACGTGGCGTCAGCGAAAGAAATATAGAAGAAAGAAAGCTAGAACTTGGTCTGGCAATGGTACATGAGAAGAGATGGATCAGCCGTAACAGTTCAAGTGCAAAATTAATGTAGCGCTTTCCCAGGTGCCAAGCCAAGCCTTGAAATAGTTTTACTGAACCATCGCCCAGACCTTGTACATAGTATTAGCTTTTGGACGCCCCCAAACTTTTGGATAATAATAAGCATAAGAAATAAGAATTTTAAAACATTGTGACCTAGTGCCGAGATAAGTTGTTTCAGGTCCTCTGCAAGCTTGTCCACTGTATAATCTGCAACGCTCAATGGTTTGTCTGAGTCTCCATAGCCTCTCATGTCTACAGCAACCACTCTGTCAAAACAGAAAAATATGATTCAGAAAAAAAGTCGCAACCTTTCATGTTGAACTGAAGTCCAATTTTAATGACACACACTACTGCCGGTGTTATCTGCTAGAGTACTAATCAGGAGACAACAATAAATAATGTACCAAAATGAAATGTCAGCCTTTTCAGACATCAAAGTAATTTTGAAATACCAATGCCACTTGCACTTTTCACGCGTGATGAAAGGCGACATACCATTTATGATTTAAAAGCTAATATCCCGATAGAAAATTCAGTCACCAAAGAAACTTTTGTTACCTGACAAAATGAAAATGTTTTTCCAAGCTCCAGATTTTGTAGTAACCAGCCAGGATACTGCTTATTGGATTTTATGCCACCCAAAACTTTTTCATGTCACCATGTGCAATTTTCATCACCCCTGGAATTTGTGTCTAATGATGATTTTCATAATCTCCAGAAGCATCGGGCCAACATTGGCCACTATACTGGTTAACTCATTCGAGATGTGCCGACTCCGGATACGTGGCATCTTGGAAGAGGTAAAGACTTTGTACCAGCTGTGGGAGGATGGATTGACCAATACAGTCAAATAGTAGTGCCATATTAACTTACCACATCCAGGCTAATCTGGCACTACATTTGAACTATCATCAATAAGATTTATTATGAGATGTGCTGGTTAAAGCACTGTATTGTACCTGTAATTGTCCTTGAACTCTCGAAGCTGATATCGCCAGGAGTACCAGAACTCAGGAAAACCATGCACTAGCAAAATGAGTGGTTTGCCTTCTGCTCCACTGCTCACATAGTGCAGGCGCACTCTCTGGAAAAAGTAACAAAAATATCATATATACCTGTATTATTAATATACGAGAGCAACCTGTTGAAGATAAAATCCACCTTAACTCATTTATTTTAACCCTTATCATTCGGAATACACCAGTGTGTGAAATACGTTTGAATAAAATAGTTCAAGGGTAGTGCCAGACTAGCTTGGTGCCTCTAGGCGCCATGCTTTTCTGGCACCACCCTTGAACTAAAGCCATTAGTCGATATCCTTATCTGTAAGTACTATAACGTAGCTTGCATATGGCAGTGTACAAATTTGAAGCTTTTAAAGGGGTTAAAAGGCACATGTCATAAAGCCACATATTTGGATGCAACGCGTCTTGAATGTGTTAACCAACTCAATGCAATAAACTTTGGATAAAACAAAACACAAAGGGTCCCAACTTTTCCTATGACTATATAATGCAAAGTTTATTTCAAGCAGAGTACTTTAAACCATTTAGCCCTAACACACTACTGCGTGAAATTCAAGGGCACTGCCAGATTTGCTTGGCACCTGATGGCAACAAGCTAATAAGGCAATGCCCTTGAATTATCATGGTTGATCGATCTCCTGCAACTGGTACATAGTTGTTAGGTGACACCTCTAACATTTGGAAAAAACAGCCTTGAGATTACATGGGTTAAGTACAGAATGTGAGGTCAGGACTTGTGAAATATTGCTGCTACAAGTGTCCCAAAAACTCACTCTCCTTTCTCTCTTACTTTACAGTCAACTTTGCATATAAGATGGTTGGATATAGCAAAAGTTTGGATATAACAACATGTTTTCAGAGGTCCCAACGCCACTTTTTCTGTGTAAATTATGTCACTAATTATAACAAACTTTGGATATATATAACAAGAAGAAAATTTGAGTCCTCTGGCAATTTGTTATATCTTTAGTTTACTATTTAAACTTAACCCACTTAACCCCAGGGCTGCATTTTGGAGTTGTCACTTACAGATTATGTACCAGCTGAAGGAGATGGATTGACCATGATAGATGAGCCTTCAGGTCAAAATTTCAAGATTTTACTGGAGTTGTGCTTAGATGGCTATATTACACTTCAGGAGACGGATCAATCATATATTTCAAGGGTGATGCCAGAAAAACTTGAAGCCCAGAGGCGCCAAGCTATTCTGTTAGTTAGTTAATTGGGTTTAACGCTAAGCAGGCAACTAAGGCCATCTCACGGTGGGATGGGTAAAAATCTGCCCAGCCAGACTAAAAGAAAGGTCTTAAGACAAGATGTAAATATATCATGCCCACTCCTTCTTTTGCCTTACCTCTAAATGCACAAATCCATGGACACCAAGATCTGGATCCTGAAGGCATTCTGGCGGTGATGGCCTCTTCTTCATATAGAACAAAGCTTTTGGTCCCTTTGTCACAGCATAGATCAACAAACGCAGTATAACAGCTAACGACAGCAGGCTGCCGACCAAATATGACACCAACAGCAGAGCAGTTTTGGGGAGAAATGACATTCCAGACATGGTGAATGATTTATGATTCTCAGGTTAGAAGAAAACCTGGAACAAAAGAAATGAAATGGTGCACATATGCCTGAAAACTTAAGTAGTAATAGTGGTAGAAATTAGACTGAACTGCATATGCCACTAGTCTTACTTTCTTACCTGTTTATTTGTTGGTGTTTTTTTCTTTGTTAATTATTTTAAACTGATGCTTGAGAGTGAAGGAAAGGCTTAACACACAAGTTATTCGCAAGTTCCCCAGCACATGATCATTTTACTGATAATCAACAGACAATTCATGACAGTACTCTTGTTGGACTCTGGTCAATACATAATAGCCGGGAGTAGACTATGCACACCTTATCGATAGAGTCAGTGTTAATCAAAAGAATGTCACATGCTCACTCTGTCAGCTAAATGCATACTGTACAGCCTTGCGATTCAACGCGATTTTAGCGGTATCAACCTCCTTGATAACACTAACCAAAGTTCGCTCATTGACAAGAGTACAAATACTAGCTAAAAAACCTGAATTCTATGTCGACCAACCGAAACGTTTTTTTTTTTTTTTTTGTTTTTTTTACAAATTCGTGTCTGAAACAATGCACAAATGTTGAGTTGTCCAAGAAGCTGTGTCATTTACAATTTAACTGAAAAAGACAGCCGTGTGTAACTTGCATCACGCTGGTGTCGTCTGCATGGCCGCCATGATTCAACGAGAGTATCAGTCTGGATAAAGTACCCTAGGTACTTTTAAAGCTCATATTATTTAGTATTTTGTGAACTTGCCGCACTGCCATGAATCCACAGAACCAATGTCTAAAATCAAGACTTCTACCAAGCTGCAACGCTGTTGATTTGTGTCGGCGTAGGCCCACCCACTGATTCAGTTCGTAAGAGAGGACAAGAAAGGTTAAGGAGACTGCGTGCCGTGATGAAAAGAAATCTCACCAAACGGCCAGCCGCCACTAATAAATAAAGAAAGAAAGAAATAAAACCCTGACCAAACCACTAAAAATAAATTTAAATAAAATAAAATAAAACAACTTCCTAATCAAACATACATCACTTAACCCCTACCCCCCCCCCCCCCCCCCCCCCCAAAAAAAAAAAAAAAAAAAAAAAAAAAAATGAAAAACTTACAAACACGTACCTAGCTGACAGTAGACGGTTAAGCCGCTAACCGCACATCCTGAGGCTGTCAAGTTTTCCAAAAAGCTGACTAGCAATTATTGTCCTACGAAGGCTACATTACAGATATGGAGATGGATCCGAACCGTCTTAGTTCAAGGGTGGTGCCAGAATATAAGGCGCCAAGCTATTCTCGACCACCCTTGAACTGTCGCAGTGGCAGATCCAGTGGGGGGGGGGGGGGCAGAGAGCGCGGCCCCCCCCCCCTCCCCCCCCCTCCCACACACACACCGACAGCCCTAGCCGGTTTTTTTTTTTTTTTTTTTTTTTTTTTTTCAAGTGATGTATGGTTGGTTAGGAAGTTGTTTTTATTTTATTTTTAATTACTTTTAGTGGTGGTTGGTTGGTCAGAGTTTTATTATTTATTTTATTAGTGGCGGCTGGTTGGCTGGGATTTCTTTTCATCACGGCACGCGGCAGTCTCCTTAACCTTTCTTGTCCTCTTACGTACTGAATCAGTGGGTGGGGCTAACGTGTGGAGACGTGACTAGTCAAATAACCTCAATCTATCTATCTATCTATCTATCTATCTATCTATCTATCTATCTATCTATCTATCTATCTATCTATCTATCTATCTATCTATCTATCTATCTATCTATCTATCTATCTATCTATCTATCTATCTATCTATCTATCTCTCTCTCTCTCTCTCTCTCTCTCTCTCTCTCTCTATCTCTCTATCTCTCTATCTATCTATCTATCTATCTATCTATCTATCTATCTATCTATCTATCTATCTATCTATCTATCTATCTATCTATCTATCTCCCGTAGTCTTGCCGACCGTTGGGGCACCACTGATGACTTAACAACCAGCTAACTCCATTCCTCTCTGTTCTCTGCCATTCTCAGCGTATCGCCCAGCTTCAGTCCTGTCCACTCTGAGATATTGTCCTCCCGTCTTTTCCTCTGTCTTCCTCAGTCTCCTTCGTCCTCCTTGCACAGTGCCTTGCAGGATTGTTTTGGCAAGCCCTGCTGAACGCGTGACATGTCCATACCACTTCAGTTTGCGTTTTCTCACAATGGCTAATAAGTCTTCATAGGGCCCGATGGCTTGCCTGATTCTGCTTCCCACTTCCTCATTTGTGATGTGATCTCTGTATGAGATGTCAAGCAGCCTTCGAAAACATCTCATTTCAGTGGCTTGTATCCTCCTTTTTAGGTCTGCTGTGAGGGTCCATGACTCGCAGGCATATAAGAACACTGAGATGACTAAGGAGCGCATCAGTCTGATCTTGGAGCAGAGTGTGATGTTTCTGTCCTTCCATATGGTCTTCAATCTTGTCAGTGCTGTTGTTGTCTGCGCAATCCTGGACAGTATTTCTGGTTTTGATCCTTCATCTGTCACAGTGGCTCCTAAGTATTTGAATTTCTTAACTGTTTCCAGTTTTTGGCCTCCAACCATGACTTCAGTGCCAATGCCACTGGCGTTATTGGTCATCAGTTTGGTCTTCTCTGCACTGATTTCCATCCCATATGCAATGGCTGTACTATCCAGCTTTTCCACCAGCTGAGCTAGCTCCTTCTCTGTTCCTGCAAGGCCATCAATGTCGTCCGCAAATTGCAAAGCGCAAGTTCGTGATTGTTCTGCCTCCAATACTGACAGTTCCTTCATGATGTTTCAGAGCGTCCGTCATGATTCTTTCCAGGAAGATGTCGAAAAAAGTAGGTGAGAGCAAGCAGCCTTGTCTGACGCCAACTGTAGTCCTAAACCAGTTTCCTATTTTGCCGTTGAAGCAGACTGCGGTAGTGGCCTTGTTGTAAAGGTTTGCTATGACTTTGATCAGGTTGGCATTGATGTTGTATAGCTTCATGGTGGACCAAAGGGTTGCATGCCACACCTTGTCAAACGCTTTCTTAAAATCCTCAAAGACATGATAGAGGTCCTGCTGGTGCTGGAGGTATCTCTCACATGGAACTCTCAGGTTGAAGATCTGCTCAGTTGTGCTGCACCCTGGTCTGAAGCCTGCATGTTCCTCAGCTATGATTTCCTCTGCCTGTGGCTTCAGCCTGTTCAATAGGATCTTTAAGATGACTTTGCTTGGGTGGGATATAAGAGTGATCGTGCGATAGTTCTGGCATTGATGAAAGTTACCTTTTTTGGGGAGAGTTATTATAAGTGATTGGGTCCATGGTGTGGGCCAATCCCCTGACTGCCAGATCTTATTGCAGATTGTTCGTAATGCGCTTATCCTCAGTTCGCACTAAATACGTGCACCCCGTCAGTCTATCAGCCAGAAACAGAGTGTAAAATGCCCACGGCGTCAAAGGGGCTCATGGAAAAGTAGTACCTCTCACTGTGTGATATCACTGTGACCAGCATCGCATCCTCACTCTGAGTCAGCCATGATGTAAGTCCTTTAGTGTTGTGGGTGAGAATTCAGTCCCTGCTGACATAGGGCTCCTCAGTATATCCATAGAGTTTCATACGCCCCTGCAGTAAAAGGGGCTCCTGAAAAACGACACCTTTTGATATGCTATACACATGTACCACATACCTTTGATATGCTATACACATGTACCACCATCAGACAGAGGCAGTCATCTGTCTACCTGCCTACGACTGATGACACGCACGCCCGGCTGATGCAATTACTGATCCAGTCAGAAAGCGAAAGGTCTGCTTTGTGGACGCGGCAGACCATCTGGTGTCACCTGTTAATGGGATAATTGCCCATGACTACTGATACAGCGGAGTACGGTTAAGGATCATTGAACTTCACCGGCCGTCTTTGTCCGCGGCGAGGATAAAGTAACGGATGCCTTTCACAACAGTCTCATGTCTTTATGTCAGTTCGGTTCAAGTTATTTTAGCCTTTTGATGCCAACGTGAGTCTCCCCTAGCTTTGACAATCACACTGTAACCGTATTACTGCAATGAATACGCTCATAGGTAGCGACGATTGCTTTGTCCGAAGAAATTAAACATTAAAAAAACCCAAAACAAACAAAAACTGTGTGCAATTCAATCCCCGACCACTGTTTCTTTACAACTTCATCATACATCAGTTTGCTACCTGTCACCGCCATATACGCTTCCACGATTCTGTGCGTTATTATTGACAAAAGGCACTTGTTTGGATTTTCCAGTCATGGTGTTGTCTTTCTACTAATGCTATTTGCAAGAGACTTTGCGGTAAAGCAGCCCCGCAAGATTCTCCTCCCGTTCTTTTTGTTTGCGGCGGGAGGGGGGGGGGGGGTGTTGGGGAGGGGGGAGGGGGCGGGAAGCAAATTTGCCCCCCCCTCCCTCCCCCCCCGTTTATACCACCACCCCCCCCCCCCCGGATCCCCCCTGTATCAGTCAAATGTATTTTAAGCAATGTATCAGGACGAAAACGGCTAATGAGCGTTGCGGTCGCCACTGATACCGCCGTGGTCACTGACCGTCACGGAGTGGCGGCCGACATGAATTTTGCGGCAACGGTTTGACGGTATATCGCTCAATAACCAGCTTTTAGTCGGCATCTTTTAAACACAGTTCCCGGCGGAAAGTAACCACCACCAAAATAATTTCAGTATTTTCAAGAGGCACATAAATATCCTCATAAGCCCCCGTAGACGTGGGGGCACAGGAAGATCATTCTGTACCTCTTGAATTGATTGTGTGTGTCTATGTGCTTTTGACGGTCAGGTTGAATTTGCCAAGATCACAGACCGTACATACTGAATATCTTTCAAACGTTTCCGGCAGAATATTTACTGCTTTCGCCCACCCACAATATAGGAGACGAAGGTTAACTCATTCAGTCCCGACGCACCACAGCAAGACTATATGGATAGAGCATGATGGTTCAAGGGTGGTGCCAAATGGATAGAGCATGATGGTTCAAGGGTGGTGCCAAAATAGCTTGGCGCCCACAGGCGCCAAGCTATTCTGGCACCACCTTTTAACTATCATGCTCGATCTGTCGCTAGAATTGTAATACAATCCTTCAGAGGGAAACTTCAAAACTTTGGGGATTTTGGTCCTGGGGCATAATGTGTTAACACTAGGGACCAGTATTGGCTGAATTGGCATTAACTCACAAGTCAAAATTTCAATGCGTCTGGATTTGACTTCCACTTCCGATGCGCCGGGTTTCTACTCGGCCGGGCACGTGATAATGCCAGAATTTTCGCGTAGTAACCATCGAACATACCTAGACCGAAGCTGATAACCTATTCGCGTTTGTTTCGAACAATGTTTGTTTGCAGTTCTGTGGCCGTCCATCTGTGTGTTGTATGTGAGTATCTTACAAAGCAAGAGGAAAAAAAATCTATTACATATTGTCTGTAGCAAAAACTGATTACAACAGAAACAGGTTTTTCATCATGAATTACAGAATACAATCTATTTAATTATTTAGTAGTTTATCGCTAAATACGTTTAAACAGGTTTTAATAGTATTATTAACTTATTTCTGTGTTTGTTTATGTCTTTTCTTCTTTTTCTTGAGGACAGTTCTCATATAGAAGGGACTTTGTGGCTTATGGTTCATCCCATCTTGTTAGTGTTATTATTGTTTGTTGTGGCGGCAGTGGACGTCATGATCAAAACTGTATTTAGCAGGACATATGTGCTAATCTTTGACTTTAGACTTTATTCCCTAGAGGCTAAAGTTTCAACCTAAAGACCAGTACACAAACTATTTTTCGTGATGTTTGTATATAGAAACAGCACTGACGTTTGCAGTCTTGCCGAAATAATATTCATCGTTCCTTGGTTCACTGCTGTTGTTCATTGTTCATTTCTGCATATTAATTATAACTTGTTAATATGAATTGCTTGTCAATCATTATCCATTATTTATTTATTAATGTTCAGTTTTCAGTTACAACGTTCCAACGTTCAATGTTTAACCTGTCAGTGCCAGTTGACTCTGATTGTGTGTCTGCATATTTTGTTAACTCAACATCAAAATATCCTAGCTTTCCCAAAACATGGATTCCAAGTAGTGTCAGCAAGAGGCATAGATACTGATGAGCCCCCGCAGCTGCAGGGGCTTATATGGAACTATACCTTGGGTGGTGTTAGATTTCTCGTTACTGAACCATGATTCATTGTCCTCCGTTTATCGATCAGTGTTCACTGCTTATTGTTCAGTGTTCATGGTTCAATGCTTGCAGCCGGTCGTTCCTTTGTGTGGTGGTCTGATCAGACCGAGGTGGACGGGGCCCTTCTTAACGGAAAAACTGACTCCAGGTGGTGCGGACTGCATGCTTGTCAGAGTTCAGACGTCTCTCCTTGAAGGCACAGGATAGTGTCATAGCGGACACAGTTCATATCCTGCCACCTGTCAAGCTTACAACACGGCCGATTATGGTAATATCAAGGAACCACACGGGCCATAGGCAGGGGCGGATCAGTTACCTCGACGTGGGGGGGGGGGGAGGGTGTGTGTGTGTGTGTGTGTGTGTGTGTGTGTGTGTGGGTGGGGGGGGGGGGTCGTCCAACTTTTTGTTTGGGACCTTCAACCTAATACAAAAGGCCTTGCTAGACCTTGCGTCCAGGGACCGAAAAATCGAAAAAAAGCGGGTGGGAGGGGTGACGGGGAGGGGGAGGGGGGAAGGGGGGCGGGGCTGGGAGGCGGGAGGGGGGGGGGGGAGATTGCGCGTGTGTGTTAAGACTCTCACCATTCGCCGAAATATACAACGGAGGGTGGGGTGGGGTGGAGGTGGCGGGTGGAGGGGACTTTGTTATAGCCCTTTAAGCAAAAATTGTTTGTTTGTTTACAGTTAAATGTAGACGACATTCACGGTAAATCAGTATATATTCCAAGTTGTTGCTCATAGTCTTGTTTTTTTTTTTGTCGTAATTTGTCTGTTGTTGACCCTTATCATTCGGAATACACCAGTGTGTGAAATAAGTTTGGCTAAAATAGTTCAAGGGTAGTGCCAGAATAGCGTGGCGCGTCTGGGCGCTAAGCTATTCTGGCACCACCCTTGAACTGAAGCCATTGGTCTATATCCTTATCCCGTAAGTACTATAATGTAGCTTGCATATGGCAGTGTACAGATTTGATGCTTTTAGCCTCAGTATGATATGGGTTAAATTTTGAAATCGCGTTTCTTTTTTTGTGTTTACTGTGTAAATGATTTGCTTGTGTTTCACTTGAGGGTGCGTGTTAGACCAGCTCGCGGTGTTATGACCGCGATTTGCGATAGATGAATTTCGTAAACCAGAAGCAGGTAAAAAACTAAGCGTCTTTTGGTGCAAACAATGGCTTTACAGCCCGAAGAAAACGTGCGATGTCGCATTATTGTCCGGGCTATTTTTTATTTATTTATTTTTCATTTGTATTTTTTAATTTATTTTTTTTATTTTATTTTTATTTTTATTTTTGCTTTCGTTGGCTGATTTCCTAAAAACGTCTATTGGAATATAATGTATGCGTCTTATTATATTTTTTGTTTGTTAGCTTTTTAAGTCTCTTCTATTTATAGGAGGGGCTTGTTAGAATGGGTCGTCTACTATTAACTCTAGACAAAGTACAATTTTTTTTAAATGCTATAACAAAGTCCCCCCCCCCCCCCACCCTTACCTCCACCCCACCCTCCGTTGTATATTTTGGGGAATGGGTGAGAGTCAACACACGCGCCTTCTCTCCCCCTTCCCCCTCCCGCCTCACCCCCCCCCCCCACCCCCCCCACCCCCCACCCACCCACCCCGCACCGCCCACCCCCACCCCCTGTTTTTCGATTTTTCGGCCCCTGGACGCAAGGTCTAGCGTAGGGGAGGCCTTTTGTATTAGGCAGAAGGTCCCAAACAAAAGGTTGGAACCCCCCCCCCACGCCCCCCTCGCCGTCGAGATAACTGATCCGCCCCTGCCTATGCCCCGTGGTTCCTTGACATTACCATAATCGGCCGTGTTGTAAGCTTGACAAAGGGCAGGATATGCACTGTGTCCGCTATGACATCTTGTGCCTTCAAGGATAGACGTCTGCCACCTGACAAGCATGCAGTCCGCACCACCTTGAGTTTTTCCGTCAAGAAGGGCTCCGTCCATCTCGGTCTGATCAGACCACCAAACAAAAGGGGCGAACTGCTACAAGCATTGAACCATGAACACTGAACAATGAACAGTAAACACTGAACGATAAACGGAGGACAATAAATTATATTTCAGTAACGAGAAGTCTAACACCACCCAACTGAAAGAGGTATAGTTTCATATGAGCCCCAGCAGCTGCGGGGGCTCATCAGGACCTATGCCTCTTTAAACTTGTAACCACTTTACTGCTGACAAAAGTGAACGCGATCCAACTGCAGGAGACATAGGTCCTCAGGAACCCACGTATATATATTATATGTCTCTTGTTGAGGCCAACTCGTATCCATTGTACCTGGACTGTTGAGGCTTTTGGTCGTTCAATGAACAAAGATTTCAGAAATAAGAAATAAAATAATATACATCCAATGGCAGGGACGGATTAAAACATTGAATTGTATAGTCACTGGCAGCGACGGTACTAGCCCATTCGGCCCAGACGCTCTACAGCAGGAGATGGATCGACCGTAATAATTCAAGTGGTAGTGCCAGAGTAGCTTGGCGCCCTGAGGTTCCAAGCTAATCTGACACTACCCTTGAATTTTCAAGGTCGATCTGTCTCCTGCAGCTGGTGCATAGGCATTGGGTGTCATCTCCAAAATTTCGAAAAGTGCACCCTTGGGGTTTAAAGCGTTAAGCCATTCAGCCCTGACGCACTACGGAAGGAGATGGGTCGACCATGATAATTAAAGGGTAGTGCCAGATAAGCTTTAATCTGGCACTACCCTTTATATTATCATGGTCGATCCATCTCCTGCAACAGGTGCATAGTCGTTAGATGACGCCTCCAAAATTTGGGAAATACGTGCGTCGGGCTGAATGAGTTAATAGATTCATCACTGAGGTGCTACAATAACATTTGGATGGATTGTGACCGTGATTATATAAACAGTGGTGCCAGAATAGCCTGGCGCCTCTGGCACAACCCTTGAACTGTCACGCTTGTCCTTTAACTCATCAATTGTGAAGCTGTCTTCTGAGGAGAATTCCCATTCAAGGCGCAGGCATGACTAGCTTCAGCAGCTATTGCTGCAGTTCAGTAAAACTTTGGAGACATGTCACAAACAGATATCAATGTCGTGCGACAAAATAAGTTAGAACGGATACGCAGTTCGTTGTGGCGTCCCATGGGTAGCGTGGTCTGTGTGCTTGCGAATCCAGTGTGCCGCCGAGTTCCTCTCCCTGCACGCAGAGCGCAAGCACCAGACAGCGGACGTCCGGGTCTTTGCCACCATGCGACAGTAAAAACGACAGCTGAACCAGTCGACAAACATGGACGCAGTCACCGGCATGGAGACGCAGAGAAACAGATGCAGCAAACAGCTGCTGTCGGCATAGAATTCACGCGCATCTTGAAACCTGATGGAATAATCGGTTAGCTGGTTGGTCCGTTTGGTTGTTCAAGTCAAATGAAGCTCGAGAAATGACGCTTATATGAAAACAAGCATGAAAACCGACGGAATGACTTCTGTTGGTTGGACTGGTAGTTTACAGATAATTTTTGCAACCGATGAAGTTTATGTCAAGACAAGCACGAAAACTGACAGAAAACAGTCAATTAATAGTCTGCTACGAAGATATTAGACTTGTCTGCTTGTCAGTCCAAACTTGAAACAAAGCGGGGAAAGTTTAGTGATATTATCAGTAGAAAGATATCCTTGTATGTAACCTTGTATCCTTTAAGTGCGCCGCATTAATTAAACTCCAATGATTTCAAACAAAATGTTGTTCCGTTTGTGTTGGTCTGTGGGAAAACGTTCACACGCAGGCGATTTGTATTGCAAGCAAGAGTGCAATCAACTAAGGCCTTGTTAACTCATTCAGCCCGATGCACGTATTGCCGAAATTTTGGAGGTGTCATCTAACGACTATGCGTCTGTTCCAGGAGATGGATCGACCATGATAATTCAATGGCAGTAAGAGATTAGCTTGGCGCTACAGTCAGGTTGCCTATACCTAGCTACATGCTGTACTAAGTACACCTGCTTGCTCTTCTGAAAGCGCGTCGATGTGTGTGTATGCGTGTGCGTGTGCGTGTTTGCATGCGCGCGCTGCAACATCCTCAAGAGGCATAGATGCTCGTGTGCCCTCCGGGCACTTGAGGATCTATGCCTCTTGGAGATGCGCGCATATGTGTCATTGGTTTGTCAAACGTCATTAATTTTGTTATGACGGTTTTTGTTTTTTTGTTTTTACGTAATTTTATATTTAACGTGATAAATATGAGTTTCGCTTTCAAGAATTGCGAAAATGATGACAAAACTAGAATTTCACAGTACAATTTCAGTCTTGCTATAATTTGTGTGAAATCAGGTTGACTTTACCTAGCTACATGCTGTACTAAGTACACCTGCATGCTCTTCTGAAAGCGCGTCGATGTGTGTGTATGCGTGTGCGTGTGCGTGAGTGCATGTGTGCGCTTCAAATACCCTCAAGAGGCATAGATGTTCATGCGCCCTCCGGTCACATGAGAAACCTCTTGGAGATGCGCGCATATGTATGAGAAAGAGCGAGCGAGCGAGAGAGAGAGAGAGAGAGAGAGAGAGAGAGAGAGAGAGAGAGAGAGAGAGAGAGAGAGAGAGAGAGAGAGAGAGAGAGAGAGAGAGAGAGAGAGAGAGAGAGAGAGAGAGAGAATTACGTCATATTGAGAGTATCAGTGTCTGCGTGGTGACGGAGTTGCTTCTTTCACGTCACCGGCACTGTCTGACTTTCTCTAGAAGTGAAGTTTTTTTCTACTGTTTTAATTATTTTCTGAAAATACTAAAGAAGTTGAAAGGATACAAAGCTGGCTAACGAACTCATCCAATGTCTTTCTCCAAACTGGCTATATGCAAAAGTTCAAGTAAGTTCATCTGAAGAACTGGCTCGACTTCAGCGAATATTAAACAGTGCAGCTCGCGTCATTTTTCAGAAATCAAAAAAAGATCATATGTCATCCTTGTTGTACCAACTTCACTGGCTTCCCATCAAAGATCATGTGTCATCCTTGTTGTACCAACTTCACTAGCTTCCCATCAAAGCTAGGATCGAGTACAAGGAAGCTACTTTCGCCTTCCGTCATTTCGATGGTACACTGCTTCCCTACCTTTCCAGTATGGTAACTACTTATCAAGCTTCCCGCACCTTATGTTCTAGCATTGAAAAACTTTTGAAAGTACCGAAAATAAATACAAAGTCCTTTGGTCAAAGGTCCTTTTGTTTCCAGGCCCCAGTCATTTGGAATTCTCTTCCGAAGCACATTCGTGATGCCCCGACAGTAATTTCTTTCAAAAGTCAGCTTAAAACACATCTTGTCCAGTCTCACTACTATGTCTTACCAAATCCCAGTCTCTCTTCTGTTTCACAATAACATCATGATGATCTTGTGCTAGTCCTTGTTGCGATGGTTGTTTGTGCTTTGGGTGTGTTTTTGTGCTGTTAATTTTAGAATTTGAATTGTAATGTTTGTATTTTGTGTTGTTGCTGTCTACTAATTTGTGTTTAGGTTTTAACTTTGATTTGCATTGCACAGCGCTTAAAGCCTTCACTGCAGGGAGTTTGCGCTTTATACATATAATAAGAATTATTATTATTATTAAATATTATAAAAATTACGGACTATAATCTGGGTCAACCGACTTTCTATAAACGGTTTTTATGTCTTCAATGAGGCATTCAATTACAATATGCTCGGAGGCTCTCTTAGCCCCCCCCCCACCCGGGTCTGCCCTGGGGGACTTGGGTGGGGTTAACTACTTTTTAGTTCTCAGGGTCACCCTGGTTAGCCCCACAGGGTGGGTTTCCTTTCCGATTCTGGGGCATGTGTTTCTGTCTACCCTTGGTCCATTCACCTGTATTTGCCTTTTTAAAACTCTCCCTACTGTCTGCGCTGCCTGTAGCTCTTGATATTGGATGTGTGTTGCTAAATGGTCTTATCTTCATTTAGGCCCCATATCGGTTGAATCATTCTCAACCGCCTCAAAACTTTCGCCGAGGAACTGCTGGCAGAAGAACAGGCTGGCTTCAGAGTTGGAAGAAGCACTGTAGAGCAGATTTTCAACTGCCGCGTCCTGATCGAGAAACATCTGCAGCATCAGCGCGAACTCTACCACAACTTCATTGATTTCAGGAAAGCATTTGATCCCGTCTGGCACGACGGACTCTGGCAAGTCATGAGATCGTTCAACATAGAGGAGGGACTGATCCAAATGATAGAAGCGCTTTACAAGAACGCCTGCAGCGCGGTTCTACTTAACAATCAGTCAGGCGAGTTCTTCATGACGACGATCGGTGTCCGTCAAGGATGCCTGCTCTCTCCTGTCCTTTTCAACATATTCCTGGAGAAGATCATGCAGGAAACCCTCCACGACCACCATACTTCAATCTCTATTGGTGGCAGATCCCTGTGCAATCTTCGATTCGCAGACGACATTGACCTCATGGCAGGCAGCAATAGTGAGCTCCAAAACCTGACAGACAAACTTTCAAGTAGCGCAGGGTCTTATGGCATGGAGATCAGTACGGATAAAAGCAAAGTGATGATCAACACCACAAGCGACAGCAGCAGCAATATTCACATGAATGGCCCGAAGCTAGAAGAGGTCAATAGCTTCAAGTACTTGGGAGCCACCCTGACCAAAGACGGTAGTTGCATAGCAGAGATCCGTATCAGGATAGGTACAGCAACATCCGCAATGGCCAGGCTGGACAGGATATGGCGAAGTAACTCCATCAGCTTCACCATCAAGTACAGGCTTTACAAGTCCCTCGTAGTGTCTATTCTACTCTACGGCTGTGAGACTTGGACACTGCTTGCAGACTCAGAAAAGAAAATCCAGGCCTTTGAGAACAAGTGCCTGAGGAAGTTGCTCCGCATCTCGTACCGCGAGCACAAGACCAACGAATATGTACGGAGCATCGTCACTTCCCTGGTGGGCCCACATGAACCCCTTCTGGCAACCGTGAAACGGCGCAAGCTTGCTTGGTTTGGCCACGTGACCCGACACAACACCTTGTCCAAGACTATCCCCCAAGGCACTCTCGAAGGAAGTCGTCGGCGAGGTCGTCAGAGAAAGAGTTGGGTCGCAAACATAAAAGAATGGACCGAACTCGAGATGCCAGACTTGCTTGCCACCGCCCAAAATAGAACTCAGTGGAGAGCACTGTCTGTTGCTGCTGCCTTTCAGTCCCCCCAACGCCCAGTTCGGGCAAGGGACTGATGATGATGATGATGATGATGATGATGATGATCGTAGGTTTATTTAACGTATTGGACAGGCTGGCGACATACATTCAATATTCTGTTTTTTTTGTTTTTTTTTTCACAAGCAGTGCAGGCACGTCCTGAGAAAGCCTTGTTGCTGTCGGGACGTTAAGCAATGTACAATCAATCAATCAAGCTCTCTTAGCCACCCACTTAAGAAAGTATTTCGCCAAGTTTCAAGCTTGTGTGTACAGAAATTTAGGAGATTCTCTTGTTTACATACATACGCACACACGTACATACATACGCACATACATACGTACATACGGCGCATTGCGCCAAATGTACGTTCAGCAGCGAGGTTAGCGTAACTAGACATGACGTCATTTTTATCTTGTTACTTCAATTGTTAGAGATTTAGCTGCCCGCCTTTGACATAATGGACATGCTATTAAATTCGCCCCAACGCGACCCGTCCTAAAAAGTCCCTTCTATAAATAGAAGGGACTTAAAAAAGACGTTGGAGATAGATAGGGCACACTTTGCGTAAACCAGCGGACAACTTCACCAGGCAAGCCCTAACATTGAACCCACAGGGAACGCGGAAAAGAGGCAGACACATATAAGCGCCGAGAACTGGATGCAGACCTTAAGACCATGAAGATAACCTGGAACCAACTGAAGAAGAGAGCCCAGGACAGAGACTCTTGGAGATCCCTTGTAGGCGGCCTATGCCCCAGAAGGGATGCAAGGCATAAGTAAGTAAGTAAGTAAAACTTACGTCATGACAAATGACGTTTGAGAAATCAATGACTCGTATGTCCTGTGCCCATTATAGAACTCACTGACGCATTGGCAGATCTGCGAGACCTTTTCAATAGGAGATAATTCAACATCAGAATCAGGTTAAAGACAAAAGGTAGAGACCAATGACAGCGAGGACAGCTTTCATATAGAAGGGACTTTGTGGGTTATGGTTCATCCCATTTTGTTCTTTCGTACTATGACCACTGTGAGACACACACTTGCAGTTCTGACAGCATTTGGACGAAAATGAATCTCTGTGCTGGTTTGTGATTTTGAACCTTACTTCTTGAAGGCGTAAGGTTCAAAATCACAAACTAGCACAGATTAACTTCCCTCCTGTACCTCATGTCTCGTGCATTGTCAGCCCGTATGTTTCGTACCGGTAATACAATTAAAGAAAGAGAGAGGAACCCAACAAAGAAAGACACTGTTGTATGAATATACTTTTCATTAAAGCGAACTTCTGCAGGCTATAAAGGGTTAAAAGTTCATGACATCTCCATCAACCCGTTCTAAATAAGTCTCATTGTAATGCTACACAAAAGGTCTAATATAACGTATTAAATTGAAAGACTTGTATGCCCATTTCTCCTACGCTAAGTAGATGAATACGCCCAGTACAACACGGTGGGGGTGGGGGGTGGGGGGAGGGGGGGAATTAGAAGACCTTTTTTTACGCGTGTATACCCAAATGGATTACAAAAAGATGGGTTTAACTCATTCGAGACGTGCCGCCTACGGATACGCGGCATAAGCCGCGTATCCGGAGGCGGCACGTCTCAAATGTGTTAAAAAGCATAACAACATTGGGAACCTGTTATATCGGCACATTTTTAGCAATCAGAACCCGCCCTGAAGCAGATCCCTGTAAAGAAAAACATTGATGAAAGAATATACCTTTCATTAATGAACGAAATGAATTGATCTGCTATTTTGTCTGTCGTGTGTGTCTGTCTGTGATTGTGTGTGCCATTGTTCGCGGATAGTGGCGGAGATGGAAGGCGGGAGGGGGGGGGGGGGGGAGAAGGCAGAGAGAGAGAGAGAGAGGGGGGGGCGGAGTGGTTAGGGGAGAGATGAATCAGACGGATAAGCTTAAGAATATGGACAACTCTGAATGTTCCTAATAGAGAAAGCATGTGAGCTCAAAACAATACCGTAAACTTTGCATCTTGTTGGACCATTCTGCCGTAAACACGTTGTCTCTCTCGAATCTCTTTTAACTAAAACCTTTCGCGAGTGAGAGATTGCAAGGATGGTCTATCAGGTATCAAACGGCGAAGTAGTGTGTGCGCCACGCTTCGCGCTCTGTGTGCTAGTCTGTGATTTGAGGCCTTGCCGTAAGGTCTAAAAGCACAGACCAGCACATTGTTAACCCACGTTCCCCTCCTACTTTGACACTATTTTCAATTATTTTAATATACATTATTTTCATTCAAAATGATGGTGCTTTCAAACATTTTATTTTAACACCATTTTCATTGATCTCCATCCAGTTACATAGCAGTCTCGTCATCCCTTGACCTTTGTTTAACCCTTATCATTCGGAATACACCAGTGTGTGAAATAAGTTTGACTAAAATATTTCAAGGGTAGTGCCAGAATAGCTTGGCGCCTCTAGGCGCCAAGCTATTCTGGCACCACCCTTGAACTAAAGCCATGGATCTATATTATTATCTGTAAGTACTGTAATGTAGCTTGCATATAACAGTGTACAAATTTGAAGCTTTTAGCCTCAGTATGATATGGGTTAATATTGTCATGCTGTTTTTACATAAGTCACGCGTAGACGTTGGCTTGTAACCGACGTGCCACCCAAAAATGGAGAAGGGTGTTTTTTGTTCAATCTTTCCAGACATTTCCGGCTCAATATTACAAATGTTTAAATGGATGTTTAACTCATTCGAGGCGTGCCGCCTCCGTTTATGCGGCTTAAGCAGCGTATCCGGAGGCGGCACTCCTCGAATGAGTTAAGGGTTACTCTCACGGCTTCACAAAGACTTCTTCTTCTTCAAATATGAATAACAATTATGTGACATTTTTCACGAATCAGCCACCAATAACGCCCATGGTCCATTGTGAGTTATTCACATCTTAAACACGGCTGTCACGTGTCACGGTCTTTTGTTTACTATAAAGTTGTGATTCGGTCTCGGCTGAACATACTGAAGCGACGTTTGATGGTGGAGCGTAACTGTCTTGGCGAATCCAGTACTGCTTGTGACATCTTGCGGCTTTTAGTGCTGGGCTCTCGGATTTCCAAAACCTGAAACAGTCACGGTGAGCCAGATTGTAAAACCCTGCAAGACCGTATCGTACTAAAAAAAAAAAATAAATAAATAAATAAAATTATATAAAATTATAAATATATATATCGACTCGAATAATGATAGTTTACATAATTAATTTGTGTCTTTGTAAAAGAAGCAAATTTTATGACATAGATCCGCCATAACATTTCAAGGCGGTGCCAATTAAATTTGCTCTGACACTGGTCAGAACAGCTTGACACTTCCTTTGAACTGCTTTTGAACTCTCATGGTGGAACTATATAATAAATGTGTTTTATTGGCAAGAAACAAACTGCAACGCACTATAGGGGAAGGCAAAGTCTGTAATGTACATTCTGAGTTTTGAGTTTCTATTATTGTGTAAGTACCCTAAATTTGAATGCACTGTTCTCCATGTGACATGAAAGTGCAAATGAAATGCAAGCAGTTCTCGTGATTTAGCCTCACAGACCTCTACTAACCTTTCGGATGAGTTGCTGAAACAGTGACGTTACACCGTCTGCGTCATCACGGGCCGAACACTCTGACGTCATTGTGTAGTCTGACGTCCACTCGGGGACTCCGCTGTATCTTTTGACTGTTCTGGAAATCATGAAACACAATGCATAAAGATCAGGTGAATGCACTTCTGTGATGGTCAGGTCCACGCTAGGTTGTGCGCGGGGCCACGGCAGCCGACGTCGGCCCGATGGCCTTTGCGCACTGGAAGGATGGATGTGGGTGTGCAGGTGATGCAGCTGGTGATGGATGGATGGATGGACGGACAGACGGAGGGACAGAGGGACGGACGGACAGATGGATGGACGGATGGATGGATGGATGGATGGATGGATGGATGGATGGATGGATGGATAGATGGATGGACGGTCAGATGAAATGACTGGCTTGTCAATCTGACTGAACCACTGATTGATAGACTGACATAGGACTGAATGGTCACTCAGATTGCTCAATCAGTAACTGGCTAGCTCACCTCACATGGTCCAGGTCATTTTTGTTCCCAAGCAGTAACACCGGTAATGGCGGACCCGCCGTCTCTGGTGGTACGTTGTTGGCCGACAGCGTCCGTCGCCCGCCTTGCGACTGCGCATGCGTCTGTAGCGTCACAGGTCGGTGCTTTCGGATGCAGCCGAGCGCATGACGGGCGGCTGTCACGGATGACTGATCGGTCACGCTGTAAACGAGGACAGCCGCGTCAGCCTCCAAGAGGAGTTCCCGGGATGCTGCGCGCGTCTGTAAGCTCTGAAACGTACGTAAATCACAAGTAGGTCAAACGTTCCAGGTGTCTGTCGCAGCAGTGCGTTAATCCATTTAACTCCAAGGCCGCATTTTCCAAGTATTAGAAGGGTCACTTAACAATTGTGTACCAATTCCAGGAGACGAGTCGACCGTGATAATTCAAGGATAGTGCCAGATTAGCTGGGCGCCATCAGGCGCCAAGCTAAAATGGCACTACCCTTGAATTATCATGGTCGATCCATCTCCTGCTGTAGGATAATGACGCTGAATTTGTGCTCTCGATATTCGTTGGGGCGAAATGGCTTAAATATCCGGACTAACATGCGATATCGCACGTTTGTTAGGATAACACAATACGGGTCATTAAGGTAATATGCGACATAATAATTATGAGGCAGCGCTGTTAAAAAAAAGTCCTAACACGCAAAATGCTTGTATCAGAGCATAAGCGCTCAGCCACTCCACACATACTTTGTTTCTGAAATCTTTCTTCAGTCAACGACGAACAACCATAATTGTCCAAGAAAGATGGATATCAACTGGTCTCAGCAAGAGGCATTGATCCTCATGAGCCCCCGAAGCCGCGGGCCCTCATGAATATCAATGCCTCGAGCAGTTGGATCGTATTGAAATGTTCTCGGCGGTAATGGGGTTAGCATGTTTCAGATGCAGGTAGTTTCGAATTGACATTTATTTTGCGCTTTAACGTCCCAAATAAAAGCCCATCACGTACGTTTATTTCTTGCGTTTTCAAAAGAAACTCGTAAACACAACCAGCCTGTGCCTGCAGTTCTCAACTGCCGTTCACACTCCGCAACAAGTAACAACAACTAACAAATAATAATAATAATAACAATAATTCCAACGTCAAACGTCCACTGCCGACAAAATGTAAACATCACCCAGTTGCAAGAGGTTTAGATCCTCAAGAGCCCCTTCAGTTGCGTCTTGTGTCCATGTTCTTTTTACGGCTTGGAATCTTTGAGGTTCAATTTATAACGATTCAACAACACTGTGTTCACTGGTTGTGATGGGTAGAGAGAGAGAGAGAGAGAGAGAGAGAGAGAGAGAGAGAGAGAGAGAGAGAGAGAGAGAGAGAGAGAGAGAGAGAGAGAGAGAGAGAGAGAGAGAGAGAGAGAGAGAGAGAGAGAGAGAGAACAATGAACAATGAACCTTTATTTTCCAACGGTAGAAGTTATTGGTAACAGGACCAGTTTTCAAACTTGCCGTTGCTACATATACTACATAATAGACATAGACATGTAAACATACACATACCACACACTGACGCATGTATGCACTCGCTCACGCACGCACGCACGCACATACGCACGCACACGCATGCTCACACACAAACACAAACTTGCACAAGCACGCACTTAGACACACACGCACACACGCTCTCGGACACGCACTCCAGACATACGTACGCGCATAACGCGTACGCACAAAAATATAAAATGAGTAAAAATGCAAAGTAAAGCAATACACAGAAAATCATTAAGTACATTTGAATTCATACAGCAAAGGCAAATATGTATATATGTGCTCTCTCTCTCTCTCTCTCTCTCTCTCTCTCTCTCTCTCTCTCTCTCTCTCTCTCTCTCTCTCTCTCTCTCTCTCTCTCTCTCTCTCTCTCTCTGTGTGTGTCTCACACACACACACACACACACACACACACACAACATGCACACACACACACACAGCATGCACGCACACACACACACACACACACACACACACACACACACACACACACACACACACACACACACACACGTGATCGCGCGCCCAAAAATATCGCGCACACACATATGAAGGCCAAAACATTATACATAAATACATGCAGTATTCAATGTACTCTTGATATTATGGTCCACTGTATATTATATAAAAAAAAAGAAAACAGACGCTCTCTTTCTCTCTGTCTCTCTCACTCTCGCACACACAAACACACACACACACACACACACACACACACACACACACACACACACACACACACACACACACACAGACATTCTCACACACCTGAACACACGTGCAAGTTATCCCTGTACTGTAATGATTAGATTACGTCAGAGATTCTAGGTGTTTGAAGAGGCTGACCCTAAATGAGGTGAGCGTCTTTGCGTTTCTGATTTCTGCAGGAATAGAATTCCAGAATGAACTTCCCGAGAATGACAAACTGGTTTTGAATAAATCAATACGCGACAGGGGTACTTTGAAATGGTGTCCATGTCTAGAAGCTACAGATATCCGTTCTGAGAAAAAAGAACTCAAGTACAGTGGACATGATTGCTTGTACAGCTTGTACATCAATACACCTTTATTGAACTGAAAGTGATGGGATAGAGGGAGCATTTTTAAAGTTTTAAGCTTTTCGTCAGTTGAGAGTTCGGGATCGGGAAATATAAGCTTAGCAGCTCTCCTATGTAGGGAGTTCAGCCTCTTCAAATGTACATCACTAGAACCATCCCACACTGTTGATGCATAGTCTATGTGCGATTTGACATGAGCATTGTAGAAAAGAAGACGCGCATCTGTGTCAGTAATTGTTTTCAATTTTGACAACATATACAGGCCGCTGGAAACCCTTTAGCACACATTATTAATATGCAGTTGCCATTTAAGCTGATCATCTATAGTGACCCCCAAGAGGCGGTGGTGTGATACTTGCTCAATTGGGCTGTCGTTTATACACAGACTAAGAGAGAGCGGGCATAGCTGGTGCTTTTGACGTGTGGTTATAACCATACATTCTGTTTTTGACGGATTCAGGGACATGGAGTTGGAATGACACCAGTCGGTGACCTCATGCAGGCTTTCCTGCAGACGCGTGCTAATTGCAGCTACATCTTTGTGAGAGTATGTAGTGTGCAGCCGTCAGCAAACATGTCACAAGAAATATCGCGGCAACTAATATGCAGTAGAAGGTCATTGATAAATATGCAGAACAGCAATGGCCCGAGGACAGAGCCCTGAGGCACTCCGCTTTTGACGAGACCATACGAGGAGAAGGATCCATTTAACAGTACTCTTTGCTTCCTTCCGCTTAAATATGAAGTAAACAATGAGACAGCACCTGCATTGCAGAGATATGCTTGAAGTTTTGACAAAAGAATGTTATGATTTACAAGGTCAAAAGCTTTCTTAAAATCAATAAAGATCGACCCAGTTATTTGGGAGTTATTCATGGATGCTAGCCACGCATCAATAAGTCTTGTCAATGCCGTGTGGCAAGAATGCTTGGGGCGAAAGCCGGACTGAAATACGTGCAAAAGACTGCGACTCTCAAAATATTGATAAAGGTGTTTGTGCACGTGTCTTTCAAGAGGTTTGGAAAGGCTGGATAATATTGAAATGGGTCTATAGCTATTAACATCAGACAGATCTTTTGATTTAGGCAAAGGGATAACCTTGGCTTGCTTCAGTTCTGATGGAAACATATTTTGTTGGATACATAAGTTATAAATATACGTTAACGATTCTACTGTATAGGGAAGGGACAGTTTCAGTATTTTAGGGCTGATCTCGTCAGGTCCCGATGACTTTTTGTTTTTCAGTGACCCGATCAGTTTTCCTACTTCATACACAGCTAGAGGCGGTATAGAGAATGGGGGTTTGTCCTTAGTCTTTTGCTTACAGAAGTTAAGTAGGGCCTCCGGGCATGTGTAAGACGCGTTACCGCTTGAGGGTATGACTGACTCGGCAACAGACAGAAAATGTTTATTAAAAGTGTCTGCAGTAATACTAGAAGGAATGGCTGACGATTTCTTGCTGTTAACTCGGGTGACGAGATTAACCGCGCGCCAGAGTGCGGCAGTATCTCTGTCTTCTTTAATCATTCGTTCAAAGAGAGACTTTTGAGCCCTGCATACCATAGACTTGACACGGTTACGTTGTTTTTTGTATTCGCTAAATAGCTTGTGTCTCCTTAAGTCATTTCTCAATCTCATAGCTTCGATTATTTCTTGGTTTAGCCAAGGCGGTAACGTGTGGTTTTTTACCCGCTTTTGCCGCAAAGGGGCGTGTTTGTTAAGTACTCTTGTAAAGAGTCCATACCAAACAGCTAGAGCCTTTTCATGGTCAGTTTCGTTATTAACGACATTAAATGGTGTTTGATCAAGGTCTGCTAGAAAAGCAGACTGATTAAACTGTTTAAATGAGCAATACGTTATAGTTGTGTGCCCGTTCTTTCGATGCACTGGCAGTTTTGTTGACCATGAACACACAGTAGGAAAGTGATCACTGATGCTGAGGTCAGGAACACTAACATTGAATACACTAAGGGGACGGTTGGTGTAAATGTGATCAATGAGTGTTGCGGTTGTTTTTGTGATCCTAGTAGGGGCCGAAGCTAACTGTTCTAAGCCTGTTTGTGTGGTGATGCAATCCCATGCGGTATGGGGCTTCAACATATCTATGTTAAAGTCGCCTAGTAGCAACGCGTCACAGTTAGGTAAGCCAACTTTTTCTACTGCATGCAAAAAATCATCGTACCATTCAAACTTGGCTGCTGGGTTACGATAACAAAAGCCGACGAAGACGGGTTTAGTTTTTGGAGCCCTAAATTCCAACCAAATGCACTCAACTTCCGGAGTTTCTAAGTCCTCACGCCTTTTTACTACATGTTGGATTGAGTTATGGATGTAAACGGCAAGCCCAGTTTGACCAAGTACACGAGGGTCACGTCGAGTGATGCTAAAGTTAGGTATGTGAACGGCTTCATCGCTTATGTCCGAGTTAAGTCGCGTCTCACTAAGACCAAACAGGTGGAATGGTTCAGACGAGTTTAGAAAAACATTCAAATCGGCTACCTTGTTAAAAAGATGGTAGATGTT
The DNA here is from genome assembly GCA_036245525.1 of Semisulcospira habei. Taxonomy (NCBI): domain Eukaryota; kingdom Metazoa; phylum Mollusca; class Gastropoda; family Semisulcospiridae; genus Semisulcospira; species Semisulcospira habei. The sequence goes on from BTPG01000006.1 coordinate 54,960,714, forward strand.
CAAGTGACCAGTTTGAAGGCTTCCGTGTGTCTGAGCATTATGAATCATGTTGAATTCTAATTCTCACAATTGAAGTGCAACACAATACAAAAAAATATAAACAGAGAGAATAAGAATAAAAGTGTCAACGCAGTAAAACGCGGCTGAAGTTATAGCACCTCGTATCAAACATCACAAACGGTGTCCAACACAGCGTTATCAAATGAAGATCGCTTTTGATTAATAGTGTATCCACGTATGAATGCCACGCAAGCTGTCTAAATAGTGACTGTGGTATAGCACACGTATCCGATGTCACACGTGAAAAGAGTGTTCTGGTCAGCGGCACACTAGGCAGCGAAAAAAAACTATAGGCCCTGAAATGTGTTGATAAGACCAGGCACACCGTCAGTGGGTGTGGATCTGAGTGCTATCACACGATTTCCTCACGAATAATCCAAAGATATGAATGAGTGGCCGTAATTGTTAACCGTTACACGGACAACACCTTGAATTTTCCGCTGCTGGCACAATGTAGAATGATTCCCACAACGAAATAAACGGCTAATTGTTTACCGCTACATCGGAAAACACCTTGTATTCTCCGTTGTAGCAGCAAACAAACACAGCTGGCACAATGCGGTAATATTCGATCCACGAAGTAGCAAAAAATGCAGATAGACCAAACGAGATCACCTAGTGTACTCACAGGTGGGCACAGGAGATAAACGACGCACACTCACTCCAACACACTTTTTAGTGAGTAGGGAATAATGAACGACTGCACAGCCTAGTACGCACGCACACTGTTCACACTGAGAATGGACGCTGGGTAGCTCGGGTAGTACGGGACATAGTTCCATTTCCTGGTTGCTGGTGAACGGAAGATGGTGGGTAATTAGTCCAATGAGCACCGCTAGGGAGAGGTTGGTACTGCCACGGTGTCACAGGCGGATACATCAGTTGCTGTTGCTGCAGCCAGTCGGGGGCAACAACTGATGTATCTTGATGCTCCTGAATAGGCCGTAGTTGTAGGTGCTGCTCTTGTAGATCCTGCTGTTGCTGTTGCGGAGGTTGACGCTGTTCTTGTTGTCGTTGCCGCTGCTGTAGTTCATTTTGCTCCTGTTGAGGGCATCGCTGTTTTGGCTGCTGTTGCTGATGATGCTTCTGAACAGGGGATGACAAGCCCACCGGTGCCCGCCCCGCAGCAATGTCTGAGTAAAGCTGCTTAGCGGTTGTTACATTAGGAGATGTAACGTCCCGTTGAGAGGTTGTTCGGTGACCATCTTCCCCGCCGTATTTGATGTTACCGGCCAGCCTCCGCGTGCCCACGTGGGACGGGTGGATAGGGTCAAGCCGGCCTTTGTTGTCCACTCGGTACAGCGCCTTGCGAGGTAGACCATTTGACGTGTGAAAGATGCCGGTGTTGTCTATAAAGGAAGCGCCCAGCTTCTTCGCCACGTGGCACAGGTTGGCGTTGGACGGGAAGATACGCTGATTTAAACGCGAATTTCTTCCCTGCCCAGCAGGCAAGATAGAAGAGGCTTGGACTCGTGCTTTGGGGAACGCCGTTATGCAGGCTGTAACCAGCTTCTCCCACTGCTGGCTGGTGATCTTCCGCTGCTTGCAGTCGTTCACCCCCACGTGGAAGGTGACCAGTTGGACGCGGGGTGACGGCGCCTGCTTCATGCACCAGTCAGTCAGTTGGGAGATTTGCAGGCCCGACACAGAAATGATCACCCTGGCACATTGTCATTTTCTCTCCCTTCACGTTACGCAGGACAGAGCATCCTATAACGAGGGTTGTGGTATCCGCCATGACATGATGTGTGAGGATCTCTTCGCTTGGAGGAGGGCGGATGAGGGTTTGTGGATTTAGGCCGTTAATCCGATTACCGTTCCTCTCAGCTTGGTCACGCTCACCTGCACCGCTGATCTCCGCTTGCTTCTCAGCCTCTTTCGGGGGCGCGTGGACCGTTATCAGCACACCGCCAGAGGCCTGATCCTTCCGGGTGCTTGACGAGCTGTCGGTTTTCGGAGGGGTAATCCTTACCGGGATCACTTCACCACCTGCGGCAGCAGGGTTTACACCGCCACCGTCGGTAATCCCCTTAGCGCCGTCAGCGAGAGGGGGAGGGGCGCTCGTTTCCTCAGGCCCTGACTCGTTGAGCTGATTGTTGAGCTGAAGGAGTTTGTGGCTAGAGACAACTGCTTCCATTCTTTCCACGTGACTGCGCACGTCATGGATGAAGTAGGTGTCACTGTCACGCGCAGAGTTAAGGCCCTGCAGTGTGTCGTGTAGGTGGCAGTGAGAGTCAGACAGCTCGGTCAGCTGGTCCTGTATCAGGGAAAGTATGTTGCGTACAAAAGACTCAGACATCTGCAGATCACTGGCTAACGTCACTGAGATTTCACGCACTCGGTTGTCTAACTGGTCCAGTCTTTCCTGCGTTTTGGTTTGGAGATAATACAACTCCTGTTGCAGGGACTCGACAGCAGAGAGAGAGAGAGAGAGAGAGAGAGAGAGAGAGAGAGAGAGAGAGAGAGAGAGAGAGAGAGAGAGAGAGAGAGAGAGAGAGAGAGAGAGAGAGAGAGAGAGAGACTGAGAGACTGAGAGAGAGAGAGAGAGAGTGAGAGAGACAGACAGACAGACAGACAGACAGACGGACAGACAGACAGACAGACAGACAGATGCATAGAGAGAATCAATGAATCAATGAAACTTTATTTTACAATAGTTAAGGCATTGACATTGTCATTGACACAGCCACTTTACAAACCTGCCGTTGCTAAAAACTACAAGCTATCTCTACACATACACATAAATATAAGTAAAACATAATACTTGCAAACAATTGACAACACTGATCTAATAGGCAGACATATCCATCTATAGACTCTCAGACACCCCCCTCCCCCCCCCTCCACACACACACAGAGCTAAGTAGAGAGAGAGAGAGAGAGAGAGAGAGAGAGAGAGAGAGAGAGAGAGAGAGAGAGAGAGAGAGAGAGAGAGAGAGAGAGAGAGAGAGAGAGAGAGAGAGAGAGAGAGAGAGAGAGAAATAAAGTGCGCACGAACATGTAATTAACTGTGTATTCTAACTTAAAATAGCAACACTTTGTCATCGTTACAGCTGCATTCATTCACTTATTCGTCTCTGTCTAGATATTTGAGAAGTTTGGAACAGAATCTTAGAACGGAAACACATTCTTATCTTTCAAAAAAAGTTTGTGTTCATGACTTCAAATATTTTTCTGTTAGCTTAGAATATATTTGTCTGACCCTACCACGGTAGCGAGTAATGAAACTTGACATTGACTTAAAGGGACTCGCTCCATGCTTAATAGTTAATGGTTAACCCATTCAGCCCTGACGCACTACAGCAGGAGATGGGTAGACTATGATAATTCAATGGTAGTGCCGGATTAGCTTGGCTAACTGGTGCATAGTCATTAGATGACGCCTCCAAAATTTGGGAAATACGGCCGTCGGGCTGAATGAGTTAATAATTTGCGATGTCTTCTTCATAAATGTTTAGGTAGCATGGCTTACAACAATGCTGGACTATGAGGACTTAAACATAGGACGTTTGCATGTCGTGAAATGAAAGGCTTCTTTTTCTCCTTTGTGCGTTGACTAGTTTCCCCGTTGCGCACAATTAAAGCAGTAGCTAGCACGCATCTGTTACGAGTGCGTACTAACACAGGTTGTGAAAAGAAGGGTGGTAAAATCCTAGTGGAGGTGTGATAACATTGATATTGATTGAACCCGTTGTCTTGGCGAATTTGAGTAATCTAAGCCCGCCATGAGGAGTTCGATATAAAAATATCTTGAGTTACATTCATGACATATAATCTCTCTTGGCTGGACTTCGCGAACGAAGATTTTATAGGAGTTGCCCACGACGTCTGCAGGCTTGTTCGTGGCTGCGGAGGCCAATCCGGGACAGGCAGGTTCGACCGCAGTGGCTGCAGGGGAAGGTATGGCCAGAGTTCTGAGTTGCGGCATCTCTGTTCTTTCTCCTGAGCCGCTTGTCCTTAAGGCTAGCTCTGCGAGAGTCCTCAAAGGAGACAGCTGCCTTGTAAATAGTGGAGCGCCAGGTGTCACGGTCCACAGCAAGCGAAGACCACTGGTGGTGGTCGATTTGGCAGGCACTAAGTGACTTCTTGAGACAGTCTTTGTATCTCTTCTTTGGTGCCCCTCTGTCACGGTGTCCAGTAGCAAGCTCGCCGAACAGGGTGATCTTTGGTAGGCGATGATCCTCCATCCTGGAGACATGCCCCGCCCAGCGGAGCTGTGTCCGCAGCAGCAAAGCCTCGATGCTCACGGTTTCAGCCTGTTCAAGGACCTCGACATTGGTGACATAGTCACTCCAGTGAATGCCCAGGATGGTACGCAGGCAGCGCTGGTGGAAGCGTTCGAGGAGTCGTAGTTGGCTGCGGTAGAGGGCCCAGGACTCGGAACCATACAGCAGGGTGGTGAGGACCACAGCTCTGTACACGCTGATCTTGGTGCCTGTTTTCAGCTGTTGATTGTGCCACACCCGCTTGAAAAGTCGCCCGAAAGCGCTGTTCGCTTTTGCCAGCCCGCTGTCAAGCTCCTTGTCCAGCTTGGCGTCCGACGTGATAATGCAGCCAAGGTAAGTAAACTGGTGCACTGACTTTAGTTCAGACTCGCCGATGGTGATGTGAGGAGGGCGATACACTGTCTTGGGTGCCGGCTGATGGAGGACCTCTGTCTTTTTCAGACTGACCTCGAGTCCAAAGAGCTGGGCAGCGTCTGCGAAGCAAGACGTGATGCGCTGCAGGGCTCTCTCTGTGTGTGCAACGAGGGCAGCATCATCGGCAAAAAGCAGCTCACGGATCAGATGGTCTAGGGTTTTCGTGTGGGCCTGCAGTCGTCTGAGGTTGAACAGGCTGCCATCGAGACGATACCTGATGTACACTGCATCGTCATCATCGAGGTCCACTGTGGCCTGCTTCAACATCATGCTAAAAAAGATGGTGAAGAGGGTCGGTGCCAGCACGCAGCCCTGCTTTACGCCGTTGAGAATGGGGAATGGTTCTGAGAGGTCATTGTTGAGTCTGACCTGACCTTGCTGGTCCTCGTGTAGCTGGACAATCATGTTGAGGAACTTTGGGGGACAGCCAAGTCGCTCCAGGATCTGCCACATGCCTTGCCTGCTCACAGTGTCGAACGCTTTTGTTAGGTCGACAAACGTTACGTACAGCCCTTTGTTCTGCTCGCGGCACTTCTCCTGTAGCTGTCTCAGCACAAAGACCATATCGGTGGTGCTCCTGTTTGCTCTGAAGCCACACTGGCCCTCTGGGAGTTGGTCTTCAGCGATGGCAGGTACCAGCCGATTCAGGAGCAGCCTTGCAAGGATTTTTCCAGCAATGGACAGCAGTGTAATTCCCCGATAGTTGGAACAGTCAGACTTCTCACCTTTGTTCTTGTACAGGGTGATAACGACTGCATCACGGAGATCCTTTGGTAGTGTTCCTTCCTCCCAGCAGCAGAGAAAGAGGTCATGGAGCTTGTTGTGCAGTGCTGTGCCTCCATGTTTCCAGATCTCTGGCGGTATTCCATCAATGCCTGCTGCTTTGCCACTCTTGAGCTGGTGGATGGCTGTGAGGGTCTCTTCAGCGGTGGGCGGTTCGTCCAATTCAACTTTTACTGGGAGCTGTGGGATTTGTAGGACGACTGCTTCTTGAACAGTGCGCCCAGCGCTGAAGAGGCTCTGAAAGTATTCCGACCAGCGGTTCAAGATGGAGGTATTATCTGTGAGGAGTGCCTGGCCATTCGCGCTTCGCAGGGGACTTTGTACCAGATGCCTGGGGCCATACACTGCTTTCAATGCTTCGCAGAAGCCCCTGTAGTCACCATTGTCTGCGCAAAGCTGGGTCCTCTGTGCAAGTCTGGTCCACCACTCATTCTGGAGATCTCTGAGCTTGCGCTGGAGACTGCTGCAGACGAGGCGGAAGGCAGACTTCTTCACAGGGCAGGAAGGCTGGGCTAGGTGGGCCTGATGGGCGGCTCTTTTTTTTTTTGCTAGGTGTTCCTGGATCTCTACATCGTTTTCGTCAAACCAGTCTTTATTCTTCTTTCTAGCGAAACCCAAGACTTCTGCAGAGGATTTTGCAATAGCAGTTTTCAGTTCTTCCCAAAGTGTTTCAGGGGAGGAGTTTGCTGGGTCCGCTGTGTCTTTGAGCCTGCGCTGTAAATCTGTCTGAAAGGCAGCTTTCACGTCGTCACGCTGAAGGCTCGCAACATCAAGCTTTTTCTTGGGGGGCCCCCATTTCTTGGGTTTTGGCTTGAAGTGGAGCCTGAGTTTGCAGCGGACAAGGCGGTGGTCAGTGTGGCACTCTGAGCTGGGCATCACTCTGGTGAGGAGGACGTCACTGCGGTCCCTCTGACGCACTAGGACATAGTCGATAAGGTGCCAGTGCTTGGAGCGAGGATGCATCCAGGTGGTCTTTCGACTGTCCTTTTGCTGAAAAGTAGTGTTGGTGATGACCAGTTGCTGCTCTGCACAGAACTCCAACAGTAGGCGGCCATTGTCATTGCAGTTCCCCACGCCATGCTTGCCGAGGACTCCTTTCCAGGCTTCAGAGTCCTGGCCCACTCTGGCGTTGAAGTCGCCAAGGATGATGACTTTGTCGTCTGCAGGGGTGCTCTGTATGAGGCTGCGCAGGTCAGTGTAAAACTTGTCCTTTTCAGCAGGCTCTGCCAAGAGGGTTGGGGAGTACACACTGAGAAGGGTGACGTGTTGCTGGTGTCTCAGTGGGAGGCGCATGGACATGATGCGGTCTGAATGACCCGTTGGTAGGTTTTCCAGCTTAGTCGCAATGGAGGTCTTGACCATGAAACCCACGCCTGAGAGCCGTCTTTCTGATGCAGGCCTGCCTGACCAGTAGAGGGTGTACCCAGCGCCAAGTTCTTGGAGGCTGCCTTCGTCCGGAAGGCGTACTTCGCTGAGCGCGGCGATGTCAATGTTTAACCTCCGCAATTCATGGGCAATGAGGGCGGAGCGACGTTCGGGGCGTCCGCTGTCTGCTTTGTCGAGCATGGTTCGGATGTTCCAGCATGCTACGTTGAGTCCGGTCGTGGTCGTCATCAGAGTGGATCCGTTATTCTTTCTTGTTTTTTGACCGCATGAGAAGATGCCCGTTGACCGCGGCTAGCCAACTGGGGTTGCGAGGGGACGAGCTTTGGTTAGGCCACCTTTTCTAGGCCCCTCTCCGTGTGGAGCAAGCAGTGCTGTCCCTAGAGAAGGCTGCTTGGTCGTTCAGGGTGTGCCGAGTGATGTTGTCATCCCCAGGTCAACATCAGGCGACCAATATCCTGAACCGCCTGCATGCAGGTTTGAGACTGCGGCTTCCAGTGACATCTTTCACCTGCCGTTTCGCCCCTCGCCCATCGCTACAGGACTTGGAATGGTCAGTGTCATGGTCCGTGGACGTTTCCTAAAGCCTGCGCGGTGGAGCTTTTTGGTGGAGTGCAGTGTGCGCAGTACTGGCCCCAACCTTTAAACCCTTGGTTCATCTGCCATGGCCTAGCAAGCTGGGACGATGGCATCGAGGTCCTCGGGTCGTAGGTTTTATATCAGACTGTCCTTGTCCTAGTCTCTGGCTCAAAAGCCTTCCCCGGAGACACGGGGGCTTTGATGTCAGGGGTTTCCTCCCTTAGCCTTTCCGCAGCCAAGCGGCCAGGCCTGCAAGGCAGCAGGCGACTCGTGGAGGGCGGGGTCGTCTATGTCCCGTGCAGATGTGAACATCTGCCCACTGCCCACATATAATGACATATAATGAAAAGAGAAGAATAACAGTCACAGCTGTTGACTTGTGTTTTCTGACATCAACTAACCGAAACCTGCATCCCACCTCCCTTACCCCCGCCAACCCTGCAACCACACCCTCACCTTCCTCGCTCCCACCCCTCTCGCCACCGCCTACACTCAGCCCCTAAAAAATAGCAAACATTCTGTATTTTTATATACATATCATCCTCAGTATTAAGCGCATCAGAATATCGCGAAATCAAATATAACGCGGTCATGTTTGTAGCTCCAGTGTTATACCCAGCCAGCAAAACGCCTCTGGTCGACTCCAGCCTTAGCGCGCAGGCAGTGCGCGGGCCAACTAAGGCTGGAGTCTTCCAGAGGACGTTTTGCTGACTGCGTGTTATTCCTTCATAAACCATGTACGTTTAGCGCCACATTAATGCCAACGCTAGCATGACGTGGCTTCAGTAAGCACTGGGACCCTCGGGCCGACGTCGGCCAAAGGACCTCTGCTTACTGGGGTCTCAATGTTATGGCTCCCAACTATAGCGAGCATAAAAAAAAAATCCATTATTTTATTACGGCGTTCTGTGATTTTCGAGAAGGTGGAAAGTGTGAGCGTATAACTTGAACTTTGTTTATTTGCTTAACACCTGCTGGGATCGTTTATTGTTTATGTTTCCCGGATGCTTAAGATGAATCATGAAGTGTTTTGCTCTAACAGCTCGAAAAGAAAAGGTCAGTAACGCGCGCAGACTCTCATGAATACGCTGTATTCACAGTTTACGGCGTGGAAATGTTGGAGCGACCAGCTGCTAGGCAGGATATTCACTGCTGAAATTCAGACAAGAACCCAACAGAGAAAGAAACACGATTAGATAAGACAGGTACATCACAATTTATTAACACATTCTAAACCAGGACCGAAATCTCCAAGTTTTGAAGTTGAAGGACTGTATTACAAGTTTCGAGACAGATCGAGCATGATAGTTCAAGGGTGGTGCCAGAATAGCTTGGTGCCAAGCAATAGCTTGGCGCCAAGCTATTCTGGCACCACCCTTGAACTATCAAGCTCGATCCATATCTTGATGTGGCGTGTCGGGGCTGGATGAGCTAATATTTTGGGTAAATGCCCTTTTTCAAAATAGTCAAACAAACAAGCATTAAATTCAGTCGCCACTTGTCTTGTCAGCCGACAAGACAAGGAGCGACCTGCTATGCCTCTTGCTGCTGGGTTGGCGTGACTGACCTCACTGTGTCTGAATAGTTTCAGACAGGGTACGAAGATTATGTGATCGGTGTTGTGCAGTTTGCGTCGCTTTCAAAACATTTGCTATTACCGGAGGAAGATTGCTATTAGTCTTCAAAACACTGCATGCTGCAAACCTCTTGACCTCCCATATTTAAGAAACAAATGTAAAACAACACTTCTATGCGTGCTGATTTATGATCGGTCTCTGTCTCTTGAGGATCTACGCACTAACTGATGGAATACCTTCACTGACGCGGTACACGTAAAAAAGGTGATTTGCGCACATGCAGTTAGCGGATAATGGATCAGTAACGGCAATCAAGTTTGAATAGGCGCCGGTAAGGGAGGCAACTGTGCTGTCTGTGACGGCGCATTTACTTTCCTTGCTGGCGCCTATCCTTACCTAGTTTTCACCTTCCATTAGCTTAGCACGTGAATCTAACACTAAAACAATTTGGTTTTGGGGCGGACAGATGCAATCTCTTCTTGTAAAATTGATGGAGACAGCAGTTGCAGCCTTACATTACACCTAGTAAACGGAGATGTATTCACATTAAATTAGCAAAATAAACGAAAGGTACTGTCGCCTGTTGCCGGCGTTTCGGTCCGGGCTTATCTGCCTCCTCTGAGAACCATTTACGCAAAACAAAAAGAGAGCACACTGCGAGAAGGAGAGAGAGGGGGGGGGGGGGGAAAGGAAAATAAAGAAGATACATAGAAAACAATAGAAAACAAACAATGGTCACCGGAATTTCTAATTCAGTGACTTATCATATGTTGTCATTTTTTTTTTTTTTACAACCGCAGCACAAGATGAAGCAACAGCAGCAACAACAACTGCACCAGCAACTACATCGACAACAAAAACAAAAACAACTATGACAGCACGACAGAAAGGTAAATGAAATAGTACATCATGTCTGCGCTAAGGCGATATGTTCCAGGGCGGATTTTGATCGATACAATGAGTTCCCAATGTTGTCCTGCCTTGACCTTATGACTTTTCTGCCCTTTTTTTTTACAAGTCACACGTAACAGAGTTTTGGTTGTGCGCATCGGGGAATTTTTTTTTTCTGTACAAAGAAGAAAATGAACAGAAAAGTTATTCAAAATTCATAAGTTTCCCATTGAGCCCTGACGATATACAGCAGGAGATGGGTCGACCATGATAATTCAAGGATAGTGCCAGATTAGTTTGGCGCCTGTCGTTAGATGACGCCCCCAAAATTTGGGAAATACGGCCTTCGGGCTAAATGAATTAAGTGAACACCTTTGTCCTGCATTATTGTATTATAAAAATATACTTGCATTATTTCAACATTTTTTACACAGTAGATATTGCAGACTGTTAACCATTCTTGCAGCATGCCGCTTTAATGTGGCTGGAAGTCAGAAAGAAAAAACAAAACACATATATTTACAACGTTTCCGAACCTGAACTCATCGAAGTTAAAAACAGAACATTCCGCTAGCAGCATACATCAAAAGGCAATTTGGCAGACGCAGTACTTGAAATGCCAGAGCTGAACCCCTTGTACCTTCCTTGCTCTAAGAACCAGTGAGGTATGCACAGTTAAAGAAATTAATCCGGTCAATGTCGGCAAGAGACATAGATTCTCATGGGCCCCTGCTAAAGAGGGACTCATGAGAATCTCTTCCTGTTGCGGATGACAAAGTAATTTGTAGACGGTAGCTTAAGGCGCTCTGCTCCGCGGTGGACTTTCATTTGCTAAAATTTGCCGATTTAATGGGTTGTCTTGCCTCAACTAAGACCCTTCTACTTTTTTCCCTCAAAATCCACGTGAGCAACACACCTAACAGTGGTTTTCTGCTGCTCCTTGTGCGCAATGGTAAAACTCGCCTACGTAGAAAAGAGAAGAAGAGCATTTTTCGAATTCAAATTTCTTAAGATAAGTTGGCGCACTTACCTTGAATCATTGAAAGACATATTAGACACATTTGTTATTGCCTGGAGTAGGTGCCTTTAACCTATAACATTCGTTTGTCGAAATCAAAGGCCTTTCTGAACTTTTTCTTTTACGTGTGTTGGAGGTCGAGTTCTCTGGTACGAACAAGGTCCAATAAAAAAATCTTTGCTACTATACGTAAATAATAATAATAATAATAATAATAATAATAATAATAATAATAATAATAATAATAATAATAATAATAATAATAATAATAATAATAATAATAATAATAATAATAATAATAATAATAATAATAATTACGGTATTTATAATGCGCTTATCTTATAATAATTATAACTCTAAGCGCGCACTCACAACTCATTCACGCATGTGCACGCTTTTAACAGACTCGCAAACCACAAAATTTTAATACGTTACGACAATCAGCGTGGAGTGTGGTGGCGTTACAGTGCTAGAACTGTTCAAAGAGGTGAGTTTTGAGGGCGGACTGGAAGGAGGAGGGAGAGGTTTTCTGACGGAGAGAGAGTGGGAGAGTGTTCCAGGTGGATGGACGTGTACCTATTCTCACTGGGATTGTGAAAAGCAGTTGCAATATGTAGGTAGCAATAACAAAGGCAGGGCAAGCATTGAGAACCCGCTTTATAATCGAATTCTACTTGGACAGAATTGCAAAGATAAGGTCACTTTTAGCGGCTTTTTAAAGTCTTGTCCATTTCCTCAGGCGAAAAAAGCAGCGAGCTCAGTAAAGATAGCAGAAGGGAAACATTTTGTCGAAGCCCTGCAGAAAATTAAATGTTAGTTGCCCTTCCTAACAACTACTACCTTTGAACTCATTCGAGACGTGTCTCCTCCGGATACGCCGCATAAGCCGCGTATCCGGAGGAGACACGTCTCGAATGAGTTAATAAAAAATGAAATGTAGATAAAAATGACAAGTGATTTGCCGGTGGTCACAGATTATGTTTCTGATATCTGTGTAAACTCAACGCCAAAGAGCATTACTCTCTAAGTAATACAGAAACAAAAAAAAAAAACTATCAGCAAGAGGCATATATATTCATGAGCCCCTGCAACTGCGGGGGCTCATGAAGATCTATGTCTCTTGCCGGAGAATCGTGTTCAGCTTTTCCCGGCTATCAAGGGCTTAACTCTTTGGCTGTCGGCAGCGCGTTTGGTCGAGTGATTCCTGCAGGAATCACCTGGACAAAACGTGATACCGACATAAACCTTATCATGACAGGGCAAAGATTCTTATCAACCCTGAAGTCGTGAGCAGGGATCCTCATGAGCCCGTGCTACGGAGGTTCTTGAAGATCTATGCCTCCTGCAGATGAAAAGGTAATTTCACGTGCACTGTTGGCAAGCGTTTCAAAAGCGACTTTGTTTGAAAGCGTCATTCGCTGGTCGTAGTTTTGCACGTGTGAAGTGACAAACCGCGACTAGCGATAAGTGATAATTATAGGATAGATTAGCGTGCTTTTTGCTTTCCTTTTTTGTGACATGTTTACCGTTTTCCAGTATCTCTATTGTGCGTGCAGGCGTCGGTGCTGTTTACAGTATGGGCACCTGCATGCATAAAGGGTTAACATTTTCCACGTCAAGCCGCCCACTCCTTGTTTTACTCCTCTCTCTCTCTCTCTCTCTCTCTCTCTCTCTCTCTCTCTCTCTCTCTCTCTCTCTCTCTCTCTCTCTCTCTCTCTCTCTCTCAGTCTCTCTCTCTCTCTCTTAAGTAGCATAGCAAGGACAGATTGTAAAAAAAAGGCCTGCGCGCCTAATATCTCAATCCTTGGAAAATAAAGTTTCGTTCGTTCGTTCTCTCTCTCTCTCTCTCTCTCTCTCTCTCTCTCTCTCTCTCTCTCTCTCTCTCTCTCT
>BTPG01000006.1:54978534-55091034 GCA_036245525.1 Semisulcospira habei
TGGCATGCGCGCCAGTGCATTACCCACCTTACCGCTGACGTCAGTGATTCGGAGCGACACCTGTCGGTCGTCAAGACTTATTGTTCTTTCGTACGCCATTTCTTCAGTTTCCGCAAACTCCGACAGGAATCGTCGAGTCAAAAATCGCACAGCTAAAGCTGAAATGACATAAAGAACAAAATTAGGAAGGTAGATGATGATCATGATGATGATCATGATGATGATGGTGATGATGATCATGATGATGACGATGAAGATGATAATAATAATTTTATGGCGCAAAATCACTGGGAACCATACTCTTAGCGCCTCTCAATACATCTGTTCTCGAAAACGGTAGTCAATGAGTACGACTCATATTATATCCTCCTTGATGATTGACACTGATGATTGAAATGGAGTCCGACTTATGGCAAACTCGCCCTAGCCAATTCGGAAGAAAGCTATAGTGTCGATCTTGAACGAGACGTTGAAGGTCGAAATTGTAGTGGGTGAATTCGACTGATTACAAACTGGCCTCAGCCAAGTTTCGACCAATATGAACTGAACCAGAATCATGGTGTCGACCACGGACGAGATATATTGCTATTCGAAAATTTTGTAAGAAAACCATAGTGCCGATCTTGAACGCGATAGTCGAAATTGTAGTGGATGAATTTGATTCATGACAAACTTACCCCAGCCAAGGTCTGACCACGATAAACTTGACCAGAATCATGGTGTGGACCATGGACGGCTGGTCGAAACTATTCTGGACGTGTTCGACTCATGGCAAATTCGCCCAAGTCAAAATTTGAGCATGATGATGGTGGTGCCACATTGGTCAAGAAAACATTAATTTATAGTTGGAATGTTAGTGGAGGAGTTCAACTAATGACCAACGCGCCCAGCAATGTTTTGACTATGATAAACTCGACCAAAATGACTGCTGCTTAACTCATTTTGCCCGCAACACACCACAGCAAGATATGGTTCGACCATGATAGTTCAAGGGTGGTTGCAGAATAGCTTGGCGCCTATAGGCCTATAGGCGCCAAGCTATTCTGCCAACACCCTTGAACTATAATGGTCAATCTGTCCCCTGAATTGTAATGCAGTCCTCAGAGGATAACTCCAAAAAGTGGGTATTTCGTATCTCGGGCACAATGAGTTAAGTGATTCATTCATTCATTCATTCATTCATTCATTCATTCATTCATTCATTCATTCATTCATTCAGCCATTCACTCACAGAATGAATCACATGACGACAGAAACATAGAAGGAAAGAAAACAGACAAACACTAAAAGGGGGGAAATTACATAGAAGACAGACAATCAGCGACTTCAAAAACACATTTAATAATCAATCGTTTGCGTTTGCACTTTTGCGTAACAAAGAGATATGTCGTTTGGAGGCTGGCATCACATCAAAAGAACAGTTTGGCATCATTCTCTTTTACTGAGTGATCTCTGATTTAAAAACTTATCGAGGGTGTGGTCGCTATTTGAGTGCTGGTCTGTGATTTTGGACCTTACGGACGACAGTTTGCAGCACGAACAAACATATATTTGATTACCACTCCGATTACTTTGCTATCAAGAAGTGTGATAGGAACTTCACAAAAAGTTAAGAAATCTTTAACGCTGTATGTTTTTAAATATGTCTTCTGTGGTGTTGTTCATGAAATGTTGCATAATAATAATAATAATAATAATAATAATAATAATAATAATAATAATAATAATAATAATATAGAAAGTGAATTTTTCAACTAAAGTGCTCAGTTGGACAGATAAAATATGAGTTTTAACTCCTTCACTGCCGAGAAACAGAGAGCACAATCAAACTGCAAGGGACACAGATCCTCATGAGCCCCCGCAGTTGCGGGGGCTCATGAGGATCCATGTCTCTTGCTAACACCGCTTTGTTTCTTGAACGGTTGGGGTTCTTTAGCGTGGAATTACCAAAGAGTTCAGGAACGCCATCTGCCTCTGCTATTAGTGAAGGGTTTGACGAACTTTATTTTTCATCAGTGGACCTGAACACGAGTGATTTTATTATTTTTTTAAATTTAATTAATTAATTTATTATTATTATTATTATTATTATTATTATTGTATTTTTTTTCGGAACGGGAGGCATGATTTAATTTCTTTAAGGGTATAATAATTTAACTTATTTATGAAAACACTTAAATCTCAGATTTCACGTCATCACAGAAAGAAGTCCCATATCTTGTGTTTGACGAAACCTGTTATGATTATTTTTTTTATTACGTCATACTTGAAGTTGTCTTCTTTTATTGTTTCTTCACTCTTCTCTCTTCTTTTGTGGTTCCAAACTGTGACAACTCTCTTCCGGATTCGTCACGTACGGTGACGTGAAACGCACAATGACGTCAGCTACTGCAATCGTGGATTATTAAGGTCTGTCTCCGCCTCTAATTACCATGATGTGCTTGAATCAAATAAATAAATAAATAAGTAAATACATAAATAAATAAATAATAACTAAATAAATAAATAAATAAACAGATAAATGAAATACTAAACTGGTCAGACGCCTTGGCGTGGGACAGCATAGGCTTTATCTCACATGTGAATTTAGACATGGTAGTATGCATATGCCCCTGAAAAGGCACAGTTGTATACAAAACCCTTTGTTTTCATCACTACGTCACACCACCAATCCCTTTAGCTTAAACTGTACCACTGATCGAGCTACAAAAATCCTTGTAGCGAAAAATGGCGGTCTTATTGTAGCCCTCTTTGTGACGCATCTTGGATGCGAATTTTGTTCTATAAAAGATCAACAAAACGTTCTAAAGTAAAAGGTCGCTTAGATTGATTGTACATTGCTTAACGTCCCGACAGCAACAAGGCTTTCTCAGAGTTGTTCGAAAAAATTAGCACACTACTGGAGATGACAACGTTATGAAATATTTTAAATTACGTCATAAGTGTATTATGAATAAATGTATATTCCTTTGACGTCAGTCGTGTCTGGCGTGATCCAGGTCGAAGATTTCTTCTACGAAAATTGTGGAGAAATGAAAACAAATAAGTTGTTGGTAGCAGGGGCTTACTGCACGGACGCTTGTAGGCCTTCAGGAGGTCAAAAGAACCATTGTACCCCTCAGGCGTTCGGCCTTCGGGGTACAATGGTTCCTTTTACCTCCCTCAGGCCTACAAGGGTCCGTGTAGCAAACCCTTGCTACCAATAACTTATAATTATTAGACCCTACCCCCACTCCTTTCTGCATTATTGCTGTTTTCTTTTTGTTTCTGTTCGACTAGCCATTTCTTTGCAAACCACTCGAGAAAAACTGAACACCGCCCAAGAGCAAGAGGTATAGATCCTCATGAGCCCCCGCATCTGCGAGGGCTCATGAGGATCTATGCCTCTACCTGATACCACTTTTTGTTGATTTCTTTCTTCTTCTTTTTTTTTTTTTTTTTTTTTTTTTTTGACAGCTGGAACTTTTTCAAAGCTTCTAATTAACAAAAACTGCAGAAACACAATCTGCATAAGCTGGCGGTGGTGGGGTTAAGACGTTTTGAGGCAGTCCAGACCAAAAAGGTGACTGCCACAAATGTTTTCATCCAGCTTCAATCTGTTTAACCCTTGCACTGCCATTCTTTGTCTCTGAAACCACAGTAGACTCGCTGCGAATAACCTGGTGTGCTTGAGTCATAAGGGAGTGAATAAGGCCAGTATGAGGAATAGATCCCCGCGAGACCCGCAAACGCAGGGGGGGGGGGGAGGGGAGGAAGGGGGGGGGGGCGGGCTCGTGATGATCTATACCACTTGCATATCAAGGTAGTGAATCGGTTAAATCCGTGGGTTCAAAGGCCTTGACATTTCGTACAGACCCTCATAGCTCGAAACTGTTATGTTCGCTTGTTAGTCTAGTGTTTCGTTTATCACGTTGTTCCAGACATTTCACTAGATCCAATTAGGAGGGTAAATATAGATATCGTTACACAAGCACATGCAACCTCAAGACAGTTTTACCGTTAACGCTGCCTCATGTGATATGAGGGGAAAGATAAATTTAATTTTTGCGTTGTTGGTTGTCTTTCAGCTTGTACCTCAACTATTTGTGTTTTTTTTTTTTTAAAGCAGACAACATCACAATGCACAGTAATTAGGTGTATTTGAAATGGCATATGTGTGTAGGAAATGAATATTTACGTAAACGTTCTTGAGAAAGAGAGAGAGAGAGAGAGAGAGAGAGAGAGAGAGAGAGAGAGAGAGAGAGAGAGAGAGAGAGAGAGAGAGAGAGAGAGAGACAGACAGACAGACAGACAGACAGACAGACAGACAGACAGACAGACAGACAGACAGACAGACACAGACACAGACACAGAGACAGCGAGACAGAGAGAGACAGATTGAGAGAGACAAAGAGACAGAGACAGACAGACAGACATACAAAGAGTAGAAAAAAAATCACTTACCTGACTTCCCCACGCCCTCCTGTCCCAGAATAATGATGTGCACTGGCACCTTCACGCTAGCCTCTGATGACGCACGCATCACGCCACCCTAGCTTTTGTCTCTGATGACTTCTTTGTTCTTTTCGAATGACTCAGTACTGTCTCTTATTGCGTCTTACCACCGTTTGAATGACATCCCTCGAGCACCGTCTCTGATTACGTACTGGATTTTGCTCTGTTGAATGAACTCTCTGATGACGCCTTACTTCTGCTTCAGCGTCTCTGGTGACGATTTTCTTTAGGCGGAATGACGTCACTCCGATGTTGTTTTTAATGACTTACTGGTCTTACTTCTGTTTAACTATCGTCACTTTGACATTGTCTCTGATGACGTCGTCGCTGAACTTGAGTGACGTCACTCAGTACTGTCGATGAAAAAGTGCTCGCGTTTATTCTGGTGAATGACCTTTACGTACTCGAGTGCGTGTATGCTGTGTAGGAAGGGTGCTGGTTATTTTCGGAAAAAAAAAATCAGCATCCTCCCGTACATCACATATGCACATGAGCCTCAATGACTTCACTCGGTAGTGTCAATGATTAAGCACTGTTTATTCTGGTTGGCCTCATTAATCCTCATTTGGCATCATTAATTGCCTCATTAGGTACTCGAGTCCTTTTATTCTGTGAGGGGGAATGCTTGTTGTTTTATAAAAGTTCTTCCTACACACCTTTATCAAGTTTAACTCATTGACACTGCTGAGAAAAAAGTCAATACGACCCAGCTGCACAAGACATAGATCCTCATGAGCCCCCGCAGTTACGATAGCTCATAGGGATCTATGTCTCTTGCTATACCACTACTTTAAATCCATGTTTCTGGGATGACGTTGGCTCTTTGAAGCTGAATTAACTCATTGTACCCTAAGGCCGAAATCCCCAAATTTTGCCGTTGTCCTCTGAAGACTGCAATGCAGTGCGGGACACAGATCGACCATGATAGTTCTAGGGTGATGCTAGAATAGCTTGGCGCCCATAGGCGCCAGGCTATTCTGGCATCACCCTTGAACTATCATGGTCGATCCATATCTTGCTGTGGTGTGTCAGGAGTAAAATGAGTTATCAAAGATTTCAGAAACACTGTCTACGTCCACACGCAGTGAAGGAGTTAGTGAAAGTTCCCACAGAGATTGACCATTTTATATCTTTGTGTACTAACCAGAGGATTGTTAACCCTTTGGCTGTCGTTAGCGTTTTTTTTTTTTTTTTTTTTGTCCTGGTGACTTCTGCAGGAATCACTTCGACAAAATGCGCTACCGACTGTCCAAGAGTTAATATGTACAGTGTGATAGCACAGGCATACCGCTGTACTCATTAGTTTAAATTAATTTTGTTTTCATCCCTACGTCACACCACCAATTCCTTTAGCGCAAACTGTACCACATGACCGAGCTACAAAAACCCTTGTAGCGACAAATGGCGGACTTCTTGTAGCCCTCTTTGTGACACATCTTGGATGCGAGTTTTGTTCTATAAAGATCACCAAAACGTTCTAAAGTAACAAGTTACTTCGAAAAAACAAGCACACTGCTAGAGATGGTAATGTCATGAAATATTTTAAACTACGTCACAAGTCTGTTATGTATATAATGCATATTCTTTTGACGTTTGTCACGTCTGGCGTGATCCAGGTCGGAAGATTTTTTCTTGATTTCCTTTACGAAAATTGTGAAGGAATGAAAACAAATACGTTATTGGTAGCAGTGGCTTGCTTCACGGACCCTTGTAGGCCTTCGGGAGGTCAAAAGAACCATTGTACCCATCAGGCCTTCGGCCTTCGGGGTACAATGGTTCTTTTGACCTCCCTCAGACCTACAAGGGTCCGTGTAGCAAACCCTTGGTACCAATAAATTATAACATTTTATTCAAAGAAACGAATTACAGACCCAATGTTTAAAGAAAATAAACTATTTTACAAAAATTAACAGTAACATCAGTTCAATGATGATGATGATGATGATAATAATAATAATAATAATAATAATAATAATAATAACAATACTAATAATAATAATAATAATAATAATAATAACAGCAAAATAACAACAATATACCAATACTAATGCTGCACTAGATAGGCAAAAAAGAGCGGGTCCATTTTTGTGAACAGTGTGATTTTCCCTGTAATACTTTGCATACATCGCTTTACCCAAAAATGACTTTAGCTTACAGTCTTTTGCTTTGCTAGAGCACAATGCCTGGTATGATTATTACAAAGACATGACTTACGAAAAGTGTTTCAAAACACTGCACGCCGGAGTGTTCTTGACAAAATGAATTCCTTCACTAGGTATACGTAGAGAACACTTCTGTCGGATAAGTTGGAAGCTCACAAAATCACCAGTCACATTATCATCAAAGGGCGTATTGCTGCAATGCGAAAGTTTGGCTCTCAACTGTTGAATGTATGCTGTTAGAAACCAAACACAGAATTTGTTCCATTGCGCTAAAGCGATCACCTCCGCAGGCTTTAACCCATTCAGTGCCGAGAAAATGTGAACACCAACCAACTGCAAGAAGTATAGATCCTCAAGAGCCCCCGCAACTACGGGGGCTCATGAGGATCTATGCCTCTTGCTGAAGACGCTTTAAATCCATGTTCCTGAGACAGCTAGAGGTTTTTAGGTGTTCGAATTAACAAAGACTGCAGAAACACAGTCTGCATCAGCTGGCTTTGAACGGGTTAATTGCATTGGTTAAAATTGCCTATACAACGCTAGCCATTTGCATGAGCGAGCTTAGTCCTGCACCAGCCATTAAGCTTGTCTTCCTTAGTGGTTGTTGCAGGACAAAGCTCGCTCATGCAACTGGCCGCCCTGGGTTGTCAATGTTCTTAAATAAGACTTTCTAGTTTCCTTTTATTTTCCTATTTCTTGCAGTAGTTCGCTTAACTCATTCTACCCCAGACGCACCACAGAAGTTCTTCTCTTCCGATCCTTTGAACGTAGAAGAGTTCCGCCGACGAACAAAGCAGCAGTAGAACAGCTCGGTTACGTGTGCCAATCAAAAGTATTGTAAAAGGAAGACAAACAAGGCTTAGTGGAGGCAACACAACCTCGAAAACACGTTGTATCGGAAAATTGTGTCAGTCAAAGCCCTCCATAAGCAGTGTGTTCTGATTTGAAGCGCTGAAAGCATACGTACGTATATGATCCAATGCCAGTGAGTTACAGTCCTAAACAACAGATCAATCTCTGCAGACTCCGCTGGTACGATATTGTTTCACAGGGTTGTAGTCAGCAGGCAAGTGTTCCTGGCGAACAGTCCTTGTTGAACTGTCTGAAACATATGTAGCTTGTCACAGACGCCCAGGGCTTATTTAATCCCTTATCTGCCGGAAAAATACTAACACCATCAACTGCAAGAGACATAGATCCTCATGAGCCCCCGCAGTTGCGGGGGCTCATGAAGATCTATGCCTCTTGCTGACACCACTTGGTATCTTGGGCGCTGAGTGAAGAGGCATTTCAGAAACACAATCTCACAATCCATATTCGTTGAAGGGTTTAACAGTCTGAAAGCTCAGTACTGTGTCATATGGCTCCTTGTAGTATACAGTACAATTAAACCTGTCAAGGCAACCACCTTTGTAAAGCAACCACCTATCTAAGTAGACCATCCATGTTTTGTCCCCATGATATTCTTTCTGTTACTCAGATGATTCGATCTGTGAAAGGCGTCCACCTCTCCAAGATGAACCACTTGGAGAGCCGCTTGCGTGATCGCTGTACACAGGTTTGGCTGTATTACGCAGGAGTGTACTCAGTGATACATGTAGTTCACAGCGCTTGGTGCAACCTGTATCCAAAACCACACATCACTTAGAAGCTCCACGCAGAAAACAGACACCTATTTCGACACACGCGTGAATCTATTGGTGTCTAGACCCCCACAATAATGACGTATTTACCAGGATCTGGTCGTGCTCTGTTCGACAGTCATGAAATAATTATCACCAGTTCCGGTTCTGTACAGTCCAGGAAGCAAACAACATTCACACACTCCTTGTTCTCTGGGTTAACCCCTTCGCTGCTGGTGATCACGAATTTCGCGTCTGAAATGTCTGCGCACATACTGACCGACACTGATTCGCGTGAAGAAAGCAGATCAAAATGGGACAAGCGTAAGCATGAACAACACAGGGATGACAATAGACATAAATCCTCATATGCCCCCGCAACTGCGGGGGCTCATGAAGGTTTAATGTCTCTTGCAGTAGGTATCGGTCGATCTGCACTGGCAGTGAAGGAGTTAATGACACGATCTGTATTTTGAGCTGTTTTAGTTCAGGTTTGAATTCATTTTCATTTCATCTGGACGATCCCACCAACGACTGGGATTTTCCTGTAGACCAAACAGGGAAGAGAAACAAAGAAGCACGCCTTAACCCATATCATACTAAGGCTAAAAGTTTAAATTTGTACACTGCCATATGCAAGCTACATTATAGTACTTACAGATAAGGATATAGACCAATGGCTTTAGTTCAAGGGTGGTGCCAGAATAGCTTGGCGCCTCGAGGCGCCAAGCTATTCTGGCACTACCCTTGAACAATTTTAGTCAAACTTATTTCACACACTGTGTATTCCGAATGAAAAGGGTTAAGCCCATTATTGCCAAGCAAAATTGAATGCGATCCAACTGCATATGCAGGAGCTCATGAGGATCTATGTCTCTATCTGACAACGCCGTGTGTCCATGTTCCTTGGACGCCAGGGGCCGTTGAACTAACAAAGATTTCAGAAACACACTGACTTGCGACCACTGAAAGTGAAGAGGTTAAAATGCAATGTGGGTGGACGGATTGCCTAAAGCCTTTGTCAGTGATACAAAGGATCCCTGGCTCAGATAAACATCGGTTTGGTGAGCCCGCACACGCAACCTTCATATCCTTTGCACTTGAAAACCAATGCAGACGTTACTGGAAGGATATTTGGATGCCAACCGACTCCGTACCTGTTTCAGTGGCCCACCTGCGTTCAAGCTAGCACGCGCTTATTTCAGCTGCTCTTGAAAAGTTACTCCCGTAGCTCTAAGATCACACTCGAGAGAATCATTTACAAAATATGAACATCGCGTATATTGTAATCAGTTTTAGAGCCATGTTTGGGTGATTCAATTCAGGGGAGGGGGGATCTTTAACTCCTTCAAGACGTGCCGCATCCGGATTCGCGGCTTTACGCCGCGAATCCGGATGCGCACGTCTCAAAAGAGTTAAAGAGGCCTGCTCAGGCAACAAAAAAGAAGTTCATAATTCAAAATATAATCTTTTGTTAATGTTGTGAATATGCCTTACAATAATAATAGGAGAAAGTGCCAACTTAACTTATGAAGTTTGAATGTTGAAATGTTATATTTGCTCTAAATGGGCAGTAGAAAACATCTGTTACTTGTGCCTCTAAATGCGCATTGTGAAAAGAAGTGTTGAAACCCATTCAGCCTGACGCTCTACAGCATGAGATGGGTCGACCCGGCATGACGATTCAAGGGTAGTGAGAGATTAGCTTGGCGCCTGTTGGTGCATAGTCATTAGATGACGCCTCCCAAATTCAGTTGGGAAATACCAACGTCGGGCTGAATGAGTTAACTGAGTTTGGACAACTTTGAGAAACCGTTGTATCCGCACATTTTAACAATCAAGCCAGCCGAGGAGCAGATCGCTTTAAATTTACATTAAACGAATACCTTTTACACTCTTCCCCCGAGGGAAAAATTACTCGCGTTTTCAACTCTTCACACAACTTTCCTCTTTTTTTAAACACGAGGAGGCTGATATGGTAAAAAGATAAACACGTTGGAAATCTTCCATTCAGAATCACGCCCTTGATGTGCGCAAACCTTTTGAATAAATCACGTCCTAGATCGGGGCCTGATCTAGTCCTGTCTAACAGCATGTACAGTTAACCCGTACAGCCCTAACACGTTAATACAGGATGCGGCCGACCATGATATTTCAAGGGTAGTGTCGGAATAGCCAAAGGCGCCAAGCTATTCCGATACTACCCTTAAAATATCATGGTTGCTTCGTCTCCATAACTTTGAACCATATCGCTGAGGCCGAGCTATGTCAAAAGTTTGGTAAGTTCGTTCTCAGGGGTTAATGGTTGAGTTAACCACAGTAAAATGTTTCTCAAGTTGAGGATATTAAATACCTATCATCTGGAAGCAATAGGCGTAGATTCTCATGAGATCCTGCTGCCCCAGGGGCTTATGAGAATCTACGCCTATTCAGATGGACCGGTCTAGTTCCTCTCAACAAATTTCCACCTTGCAACCAGACACGTGTGTAAATGAGTCCGCCTGAGATCGCCTCACTAAGGGCACAATTTCTCATGAGCCCCTGGGGATATACTGAAATAAGGCCTGATCTCAGCGAGCAAGAAGCATAGATTCTCATCAGCCCCTGCTGCTGGAAAAGCTCATGAAAATCTGTATCTCTTAGATGCGCCGATTTAGTTCCGGTGCACACTTGAAACAAATTTCCGCCAAGCTAACAGACACGGATATGAATGTTATTGCCAGCAAGAGGCATAGACTTAGATCTGTAAAAGCAAGAGGCATAGATTCTCA
This sequence comes from Semisulcospira habei, assembly GCA_036245525.1. Lineage (NCBI taxonomy): Eukaryota > Metazoa > Mollusca > Gastropoda > Semisulcospiridae > Semisulcospira > Semisulcospira habei. Next base: position 54,989,584 of record BTPG01000006.1, read on the forward strand.
GCCATGCAAATCTGTGCCTCTTGCAGATGCCCAGATCAGGCATTCCTACCAGCCACTCGGTAAGCTGCTGTGGTTCAGGCAAATCTTTCCCGCTCAGTGTTGCAAATGGGCCGATTGAACGTTTGTAAACAAATTTCCAGCCTTCCGCTGGTAGCAGACGAGCATGGTAGCTCACTGGTTGCCTCCTTCGATTTGCTACCGCTGTTCAGCGCTGGCGAATCGAGGGAGACAGCCAGTGTTGTACGACCCGCGTGTTTGAACTATCTCAGAGCAGGAAGCCACGGTCTGTTCAGTCAGTGCGTGTAGAATTTTTGGCTACAAATGACTCCACAAGCTGTTGGGCTGGGTTACAGGGTTCCCTAGCCGATTGATAGCCGATGCCGGATCTAGCCTATGACGCACGGGCCAGAATCACAAATCAGAACACCTATCAATTTTCGTGATTAGCAAAATTTATTCATAGGCAGATCCCCTTAGGCGATTGACTGGATTATGAAGACCTCTACAGCTCAGAGAAGAAATGGAATCCAGTGGACACCTTGGAAGCAGCTAACTGACCTGGACTTCGCAGATGACTTGGCCCTACTATCACACACTCAGCAGCAGATGCAGGAGATGACAACCAGAGTAGCAGATACCTCCGCACAGCTTGGTCTCAATATTCACAAAGGCAAGAGTAAGATACTCAAGACAAACACAGCCACCACTAACCCGATTAAGCTTGACAAAGAAGCACTGGAGGAGGTGGATGCCTTTACTTATCTGGGTAGCGTCATCGACAAACAGGGAGGCTCAGATACAGATGTCAAGCAAAGGATAGGGAAAGCACGAACAGCATTTATACAATTGAGAAACATCTGGAGATCCAAAGAACTATCAACCAAGACCAAAGTCAGGATCTTCAACACCAATGTCAAGGCAGTTCTTCTATACGGAGCAGAAACTTGGAGAACAACAGTTGCCATCACAATGAGAATACAAGTCTTCATTAACAACTGCCTGCGCAAGATCCTAAATATCAATTGGCCAGAGACCATCAGCAACAACGAACTCTGGAATAGAACCAACCAGCTGCCTGCAGAAGACGAAATTAAACAACGACGTTGGAGATGGATAGGGCACACCTTACGTAAGCCAGCGGACAATATCACCAGGCAAGCCCTAACATGGAATCCACAGGGCACGCGGAAAAGAGGCAGACCAAGAAACACATGGCGCCGGGAACTGGATGCAGACATTAAGACCATGAAGATGACCTGGAACCAAGTGGAAAGGAGAGCCCGGGACAGAGACTCTTGGAGATCCTTTGTAGGCGGCCTATGTCCCAGTAGGGGTGCAAGGCATAAGTGAAGTGAAGTGAAGTGAGATCCCCTTCTGCTTCTTCTCATATGAATGGAACGACAAGGGCGGATCTGGAGATTGTTGTTGTAGTTGTTGTGTTGTTGTTGATGTTGTTGTTGTGTTTTCTTTTTTGTTTGTTTATTTGTTTGTTTGTTTTGTGCTTTTTTTTTTGCTTTTTTTTTTTTTTTGCTTTGTCTTTTTTTTAAGGGGGAGGGGTGGGGGAGGAGGGCGACAGGGAGTGGGGGTTGCGGCAAAGGGGGGTGGGGGGTGGTGGTGGTGGAAAGGTAATAAAAGGCAATGATAGCCACATTCACGTGTTGATCATTTCATAATCGACTACAGCATCAGACTTCCATCACCTCTACAACAGGCAGCAAGAATAATATTTCCACTACCATACCAATTGTAGAGGTGATCGCCTGTTTGGGCGGGCAGCTAATCCGCTGTTCTCATTAAAACACGTACGACTTTGACCCTAGTACTTCCGATTTTCTGGAATCGTCTTTTACCATAAAGAATAATTGTGACCCACCCCCACCCCACCCTCTCTGCCCCCTCCTCCACCCCGTTTTGAGAAAGAATTGACCCGCCTCTGAATGAGTGTAGTCTATGCATTTGAATGTAGTTTAGCAGGGCAGCATGTAAGACAGACGCTCTTTGTATACGTGCTTGTATATCATCTGAAACGAGCATAAGCGTGAAAAAATACATTAAAAATCAGAAATGTTCTGACGCGAACCTCATGCACTGTCCTTCCTGCAAGTCATCATTATCTTCTTCAAAAGTCCACACAGGCTGCCAGCCATGTAGGTGATCTGTGCGTTATTGTTTGCATTTGACATTTTCTCTGTGAGGAAGCCGTTGCTTTTTTTTTTTTTTTTTTTTTTTTTTTTTTTTAGGGCGGGGAGGGGGGTGGGGGGGAGATTTAACTCCTTAACCGCCGGGGCAAGAAGCACTATACCCAACTGCAAGAGACATAAATCCTCATGAGCCGCCGCGAATGCGGGGGCTCGTGAGGATTTTTGTCTCTTGTTAGTTCTGTTTTATTCTTGCATATTTTGTGTCCCATTTACATTTATTCGTTTTTCACGGGAATTCTGTCAGTGTGCAAGGCGCTTCAGGCGCGAAATTCGTGATCACTGGCAACGGAGGGGTTAATTGTGATGCGTGTTGGTCTGTGACTTTGGGCCTTTTGGCCTCGAGTCATAGATATGGCCCTAAAGCAGAGACGCCTATCCACCACACATTGCTTTTTATAGACGGCTTCTAAGCACGTCTAAGCACGTCTGCAAGGCCGAAACAGAGCCCAGGCGCAGGAGTGTATGAGCCGTTTATGTATACCCATGCCTCATTGCTAGATTGATATTTGTACCTGTGTTCTTTCGACGAAGCAGGTTCTAAAAGAACTCTTAACTCATTCAGCCCGACAGCCGTATTTCCTAAATTTTGGAGGCGTCATCTAATAACTATGCACCAGTTGCAGGAGATGGATTGACCATGAATATTTCAAGGGCAGTGCCAGATTAGCTTGGCGCTGACAGGCGCCAAGCTAATCTGGCACTACCCTTGAATTATCATGGTCGACCGATCTCCTGCTGTAGTGCGTCAGGGCTAAATGGGTTAACCCTTTGGCTGTCGATGGCGGTTTTTGTCGCGTTGATTGCGGCTTTTTTTTTTTTTTTTTTTCGTTGTTAACATCGGACACCTCTATGTGATGACTTGATGTGACCAGCTTTTATACCCCTTTGATATTTCACAAATCGGTCACGTTTTTTGTTTGCTATCAGGTGTATTTCGGACATATTTAACCTTTATTTGCTAAGGGCTGCCTTCATCAGCGTGACGATCCTTTTGTTTTTGTTGAGTAAGCCTTGTTGTTAGATTTTTATGGTAGGTCGTTTGTGGTTCATTCTGTGTTGTTTAAGCTGCCCAATTGAAAGGGCTGTTGGAGAGTAATAATAATAATAATACATAGTTCTTGTATAGCGCTGTTCTCCAGGAAAACACTGGACTCACTGCGCATGCACAACAGCACACCCTCTCTCTCAGACACATGCACGATTATACACTACTTTAAACCACCCCATCTCTTCCCAACACCTTACATTCACTTCCTCTAGGATCAGAATAAAAGGCAGTCAACAGTTAGCTAAAGATGAGCTAAGTGTTAAATGCCCGACAGAATAGAAAAGTCTTTAAGTGAGCTTTGAACTGTGACAATGTGGGCAGATTCCACATTTCAGTTGGCAAGGAGTTCCACACACTTTGGGCTAAAAAGGTGAAAGAACGCTCCCCGACAGTTTTCATGTTAAGCTTCGGGATTTTTAAAAGTTTTACACTAGAGGAACGGAGGGTGCGTGATGGCTGATAAACAGACAGAGTAGAGGATAATGCAGTCAAACAACCACTGCTAATTGTATGAGCTAGTGGCGCGTAGAGTTTGTGCTTCTTTGTTGTTGCACATGCGCCTGACCAGCACACATTGCTGTTACAAATTCCTTCTAACTCATTCTACCCCAGGCACACCACAGCAAGATAAGGATCGACCATGATAGTTCAAGGGTGATGCCAGAATAGCTTGGCGCCTATGGGCGCCAAACTATTCTGGCATCACCCTTGAACTATCAAGGTCGATCTGTGTCCTGCACTGCTATGCAGTCTTCAGAGGGCAACGGCAAAATTTGGGGATTTCTTTGTTGGGGTAGAATGAGCTAAGCACGTCTACCTTGCTTAAGCAGAGCCCAAGCGCAGGACTGCATGAGATCATGTATACCTATGTCTCATGCTAGACTGATATGTGTACCTGTGTCTTTCCAACGAAGGAGGTTCTAAAAGAACTCTTAACCTTTTGGCTGTTGGTAGCGGTTTTTGTGGCGATAAATTCCTGCAGGAATCATCCCGACAAACACCTCTACCGGCGGCAAAAGGTTGACAACTGTAAATGCTATTAATAATTTCTTTGAATGCAAACGAAACAGACACACCAGATCAATTAACTTACAACAAAGCCGACAATTAAACATAAATAGTTATAACTATTAGGATCAAGACGTCAAATGATTTTTTTTTTTTTAAATACTCTAAACACTTCTGGAACAAAAGAACGCAACAGGACACAGAACCTCATGAACACCCACAAGTTATGGTTTTTATAGACTTTTGCATCTGTTCTCTCCTTTACACCCGTGTCTGCCAATGTATATTAGTTGTCTCCGGGACCATCAGATATGCCGTATAACAAAGTTTATTCCACATTTGAAAAAAACAACAACATACAAAAGAATTAAAATGACCAAAAGCAAGATGCATAGATGCAGGGCTCATGAGGATCTATGCCTCTTGCTGATGTGTGTTGTTTCTGTGCATCAGTGTGATTTTTTTTTACTGTGCTTTATTATTAAAGGGGGGGTGGATGAGTGGGGGGCGGGGGTTGAAGGGGGGTGGGAGGGGTGGTTATCCATTGAGCAACCTGCGGTTGTAAACGTCCTCAACCCGTCTTAGAACCAAACAAATCAGACACAAATTCTCATTCTGTGGGATAGGGCCACAGACAGGGCAGCATTTAAAGTGTTCTTGCACTGCTCTGTTCTGTTCTAATAGGCCATTCAAGGTGGGGTGGTCTCCAAACACGTAACAATTTCTTCCTATTGTTTTAGTCGTTAGCCACTCGAACGATTTCGTCTGTCTTGCTGTTTCCTTGAGACGAACCCGAGCTCTCTCACATCCACCTGAGGTAGATGCGTGGACCGTGATACCTCAGGGTGAAGAAAATAAAGAAGCCACAACCGCTCAGCTATCATGGTAAATGTTCCTATTTCGAGCTGTCCACTAAGCTGAGACCGTGCTGCGTGTTGCCCAGCAAGTTCTAACACCAGAATGCCACTTACCGGAGTAATCTCAACATTTATCGGTGGAAATCCCAAACATAGAAAGAAAAGCGTCGAGAAAGGACAAGTACAACGCACCTTATCAACTGGTAACCCTTTTTCAAGATGGACACACGGACAGACTCCACGCTACCGGTAAGGAAGTTGAGGATTTTCGTGAAAGAGAAGTAGATCACAAGAATGCACGAATTTAACCCTTATCATTCGGAATACACCAGTGTGTGTAATAATTTTGACTAAAATATTTAAAGGGTAGTGCCAGTATAGTTTGGCGCCTCTAGGCGCCAAGCTATTCTGGCACCACCCACGAACTAAAGCCATTGGTCTATATCCAATACTTTGGTATCAGTTTCAGCCCACTTAATCAAATTTCAAATACAAACGATTTTGTATTTCCAAAAACTACAGTAGCTCGCTTGAGCTTGCCCTTAGCACCACGTGAATGTTCTGTGTTTATGTACAGTGTGTGAGTGAATGCGCGTGATTCACGTGAGCGTGCTTGTTGGGTTCAGTTCGCGGCGGCGCTTTGAGCCGATTTTCAATTGGGATAAAGCACCTATTTAATGCGCTTATTATATTATTATATTATTATCCCTATCTGCAAGTACTATAATGTAGCTTGCATATGGCAGTGTACAAATTTGAAGCTTGTAGCCTCAGTATGATATGGGTTAACGCCCGCCGTGAGATGGCCATAGTCAAAATAACCCAAATATCTAACTAATCCTTCAACGCATTCAAAGAACCACACATCATTTTGCTGCGGAAGAGTTAGTTATTTGGGTTTATTGCCGAGCAGGCGACTAAGACCATCTCACGGCGAAATGGCTGCGGAAGAGTGGTTTAGCGGTGTTGATGCCGGCGAACGGAATGGTAAACTTTCGCAGATGATGATGCGGGGCTCCTTGAACGAGTTATGCCAGAAGAGCAACTCTGAGGGCAATACGAGAAGCTAGCTAATTGAGATAACCGACGCCGGGCCGTTCTCGCACACCGATGGCACAATACATAGTTCGCTCATTTGACCTTACTGTCTTACATCAGTCTTCAGATTAAGTGGTCCCCAGGTTATAATTATCTGAAACTGGATCTGGAGATTAACTGAAGCCTCACCTCCCGTTACGCACAATAATTAACTCGAGCTCCGTTAACGTTCGACCGATAAAATGCTAGCTTGTAAATAATTCACTCGTGCTCAGTTCGACCGATAAAATGCTCGCTGAAAGCGAGCATTTTATCGGTCGAAGTGAGCACGAGTGAATTATTTAAAAGGAGCATTTTATCGGTCCAACTGAGCACGAGTGAATTATTTAAAAGCGAGCGTTTTATCGGTCGAACTGAGCATGCGTGAATTATTTAAAAGCGAGCATTTTATCGGTTGAACTGAGCACGAGTAAATTATTAAAAATGAGCATGTTATCGGTCGAACTGTGCACGAGTCAATTATTTTGCGTAACGAGAAATACGAAAGTCTGCTGAGAGTAAAGGCATTAGATGAAATTCGCCACAATTAACGCAATTACTATTTAGAAACCGCGTCGGAAGAGGAACCTTGATAGTTCAAGGGCAGTGCCACAAAAGCATGGCACCTGTTAAGGCGTAAACTAATCTGGCACTACCCTTGAACTATCATGGCCTATCCATCTCCATCTCCTACAGCTGTATTCAATACGTCGACGCCCCACCAAAGTTACGAAAATCATTCTTGGCGTGTGAATGAGACTGCAGACGCTAGGTTTTCCACCCTGTGGAGATCTGGCGACCAGTGGCAGGGGTGGAGGCAAAGTAGTGTACCTTGTGGTTTAACTCTTTCTACCCCAACACCGAAACACCCAAATTTTACCGTTGTCCTCTGAAGACTGCTTTGCAGTGCAGGACACAGATCGACCATGATAGTTCAAGGGTGATGCCAGAATAGCTTGGCGCCCATAGGCGCCAAGCTATTCTGGAATCACCCTTGAACTATCATGGTCGATCCATATCTTGCTGTGGTGTGTCTGGTGTAGAATGAGTTAAAACCGTAGCGTTGGCGGAAGTGTTTCTCATACGGCCGCCCGCTCGTGGAGTACGCCGCAAGTACACTTGTATTCAAATGCGAAGCATCTCATTTGAATACAAGTGTACTTCTGGCGTACTCCCCGAATGGGTCTATCTCGGGAGCACCTCAGGCAGACAGAACGAGGTGTAAAGGGAGAGGCTTGAGAAATGAGGCGTGCGCCCTTTCGCACCTCTGTCACACTGGCGTACTCCCCGAGTGGGTCTATCTCGGGAGCACCTCAGGCAGACAGAACGAGGTGTAAAGGGAAAGGCTTGAGAAATGAGGCGTGCGCCCTTTCGCACCTCTGTCACACTGGCGTACTCCCCGAGTGGGTCTATCTCGGGAGCACCTCAGGCAGACAGAAGGAGGTGTAAAGGGAAAGGCTTGAGAAATGAGGCGTGCGCCCTTTCGCACCTCTGTCACACCTTGACTACCACTAAAATCATTAGCTTCAAGACTGATGTGGCAGCAGTTTACAAGAGGAATAGGTTAGTGGGGTAGATAAACAGTAGTTGACAGCGGGGTGCTGAGGAGGTGCTGGAGGGGGTGGGGGTAGGGTGGGTGCACGGGGAGGTACGGGGAGGTATAAGGGGTAGGGAGAGTGAACGGGTGCGGAACCCTTGTTTTTTCTTGCCTTTGATTTTTCACCTTTAAGCGCTTATTAAAGCGGCCTACTCCGCGCTGTAAAGGGTTACTAGTTGGCGATATTTATTTTATCCCTGTGCGTGTCGGTAGTGGTTTTTGTCGCGATGATTCCTACAGGAATCATCGCGACAAAAACCGCTACCGACACGCAAAGGGTCAAACTGTTTAGTATATCGTACAATAATGCTGGACTAAAGGGCTAGCATAACATTATGAGTTTGAATGTCGTAAAATGGAAGACGTTTCCTGCTCTTTTTCTTCGTCGTACGCAGGAGAGTCTTCCGTTACTGGCAAAGGGCAGCCGTAGAATACCTCTGTTACCGTGTGCCTACTGATATAAATAATTTAGTATCACAATTATTGTGAAAAAAAAGGGTAAAAAAGTCTAAGCTGAAGCAAGACAAATTCATAACCCGTTGCATCGGCGATCAAAGCCCACTATGGAGCAAACTAATCGCTTTAGGCCGCACTGTGCGCCGTTCCAATTTTTTGATGATTTCATAGTGAGAGGTACTGAAACCCTTACTCAAACAATTCATGTCGAATACTTGTGAGCCCCACTGAACAGACCCAGCCCACCCGACCCGCCAGACATCCAGCCAGCAGAGACCGACCTACCCATCAGCTGTGACAGACCCAGCCGGGAAGAGATCAGAAGAGCAGTGGCATTTTTGAAGAACGACAAAGCAGCAGGGCCAGATGGCATTCCAGCGGAGTCTCTGAAAGCAGACCTAGAGACAACAGTGGAGATGCTGTACCCACCGTTTGGAAAGATCTGGGAAGAGGAGGTGATGCCGGCTGACTGGAAGGAGGGGTACCTAATCAAGCTTCCCAAGAAAGGCGACCTCAGCAAGTGTTCTAACTACAGAGGAATCACCTTGCTGTCAGTACCAGGAAAGGTCTTCAACAGGATCATCCTGGAGAGAATGAAGAGCTCCGTTGACCCCCAGATGAGAGACCAGCAAGCAGGATTCAGAAAAAAACCGATCATGTACAGACCAGATCGCCACTCTCCGCATCATCGTGGAACAGTCTCTGGAGTGGAGCTCCCCGCTGTACGTCAACTTTGTGGATTACGAGAAAGCATTTGACAGCGTGGACCGAGAGACTCTGTGGAAACTCCTACAACACTACGGTGTACCCACAAAGCTCGTCCGCCTGATCAAGAGCAGCTATGATGGCATGACATGTCGCGTGATCCACGAAGGGCAGTTCACCAGGGAGCTCCAGGTCAGAACTGGTGTCAGGCAGGGGTGTCTGCTGTCTCCGTTCCTCTTCCTACTGGCCATAGACTGGGTCATGAAGATGACCACAGAGCACAGACGAAGTGGAATACAGTGGACACTGTGGTCACAGCTTGACGACCTCGATTTTGCAGACGACTTGGCATTACTGTCCCACACACATCAACAAATGCAGGACAAGACCACGAGGCTTGCTGACATCTCGTCCCAAGTGGGCCTCACCATTCACAAACAGAAAACAAAGGCAATGAGGCTGAACACAACCAGGGAAGAACCAGTCTTGCTTGCTGGCACCCCGTTGGAGGAGGTGGAGTCCTTCACCTATCTCGGGAGCATCATAGACACAAAAGGCGGCACTGATGCAGACGTTAGAGCACGAATCGGTAAAGCCAGAGCAGCCTTTCTCCAGTTGAAAAAAGTGTGGCGTTCCAGAGAGCTGTCACAACACACCAAAGTCCGGATTTTCAACTCCAACGTAAAAGCAGTTCTCCTATATGGAGCAGAGACTTGGAGATTGACAAAAACCACAGTCAACAGAGTACAGATCTTCATAAACAGTTGCTTTAGAAGAATTTTGAAAATCCACTGGCCAGAGAAGATCAGCAACGTCAGACTCTGGGAGAGAACAGAGCAGATAACAGCAGAGAATGAAATTGGGCGAAGAAGATGGGGATGGATCGGTCACAGTCTGAGAAAGCCAGCTTCCAGTATCACTAGGCAGGCATTGTCATGGAACCCCCAGGGAAAGAGGAAAAGAGGTAGGCCGAGGAACTCCTGGCGTCGAGACCTCCAAGCAGATATCAAGAGACTGGGAACCACCTGGAGTAAAATAGAAGGAGAAGCACAGGACAGGAGTCGCTGGAGGTCTCTCGTCGACGGCCTATACCCGGGTAGGGGTGACAGGCAGACACTTGTGCGCCCCGCGAGTTTAACCCATTCTACCCCTGACACACCACAGCAAGATATGGATCGACCATGATAGTTCAGGGGTGGTGCCAGAATGGCTTGGCACCTATGGGTGCCAAGCTATTCTAACATCACCCTTGAACTATCATGGTCGATCTGTGTCCTGCACTGCAATGCAGTCTTCAGAGGTCAAAGACAAAATATGGGGATTTTGGCCATAGGGTACAATAAGTTAAATAATGTGTGCTTTTTTTTTATTTTGGACCTTACGGCAACAAGCCGTAAGTCCCAAAATCACTGACGGCGCGCAAAAGTCGGCTGTGTTGATTTCATGGATAAAACAGGTTTGTTTGGGGAGGTTCCACAGACCTCATTTTCACGGCCGTCTTGCCTGATGAGATTTTGAACAGTGCTATTTCACTCGTAGGACATTTGGGCTGCTGTATGCGTGTGGGGGCTGTTCTATGATTTACTACCTTCTGGCTATAGGCGGGAAAATCCATAATCACAAACACACACCCATAAACATCTTTGAAACATTATGAAGACATAACTAAACGCTTTATTCCCCATCCGTGTAAACATTTTGCTTTGTCATGGCGGCAAAAGAGTAAAATAAATGGCGCTGCAGGTTTTGTTAATGTTTGCCTTTGAAAATTGTTAACCCTGCTACTACCGTTACACGGCGAATATCGTCTAAATGCAAGAGGCATATATCTTCAAACACCTGCTGATGCAGGTGTTCACGAGGATCTATGGTTCTTGCTCGCTTCATTTTATGAATTCTTGTTGCACAAAATGGTTAACGGCTTTCAGTCTGGTGACAGGGTCAGCTATACTCGTGCTTATTGGCAGAAAGGGGGTTAACCCGTACGGTGCCATCTGACGCAGACCGTGTTTCTGCAATCTTCGTTAACTCAAGAAAAAAAAAAAAGAAAGAAAGAAAAAAAAAAAGCCTAAAAGTCCGAAGAACATGTATTCAAAGTGGTGTCAGCAAGAGAAATAGATCCTCATGAGCTTCCGCAACTGCGGGGGCTCATGAGGATCTATACCTCTTGCAGGCGGCTGGCTGATGTTCGGATTTTCTCGGCACTGAACGGAATAAAGGTAAACGTAACGCTATAAAGAAGAAAAGTACTTGATGTTCTACTTCTAGGACCGATGAGTTAGGGCTCGTGGAGTGATGGGTTTCGCAGCTCTTTAGTGCATCTAAATATACCCTCCAACTTCCGGTGAGGAAAACACATTCATGTGAGCACTGCAGGGGCCAGTTGCACGAGCGAGCTTAGTCCTGCACCAGCCACTAAGCAAGGTGCGCCGCTATAGCGGCGCACCTTGCTTAGTGGCTGGTGCAGGACTAAGCTCGTTCATGCAACTGGCCCCAGGGGCAGATCACTTACCTCGAGAGGGGGGAGGTGGGAGGTTCAACTTTTTGCTTGGGACCTTCCGTCAACCTAATATAAACGGCCTCCCGACGCGGCTAGACCATGCTTCCAGTGGCCGAAAAATCATACCAAGTACGGGGAGGAGGGGGGGGGGGGGGGGGGGGGTAGGGGGTGGGTGGGAGGGGACAAATGGTTATGTAACATTTCAAAGAACTTGTTAATCACATCTGACACAGTTTTCTCCTTCACTGTTCAATCGTTTCACCACCCCCACCCCACACTCCTCGCCCTTTGTTCACCTCAACCGCTCTCCATGTTTTTTTCCCCTTTGATACCACTTTGATACCCAGTATCTTCTTTGGTAAACAGTGTTCCGTCAACATACACTGGTTGTCTCTCTCGATTGGCTAACGCCGAAACCGCGGTAGCGAATCCAGGGAGACAAACAGTGTGCCGTGAACATTAAACACCCTCGTACTCACCTCCTTCTCGCCCCGCCCCCGCTCCCCACCGGCCACCCTCCCCGCCCCAACCCCTCCCTTCCGCCCGCCGCCCTTCTCTCTCTGATTGTTCCGCACCCTTACCCCTTTACACGTGCCTTCCTTGTCTTCCTTTTCGATGGCCTGAGCTGTGTGGGTCTAATTCATGATAGATGTGCTCATGAGAATCATTGCCTCTTGCAGATGGAAATGCCTTTTATTTATTTATTTATTTATTTTTGCATTACGCAGCGTACCCGGATGTGGCACGTTTCGCTTGAGTTAACCCTCTTAACCGCAAGGCCACACTTCATTCCCCAAATTTTCGAGGTGTGCCATTTTCAGGAGATGGATCGACCATGATAATTCAAGAGTAGTGCCGGATTAGCTGACGGCGCCAAGCTAATGCGGCACTACTCTTGAATGATCCTGGTCGATCCATCACCAGCTGTTTTGCTTCGGGGCTAAATGGGTTAACCGCTCCGGCAAATGCGCTTCCGCACTACGCTCCTTTGCCCCTCGTCACTCAGACACCCCGCACCCCAACCCCTAACCCCACCCCAACCTTCTCTCCCCTCTGCAATATTTTGCACGCGCTGATCCCCACCAGGTGTTGTCAGGTGAATCTGTTAGAATGCGCACGTAACGTTTAATCCTTTGCCTGCCCTGTTATGATCCAGTTCATCATGAGTTATTTTGATGCATAAAAATTGCATGTATTACTGTTCACCCAGCATGTAAAGAGAAAACCGCAGAATAAAGAGAACACAAATATGAGTATTTTCCTGTATTTATTTCAGTTACATAACCATTCCGTAATCGTAGTTGGCTAGATGGCTGGTTGTTGGTTGGTTGTTGTTTGGTTGGTTGGCTGGCTTGCTGGTTGTTTGGTTGGACGGTATTTTGTTTTCTGTTCTGTTGTTTGTTTGTTTGTTTGCTTGTTTGTTTGTTTGTTTGTTTTAAATATTTATTCATCGGATGATTCAGTGATACATTGTTTGATTATATCTAAATGGACATTTGATGAAGTAATCTGGACAAATCTGTTCCTGTTTTGCACATTTTACTAGATCTTGTGCTTATGGGTTTGTGTGTGTGTGTGTGTGTGGGGGGGGGGGGGTGGCGGGTGGGGGGGGGGGGATGGGGGTGGCATGCGTGGTTTGGGATGCTTGCGTAGTTCATCTATGAACAGAAATCACTGATAGAGAAACAGGCGCTCAGGAGAATTTGCAGAATATGGTGATAAATACAGCACAATTATTCACTCTAGATGTTTACACACCTTAGCCGTACTGTTCTTTTGTTTGTTCGGTTTTGGTTGAGTATTTCAGTTGTTTGCTTAACTGAGTGGCTGGTGATAATTTGTTTGTTTGTTGCTTGGTTGGTTAACTGCATACTTGCCTGAATGTTTTCTTGCTTGCCTGCTTGGTACTTTTAATCGGAAGCTGAACTGTCACGTTTGTAAAAATAAAATAAAACAAAATGAAATGCCCTTTGTTTTCCTTCATAATTTAACCCATTCAGCCCCAACCTCCGTACAGCACTAGATGGCTGGACCATGATAAGTCAAGGGTAGTGCCAGATTAGCTTGGCGCCTTAAGGCGCCAAGCTAACCTGGCACTACCCTTGAATTATCATGGTCCATCCATCTCCTGCGGCTGGTACATACTCGTTAAGTGACACCTACAAAATTTGGGCAATGTGGCCTTGGGGCTAAATGAGTTAATAAGAACTTAAATTTCCTTTGGCAAGGAGTAACATCTTGTAAGCACAATAGGGCCACCTGACCCGACACAAAATGCACCAACAGCAAAAGCTGAGATGCTATGTTCAGGAAAATCAACCTTTTCACGTTCAGCGCAAAAATGCCAAAGGTAGCTACCAAACAAGCCCTCACGGGTAGTGCCGGTTTAGTTTGGCGCCTGGCCAGGCACCAAGCCAATCCGGTGATTCCCTTGAGCTGTCGCAGCTGTCGATCTACTTTTTGGTTTTATCCTTTATTGGCGCTGGGAGTGAAACTGCGCAGCGTGGATGTTGTGTATGAGTCAACAGTGGGGAGAGAAAAATGATGTTGTTCTTGATAAAATAAAAATATGAAATAAAATAAAATTCTCTCAAACTCGAATAAATACATTGATCTCGTTTTGCAACCTGCCCCACGCGAAGGTCAAATTCTATTATTTTATTTTACTATTATTTATATTATTATTTATTATAAGAACTTCTTCGTTTTAACAGCCAGTGTCATCTGACCGTCAAAATATGAAGTCTAATTAACTCATTCGAGACGTGCCGCATCTGGATACGCGGCATAAGCCGCGTATCCGGAGGCGGCACGTCTCGAATGAGTTAATTGTTATTGTACATTATCTAAATCCTATTAAAAATTGCCATATTCTGCTTTACTGTTCTCTCAGATATATTTCAAATTCACCCAGTAGTATAAGTCAGCTCACTTCGAACGATTAACCCATTTAGCTCCGGGACGCTGCAGCAGGAGATGGATTGACCATAATAATTCAAGGGTAGTGCCAGATTAGCTTGGCGCCTTCTATCTCCTGCAACTGGTACATAGTCGTTAGGCAACACCTCCCAAAAATGAGAAATGGACCTTGAGGCTAAAAGGGTTAATAGTGTTAAACGCTTCCCCGTGTAAGGGAGGTAATAATATTCTATTAGCCGAATATCGATTGAAAACAACAGGTTATCTCCCTTCTAAAGGCAATGACATTGCAAAAGCAGCGTGCTGAAATTAATAATAATAATAATAATTACGGTATTTATAATGCGCTGCTTTTGCAATGTCATTGCCTTTAGAAGGGAGATAGCCTGTTGTTTTCAATCGATATTCGGCTAATGGAATATTACCTCCCTTACACGGGGAAGCGTTTAACACTATTAACCCTTTTAGCCTCAAGGTCCATTTCAGTGAAGGAGTTTGAGCAGGGGAGTGATGTGGTCGGATTTTTTCTTTCTGAGGACGAGGCGGGCAGCATTGTTCTGGACGCGCTGGAGAGTGGATTAGGTGGAGTGAGGGAGGCCGGAAAGGAGAGAGTTGCAGTAGTCGATGCGAGATAGGATGAGAGAGACAGCAAGTTTGGTGGCAGCTTCGGTAGTGAGGTATTTTCTGATCTGACTGATGCGGCGGAGGTGGAAGTAGCATGCCTGGGCCGTGGCAGAGACGAAGCTGGTCATGGTAAGAGAGGAATCGAGGATAACGCCGAGGTTTTTGGCCGAGTAAGAGAGGGAGATGGGGGTGCTGTCGAGTTGAAGGTGGAGAGAGGGAGGGAGCTGGGAAAGTTTCTGGCGAGTGCCTATCAGCATGGCTTCCGTTTTGTCGTCGTTCAGTTTAAGCTTGTTTGTTGTCATCCAGTTTTTCACGTTTTTCACGTCTTCGTAGCAGTCAGCCGTGCGAGTCAGTAGTGACTGAGTGTTGTCGAGTTTGTCTTTGTCTAGTAGTTGTGAGTCGTCAGCGTAGAGGTGGTGGTGTATGTTGTGAGACTGGATGATGTTGGACAGGGGAGAGATGTAGAGTGTGAAAAGGACCGGGCCCAGGACGGACCCCTGTGGAAATTATCTGTTTACGCCCTACTCATGGCAAATATGATTGACGGTAAGGCAAACGGAAACCTTTTAGTATATTTCACGCTCTAATGAATCCGGTTTCAATAGGAAAAAAAACATTTACGCTTTGAGAGCCGCTCGTTTTTATAAACCACTTCTGTGTTTCGCTTCAGTGATTCCACTATAAGGGGAGTCGACATCCTTCAGTAAATAGTATCCAGGGAAAAAAGACGGGCTTGTTAAATAGAATGTCCGTTGAAAGGTCCTGGTAAGTCAAAGTGGCACAGTTGCAGTGCGCCTGGATTGATGAGTGTTCAGGTCGTACTCTATAAGCAATAGATTTCCCTGTCCCATAACCATTATCACTTCGGTGCCGCTGTCGTTAAGCCCCGAACTAACCAACCGATCAGTAAATAGTGTAGGTAATGCTTGGGAAGAAATATATGGTGGTGGGGGGTTGGGGGGGGGGGAGGGGTGGTGGAAGCGAAAAACCTTAACTCATTCTACCCCAGACACACCACAGCAAGATAAGGATCAACCATGATAGTTGAAGGGTGATGGCAGAATAGCTTGGCGCCTATGGGCGCCAAGCTATTCTGGCATCACCCTTCAACTATCATGGTCGATCTGTGTCCTGCACTGCAATGCAGTCTTCTGAGAACAACGGCAAAATTTGGGGATTTCGGTGTTGGGGTAGAATGAGTTAAACAGCACCCAAAATGCTAAAGGCATTGATCTTCATGAGCCCCCACATAATTGCGATTCTTCCCCCCCCCCCCCTTCAACCCTCCCGAGCAGCTGTATACCCAGTAAGCAAAGGACCTCGGGCCCACGACGGCCGCAGTGGGCCCGCGCACAGCCGTGCGCGGGCCCACTGCGGCCGTCGTGAGCCAAAAGACGTTTTGCTGCTGGGGTATGTTTCCTGAGCTGTGTCATATAACAGAAGGATACAGAGTAAATGAACATACAGATATGCTAGCCTGCTCACGTGTATGTGTGCACGCACGCACACACACACACACACACACACACACACACACACACACACACACACACACACACATACACACACACACACACACACACACCAGCGTCAATACACATATCCAATAGCACTGTAAGGTCATTTTAATCTTCATACGGGAATGCAGCGTAGGCTATGCTTGGGATGGTCCTTTTATCACTTTAATGTTGTTACATTAATCTTGAAAGAGATCAGACATACCTACAGTTGTCAGAACTGTACAATGTAGTTGTTGAACGATATATTTTTATCTCGGCACACCGCAAAGCATTTAGCATACAATCCAGACCAAAAAGGTGACTGCCACACACTCTACTTGTAGCGACGACATTTTTATTTTACTTTTTTAAAATATTTTTTACACACTTTGTTGTTCTTTTATTTTACGTCACATCCTTCAGTTGCCTCATTCCATCTGCGATAATGAATATAAGTAGCGACTGATCTCTATATTTGTTTGTCTATTTTTAAAAAGGGTATTTACCCGAGATATTAATAAATTGTGTTGTCTTTACTAAGCGTGTTTTTTTTTTTTTTTTTTTTTTTTTTCTCCGTTGCGTTCTTCTATTTAGCATACACGCACTTGTCCTCGTCCCCGGCTCCATCCCATCTCCCTAACAAAACAAGATGTAAACGCGTACTACTGTTTCTTTGGCGATATTATAGATCCCTGTGAGCCATCGCAGACGTCATGGCCCTTATGAGTATATATTGCTCCTTGCAACACCAGTTTGTATTCTTAGTTTCTTGTTCGGCTGGGTCTTCGGCGTAAAATTAACCATATGCACATATTTCAGAAACGCAATCTGCGTCAACTGACAGTGACAGGGTTAACTCAGTCAAGACGCCCACACCAATAGCTGCGGAAGTGTCGTATAGCGGTGCCGGAAGCACCGCTATACGACACTTCCGCAGCTATTGATGCGGGGCGCCTTTAAATGAGCTAAAAGCCCAGCATCCAAGGAAAATGTCCCACTTGTTCTAAATCTCTGTCTCTGTTACAGTGTGATTCACATAATATCTATATCCACATACGTGAGCACACTTACTTGACCTAATGCCGGCAAGGGCTGTGCTGCTGCAATCTCTTTGATCTAGAAAGAATTGGAAGGTTTTTTTGGGTAGCACGTTTAGCTTCAGTATCGAGTCACTCATGAAACAATTCATCCGGAACGAAAGACGTACTTAACAAGTACATGTATATACCTGTTCCCTGGAAGTCATGCGGAACAGTAAATACACTAACCTATGTAGATGCACGATCAGATTGAGCCTTACTTTTGGTAGTATTAAGTCAGTCAATTTTCTGTCTCTTATTTTCTCTTTCATTTGTTGTTGTCTGCTTGTTTTTTTTTGTTTGTGCTTGTTTTTGGTTTGTTTGTTAATTTGTTTGTTTGTTAATTTGTTTGTTTGCTTGTTTATTTGCTTGTTTGTTTGCTTGTTTGTTTGCTCGTTTGTTTGTTTGCTTATTTGTTTTGTTTTGTTTTGTTTGTTTGTTTGTTTATTTGTTTGTTTGTTGTTTGGTTGGTTGATTGGTTGGTTTGCTTTGCTTTACTTTGCTTTGTATTTAAAGAAGTACCCAACGGAGAAAGAAACACGCTTAGAAAAGACGGGTACAACACACTTTATTAATATTTCGGGTAAGTACCCTTTGTCAAAATAGACAAACAAACAGAGAGATTAGCCGCTACTTATCTTCATTCGCAGAAGGAATGTGGCAACATGGACATCCTCTCTCGTAAACTGTCGTAAGCTCTAGAGGGCAGCTCTTAATTAATATATAACTGTAAATGAAGCAGAAAAAAACTTCAAAGATATTATTTTTGGCTTTCTTGTTTTATTCATGATAACACGTTGTACGTGAAACATTGAACATCCTTTCAGTTGGGGTTTTAATTCCTTTTTTATTTACAGCGATCCTTTCCAGATCTGACTTTGATTGCTAGAATTTGCCGATAAATAATAATACTAATAATAATACCTGTTATTATATAGGCGCTTTACCCAATTCTGCGAATCGGCTCAAAGCGCCGCAAACTGAACCCAACACGCACGCTCACGTGACACACACATACACTATGAAGACAAACACAATACAAGACAAACACAGGACATTCACGTGGTGCGAAGGGTCAGATCAGCTACTGAAGTTTCGGAAATTTGGATCGCTTGTATTTGAATTTTTTATAAAGTGGCCTGAAACCGGTACCTTAGTGGAGGGGAAGAGCCGGAGTACCCGGAGAAAGAACCCCCGACCGTCCGCCCGAATTAACGGTGACACTTACTAGATGAGAAAAGTCCGACGCCGGAACCCGGTATCGAACCTCGCATTGGTGGCAGGCGACTTAGCCACTGCGCCACGGTCGGCCCCAGTTATACATAGGGGGCCAGTTGCATGAGCGAGCTTAGTCCTGCACCAGCCACTAAGCAAGGTGCGCCGCTATAGCGGCGCACCTTGCTTAGTGGCTGATGCAGGACTAAGGTCGCTCACGCAAATGGCCCAGGGTTCTCAGTGCTAATCTTGACTCAAATATTCCATTCAGTGCCAGCTGACGCAGACTAGTTCTAAAATCCAAAACCCCTAAATGTCCCAGAAACATGGATTCAAGTACTGTCAGCAAGAGGCATAGATCCTCATGAGCCCCCGCAAATGCGGGGGGCGCATGAGGATCTATGCCTCTTGCAGCTGGCTGTTGTTCAGATTGTCTCGGCACTGAACAAGTTGAGCCTTTCCTAACCTTTCCATTTACAACACAAGGAAGCGGAACGGAAGGTTTTCTAATATTTATGTCTGGTACACGTTAGAAGAAATCTTTTGCGTAGCAATAGAGAAGACAAGCAGAATAGTCTTTCATTTTACAACATTCATAGCATTAACTCATTCAGCCCGACGCACGTATTTCCCAAATTTTGGAGGCGTCATCTAACGACTATGCACCTGCTGCAGGAGATGGATCGACCATGATAATTCAAGGGTAGTGCAGATTAGCTTGGCGCCGACAGGCGCCAAGCTAATCTGGCACTACCCTTGAATTATCGTGGTCGATCCATCTCCTGCTGTAGTGCGTCAGGGCTGAATGGGTTAAACCTTTCCTAGCCTTTCCGTTTACAATGCAAAAACATGGAACGGAGGTTTTCTAATATTTTTGGTACACGTTAGAGAACTCTTTTGTGTAGCAAAAAACAACAATAAACAAACAGAAAATGAGCAGAACAGTCTTTCATTTTACAACATTCATAACCTTAACTGAGCTCTATCTTGAAAAATTAGTATGGGGTATACTAAGTGCATTTATACAGGAGATACTGCGAACTAATAGCCCGTCATCGCCTGGAGCAGGTAGCGTTAATGTTTTATCAGATGAGCCCAAAGCAATACTGAAAACACCTCCTAGAGATAATGCATCTTTTTCGAAAGTATCTTTTTCGAATAAACTTTTATATGTTTACAGTTAGTTAGTTATTTGGGTTTAACGCCAAGCAGGCAACTAAGGCCATCTCACGGCGGTTTATATGTGTACAATTTCTTACATAGTTTCATAAATATTATGCTTGTTTGATTTTATTTATTTGTTTGTTTGTTTTTTTGTTTGTTTGTTTGTTTGTTTGTCTGTTTTGGTTGACTTGTTTGTTTTCGTTGGATTGCTTGTTTTGGATTGTTTATTTGTTTTGGTTGGTTTGTTTGTTTGTTTTGGTTGATTTGTTTGTTTTGTTTTGTTTTGTTTGTTTTGTTTGTTTTGTTTGTTTTGTTTGTTTTGTTTGTTTTGTTTGTTTTGTTTTATTTGTTTGTTTTGTTTGTTTTGTTTGGTTTGTTTGTTTTGGTTGGTTTGGTTGTATTGGTTGTTTTGGTTGGTTTGCTTGGTTTGCTTGGTTTGGTTGTTTGTTTTGTTTTATTTTGTTTTGTGTTTGTTTTGTGCTTGTTTTGTGTTTGGTTTGTGTTTGTGATTGGTTTGGGTTTGGTTTGGGGGTTGTGTTGGGTTGGGTTGGGCTGGGTTGGTTGGTTAGTTGGTTGGTTGGTTGGTAGATTGTTTGTTTCTTTGTTTGTTTCTTTTTCATTTCAAGTCTGCTGAGTTCACAAACTCAAACTGTCTTTTCAATGGTATTCAATGGGTAGTACTAGCAGTCCTAAAATTTTCTTACATGCAAGACCACAACTTTGACTCATTAAGGAATCGCCTCTTCGTCCATGTCACTGTTGCTGTGGGCCGCTTGTTTACCTTAGCAACGAGCACAATTTCCCCAAATTCACTTTCTGTGGGCGCAGACAGACCAATTTACCTTGATCTACCGTACTTGACTAAAAACGCCAAAAGTCGAAGACGAAAGTAGACCTTTTTCGCTCAAGGGTAGTGCCAGATTAGTTTGGCGTCTTCCAAGGCGCCAAGCTAATCTGGCACTACCCTTGAATCGAGTTATATCGTTGATCCGTTTCCCGAGATTTTTTGGTCGGTGCTTACAATAGATGAATCAAAAATGAGGTGTTTGGCTGCGGATTTGAAACACATGACGTCGTTAACTGAAAACCCTCAAGGAAAATTAGATCGTTTTGCGCTGTTGGATTTCGTTTGATGTGATTTCAGTGGGCCCAAAATATTTTGGGGGGGACTGTCAGTCACACGGTGAACATAGCAAAGCTACAATACAACCCACGCAGCATATGATATTTCCTAAGGTTATAGTGCACAAAAGCAATCAACAAAAGGCATAGAACTAAATGATCCCTGCAGCATATAATAATATTTGTCTCTCGTTGACACTCTTTTTTATGTCCCTAATCACGATGAAGTAAGAGGCATAGGTTGGGGGGAGGGGGGAACCCCACTAGTACGGGAGGGAACTGCGCATGATTGTTCCTGTTCATGATTGTTCCTATTTATGTTTTTTATACCCCGAGGGAAGAGAATTGGATTTCAGTGAGTTATTCCAACACACTCAACCCGCCTGCAAGCTGCATAGATCCTCATGAGCCTCCGCGACTGCGGGGGCTCACGAGGATCTATGCAGCTTGCCTTTGTATCAGCATATGTGTTTCTTGTATTCATGTCAATTTTGATGCATTCCCTTTAGCTAAGTTGGTTGTCTGTTATTCTCACCATGACAATTATGACTCACGACAGGGTGTAGGAATACATTAGACCCCCACGCCCCCAGTATGATCGGAACATATATAAGTGAGGTGTAGCGTTCTGATTACGATTAAAGAGAACGGAGAACACGCGTTGTTGCAAGTTTAGTGTCTCTTTGGCTGAGTTTAAAAAATTGTTATCTCAGCAATAAAGGTAAGAAAACTATTTGATTTGTGAGTGAGTGAGTGAGTGAGTGAGTGAGTGAGTGAGTGAGTGAGGGAGGGAGGGAGGGAGGGAGGGAGGGAGGGAGGGAGGGAGGGAGGGAGGGATCAGAATAAAAATGTCTTTATATTTGCTAAAAACAACAGTCACAGGAATATGTGCTTTACCACCACAGTTGCAAATTGCATTTGCTAATTGAAACTTTAAAAAATATATATATATTTTTTTTATTTTAACCTGTTTTACAGAGATGCCGAAGATGAGGAGGTGACATTCAAACAGGTGTCTATTTGTATTTTGTTGGTACACCCAGTGTCCTTCCGGTTTCATTAAATCTTTAACGCATTTTATGGGTTACCACTTAGCAATCTAACATGCGCAAAAGATTCTCCAAGAAGTCCTTTCTACTTCTGCCCTGTAAATCGACGTTATATAGTTTGATACAAATTGCGAAATTCCTGAGTAACGAGTTTCAAGACAAGCAATATTTTTCGCTAAAAATAAATAAGTAAATAAATAAACAGAAATCTAGCGAGTTTCCAGCAATCCTTTTTCTCGTTTGTTTGTCTCCGCGTTTGATAGATTATGAATTACGTCACACGAAAGCATGCGCCGCAGAGCTTTTGCCTTTCAGTATATAACATATATAGCTTAACTCATTCAGCCCGACGCAGGCATTTACCAAATTTTGGAGGCGTCATCTAACGACTATGCACCTTTTGCAGGAGATGGATCGAAAATGATAATTCAAGGGTAGCGCCAGATTAGCTTGGCGCCGACAGGCTGTAGTGCGTCAGGGCTGAATGGGTTAAACGCCAACATGGACAGCCGCTCATGATAATCCTAAACAGAGCAGATACACAGAGGGCCGGGTGCAGGGGTGGGTGGTCGGTGGGGGGGGGGGGGGGAGGAGGGGGGAAGGTGTCGGGGATGGGGGAGGGGGGGGGTGTAAGTGGGGGGATGGAGTGGCTGGTTGGTTCATATGGTTGGTTGATTGATTGGATGCTTTCATACTTTGAGTGACTAGTGATTTCAACGTTGAAAATACGTTGAGAACGTTGTACGACTTATTGTGTAAACCAGAAACGTGTATTGTTTCTTTTTTATTTACAACTAGAATTTGTCTTCTGCATTATTCCAGATGCACTGTGTTCTGTTTGCCACTCTTCTGTTGGCTGTCACGGTTACCCATAGTGACGCATTTTGGAATGACCGATACCGACCTGTGGCGAAGAAAGTTGGGAAGCATGATGATGAGGTACACTTTGCAAAATTACACCATAAAATATTCGTTAACTCCTTTACTGACAGATCACAGCAACCAACGCCAAAATGCAAGAGGCATAGATCTTCATGAGCCCCCGCTCTGCCTGCCCAATTCAAAACAGTATTTTTCTCGCCTCAGAAATATTAGTAGCTAGTCCATTGTACATTTCCGTCTATACGTCTATTTTGAAGATTTACTAAACTAGACGGGGAAATGGCGCAGTGGTTAAGGCGTCTGCCTCCAATGCCAAGGGTGCGAGGTTCGATACCGGGTTCCGGCGTTGGATGTTTCTCCTCTGGTAAGTGTCACCGTCTGGGCAGTGGGCAGATGTTCACATCTGCACGGGACATAGACGACCCCGGCCCCCACGAGTCCCCTGCTGCCTTGCAGGCTTGGCCGCTTGGCTGCGGAAAGGCTAAGGGAGGAAACCCCTGACATCAAAGCCCTCGTGTCTCCGGGGAAGGCTTTTGAGCCAGAGACTAAGACAAGGACAGTCTGATATAAAACCTACGACCCGAGGACCTCGATGCCACCGTCCCAGCTTGCTAGGCCGTGGCAAACGAACCAAGGGTTTAAAGGGTGGGGCCAGTACTGCGCACACTGCACTCCACCAAAAAGCTCCACCGCGCAGGCTTTAGGAAACGCCCACGGACTAAGACACTGAACTTTCCAAGTCCTGTAGCGATGGGCAAGGGGCAAAACGGCAGGTGAAAGATGTCACTGGAAGCCGCAGTCTCAAACCTGCATGCAGGCGGTTCAGGATATTGGTCGCCTGATGTTGACATGGGGATGACAACGTCACTCGGCACACCCTGAACGACCAAGCAGCCTTCTCTAGGGACAGCACTGCTTGCTCCACACGGAGAGGGGCCTAGAAAAGGTGGCCTAACCAAAGCTCATCCCCTCGTAACCCAGTTGGCTAGCCGCGGTCAACGGGCATCTTCTCATGCGGTCAGAAAACAAGAAAAAACAATGGATCCACTCTCATGACGACCACGACCGGACTCAACGTAGCATGCTGGAACATCCGAACCATGCTCGACATAGCAGACAGCGGACGCCCTGAACGTCGCTCCGCCCTCATTGCCCATGAATTGCGGAGGTTAAACATCGACATCGCCGCGCTCAGCGAAGTACGCCTCCCGGAGGAAGGCAGCCTCCAAGAACTTGGCGCTGGCTACACCCTCTACTGGTCAGGCAGGCCTGCATCAGAAAGACGGCTCTCAGGCGTGGGCTTCATGGTGAAGACCCACATTGCGACTAAGTTGGAAAACCTACCAACGGGTCACTCCGACCGCATCATGTCCATGCGCCTCCCACTGAGACACCAGCAATACGTCACCCTTCTCAGTGTGTACTCCCCAACCCTCCTGGCAGAGCCTGCAGAAAAAGACAAGTTCTACTCTGACCTGCGCAGCCTCCTGCAGAGCACCCCTGCAGACGACAAAGTCATCATCCTTGGCGACTTCAACGCCAGAGTGGGCCAAGACTCTGAAGCCTGGAAAGGAGTCCTCGGCAAGCATGGCGTTGGGAACTGCAATGACAATGGTCGCTTACTGTTGGAGCTCTGTGCAGAGCAGCAACTTGTCATCACCAACACTACTTTCCAGCAAAAGGACAGTCGAAAGACCACCTGGATGCATCCTCGCTCCAAGCACTGGCACCTTATCGACTATGTCCTAGTGCGTCAGAGGGACCGCAGTGACGTCCTTCTCACCAGAGTGATGCCCGGCGCAGAGTGCCACACTGACCACCGCCTTGTTCGCTGCAAACTCAGGCTCCGCCTCAAGCTGAAACCCAAGAAAGGGGGCCCCCCCAAGAAAAAGCTTGATGTTGCCAGCCTTCAGCGTGACGACAAGAAAGCTGCCCTTCAGGCCGATTTACAGCGCATGCTCAAAGACACAGTTGATCCAGCAGACTCCTCCCCTGAAACACTCTGGGAACAACTGAAAACTGCTATTGTAAAATCTTCTGTGGAAGTCTTGGGCTTTGCTAGAAAGAGGAACAAAGACTGGTTTGACGAAAACGACGTAGCGATCCAGGAACTTCTAGCAAAAAAAAGAGCCGCCCACCAGGCCCACCTAGCCCAGCCTTCCTGCCCTGTGAAGAAGTCTGCCTTCCGCCTCATCTGCAGCAGTCTCCAGCTCAAGCTTAGAGAGCTCCAGAACGAGTGGTGGTCCAGACTCGCACAGAGGACCCAGCTCTGCGCTGACAACGGTGACTACAGGGGCTTCTACGAAGCACTGAAAGCAGTGTATGGCCCTAGGCACCTGGTACAAAGTCCCCTGCGAAGCGCTGATGGACAGGCACTCCTCACAGATAATACCTCCATCTTGAACCGCTGGTCGGAATACTTTCAGGACCTCTTCGGCGCTGAGCGCACTGTTCAAGAAACAGTCATCCTCCAAATCCCACACCTTCCACTAAAGGTTGAATTGGACGAACCGCCCACCGCCGAAGAGACCCTAACAGCCATCCACCAGCTCAAGAGTGGCAAAGCAGCAGGCATTGACGGAATCCCGCCAGAGATCTGGAAACATGGAGGCCCAGCACTGCACAACAAGCTCCACGACCTCTTTCTCTGCTGCTGGGAAAAAGGAACACTACCAAAGGATCTCCGTGATGCAGTCATCATCACCCTGTACAAGAACAAAGGAGAGAAGTCTGCCTGCTCTAATTATCGTGGAATTACCCTGCTGTCCATTGCCGGGAAAATTCTCGCAAGGTTGCTCCTGAATCGGCTGGTACCTGCCATCGCTGAAGACCACCTCCCAGAGGGCCAGTGTGGCTTCAGAGCCAACAGGAGTACCACCGACATGGTCTTTGTGCTGAGACAGCTTCAGGAGAAGTGCCGCGAGCAGAACAAAGGGCTGTACGTAACGTTTGTCGACCTAACAAAAGCGTTTGACACTGTGAGCAGGCAAGGTATGTGGCAGATCCTGGAGCGACTAGGCTGTCCCCCAAAGTTCCTCAACATGATCGTCCAGCTCCACGAGGACCAGCAAGGCCAGGTCAGACTAAACAGTGACCTCTCAGAACCATTCCCCATTCGCAACGGCGTGAAGCAAGGCTGCGTGCTGGCACCGACCCTCTTCACCATCTTCTTCAGCATGATGTTGAAGCAGGCCACGGTGGACCTCGACGACGACGACGCAGTGTACATCAGGTATCGTCTCGATGGCAGCCTGTTCAACCTCAGACGACTGCAGGCCCACACGAAAACCCTAGACCAACTGATTCGTGAGCTGCTCTTTGCTGATGACGCTGCCCTCGTTGCACACACAGAGAGAGCCTTGCAGCGCATTACGTCCTGCTTCGCAGATGCCGCCCAGCTCTTTGGACTTGAGGTCAGTCTGAAAAAGACAGAGGTCCTTCATCAGCCGGCACCCAAGGAAGAGCATCGCCCTCCCCACATCACCATCGGCGAGTCCGAACTGAAGTCTGTACACCAGTTTACCTACCTTGGCTGCATCATCACGTCAGACGCCAAGCTGGACAAGGAGCTGGACAACAGGCTGGCAAAAGCGAACAGTGCTTTCGGGCGACTATTCAAGCGGGTGTGGCACAATCAACAGCTGAAAAAAGGCACCAAGATCAGCGTGTACAGAGCTGTCGTCCTCACCACCCTGCTGTACGGTTCCGAGTCCTGGGCCCTCTACCGCAGCCAACTACGACTCCTCGAACGCTTTCACCAGCGCTGCCTGCGTACCATCCTCAGCATTCACTGGAGTGACTATGTCACCAACGTCGAGGTCCTTGAACAGGCGGAAACTGTGAGCATCGAGGCTTTGCTGCTGCGGACACAGCTTCGCTGGGCGGGGCACGTCTCCAGGATGGAGGATCATCGCCTACCCAAGATCACTCTGTTCGGCGAGCTCGCCACTGGACACCGAGACAGAGGGGCACCAAAGAAGAGATACAAAGACGGTCTCAAGAAGTCACTTAGTGCCTGCCAAATCGACCACCGCCAGTGGTCTTCGCTTGCTGCGGACCGTGACACCTGGCGCTCCACCATTCACAAGGCAGCCGTCTCCTTTGAGGACTCTCGCAGAGCTAACCTTAAGGACAAGCGGCTCAGAAGAAAAAACAGAGCTGTCGTAACTCAGAACCCTGAACAGACCTTCCCCTGCAGCCACTGCGGTCGTACCTGCCTGTCCCGGATTGGCCTCCGCAGCCACGAAAATGCCTGCAGACGACGTGGGCAAGCCCTATAGAATCTTCGTTCGCGAAGTCAAGCCAAGCCAAGAGACTAAACTGTGTTGGAACTATCCCTTGTAAAGTGCTTTTTTTTTAAATCAATTTATTTTGAGCTAGGATTACAGATTTTTGAATGTGTGATGAAGTCATAATTTATAGAATAAGTTAGATGTGTTCCGAAAATAAAAAGGTTAACCACCTTGTACATGCAACCACCGGAGCTGTTCACAGTACCGGTCGCAGCATACACATGCGGGTTACTGCGATTTCTCCTTCTATCTTTTCACACAAATTCAGAAGGCCATCAAGACCATAGCAGCCGCATTATCCGGCACAGTTTTCTCAAGTGGCCGTCGTAAGCGCGCCGCCGGCTCTAACATCAATCTGGGCGAGCTGATGCAACTGCGTGAGATCTGCTGTGACGTGTACAGTCTTCGTGACGTCACTCGTCCACTCGACATGGCGTTTATGGCGGAAGTGTTCCAATACGTGGATAACAACAGCGACGGTAAGCTCTTGTTTTTTTTTATGATGGCGAGGTTTCGTTTCTTTGCATTTTATACGATTGATAGTCACTTGTGTGGTCTTGCTAGGCTAGCAAGTTTCATTAAAGACACATTTTCTGTGACTTTTTTTTTCAGGAACCAGCACAAATGGCGATGGTGTCCTTAGCGAATCAGAGCTTGAGTCTTTTGCAAATATCCTATGTAAGTATACCCACGTTCTTGTCGTTGTGGTTGTAATAATAATAATAATAATAATAATAATAATAATAATAATAATAATAATAATCATAATCATAACATTAATAATGATAATAATAATAATAATAATAATAATAATAATAATAATAACATTATTATTATAATCACTATTATCTTTATTGTTCTTGTCTTTGATAGTGGTGGTGCTGTTGTATCTATCGGACATTTCCTTTTATCTGCTCAATATTTCACAACGCATGGCGTCACAGTGTGCCTAAGATGATTTAAAAAAATCGTCTTGTTGTTGCCATTATCGTTGATAGTCGTTAGGTTTCATTTGCAACGAGATACGTTCTAACCATCAGAAATTGCGGTTGATAACTCTTGTACGATATGCATATAGAAAACATTCAACATTAGCTCACGAGGCTCTATGGCTTATGGAGATGTTGGGTGCATGTTTCTCTTGGTCTTGAAAATGTTTGGAGTGTTGCATGTATTGTACATAGTTAGTTTTCCGACTTTATTGCGCTCGTTCGTTGGAGTGACTCGTCTGGCGTAAACGTAAATTCTCCGTTGCAAAGAGTACTGCACTATGAAGGCTTAAGACTGTATTACAATGGAAGTCTTGCTTTTCACAAAAATGGACTTACCGTCTTTTGCCTCCATAGGACAGGTTTTATTTTGAAAAAAATGTTACCGCCTGACGTATAAATGCAACTTGAGTATTATATTTATTATCTACCTTTTGCAGACGTATACCAGTCGTGTGTCAATTGGAAGGAAAACCATTCAACCAATGGTGTTGAAGAACCGTGTGACGACATGGCGCCACTCGGATTGCAATAATCAAGGAAAATGACTATATCGATTTGCAAAACTAGTGATATTGCTGTTGTCCCTGTATATTGTTGTCTACTGTTGTTGGCGTAATGCAGCACGACATTATTTATTCTTCCGGTTTTCGAATATTCGTTCGCGTTTTCATTACATTATTCATTCCAGTGTTCATTTCGTTTTTGTTGATCAAACACAGCTTCAGACTCACATGTTTTAAAGAAATTAAAGCCTTTTTAGGAAGATTACAAAGTAAGGTAGGTTATAGCACTGTCAGGGGAGAGAAATGTGCATGATCGACCAGTGATCATAGATCTACTGTGACCAAAGCACAAAAAAAAAAAGATAGGAAAGAGAGGGGGCGCTAAGAAAGTGACTGAAAGCAATGCATATGGAAGCCCCCCCCCCCCCCCCCGAAGGGGGGCGTATCCCATATCCACTGTTCCAGCCACTCAGTGCATGGAAATTTAAATCTAGGTCCCCCAAGGGGGGTCCAGATATTTAGCCGGTGTGGACAGCTGTTTCGGTCTTGGCGACCTCTTCAGCACACCATCGGCAATACTGGAGGAGGCAGGAAATTCTGCCTACCTGCAAAGACAACCACATTTTACTGTGGTGTCTGCAGGGGCATACATTCCATGCCACCACCTAGAGTTAAATTACCATGCACCCTAATTTTTTTAATTAAAGCCTTATTTCTCCCTTATTACTTATTCGTATTTTGTATTTTTTTTGTTATTTTTTATTACTATTTTTTAAATCATGTGACTGCTGATGACGATGTCGTTCGCGGAAAGGCTAGAAAGGGTTAACACATCTTGTCCCAGGACCGAATCCATAAATTTTGACGTTGCTCACTGAAAGACCGTAGTACAATTATACAGACAGATCGAGCATAATAGTTTAAGGGTGGTGTCAGAATAGCTTGGCGCCTATAGGCGCCAAGCTATTCTGGCACCACCCTTGAACTATCATGCTCGATCCATGTCTTGATGTGGTGTGTCTGGGCTGAATGCATTAATGAGAACAAGCGTGTACATTAATCCCTCCACTGCCAATAACCACAGATTTCGCGTCAAAAACCACAGCACAATGATTGACACTCGCGTGTAAAACACAAACTAAATGGAACCAGAGACAGGCATCAAGGACCCACAAGAGACATAAATCCCCATGAGCCCTCGCGACAGCGGGGGCTCATGTCGATTTTTGTCTCTTGCAGCCGGTTAGCGTTCGCTTTACTACGGCTGTTAAGTGGTTAACTATTAAATCGGTTGGAAAAAAAATATTCTAAGTTTTCTCTCGTTTGGGACTGAAGTTCACACCGAAAAAAAAAATGAATCGAAAGTCTACATTGAAAATTAGCTCATTTCTATAAAGACGCATATATGAATAATTGCATTTTATGAATGTATCTTAGTATTGTTATCTTTCATGGATTTATCGTTTGAAGACTGTCACTAATGAATCGATGTCGGTGTTTTTTTAACCCGTATTTTAACCCATGGCATTGTTCTTCTGGTCTGTGATCTTTTACTATTCGAGTTGTAATGCACGAAATTACAGCGCAGCACACATCGGAAACGGCGCAAGCTTGCTTGGTTTGGCCACGTGACCCGACACAACACCTTGTCCAAGACTATCCTCCAAGGCACTCTCGAAGGAAGTCGTCGGCGAGGTCGTCAGAGAAAGAGTTGGGTCGCAAACATAAAAGAATGGACCGAACTCGAGATGCCAGACTTGCTTGCCACCGCCCAAAATAGAACTCAGTGGAGAGCACTGTCTGTTGCTGCTGCCTTTAGTCCCCCCAACGCCCAGTTCGGGCAAGGGACTGATGATGATGACACATCGGATCCTTAAAGACAAAGAACAGTAAGTCTAATTTTGAGAAAAGCGAGATTTTGTTATTATTGAAATACAATGAAAATATTGCTTTCACACACATGGACACGCTGCCTTTTTGCCTTCACGTTGCAGGCGTTTTATTTTCATTGTTAGTTCGACCTCGGATCATTTTTTTTTCCTCAAACGGAATTGTAACAAAATAATTTATTCACAGCACCATAATGTATATATATATATATATATATATATATATATATATATATATATATATATATATATATATATATATATATATATATATATATATATATATATATATATATATATATATATATATATAATGAAACACTCAAGCAAAGACTGTGATCTTACTATTAAATATATTGTAATGCATGCACTGCTTTAGGCCATTCAGCTCTGACGCACTACAGCAGGAGATGGGTCGATCCATCTCCTGCAACCTGTGCTTAGTCATTAGATAACGCCTCCAAAATCTGGGAAATACGGCCGTCGGGCTGAATGAGTTAACTCATTCGACCCGCGACACACCACAGCAAGACATGGCTCCAAGGAGCCAAGCTATTCTGCCACAATCCTTGGACTATCATGGTTGATCTGTCTCCTGAATTGTAGTGCAGTCCTCAGAGGATACATCCAGGTATTTCGTACCTCGGGCACAATGAGTTAATGTGTGTTTTGTATGTTGTGAAACAGATTATGGTATGTGTGTGCTGATCTGTGATTTTGGACCTTACGACTGGCAGCAGTATGGTCCAAAATCATAGACCAGCACACGTAATCAAATCAGCAGTAGCTCTGATGCAGATACACCCTCAAACAATACACTGTATGAAACGACTTTCAAATTACTTTAACAATTGAGACTAAAAGTTCGGGGTTATTTGCAGATGCGCCAAAATTATCAGGCGCTAAACTTGATTCATCACAGCCGATCAATCGTCTTTAGGCGTTCGGTTATTCTAAAACAGATTTGGAATGTTATAGGACATTTTAAAAATTCCGAGCTATTCCCCTGGATTCAGCTCCCTGGACAGCTTACAAAATTATAATTGGCAGAAAATATTAACACCATTGTGCGTGCAGCCGCCGGTACTATGTACATTATCGGTGTCTTCATACATAAAGGAGTTGAGACGTAAACAGTTTGACACTCCAGATTAAACAAAATAATGACGTACAAAAGTAAGCAGCTAGCATAACATCCTAGACTGAAGCGCCACAGGCAACATAATTTTCAGTTAGATTTGATCTAAATAGCCGAATGCATGAGCATTGAACATATACATGCACACTGAAAGTAGGTCTAGTCTAAATGAAAATGTGTTTTAGCCTGCATATAAATAAACACATTTCATTTATCCTTAATAGCACATTTGATTTGTAAATTATCATACTATTTAGAGTACAGACTGCACGCACAAAAGTGCTAATACACTGAACGCTTAGGTCAAGAATTTCAAAACATCTAAGTCCACATTATAGCAGGAGACATCGACCGTGAAAGTTCACGAATAGTGCCAGAATAGCTTGGCGCCTTAAGGCGCCAAGCTATTCTGGCTCCACCTGAACAATCATGTTCAATCCATCTCCTGCAGTGAACCAAGGCCGAATGTATTAAACAGGCGCGTTAATTGGCCAGGCAGCAAAGGTGTGGCAAACCGGATGTCCCGCTGCGCGCATGAACAAACACAAATTGAGAAAATGATCACATCTTTATTGTTTTGGAGTAATAAACATTTCGTCAGTTCGCTGGTGGAGTTTGTAAAAGAACGTATCTCTTGGCATAAACTGTGACTGAAGAGTTTTTATCAACATGATGGTAAGGAAATGCTTTTTATACTCGTTGGGTATAAATCAACTTCTAATGCGTGTACATTTTCAACATTATTTTGATTTTCTTCCGAAGGCGCCATAATGTAAAATGTTCACTAGATAAGCTGTATAACAATGGTAATGCTGCCGTTACCAAGCTGCAGTAGCTGATGTTCCAAATATTTTTGAGTGTCACCCCTGTAGCTTAAAGCGGGATAAAATGTACGAGTTTTGTCCTCATTTGACATAAGTCAGTATGTCTATTTTTCAGAAAAGCGATATTTTCATTGTATACAATGAAAATCTCGCTGTTCCCCCGGAAAAAAAAAAACAGGACATGCTGGCTGTCAGTGCTTTTCTCTTGGAAATGAATCAAGTGTAGAAAAAGGAACGAAAGCCGAATTCGGATCTAAATAACCGTTTAGGTGTCGGTAGCGATTTAGGTCGAGGTGATTCCTGCAAGAATCACCTCGACCTAAATCGTTACCGACACCAATAAGACGATCATTTCCATCCTTAACGGATGGAAATGATCGTCTTATTCTATACCTGCGTATTTCTCTGTGGGCTGGCGATTGGGTGCCTGATAGGCGGGGAGCAGGGGATCTAACTGTTGTCTGTCCAGCGCTGTGATTCCCCTTGGTTAACTCATTCAGCCCTGACGCACTACTGCAGGAGATGGGTCGACCATGATAATTCAAGGGTAGTGCTAGATTATTAATCTGGCACTACCCTTGAATTATCATGGTTGATCTATCTCCCACAACAGGTGCATAGTAGTTAGATGACGCCTCCAAAATTTGGGAAATACGTGCTGAATGAGATAAAGAACGTAGGACCCACAAGAAATAAATATGCGACTTTGGGAGGGGGTAGGGCGGGAGGGGGGGGGGGGCTCATGAGGAGTTATGTCTCTTGCAGCAGCTGGTTAGGTTTCGCCTCGTTCCGGCGGTAACTTGGTTCAACTGGATAAAACGAGATCAACGCAGCTAATAACTCAAATAGCACGTGTTCAGCTTTAATTGTTCTCTTATACAGGTCACTGGCTGTCTTGTTATTTTGCTGCTTTTTTCCGCTACCATGGTGTTGCCTGTCTCCGCAATCTTTTTCGGGCGCTTTGGGCATATTTCCAAATTAATTGCTGATAAAAAACCACAGGTGCCTGATGAACCCGTAATAAAGGTAAACTTTATCTTTGACTAAGAATTTTAAAATCTATTGTTTAAAAGCATCATTTGACGCAAAGATTGTTTGTAACTGGACTCCTCCCCTCTCCCTCCTACTCCTACTCCCCCTCCATCACCATCCCCCCCCCCATCCCACTCAGAACTCCCTCCAACACCCCTCCCAGGCTCACCCCCATCTCACTCTAACTCCCACCCCCTCCCCAGGTCCACCCTAACCCCGACCCTCCAACTCCCCCCCCCCTTCCCCCCCCCCCCCCCAAAAAAAAAAAACAAACAAACAAACCAAAAAAAAAAAAGGATCGGGAAAAAATCGTCATTAGTATTTTTAGAAAACTACTTTTCAAGAATAAAAAACAAACTAACAAACAAAACAAAACAAAACAAACAAACCAACCAAACAAACAAACAAACAAACATTAAGCAAGCAACACAACCCTCATTGTATTGTAATGCTAAGCGCTCAAAAAAGCTTGGAAGAGTCTAATTATGCTCTTCCAGCCTATTTTGAGCGCTTTGCAAAGAGCTTTCTTTTTTATGCTTCTGAGCTGAAACGTTGTAACAAAAAGCTCTATCAACGGGAATGGTAGTCATGCGGGCGTATTTCGGTTCGTGCGTGCATGAATGCGCAAGTGCATGTGTGCGTGCATGCTTGCCTGCGTGTGGGTTAGGAGGATCAGATGTGTGATATTTCATGACAAATGCATTTTTTTGTCATCAGATTTTTCAATTTCGTCAATCGTCTTAAAGTTAATTAATAATTATTATGTTGGAATTTACAAATAAAATTGACAATTGTTTGTGTTACTCGAATAAACACAAGTTTTGAAACAGTGTGGAAGGTTCACATGATGGTCATGGTAGCACTGTTAACCCATTCAGCCCTGACGCACTACAGCAGGAGATGGGCCTGTCGGCGCCAAGCTAATCTGGCACTGCCCTTGAATTATCATGGTCGATCCATCTCCTGCAACTGGTGCATGGTCATTAGATGACGCCTCCAAAATTTGGGAAATACGGCCGCCGGGCTGAATGAGTTAAACCTTTTGTACATGCAGCTGCTGATGAAAACTAGACACAAGATATTAAAAGAAACATAGATCCTCATGAGCCTCGCAGCAGCAGGGCTCATGGGGATGTATGACTCTTCCTGCCATCACTTTACCTCTATGTTTCTTCGACGCTACGGTGTAATATTTGACAAGGTCTTCATGGACACGCTCTGCATCTACTGGCAGCGAAGGGGTTACTAAAAATACCAGCGGCTGCACGCACAAAGGGGTTAATATCATTTCCAGAAACATTATTGACAGCTGTTATTTTGTCTGTAGAACCACATCGGCCGGTTCACAAACCATGATCAAAAGCGTGACGTCACTGTCCGAGAGAAACAACATCATCAGTCTGCTTGACGCCAGTGATGGTAAGTCTTTCTTTCTCTCCATCTGACTATGAAGTATGTGTTTGCAAGTATAAACTTTGTCCTAGCCAGCACACAATTTATGACTTCATTGTTGCACTTAGCAAAAGCAAAGCGAATGGGAGAAGTACTAGAAATAATTCGATTTTTCCATGTTTCTTATACCGAATAATCTCCCTTCTATCTTATGACATTTCTTTTGTCCAGACGTTTTCAACACGTATTCTGATTGGAAGGAACATCAAGCAGCCGATGGTAATCATCCATGTGACGTCATTTAACCCTCCTGCGTCATACGACAAAATATGAAGACTGATGGATCACAGGCACTTAAATAATTGTAATGGTCTGTGTTTTTGGACAATACGGCGCAAAACCGTAACCCAATGTGCAAAAGGCCAACGGGCCGACATCGGCCCGATGGCTTTTTACGCTTTGGGAAGGTCAAAATCGCAGTCTAGCACAGGCATTTTATTTTATAAAACAGATTTGTGCTTTCAGAAACGAGAAGGCCTGAATATTGTTCATTACATGAGTTGTTTTCTGTTGCCTCACAGCATATTTCATAACAGACGGATACAAAAATTTAAGAAAAAAAGTTTTTTGGCCTCACCTACCGGAGGGCTCATGAGGATCTGTGCCTCTTAGCGTGTTTCTTTCTCCGTTGGGTTCATCTCTGCATTTTATACGCTTGGCACGGGCAGTCACCTTTTTCGTGTGGATTTGTCAAGAAAGGTGTCAAGGGAGCTAACTGTTGTGCTTCCAGCGCCCATAGTGATTATATACCTTTGGCATGTGCAGTGTCGATGTAATAATCTGCAAAATTAACGTATTCAGTAAAAGCTGTGCCGTGTTGAAGTGTTTTTGCAGTTGTTGTCGTTCTATTTTTTTTATAA
This sequence comes from Semisulcospira habei, assembly GCA_036245525.1. Lineage (NCBI taxonomy): Eukaryota > Metazoa > Mollusca > Gastropoda > Semisulcospiridae > Semisulcospira > Semisulcospira habei. The sequence continues at coordinate 55,025,568 of BTPG01000006.1, forward strand.
GGCTTTATTCTGACTTTCTGTGATCCCACCATGAGGTGGCCTTTGCTGCCTTCTCCGCGTTAACCCCTTCACTGCCCAGGACTTTATGTGAACACGATCCAACTGCAAGAAACATAGATCTTCATGAGCCTCCACGGCTGTTGGGGCTCATGGGGATCTATGCCTCTCGCTGAGACCAATTTGTATCCATGTTTCTTAGACAGTTTTTCTTTTTGGTCGTTAAATGAACAAAGATTTCAGAAACAGAATGTACGTACACTTTCAGGGAAGGAGTTAAGCGGGTCCACTGCGGCCGTCGTGGGTCCAAAGACGTTTTGCTACGGGGGATTGTCGCAAAGATCGCCGCAACGTGCCTCCAGTACGGAGCAGTATAGTGTGTGATTTGGGCGTCAGAATATGCCATTAAAACCGTAAAGTCCAGGCACAGGCCACCTGAATTTGACGTTGAAAGGTTTTATTGCCATCCATTTGTCAGTTTGAAACTGAGCGAGCTAGAGTGCCTTCACCGAAGCGGCTCTGTGTCAGTGCAGTGTCATTTCCGGGCCGTGATCGCGAGTGTCATTACTGAGCAAAGCAACAGCCGAATGCGCAAAAGGCCATCGGGCCGACGTCGGTCGCCATTGGTCCGCGCATTTGCGCATTAGGATTCCGTCGGGACCAACAGCCCGTCGGCTCAGTGAGTTACTTGCGTGCCGGGTGTGGTAAAGAACCTCCAAGCGAACAAAACGTCCTCAGGGTGACGTCGTCCTAAGGTGGCCATACAAACTGTTTTGAATTATGCTCACAATAAGTAAGGGATCTTGAGATTGTATCTATGTTTAAAAAAGAAACGCGGTAGCTTTTAACAGGAAGCTGAGTTTATGCAGTCCCTCAGTAAATTCACTCCTCTCTGACTCCTTACTAAACTTGTCTAGACTGCACACAACGCAGGTTAGTTAGTTATTTTGGTTTTAACGCCGAGCATGCGACTAAGGCCATCTCAGGACGTTCATATCAAGCATTGAATACAATAAAACCCAAGCAGTATGTGTTTACCGAGCTGTATGCGCCTGATGTAAATATCGATCCAGAATCTGTTTTCAGACTGCCTTTTTGGCTCACTTCCTTGACAAGTCATAACATTTGTGTACAAAGGAATAATAACATAAACTGAAGTGACATGAAAAGAAAATAATGTGTAGATCGCCCTATTGTATTAATGAAAAATGATGAAAATTAATATTAAACCGTTTTTCAGGGCTAATAAGATCACCAAATGTTCGCTTCAAAAGCAAAAACGGCACGCTGCCGAAGCAAAGAAATAAGGCGTTTAAAACCGTCCTCTATATTGTGTCGCGGGGCTGCAAGTTCGAACTGTTATATTGGGGCCTGCATCCAAATGATATATATATATATATATATATATATATATATATATATATATATATATATATATATATATATATATATATATATATATATATATATATATATATATATATATATATATATATATATATATGTGTGTGTGTGTGTGTATGTCTGTGGCACTCGTACTCGCTGCACAGTATGGGGGTTCGCTGTGGGACTGGCAGTGCGGCTGCGGCTGCGGCTGGCGTTTAACCATACTAGTATGTGTGTTTTCTTTCAGTCTGCGAGTGGGCCTCTTTCACAGCAGTCTGGGAGTTGTCGTCGTCGGCAGTGTGCCCACCCCACTTTATACTGTAGGCCAGTCGAACAATTCCCTGGTCACTCGGGTGGATTGTGTCGCTGTAAAGTGCCTTATTAGGTAGCCCTTTTGTAGTTGTGAAGGATGGCGTGTTGTCTAGGAACGACGAGGCCCCAAACTTGCGACAAACATGGTCCGGCATACATTGGAAATGGACTGGCCAATTGCGATGTCCATGGCATGTCTGGGATCGTTTGACGCTTGTCTTCGAATCGACCCACTCGGGACAGGACGCCATCTTGATTGTGTAAATTTGCGGTGGAAATCACCTCAGGTGAAATCATGAGACCGGTCATGTGATCCCCAGTCTAAGAATAGTAACGCGCGCAAATGGAAAGCAGCTCGTGCATGCGGAATCGAAAGAGCAGACGACAATAAATATCATGCGTTTATAAATACATCTGATTGTCTGTAATTTTCCGTAGTAAGTGTGTGTATGTGTGTGTAATGACCTCTTGTGTCTACTGTGGCAGTAGCTCGTAGACCAAGCACACACCAAGGAACAGGGCTTGGAGTCCCTGCTGTATGTTAAAAACGTGTAGGAGTCGTGGCGCGGCGCTAAACGACAGAAATATTAGAAAAGGAAAGGAAGGAGCCAGAAAAGCAGCCTACCTGGAGCTCCTCTGTCACCATAAACTCATGTAGAAGGTTTTATTAAATGCACAAGCCACTGTCAGCTACTGCGACCTGAAAGATTTCAGACATCCCGCAATTTTATCCACAAGAAATTGAAGAATTTGGGCGGATAAATAGATTCCACGTCATTACCATAATTATATGATGGTAACAATTTATTTTTTTATCTCACTCGACAGCAAGATAATGTCATATTCTTGTTCATATTTCCTTTGACGCCTCATTCTTGCAGTACATATGAAAACACTGTACTCCTTGGGTAGGCACTTTGCCGTAAGAAAAATAAACATACTAAGTAATTCTGCACCATCAGCTAATACATTTACCAAGACGTCTCTGAGGTGGAGATACAAGCACCACGTGTTCAAAATTGGAGATTTCTTCCGGTCTAACGACGAAAACAACCCACCCCAACCAACGGATCCGCTCCGATTCTAGTGTGAGCCATGACACCTACAGTCAATTTAGACCTTCCGAGAGCGTGAGGATCCAAAATATCTTGTGCGCCACCACCATCTTATCAGCTAAGTTAGTGCGCCACTGATTTTCAGCGGTTGGCTTCCGGGCCTCGGTTCTAGAGCCCCCCAAAATAACTGAGGCCCCGGCACGGGGTTAGCACACATCCTACTGACAGTAACTTAAGTAACTCGTACATATGGCAGGATACGCCGTGTGTATGTGTGTGTGTATGTATGCAGACACGAGTATTTCCGGTGTTTGTGTACGTACAGGCCTGAAACTCTATGAAATGCTTTGCCGGATCGAGATGTATTACGGAAAGCCTTCGAGCATATTTTAAGTGGGTGACTTGTTCAAGAGACAACAAATTGCCGTTTGTATAAAGTCGGTTGCCATACATTTGAGTCCGGAATTTTCGTTCTTTCCACTTGGAATTTTGGATATAGCTAGCTTGGAGATATAGATAGACATTGGATGAATTCGTAATCCATTGTTGTACATTGTCCGCGTTATGAATAATAATTCATTTTTTATTTGTTAAAGCCTCCGGTGGCCATTTTGAGAAAACAGCCTGGGAAGTCTCTGTGTGCAGCATAATTGTGGCAAAGGGCAGACTTTTAAAACCATTTTAAACCTATTTAATGGAATATTTCATGATAAAGATTTTAACCATACGATAATTTGGTGTATGTAGAATACATTTCTGCAAAAAAGTGAAAATGACCCAAATTGACCCCCACCACATATTATTGCGTGTAGTGCTGCTCAGTTCCCTGCGAGTTAAGACTGGTTTCGTGAGAGAGGGTCACATTTGGGTTTAACGCCGAGCAGGCAACTAACAACAGGTAGAGACCTTGGCAGCGAGGACAGATCGTATATAAAAAAAGCGACTTCATGGGTCATGGCTCTCATAGAGAAGAGACATTGTGGGTTATGGTTCATCCCATTTTGATCATACTTGCCGCTGCAGCTTTGCTAACAGAAGGCACTAATTTATTACAGTGATACTAACAAATTACACATACATATAAAATATACATATAGGCGCACGCACACACACACACACACACACACACACACACACACACACACACACACACACACACACACACACACACACACACACACACGCTTACGTACATATTTTCAAATCATTCAAAGCCATGTGAAAATTCGCGCAACCCTTTGGCTCTCGGTAGAGAGAGGGGTCGAGGTAATTCCTACAGGAATCTTCTAGGCCAAACACTTTACCAACAGCCAACAAGGTTAAGCTAGATTGATTTGTAATATAGACATTAAATAATTACGCCATTAACTCCAGCATTGCCAGTGGACGAGGACGATGTTTTTGAAATCATTATTAATACTGTTATTATAAGTGATTGGGTCCATGGTGTGGGCCAATCCCCTGACTGCCATATCTTATTGCAGATTGTTAGTAAGGCGCTTATCATGGAAAGAATCGCGACAGACGCTCTGAAAGATCATGAAGGAACTGTCAGTATTGGAGGCAGAACAATCACCAACTTACGCTTTGCGGATGACATTGATGGCTTTGCAGGAACAGAGAAGGAGCTAGCTCAGCTGGTGGAAAAGCTGGACAGTACAGCCATTGCGTATGCGATGGCAATCAGTGCAGAGAAGACCAAAGTGATGACACATAACACCAGTGGCATTGGCACTGACGTCATGATTGGAAGCCAAAAAAACTGGAAACCGTTAATAAATTCATATACTTAGGAGCCATTGTGACAGATGAGGTATCAAAACCAGAAATACTGTCCAGGATTGCGCAAACAACAGCACTGACAAGATTGAAGACCATATGGAAGGACAGAAACATCACACTCTGCTCCAAGATCAGACTGATGTGCTCCTTAGTCATTGTTACGTGGCGGAGTTGTAGCCGAAGTATGATAAACACACCAGACACACACACGTAGAGTTTTTAAAATAAACCTCGTTCAGCTGCAATCCGCCACACGTGGCTTACGGATGTAGACAATACTGGAGTAACAGTTCCAACAATATTTAATTCAGCGATGCGATATCCACACAGTAATGCACTTTCAAATGCACAAACTACTGATACAAAGTCTCTTCTGCGATATCCACATTGCGACACAAAGTCTTTCATACACGGCGTCTCCCGCAATAAACTACGTGTCTCTACAACCGACAAAGCAAGACAATGTACTAACGCGCTTTCCTAGCGCCCTCCTTATATATACTACGAAAATCCAGAATCTTCTACGAAAATTATACAACGCAACCAATCAGAACGAAACACGCAGCCGAAGCTCATTAAAATAAACTTTCCAAAAAAATTATAACAGGCTACAAAAACTCGGCTGCTTACTTCAGCTCTAAATTCTAGCGTATAATTAAGACACATAAAAGTATGGTAGCCCTATCACCACGTACTATGATAGCTCAAAAAATACGAGAACATTCCCAAAACAAAATAAAAGCTGCTCACTTCACGCGCACAGGAAAACAAAAAGTAGTGAAAATGTTGCGATGCCAACTACCCGACGTGACACACACGAGGCCACCAGACAGTGCGACCTTTCCAGAACGCACCGGACTAAACACAACAAAACGAAATCGGCTCTACTCACAAACAAAAGAAAATCTTACTAAAAAGGCACGTGAAACGTAACCGTGATAGCTCAAATAAACATCGGATCGTTACCTACGATCAACACACGCACGCTCTCACAGGATAACACAACCACAATCGTAACAGTCATCTCAGTGTTCTTGTATGCCTGCGAGTCATGGACCCTCACAGCAGACCTTGAAAGGATGATACAAGCCACTGAAATGAGATGTTTTCGAAGGTTGCTTGGCATTTCATACAGAGATCACATCACAAACAAGGAAGTGGGAAGCAGAATCAGGCAAGCCATCGGGCCCTATGAAGACCTATTAGCCGTTGTGAAAAAAATGCAAACTGAAGTGGTATGGGCATGTCACGCGTTCAGCAGGGCTTGCCAAAACAATCCTGCAAGGCACTGTTCAAGGAGGACGAAGGAGAGGAAGACAGAGGACAAGTTGGGAGGACAATATCTCAGAGTGGACAGGACTGAGGCTGGGCGATACGCTAAGAATGGCAGAGAACAGAGTGGAATGGGAGGAGCTGGTTGCCAAGTCATCAGTGGTGCCCCAACGGTCGGCAAGACTACGGGATATAGATAGATATATAGATTAATTACTGTACAATGTCCAACATGTCCAGCCGTCACAGGAACATGGACACAAAGTGGTGTTAGCAAGAGGCATATCCTCATTTGCCCCCGCAACTGCGAGGGCTCTCGAGGGTCTGTACCTCTTGCTGTTGTGTGGTGTTCAATTTTTCTCAGCAGCATGTAGCGGAAATTATATGATTAGCAGGAGTTTGATAAGTATACATGTACCTGTAATGAAGTATGTGCCTGACAAGATATAAACTGACGAGCAAAAGAAATGCGACGATTCTGGAATCATCGGAAACACTCAAGTGTTTCCGTGATTCCAGAATCGTCACATTTCTTTTGCTCGTAAGTATACTTGAGGAGGCTTATCTTCAAATAGGAGAGTGAGCACCTATGTGTTATGTTTGCTGGCCGAGAAGGAGAGGCCGGTTTTAACCCTTTGCGTGTCGGTAGATAAGGGTTAAATAAATGTATCTTTTTGGGCGCGGTGTAATAAAGTTTCGTCTTTATATTAAATAACCTGAACATGCCATGTTGAAGAGTTTACACAAATATTCGGATGGAGAGGGGGGGGGGGTGTGGCTCTCAATCTAGATTGTGTACATAGCTACATCTTTGTTCAAGAGCTGTTCTGCATGTTAAGAGGTGTCATTTTATATTTTTCAGGCTTTTTATCAGTTTTCAGGGCTGAATCAGACAAGACCTGTTCTGCTTCTCTCCGATGCAAGGAGTTAAGCCACTATAAATGTATGTCACCGTTGCCATGCCATATCGTTTTTCAGGCATAATCGATGTGAGATTTGACATGTGCATTGTAAAATAACTTGTAGACGTCAACATCAATCACGTATTTTAATTTTGAAAGCTAAAGACATTTTTACAAACAGAATAATTTATGTATGATTAGCATTTAATCTGGCCATCAACAATTACACCATGTAACCGCTGCTCCGTGACCTGAGTCACACCTTCATTATGTATAGTCACGCTGACCGAACGTTTTTTGCGCTGATGTTTTTGACGGGTTGATATCGTTATGCATTCAGTTTTGTAATGATTTATAATATTTGCATTGCTTTCACTTGGAAATTTTGCTCAAATCCTGCTGTAAAGGGGCGGTTAAAGAATCAGTACGTCTACCTCTTCACAAAGTTTATGAAAAGATGGATAGGGACGTGAAAGTAAGAAATCAGAATTCGTCTTTAATGATGATTTTTTTTTTAAAGAAAAACGTCTGTGTTTGTATGGGTCGCCGGACACAATGTTTGGGTGTCAAAATTTTTGGCGGGAACGCTGAATTTTGCCTAGGCCTGGGGAATCTACGGAAAGTAAAGCTGCCCTGGTTTAAATGACATTCAAAACATAGAGGTTGGGAGAGATCAGGTTAACATTCTTCTACTTCTGTTGTGGTTTCCCTACATTGGTTTAATTATTTGTGAATTTATTCAAAGATTGAAAAACAACATTTGATGACAACAACAACAACAACAACAACAACAAAACCCCAACAAACAACAACAACAACAAAAAAACACGACGGTCATTTGCGCATTGGTCCGGAACCTGGTTTACGAAGCGTACGCTCATTAATTATTCAGCTTATCTTCAAGCACTTGAACAAAAACATCATTCTCTTTTTTGTCTGTCGCACACGGAGCTAATTGATTTTAATTGAGTATAAGTGGCGCAGGAACCGGGGAAGTCAGGTGTGGAATAGTCATCCCTCCCATGGACATCACCCAATGCGCTAAAAGCCATCAGGCTGAAGTCGGCCGCCGTTGACCCGCGCACGGCCGTGCGCGGGCCAACGGCTGCCGACGTCGGCCTATGGACTTTTGCGCATTATATGTATGGCAGGAGTATTCATTATTCATACCCCATTTTGGGACGTGTGCCATATCTTTTCATGGCCCTGCCCATTTCAAAGTATACTCGCGTCATACCATCTTTCGACCCCTAAACTGCCGAAGGAAGGCAAATGCCACCCAGCCGCAAGAGACATAAACCCCATGAGCCACCGCAGTCGCGGAGCTTTCTGACGATTTATGTCTCTTGCTAGCTCTGTGTTCTTTGTGGCTATTTTAGGTCCCATTCAGGTCTGTTTTTCGCTTGAATGTAGGTCTGTGTGTAGTGGTTTCTAAGCATACACTGGGTTGTATTCTTGTTTTTCCAAGCGTGTTCCTTTTTTTCAGTTGCTTTTGATTTTGCATTTAGCACCGCTGTCAACAGTCCTGCAACGTCCCGAGCTACGGCGTGGATCTACTTCTGCCTGCTGACATCTCTTGCTGGTTGTTAGTTGCTGTACTCCAGGTAATACATATAGATTCTTACATCGGTGTTTCGGTGATACTGAGAATCTCACTCGAGTGGTTTTAAAACCGTATCCTACGAGCGAAAGCGTGTAGGATCGATAAAAGTTTTAACACCACGAGAGTGAGACTCTCAGTATCACCTAAACACCGACGTTGGAATCTATTTCTTACTCACGTTTTTCTTGGCATAAATCCGATGTGAGTTGGTGTTCGGCACACGCTTAGTCACAACACGGCCTCGATTGTGTCTTGGCAAAGATCTTAACGTAATTTACTTTGTAATATGACGCCAATATTTTGGATGCCAGACAAACGTCCTACATGATGATGTAACAGTACAATACGTGACGCCAAAGTGCCAGTGGTCACAATAAAATGTCATTGCGCGTGAGCTGAAGTAAGTCAAATTTCGATATCGCTAGTGCCTGTACCATTTTATTTACCAGACTTTGTACAAGGCCATTGTGTGCATACTTAGCCGTTCACGCAGCAGGGTTGTATCACACCAAACTGTATCACACGTGTGTAATACAGTTTATTCCGCTTAAAGGTAGCAAAGAAGGAGGTGTGCAAAAAATAATAATAATAATAATTACGGTATTTATAATGCGCTTATCTTATAATAATTATAACTCTAAGCGCGCACTCACAACTCGCACACGCATGCGCACGCTTTAGACAATGACTCACGTAACACAAATAGTGAAAAATACATTACGACGGTCAGCTTGGGGTGGGGAGTGTGGTGATATAGTGCTAGAACTGTTGAAAAAGGTGAGTTTTGAGGGCGGACTGGAAGGAGGAGAGCGAGTGTTTCTGACGGAGAGAGAGTGGGAGAGTGTTCCAGGTGGATGGACCGTATACTGAGAAGGAGCGGGGGCCGAAAGTGCTGAGTTTGGTGCGGAGGATGAGGAGGCGGAGAGGGTCGGAGGCGGAGCGGAGGGAGCGGGGAGGAGTGTAGGGGTGAAGTAAGTTGGAGAGATAGGCAGGAGCCTATAGATTCTTACATCGTTGTTTCGGTGATACTGTCAATATAACTCTGGTGGTTTTAAAACGAGTGAAAGCGAATAAGATAAGGGTTTAAGACCACCAGAATGAGATTCTCAGTATCACAGAAACACCAATAAGAATCTATTTCTTACTCATCGTTTTCTTTGCATAAATCCGATGTGAGCTGGTTTTTCGGCCGCACGCCCAGTCACAACGCAACCGCCATTGTGTCTTGGCAAAGATTTTGACGTAATTTACTTTGTCATATAACGTCAATATTTTAGATGCCAGATAACAGTTTTTACATGATGATGTAATAGCACAATACATGACGCCAAAGTGTCAGTCGTCACTATGAAGTGAAGTCATTGCGCATGAGCTGAAAATAGGTCAAATTTCAATATCGCGTGTGCCCGTACCTTTCTTATGACCAGACTTTGTACAAGACATTTGTGTGCACACTCGGCCGTTCAAGCAGCCACGCTGTGTCACACATTTTGTGATACATCTTTGGCGCTCAAAGGCGGCAAAGAAGGTGTGTAAAAAGAAAATGTTCTTACAGTAGGCTACCTACGTTGTTGTTTTTCTTTATCACACCTCGTACTGTGTCTAAATGAACCAGAACTAGACCTCTATGTAGCGTGTCGAAACCATCTGTTACAGAAGTGTATCTTGGAACAGTTACGGCCTTCAAAGATATGAACAGCGTGGAACATTTGAGGAACTTAACCACACTTGTCGCATTGGGTTGTAGCACAGTGGATACGTTCTTCACTCGCAAAAGGTACACACCACGCTTTACGTTTGTATCAGAGTGGATACGTTCTTCACTCGCTAAAGGTGAACACCACGCTTTCGTTCGTGACACAGTGGATACGTTCTTCACTCGGAGAAGCACCAGTGGATATGTTCTTCACTCGGATACGCGGCTTAATCCTGCGTATCTGGACGCGGCACGTATCGAGCTTTAGCCTCTTTTGTCTCCGGTGTATCAGGCCACTATGACCCCTACGCCATATTCGTCTAGTATGGAAAAGGGCTACGCCATGTCAACTCATGGGTCACATTAGTGTGGACATGTGCTGAGCCAAATCAAGCAGAGCGACTGCAAGGGTCAAGTTGCATGAGTCGCTAAAACCCAGCACAAACCATCAAGCTAGGTGCTCCGCTATAGCTTGTGCAATGTATAACTGCACTCATGCAACTGACCCCGGGTCACCTTGACATTCACAACTTCTGTCATGTCAAAAACCGCTAGGTCACAGCGCCCCGGGTTAGTTTGGCGTTGAAACCTGCTGCGCCGGTTTCAAAGGTGACATATTTGAGCGTGCGCCTTACTAACTGCGCTATTGTAGCACTGAAAGTAAACCAGCTTATTATAATTATAAACAAAGTCAGGGTGTGGTACGCCGCGGCTGACCTCCGCCGATCTCTCCGACAGTATTTCACTTTCCAAGGCTTTTCAGCCCTTCTCAGTAAATCTCAAACGCTGAAACCGGTGTTGTTCGTCGCTGTATTCCGTCATAGGATGCAGTGATCTCTCTTTTCTTCGCTGATGTTGTCGAATTCAATGAAGCGACTGATTCAAAATGGCGCCCATTCAGTGTCCATTCAGTTTTAAAAGCGTTTTAGCGCGTTTAGAATAGCTCCGAACACTTCTAAAGTTACAAGCGAAAATCGTTGCTAAACCAATGTTAAAACTTCCGTGCACGCTCAGTACGATTTTTAAAAACGATTCTTAATTTTCTCTTTTAAAACTGTTTTAAGAGTTAGAAGCCTCTTGTGCGCCGCATCTAAGTGCGCTAAACACGAGTTTTACTAAACGTTTGTAAATTTTCACTTTTAACACTGTTTTAAGAGTTAGAAGGCTGTTGTGCACCCGGCCCCTGGTCCAGAAGTCAAAGTGAAACGCGTAAAACGTAAAATATATAATTACGTAGAAATTATTTCACGATTCGACCAAATAATCAAAGCCAAAAAACTACAGGTAGAGACCCTTGGCAGCGAAGACAGCTCGCATATAAAGCGACTTCGTGGGTCATGGCTCTCATATGGAAGAGACTTTGTGCCGGGTTACGCTTCGTCCCATTTTGATCATATTTGCCGCTGCTGCTTTGCTAACAGAAGGCACTAATGTATTACAGTGATACTAACAAATTACACAAACATAAAATATACACATAGGCTAACACACAACGCCCGCACACACACACACACACACAACACACACACACACACACACACACACACACACACACGCACACACACACACACATACACACACACATACACACACACACACACACACACACACACACACACACACACACATACACACGCACACATACACATTCATGCTTACGTACATATAGCCAAATCATTCAAAGCCATGTGAAAATTCGCTCAAACCTTCGGCTCTCGGTAGTGTGTGGGCTCGAGGTAATTCCTACAGGAATCTTCTAGGCCAAACTCTTTACCAACAGCCAACAAGGTTAAGATAGATTGATTTGTAATACAGACATGAAGTAATTACGCCATTGCCTCCAGCTGTTCCAGTGGACGCAGACTATGTCTTTGAAATCATTATTAATACTGTACAATGTCCAACATCCCCCAGTCGTCACGGGAACATGTACAATCATTATCAATACTGTACAATGTCCAACATCACCAGCCGTCACAGGAACATCAACAATCATTATCAATACTGAACAATGTCCAACATCACCAGCCGTCACAGGAACATGTACAATCATTATCAATACTGAACAATGTCCAAAATCCCCAGTCGTCACAGGAACATGTACAATCATTATCAATACTGAACAATGTCCAACATCCCCCAGTCGTCACGGGAACATGTACAATCATTATCAATACTGTACAATGTCCAACATCACCAGCCGTCACAGGTACATGGACAATCATTATCAATACTTTACAATGTCCAACGTCACCAGCCGTCACAGGAACATGTACAATCATTATCAATACTTTACAATGTCCAACATCACCAGCCGTCACAGGAACATCAACAATCATTATCAATACTGAACAATGTCCAAAATCCCCAGTCGTCACAGGAACATGTACAATCATTATCAATACTGAACAATGTCCAACATCACCAGCCGTCACAGGAACATCAACAATCATTATCAATACTGAACAATGTCCAAAATCCCCAGTCGTCACAGGAACATGTACAATCATTATCAATACTGAACAATGTCCAACATCACCAGCCGTCACAGGAACATCAACAATCATTATCAATACTGAACAATGTCCAAAATCCCCAGTCGTCACAGGAACATGTACAATCATTATCAATACTGTACAATGTCCAACATCCCCAGCCGTCACAGGAACATCATCAATCATTATCAATACTTTACAATGTCCAACGTCACCAGCCGTCACAGGAACATGTACAATCATTATCAATACTGAACAATGTCCAACATCCCCAGCCGTCACAGGAACATGTACAATCATTATCAATACTGAACAATGTCCAACATCACCAGCCGTCACAGGAACATGTACAATCATTATCAATACTTTACAATGTCCAACATCACCAGTCGTCACAGGAACATAGACAATCATTATCAATACTGAACAATGTCCAACATCACCAGCCGTCACAGGAACATAGACAATCATTATCAATACTGTACAATGTCCAACATCACCAGCCGTCACAGGAACATGTACAATCATTATCAATACTGAACAATGTCCAACATCACCAGCCGTCACAGGAACATAGACAATCATTATCAATACTGTACAATGTCCAACATCATCAGCCGTCACAGGGACATAGACAATCATTATCAATACTGTACAATGTACAACATCACCAGCCGTCACAGGGACATAGAAATCATTATCAATACTGTACAATGTCCAAAATCCCCAGCCGTCACAGGAACATGGACACAAAGTGGTGTTAGCAAGAGGCATAGATCCTCATGAGGATGTATGCCTCTTGCTGTTGTGTGGTGTTCAATTTGTCTCGGCAGCATGTAGCGGAAATTATATGATATGATAGGCAGTTGTTTGATAAGAATACATGTACCTGTAATGAAGTATGTGACTGACAAGGTATAAACTGACGAGCAAAAGAAATGCGACGATTCTGGAATCATGGGAAACACTCAAGTGTTTCCGATGATTCCAAAATTGTCGCATTTTGTTTGCTCGTCAGTATACTTCAGGAGGCTTATCTTCAAAGAGGAGAGTGCGCATGTGTTATGTATGCTGGCAGTTTATTCCCAAACAATGCGCCCGAGAAGGAGAGGCCAGTTTTAACCTTTTGCGTGTCGGCAGCAATAGGTTAAATAAATGTATCTACATGTTAGGTGGTAGCAGTTTATATATTTTCAAGCTTTTTGTCAGTTTTCAGGGCTGAATCAAGCAAGACCTGTTTTGCTGTTCTCCGATGCAATGAGTTAAGCCTCTTTAAATGTATGTCACCGTTGCCATACCAAATCGTTCAGGCATAATCGATGTGAGATTTGACATGTACATTAATTTTGTAAAATATCTTGCACACGTCAACATCAATCCCGTATTTCAATTCTAAAAGCGCGAGACATTTTTTACAAACAGAATAATTCTTGTGTGATTACTATTTAATCTTCTCGTCAACAATTACACCAGTAACCGCTGCTCCGCGACCTAAGTAACACCTTCATTATGTATAGTCAGGCTGACCAAATGTTGTTTGTGCTGATTTTTCTGGCGAGTTCACATCGTTATGCATTCAGTTTTGTAACGATTCAGAATATTTGCATTGCTTTCACGCCACAATCATGGAAATTTCGCTCAAATCCTAATGTAAAGCGTCATTAAAAGAATCAATACGTCTACCCCCTCATACAGTTAGTGAAAAGATGGGTAGGGACGTCATAGTAAAAACGATCAGAATTCGTCTTTAATGATGAATTTTTTAAAGAAAAATGTCTGGTTTTTACGGGTCGCCGGACACAATGTTTGGGATTCAAAATTGCTGGCGGGAACGCTGAAATTTGCATGGGGAATGTACCTGTACAGTAAACAACACCAATTTGCAAGTGGCATTGAGCCTCACTATCCCCCGCAGCTGCGAAGGCTTACAATGATCTATGTCTCTCGCTATTAGCATTAATCTCTGGATCCTAAAGCATAGTCAATTGAAAGTGAAGCTGCCATGGCTTGAATGACATTCAGAACATAGCGGTTTGAAGAGAACAGGGTAACGTTATTCTACTTCTGTTGTGGTTTCCGTGCATTGAAAGTATTTAAAAGATTGAAATACAACATTCACGTCAATGACAACAAAACAAAACTGCCGGTGCGATGGTCGTTTCCGCATTGGCCCGGGACCTTCTGGTTCACGAAGCATGAGCTCATTACTTTTTCAGTATATATTCAAGCACATGAACAAAATCATCGCCAGCTTTTTGTCTGTCGCGCAAGGAACTAATTGATTTTAATTGAGTATAATCGGCGCAGGAACCGGGGAAGTCACGTATGGGATTGTCATGCCTCCAATGCGGGACATCACCCAATGCGCAAAAAGGCCATCGGGCCGACGTCGGCCGCCGTTGGCCCGCGCACAGCCGTGCGCGGGCCAACGGCTGCCAACGTCGGCCCGATGGACTTTTGCGCATCGAAAAAACCGCAGGAGTATTATTTCTTCATACCCCTTTTTTGGACTTGACCCAAATCTTCTCATGACCCTGCCCATTTCAAAGTATACTCGCGTCATTCCGAGTCCTTTTGACCCTTGAACTGCCGAAGCAAGGCGAACGCCATCCAGCCGCAAAGAGACATAAACCCTCATGAGCCACCGCAGTCGCGGAGCCTCCTGACGATTTTTGTGTCTCGCTAGCTCTGTGCTCTTTGTGTCTATTTCGGTCCCTTGCAGGTTTGTTTTTCAGTTGGATGTCGGTCAGTGTGTAGTGGTTTCAGACGCGAAATTCGTGATCACTGGCAGCAAAGGGGTTAAGCGTGTTTCTCTTTTGTTAATGGCCCTTTCTCTCACTGAGATCTTCGCACGCCATAAACCATAAACGTGTTTGTCCTTCAAGCATGTTCCTCCTTCAGTTGCTGCTGATTTCCTTGCAATAAGCACAAAAGAACCAGCCTCACCTTGGTGTAATTTCACGGTTTGGAGTCACGGAGATCTACCTACGGCACTGAGCATAAACTGGGTTGTGTTCTTGTTTTCTCCAAGCGTGTTCCTTTCTTCAGTTGCTTTTGTTTTTGCATTTAGCACGTTGTCGCTATGGCGTGGATCTACTTCTGCCTGCTGACATCTCTTGCTGGTTACGGCATCCTGTGCTCCAGGTAATACACGATTGTTCTTACATTAGGTTACCTGCATTGCAAAAGAGTTGGTGATAGTGGGGCGGCATTCTGTATTCCAGGTAATACAAGATTGTGTTGACGTTAGGTTACCTACATTGGGAAAGAGTTATCGAAGGTAGGAAGATCACTGCGTATGTTGATACAACTCAGTCAGCGGCAGTATCCAATGCGCAGTAGGCCTTTTGCGCATTGGGTATACCTCGGAATCAGAATATTTATTTACCGTCTTTTAACTCACTGGATTAATTAGACTAACAAAACAGAAAACGTTTAACAACATTAAGGGACACATTACAATAATAACCTTATCAGGAAACATAATGATCACACAATAGTCATGACTACACATGTTACAATACTTAGCCTATTGGGCTATGACATATTACATTAACTGTTGATATTTGCAATAGTATTAGTATACAGTTGTGTTACGATTGTGTTATCCTGTGAGAGCGTACATGTGTTTTCGTAGGTAACGATATGTTGTTTATTTGAGCTATCACGGTTATGATTTCGTGCCTTTTTAGTAAGATTTTCTTTTGTTCGTGAGTAGAGCCGATTTCGTTTTTGTTAAGTTTAGTCCGGAACGTTGAAGACAGGTCGCACTGTCTGGTGGCCTCGTAAGTGTCACGTCGGTTAGTTGACATCTGACATCGCTACATTTTCGCTACTTTTCCTGTGCGCGTGTATTGAGCAGCTTTTATTTTGTTTGGTGAATGTTCTCGTACCTTTTTGAGCTATCATAGATAGGGATACCATACTTTTATGTGTCTTTATTATACGTTAGAATTTAGAGCTGAAGTGAGCAGCCGTGTTTTTGTAGCCTGATATATTGTTTCTGGAAAATTCATGTTAATGAGTTTCGGCTGCGCGTTTCGTTCTGGTTGTTTGAGTTCATGATTTCCGTAGAAGATTCTAGATTTTGATAGCGTATATAAGGAGGGCGCTGGGAAAGCCCGTGAGTACATTGTCTTGCTTTGTCAGTTGTAGAGATACGCAGTTTATTGCGAGAGACGCTGTGTATGAGAAACTTTGAGTCGTAGTGTGGACATCGCAGAAGAGACTTTGTATTCAGTAGTTTGTGCATTTGAGAGTGCATTACTGTGTGGATATCGCATCGCTGAATTAAATATTGTTGGAACTGTTACTCCAGTATTGTCTACATCCTTAAGCCATGTGTGACGGATTGCAGCTGAACGAGGTTTACTTTAAAGAACTCTACGTGTGTGTGTCTGGTGTGTTTATCATACTTCGACTACAACTCCACCACGTAACAAGTTGATATTTGCAGCTTTTTTGTCTCAACAAATGTGTCGTAATTGGGCATGCACTGATGAGCAGTGATATGTTACAAACATTTGAACTTAAAAGAATTTTGAAAATTTAGTTTCCAAAAATTTATTCGTAACGTATTTATTAAAGTACCATTACGCGTAAAACTGAATACAAATTTCAGCACTATTTGTGTTTGTTACGCCTTGTCGATTCACCCAAAGTGCGTCTATGGCAGTTTGGATATGCAACAAAAGCACACGCGTAATCGCACTTATTTGTTTTGCGCAGTCGTTAGCGTGTCAATCTATTTTTAGCTGTTTATCGTACTGATAGCGTTGTATTTATAGAACGGAGCGGGGTCATTGTCAGGTTACTTGATATATAAAGACGACTTGTGCTGAACTGGATTCTGCTGTCTAAATGAACCATATTGCTACAGAAGTGTATCTTTGAACAGTTACGTCGGTAGTGGGACTTCAAATATGTGAACAGCATGGAACATTAATTAAGAGGAACTTAACATTTTATCTTTGTGAAAAAATCTGGGAAGGACAGAATACATTTTTTTTTTTCATTTATAGCTCAAGATTTTGCTTTCCTATCACACATTTAATAACCCGCAAGAATGCAACGGTGCCCACAGAAAATCTACTGCAATAGCTCTAGAAATAGTACAATGAGTTATATTTTTTATTAATTCGAAAATAATACGCTTTCAGTTTTTTAGTTCAACTTTTCAAATTCAATATTTTTTTTCTTTCTGTTTCGTGGCTTTGGGGGAGACCGGACACAAGCTGAATTCATACCGGAAGTTCCAATTTTGACGTTGAAAGTGACTGAACCATGCATGAAGCGATCAGTTAGTTCTTCTCAGAAAGTTTATGTGCTACCTGCCGTGGAAGAGACGCCCAAAATGGCGACTGACAACGGGATACAACTCATTACAAAAAAATCGCTGATGGCGCAATAATAGGTGCCTGATGTTTACGTAAATAACTTTTGGGATTATTTTCTTCACAACTCAATGCATATCAGAACCAAAATCCTCCAGAGTGCAACACCAGACATCAAAGAATTTCATCTACGATCTTTAGTGATGTTTTCAGGTAAAATTAAGCACTGTTAGTGTTGGAATCAGTCACTGAACATGCAGTTTTGAGAAAACACCAAGGCCTAGCACAGTATAGGCCGAAGGATCTGTTATGACGTCAGGTGTCAGACAAATGGTCGATATACGAACATCAAGTGATTTAAGTAAAAAAAATAAGGCACGCATTTTTTCTTATTCAGCGTTTATTCGTCAGAAATTACGCCCCGTTTTAAAACGCGTCATTTCTGGCGTCTCTAGCATGGCAGGCTGCAAAAAAAAAAAACAACAAAAAAAAAAACAACGTGTTTTGACAGCAAAAAACTGAGCACCACGTGTATGTTTTAAGTCACTTTCAATATCATACACTGAACTTCCAGCCTAAGTTCGACTGATGGCTATATTTTACAAAAATTGCCATGAAACTGAACATGACTGCCATCTCGAAACACTGAGAGGTACACTTATCCCAATGCGCAAAATGCCATCCGGCCGACGTCGGCCGCCGTTGGCTCGCGCACTTTTGCGCATTAGGCAAACACCTTAGAATTGTGGTAAAAATGCCTTGTACACTTTCTTTTTTACATTTTATTTTTCTTTTCTTTTTGTGTAGTCAGTGTGCTCACTGAGGCTTACTGCATAGCCGGTTCAGCTATTTTTGTCTCCTGCAAGCCTGGAATTTAGTGTGTATTTACCGCCAGTAGTAAGAGGCGAGGCTGTGTAACACGGAAGAACGTTTAGACAAAGGCCAGATGTCGTACTCAGTGACCGCACCTCGCCTAGTGTCGGTTTCTTCCTTCTTTCCAGAGCTCTGCTACGGTGGCAGACAGCTGGTTACTGCGGAGTATTTTTCCCTTGACAGGAGATTTGATCTGGGTTGTTAATTACGTAGTCTTGTAAAAGTACGATTTTTCATCTGCAAGAGGTTTTTGCAACAATATAGTGTTTGAAGTGCTCTAGGTGTCGGTAATAGTTTCAGAATTTACAAAAGCGTATTCAGCTAGGAAAGTAATGTTCTATCGCATGGAAAAGCGCTTCACCATTTTGTAACACGTAATGATTTTGGTCGGGCGAGCGACTTTCGGCTACCCGTCATTTTTTCGGCTAGCGAAAAGCTCCCGCTGCGGTCGGCATCTTTGGCTTCGAACGCGGTGTGGTACCTGGTCGGCGGAGATAGGTAGATTTGAGCGGTTGTTATCCACGACCGCTTCTACTGTTGCTGTTTCTCCAGAGTTCTACAAACCAGCATTTTGGACTCATTTTTCTGAGCCATCCCTTGAACGGGAATCCCGGACTGTGTCGTTTTTTGGGAGTCCTGGGACTTTGCCATTTTTCTGGCGGCTCTGCTTTGTAACGGGCGCTTCGGACTTTGCCATTTTTCCCAGGTTTCCCTTTACAAAGGGCGCTTTTTTTTTTTTTTTTTTTTTTTTGAGTCTTCCTTGATAACGGGCGTTTTGTCGTTTTTCAGAGGCTTCCCAATATCAAAGGACGTTTTAGACTTAGCCATTTTTTTGGAGTCTTCGGACTTTGCCATTTTTCTGGAAGCTTCCTTTATAACGGGCGTCTCGGACTTTGTCGTTTTTCTGAGGCTTCTCTTTATCAAAGGACCTTTTGGACTCTGCCATTTTTCTTAGATAGTTATTCTTTATAGCGGGCGTCTCGGACTTTGTCGGTTTTCGAGGCATCCCTTTACAAAGGGCGTTTTGGACTCTGTTATTTTCGGGGCTCTTCTTGTGTAACAGGCGCCTCGGACTCTGTCGGTTTTCGAGGCTTCCCTTTTACAAAGGGCGCTCTGGACTTAGTCATTTTTTTGTACAGGTCTTCTTTTACCAAAGGCCTCTCTGACTTAGTTACTTTTATAGACTTTCTTTTATAAAGGGCACTTTGGACTTTGTCATTTTTGCCGAGGCTTCCTTTTATCTAATGGCCTCTCCGACTTAGTTATTTTACTAGATTTTTCCTTTGTTTGTACTTTGTCGTTCTTTTTAGAGACACGACTTAGATAATAGTACTTTGCTGCGCTACTGTAGTAACGTCTGATGACATTGTGACCAGCAGAGAATATATTTTTCTCAAACGGCCTCATGCCGGGGCATTTGTTGTCGCTTTATCACTATTAGCCTGTACTGCAATATAGTCTATACGAAATGCGATCTTCGTTTCACATGTCTTATTGTAGTTAGTACCGAGTGCGAGTGACTGTGCTTGTGTGTGTGAACTTGGCATCCTGACACGAGCAAACATTTACATACACATTCACCGGTCACACAAACATTGCACACGGTCAGCGACGCTACGGATTTTGGTGTCGAAGGCTGGGGGTGAGGCGACACTACAGAATAAACCTTTGTGTCCACCACTGCATGTATATATATATATATATGGTGCTGTGTTTTTCAGCGTACAGACAAGCGGCATCCTATGGAAACGAGACACTACTCTTGATAACATTGTGGTCTCTAGCAGCGCAGCACGGGTCCACGAAAGCGTCGCGGTAGCGCAGAAATGCGCCCGACTTTGTTCTGCAGTTGCGGGGTGCAATTTTTGGTTTTACTGGGAAAGTAGTGCCAGGTGCGTCATCTGCCCTAAACCATGCAATAACGTCACTGTGGTGGCCAGCAGCGGGTACCGTATCTACAGAAAAAGCGACGGTATGGTATTGCTTGTTTGGATGTTATTATTGTCAGTATTATGGCCAGGTTGACTTATGAATGCTAGGGAAATCGGTGAACTACCAAGCAGTAACCCAGTGCGCAAAAGACCATCGAGCCAACGTCGACGCAGGCCCGATGGCCCTTGCGTACTGGGAAGGAGAAAAGAGGCTGATAAGTTAGAGGACTATATAGAAGATAGAAGGGCGCTGATAAGGGATATAACTGTAGGTAAGAGAATGCTCTGGGAACTGTAAGTGGGAACGGCGCTGATATGGGAGAGAATTGTAGTTATTAAAGGCGCTGACAAAGGAGAGCACAGTATGTGCGAAATGTACGCAAAAGAATGCTCTAGGAAGGGAGAGAACTGTAGACAGGAAAGACGCTGATAAGGGAGAGAGCTGTAGGTAGGAAAATGCGATCTAAAGAGCGATAACTGTAAGTAGGAACGATGCTGATAAGGGAGAGAAATGCAGGTAGGAAAAAAGCAATATAAAGAGGTAATAACTGTAAATAGGACTGCGTGGACATCAGCGACAACCAATCAGAACATAACTCCCCACCCCCCCTCAACCCCCGGCCCACCCCCCCCCCCCCTTCCCCCCTGGACGAAATCAGCGAGAGCTGGAAGTCCGTATCCTTTAAAAATAGCATAGCATAGCGTAAATAGGAACGACGCTGGTAAGGGAGAGAACTGTACGTAGGAAAAATCGATATCAAGGAAGATAACTGTAGGTAAAAAAAAAGACGCTGTTAAAAACCGCCGGTAAGACAAAGCAACTGCACAAGCTCATGAGAATTAATGCTTCTTGCAAGTGGGTGTGTTCTTTGGAAGTTAACCATTTGGGAGTCGGTAGCGATTTTGGTGCACCGACCAAATTTGCTACCGACACCCGAAGGATTAAGAAGTTATATAATAATAATAATAATATAACTCGTCCCTAGCGCAATATTCCCACAAGAAAGGCTCAGAGCGCTTTATCATCTAAATAATCTAACCAACTGAAAATAACTAACTAAAGTACGGACAGCATACAACTACACTCATTCATAAGTAAAATGAACAGTCACACAATACTAAACTAATAAACATACAACATCTCAAGACCCTGATCAGATATATAGATGGGAAAAGGTTTTATCAGTCCATTTCAAATGCCAGATTGAAAATAATATAATTTCAATCTAGCCATGAAAAGGCCAAAGATGGCCAAAGATATCACGGGGAAGACTATTCCACACTTTGGGAGTTTGGAAAGAAAATGACTGCTGGGAATTTTTTTTTAGGGATACTCTGGGGATAGTCAATGATCTGTCGTCAGTGCTGAGTCGCAGTATCTCTGCCTGGTGTGCAGACACAGAGACAGGAGGACAAGTATGCCTGGAGTGTTTTATCAAAGGCCTGAAAAGTGAGGGTATTCTAATCTGAACTTCACAGGAAGCCAGTGTAACTGCTTAAGCAAGGGAATGATGTGATCACGCTTTGAATTTTCCAGTACAAGTCTTGCTGCCCGGTTTTGAGTCTTCTGCAGCCTGCAGTGCTGATAGTTCGAAATACCTGACATTACACAGTTGCAGTAGTCAATCCTTGACAAAATCTGTGAACATGCAATTTACTTATCGGCATCGTCAATAAAGGTACTGTCTAACAGAGATAAGCCTCTTGAGCTCAAGATAGCAGCAGCGGTACAGGTGAGACACATCAGCATTCATGGAAATGACATTGTCAATGTAAACACCTAGGTTTTTCACACATTTCTTTTTTTTTTAGAGGCGTTACGTATTAGTGCAATCAACACTGACACACTCACGTGGGTTCTCGTAGAAAAACCTCACTCAGTTGCAACTCGTCACACGTGGCACAAGGTTGTAGTCCACAGGGCCGGACCTGGGAAAAGTCGATGGGGGGGGGGGGGGGTTACAGATTCAGTATAAAGCGAAGGCGCGAAGCGCCGAGCCTTCTAGGGGGGTCCGGGGGCATGCTCCCCCGGAATTTTTTTTTTTTTCAAGGATGCAAAATGGTGCAATCTGGTGCAATCTGAGCCTTGAAAAAGCCATTTGTGATGGTCTGGGGACTTTGAGCTTTTTGAACAATCGAACTGACAAACTCTGGGGTACAAAAATTATCACCTGCCCCTCCCTTAAAAAAAACACCCACACCCACACCCACACACACACACACACACACACAAACATTTATTTATCAACAGAGATGTTTTGTATACTATTATTATTCACTACTTTTCGTTGATCGTTAACGGTATAAAGCTTTACCTTGTAGTTTATGAACATCAGGGCCCTGCTTTCACTTCAGTTCAGTCTTGCTGCACTAGGTTCCTCGGCATTAGTACCATTTGTGAATTGTATCTTCTGGCAAAACAGTTCACTGCCTCTTTGAAGTCAATATCAACATCCCTGTGCACTTTCAGTAAAGCAAGTGCATTGAGTCTCTGTTGCCCCATTGTAGAGCGCAGGTAGTTTTTCAGGTTGCTCAACTGACTGTTTGAACGCTCACACTCGGCAATAGTGACAGGCAGGGTGCAAAGGTTCTTTAGCATGATGAACAGGTTGGGATAAAAATCCCTGTCACAGTGTTTCAGTGCTTCTGATGCCGTGGATGGGATGATAGCTGTCGCATTCTCAGCAGCACTTCGCCATTTGCAAACCCACCGTTGGTATTCTGCATCAAGGGTAGCGTTGTCTGGTAGGTCAGACTCCCACAACATTGCCAGTGTCTTCACCCCTTCTGGAACCTGCATGAAACCATCCTGGTTGTCTATTAAAGTGCTTGGCACCAGACAGAGACCATCAACTGCTAGGTCAGCATTTTTGAACCTCGAGTCCAATTCGGTTGACAGGTGTTCCAAGAAAGGAATGGCAATGCTAATCTTGAAATATTCTTCTGGAGTGGCCGCAGGTTGGTTGTCACGGAGAGTCTGGCGGGATGCTTGACGAGGAACAACAACATCAGTTGTCAAAGCATTTGCCATTTTGCTGACTTCACCAAACCAGGCAACGAACGCTGTGTCGACATCTCTTCTAATAGAAGACATGCAGTTACTGACCTCTTTGATTTCCCTGTAGGCATCGACAACATCTTTTGTTCTTTTCTGGAGCTTCACTGTCAAGGGTTTTAAGTAACGCAAACAATTGCGGACGACAACGAATGCAACGAGGAAAACACTGCTGCTCAAGGTGTGGAGAAAGCTAGTTGCCTTGGTCAATGTCTCACTGTCCCAATTGTCACTGTCTTCACACATTTGTCCCAAACAGTCGTGAACAACCAGGAAGAGAGATGTGTAAACCTCCAGTGCTTCATGTTTTTATACCCATCTTGTTCTGCACAGATCAACAAGCTTTGTCTTTGTCGTGTCAGGCTGAGATGCTTCGATGGTATCTTCAAGTTTTCGTTGTCTCTTTGGAGAGTTTGAGAAAAACAGTGACAGTTCCCTCAGTGCTCCCATCATGTTCTTCACTGCAGGCAAGCCGCATGCTTTTACAATGCAGAGACTCAACCTATGGGAAGCACAGTGAAAGTACAGTGCTTTGTTGTTCCTTGCTTGAAAACGTGCCTGCACTCCTTTAAACTTTCCTGCCATGTTTGCGGCCCCGTCATAACCTTGTCCTCTAACATTGTTGAAATCAAGCCCCCACAAGCCCAGACACTCAACAATCTTGTTGTAAAGTGTTTCACCTGTGGTATCTCTGCACTGGACAAAAGCCAGGAACTCTTCACGAACTTTCAGACTTCCATCGACGAATCTCAATATAATTGAAAGTTGTTCCCAGTTTGAGCTGTCTGTGACTTCGTCAGCAAGCACGGTAAACTGTTTTGCTGCAATAATTTCTGCAAGAATCTTGTTGCGGATCTGATCACCAAGAACCTCTATCAGTCTGTTTTGTGTACTTTTTGAAATGTATGTGGCCTTCTTATCGCATGTATCTAGATGTTTCCGGAGAGTTTCATCTCCTGCATTGATGCACAGATTCAAAAGGGCATTGAAATTGCTTCTGTTCTCACTCTGAAGAATGCCATCATCACAGTTGCCCCTCAGAGCTAACCCCTGTCTTCCACACACTTCAACAATCCTGAAGAGGCTTGTCAGAACTTGTCGATTTGCAGCGATGTTTTCTGCATTTTTCTGATTGATTTCACTGGCGATGCTCTGCTCTGGTTTATCCATGATTGTCAAAAACTGCTCTCCATTTGCCATTGCATCTTTGTGGTATTGTAATAACGAGTGCTTTTTGATCTGATCACAGGCTTTATTCCAGTTCTTGCATAGCGTCTTCACAAACTTGCCCAGGTTTTCAGTAGACTTTGCAAATAATAGGCAATACTTGCAGTAAGCCCCATCCTCGAAAGGAGAATACACAAGCCAGGAGTACTTTTGCAACCACTCATGCTGAAATTTTCGGTTCTTGTTGTTTATCACTGTTGTTGGAAACTGAAAACCAGGTGATGGTCTCCAGTGTTGCCTTAGAAGATGCTCCTTGTCACGGCTTGACAGTGAAACGACTCGCGTGTGTTTCTTGAAAACATCACCAAAATCGATATTTTTGTTGCTGGTGATCTGAGAGGAGAAATCTGAAGAGTCAGAAAGCAGGCTCACATCAGGCTGGTTGGTCATTGGCATGGCAGAGGATTCAGAAAGCAGGCCCCCGGCAGGCTGATCAATGCTTGAGGAGGAGTCTGAAATACAAATAAAAGTTGGGTCTATGAGAAGTCTGAAATACTAAAACGATTGTGTGTGTACCTGTGAGAGAGAGAGAGAGAGAGAGAGAGAGAGAGAGAGAGAGAGAGAGAGAGAGAGAGAGAGAGAGAGAGAGAGAAAGAGAACAATGAACAATGAACAATGAACCTTTATTTTCCAACGGTAGAAGTTATTGGTAACAGGACCAGTTTTCAAACTTGCCGTTGCTACATCTACTACATAAGTGACATAGACATGTAAACATACACATACCACACACTGCTGCATGCACTGCTGCATTCGCTTACGCACGCACCACGCACATACACACACACATACCCACACACGCACTCAGGTACGCACGCATGCACATCACAACTCGCGCATGCACGCACGCACACACACACACTCATGTACACCGCAATTCAGTACGCATGCACACACGCACGAACACTCACACACACACACACACACACACACACACTTACACACGCACGCACTCAGGCACATACGCACAAAAACAAACACACGCTCTCGGACACGCACTCCAGACATTCCTACCCGCATACGCGTACGCACAAAAATATAAAATGAGTAAAAATACAAAGTAAAGCAATAAACAAAGAATCATTAAGTACATTAAAGTTCATACAGCAAGGGCAAATATGTATGCAGGTGCTATCTCCCCCCCCCCCCTCTCTCTCTCTCTCACGCCAACACACACACACACATACACACACACACAGCATGCACGCACGCGCACACACACACACACACACACACACACACACACACACACACACACAGTCACACATACTGAAAGAGAGAGAGAGAGAGAGAGAGAGATCAGAGAGAGAGGGAGAGAGAGAGAGAGAGAGAGAGACCTGCAACAAGATAATTACATTTAAAGCATATATATGTCTTCGTTTACACACTTCAGTCAAGCTTAGATATATATTTATGATCTGAAATAACAGCTTTTCTTTTTAGAACCCTCCCCCCAAATGATGGACAAAATCTTTGCTACCTTATGACTCGTAGAGTCTTCTTAGGCTAATGATAGCCAATGGAACACACCAGTCATTTTGTTTAATATTAATTATTAAATTGAAACACTCAATCACGTATCAATTTCAGGTTGTATTTAATTTAATTTTTTTTTTGAGAGGGGGGGGGGGGGGGGGCGGGGCAGTAAATTACTCACCAACACTGCTTTTACTTGTTCCCATGTCACTGTTTCGAACTCCACTGCCAGTGGTCTCACTTTGGGTTGATTTTTGTCTCTTTCGAGGAACTGCATCATCTGCCGTTTAGAAAAACAACTTTTATTATTATTATTATTATTATTATTATTATTATTAAAGGTTTTCTTATATAGCGCTTACCTGTAAACAGCTCTAAGCGCTTTACAATTTACTCAACAACAACAAACAAAAAGAAAAAAAAACAAAAAAACAAAAACAAAGACATAACATAAAAATTAAAACATGAAATTATCCTAAATGCAACAACAAAAATGTAAAATAAAATAGAACCGTCTTTTCAACATCTTATATATGATTATGCATTGCAGGTGTTAACACGTCTACTACAATTTTATAATAATAATTTAATATAAAAAAACAGTGGTTTTCTGATTAGTTCTTAGCTTATTTTAAATTTCATCAACAAAAGGCCTAAGGGTGAATAATCTTATTTTGTAGCACGCTGTTCACAGGCATAGGAACTGTTAACAAATTTGCTGATTTTCAGCAGTTGGCAAAATTTCAGCACATTTTTATTTTCCATTTTATTATGTGAAAAAGGCAGTGGTTGGGATGCCGTCATGATGGCTTCTTGTCGTTCCAAAAACCGAAGTCGTCATGACGGTTTCGCACCTGGAAAGGCTATGTTGCCGTCACAATTGATGGCGACGCTGTCAAAGTGGTGTCAGATAGGCTATGGTTTCCATAGTCAGCCATCAAGACGGTTCTGTTCTGCTCTCCGAAGAGATTTACATCACAATACATAGCTAGTAAGCTGCACTAGTGAAAACGATACCTTATAACTTAGCCCTTGGTTTTGTTATTGAAAACGATATTTTGCCGTCCAAAGATTTTTTTTTTTATAAATATAAAAGCAATATTGATCATTGATGCCGATATCTTTATTCTTTAAATTGACATTTTAAAAGTTATATATCATAATACTTTGTGAAATAAATTTTAGGCTATGCATTACTTTAATTGTTACCTGTTTTGGTATTTTAATAAGTGGGGCTGTTTTATATCTATGATATTCATTATATGCAGCTAGTATCAGCTCCTACAGCATAGGCTACACTCACAGGAAGGAAGTACCGGCGCCATCGCCACGTGCTCATTTGAATCGAATTCGGAATGGGTGAATTTTACCTAGTTCTACTGACTACATTTCTTTTATGAGACAAAATTGGATTTAAAAATGTACCCACCTTCTGAAATGGAGCTTGATGAAAACCAGCATGACAGTCGCCTACTGCCATCAGCATCTGTTTTTTTCAGTTTCGGCATTTTCGAGGAGACAGCAAAAGTGAAGTGTTACCAAAGAAAATAGATCTAGATTTAAACTTCCCCCCACAAACCTTAATGACGTCAGACGTCTTTTCACTGATCTTTCTCGGAAAGACATGCACTGAAGGAAAGCAACTCTTTTGGGTACCTGGTCGATTCAACGGAAATCCATTTCAACGATGTTTTTGGACGATTCAACGATGGTCGTTTCAACGGATGTTCGTTACAACGAATTATCATAATTATCAACTTAGCGTCTTAATTAATCTTTCTAAAAAGTCGTTTTTGGGGGATTAGGGCTGTATCAAGGTGAAGGCGCTGGAAGAGGCTTGTGGCCAGAACAAGAAAATATGGCTGCATTTACTAATTTAGGGTTAGGGGTTGGGTTACTTGGTTGTTTCAACGGGAAAACGTTTTGGACGTTTAAACGGATCCCTTGAAATGGATTTCCGTTGAATTGTCTATAAATAACTCTTTGTGCCTTGGATCAAAAGTGACTAAAAACTGCAATGTTTTAAAAACAATAAAAAAATAATAAAACTTTGGAACTCCCTTTGCATAAAAAAATTTCACTGTTCTTTTTTTTTTTTTTTTTTTTTTTTTTTTTTTTTTTTTTTTTTAGTTTTTAGTTGGGAGGGGGGGTTCCGGAACCCAGGTAACCCCCCCCCCCACCTGGGTCCGGCCCTGGTCCACATTGGAGTAACAGTTCCAACAGTACTTTATTCTCACGATGCACTCCCAGCACAATGCATCCACACTTTGATGCACTACGTCTCACAAATGCATCCTCATTTTGATACACTGTTTCTTATAATGCATGCACATACTTTCTAACACTCTCTTTATTACTATCACACATTTCAAAAATAATCCCACAAATTACACAACTCAACCAATCAGAAAAGAAAACGTAACCAAAATCAATAATAGTCATGAAAAAGAACACTCTAGATTTGTCTACAATCTTCCACTAAAATCTAGGTGCATTACGTAAACGTCATGAATTGTAACCAACATGTGTATTAAAAAGACCTTGAGGTCATGTTTGAGGTCACTAGAACAATCGTCACGTCCTGAAAAAGTCTTGTTGCTGTTGGGACGTTAAACAATGTCCAACCAACCAATCGCGCTTTTTTCAGAACCTTCCATCTTAATCCAGGTCTGATTTTGTAACAAATTATCGGAATGTGGAACATTCTAGCCGCACGCACACACACACACACACACACACACACACACACACACACACACACACACACACACACACACACACACGCAAATCGATCGCAATTCTCCATGCAAAAGAATACTAAAAGGTACGTGACTCCTAATCTACAATAGCTCAACTGAACATCGAATCTGTTCATATGACCAACACACACATACCCTAAAAAGAATAACACAACCAGAAACGTAACAAGATGGATGTCCTGTCCACAAACTATCAAGGACTCATCATCAGAGACACTCACCCTGCAGCAAGTGCCTTCCAAAATGGCATCTGTTTTTCCTTCATTAAGCGTTAGCGTGTTGTCTGTCATTTAGTCCTTAACAGCTTCTATACACTGTTAAATGTCGCACATAAGAGACGGGAACTGTTCGAGAGGAGCGTCTTTCTTCATCTGTGTGTCATCGGCATATTTGTGATGTTCACATCCTTTATTACCGATCACCTCAGACACAGGCTGGGTGTACAAAGAAAACAAGATCGGTCCGAGAACTGAGCCCTGGGGCACGCCATATCTCAGAAGGAGGAGAGCGAAAGTAGAATTTTGTATAATGACACATTGAAACATGTCAGACAAATATGACTACAACCAGTTCAGGACCCTTCCATGTATGCCAAAAGATACACCAAGTCTATTCAGAAGGATGTAGTGGTCGAGCGTGTCAAAGCCGAAGGCTGGTCCAATACGGACAAGAGTGACACGCGTCCCTCGTCAGCGCAAGTAAGCAAAGCTGTTGGTCACATGAAGAAGAACTGTTTCACAGCTATGATTGCGGTAAAGCGGACTGATACAACTCTAGCAGGTCATATCTTGACACATGATCCAAACGCTGACGCAAGACAGCCTTTTCTAGCAGCTTAGAAATAAGTGGAAGGTTGGAAACGGGGCGACAGTTTTTCAAGTCATTTTGGTCTAGGCCAGGTTTCATTAGCAAGGGTGTGACAACAGTCTGCTTGACTGCTTGAACTGGAGGAGGGACAATGCAAGATGTCAAGGAGTGGTTGATAATGCGTGTAATCGGAGGAATCAGATCCACACAGTTCTGTGGGGAGTGGGTCAAACACACACGATTTGCATTGGGGATTTGGTGATTAGTTCACACACAAACTGATCTGTTACAGGACGGAATTTTGACAGACAAACACCGTCAATACTCACATTTAGTACAACCAACAGGTCGAAACATTCGTTTGTTTACACTGCAATATTGTTCTGAACACTCATTATGTTTTCAGTATCTGTTGTCGGCTAATATTGTGTTTTATTCCTGTAACATTGCACTGTTTTGTGTGTGTGTGTGTGTGTGTGTGTGTGTGTGTGTGTGTGTGTGTGTGTGTGTGTCTGTGTGTGTGTGTGTGTGTGTGTGTGTGTGTGTGTGTGCGACAGCGACTAGAGCCCGCGTTTGAGGACGGACAGGCTTGAAATTGTAAGATATTGTCCCTAAAAGAATAATCTCGAGACCTTTTTCTTCGATTTTTTTAATTAAGATGATCATTGGCGAGATAATGGACATTTCACAAAAACCGGTTGATTCACACTGCAGTCGTTAATTTTTCTTATTTTAACCAAATATTTTGCATATACCTAGATAAAAGGGAGATATTGAATGAGTTCGTTAACCAGCATTGTACCTCTAGAACCTTTTGAGTGATAATTAAATATTTCGGGAAAAAATATATTTTCACATTTTTGGGATTAATTTCACTAATTATATG
This sequence comes from Semisulcospira habei, assembly GCA_036245525.1. NCBI lineage: Eukaryota > Metazoa > Mollusca > Gastropoda > Semisulcospiridae > Semisulcospira > Semisulcospira habei. Next base: position 55,056,415 of record BTPG01000006.1, read on the forward strand.
GGTTAATCTTAAGACAATTGAATCTTCTTTTACGAAAAAACAAAACAAAACAAAACAAAAACCAAACAAACAATCTTCTCATTAATAATCGCATGATTTGTCATATACGGTATTTATATAAGCCTACAGTTTGTCTCGACTGTCTAGTAGGATTAAGTGAATTGTGACCTGTATGCCCTAGGTGTGAAAATCAGACAATTTTCTGCACCACTTTTTCAGTCATTTGTAAAACAGCTAACATAACTTTAATTTATTTCATAAATTGTGTTTGCATAACCTGCTATTTGTCCTGGCCCTGGGGTAGGATTAGGTCAAATTGTAAGCTCTAGGCGGGAAAATCAGCAAGTAAATTGCCAAGTTGATTCTCTGATACGTCAAATGTTAGTACTGCGATGAGTGACGTATAACATCGAGTCCTCACTATGAACACGGCGTCGTGGGACTAATGATGCCATGACGTGAAGCTTGAAGTGACGTCATTTCGCTGTTCGTGCTAAAATTATTCTTCTTCAGAATAGCGAAGCTACGCTACACCACAGAGCTTACGAATGGCGTGAATCGCCGTGCGTCCGCCTTTATTTCTGTGTGCCAGTGTGTGTAAATCAGAGGGTGGGTTAGAGTAGAAGGAGATGGATTCCTGTCGCTACACGAGCCCAGAGAGCATACTAATGGCCGGAAGCGCCGTGTGTCCGTATTTATTTGTGTGCGCCGACGTGTGTGTTGATCAGAGGTTGGCTTAGAGAGGAGCGAAATGGATCAGCTTTATAAGCCTATAATATGAACAACTCTGAATGTTCCTAAAAGATAAACGCATATAAGCTCCAAACAATACGGTACACTTGGGGATGAAATCCTCAAGAGTCTTGTTTTTCATCCCCTACAGGTAAACAATGTCCTAGTGACTATCACTTTGACCTGGCCACTCTGACGTGCTTCAAGCTGGATCAGACTTTGAGGACATTTTCTGCTGCCAGCGACTTTTGCGCTCTTTCAGGCGGCCATCTTTTCTACATTAAACTCCCTGCAGGAGTGGACCGCCGTCAAGAACTATCTCCAAGGTAAACACGCATTCGTCTGTTGCACAGTGGATACGTTCTTCACTATGTACGCGGTATATGTGCTGCCTCCGTATACGCGGCTTAAAGCCGCGTAACCGGAGGCGGCACGTCTCGAATGTGTTAATGCTGCCTATATGGACGAGTCACGCCTATAATTTCTTATACCGTTCGCGCATTAGCGTCAGAGCGTTAGATTCTCCAGGGAAGCGTCGTCGGCGATACAAGAGTTTGCCGCGCCGCCTTGTGTGCGAGTTCTGCCGCTCGCGACGAGCGATCGGCAACGTTGATACCAGACGTCAGAAGCGACGCAAGTATAGAGCAGGTTTAAGTTCTGCTGCTTGATGCGCCGCTTGTCGCGCGAAATCAGCCAATCAAAATGGAGATCTCCGTTTGTTTCCGGTAACTACAAAATGGGCTGACATGACCGAGGAGGAGACTTCGAGGCTGGATAAACTTTGCAGAAGTCAGGAGAATCTATAAAACTCCCGATTGAACGTATTTCATGATCGTCCCAGTAGGTGTTTGTGTATGTTGTGTCTAAAATTGCGTCGTTTTCGTCTTTGTAAGCTTTCAAGCGACACAAGCTATATACCAGGGGCGGATCAGTTACCACGATGGGGGGGGGGGGATCCAACTTTTTGTTTGGGACATTCAACCTGATATGAAAACCCTCCCCGATGATAGACCTTGCTTCCAGCGGCCGAAAAATCTAAAAGCGCAGGTGGGTGGCGGGGGGGTGGGGGGGGGAGGTGGGAGTGGGGTGGGGTGGGGGGGGGGTGGGGGAGGGTGGGACGGGGGCGGGGGAGGCATATGTGTGTTAAAACTCTCACCATTCGCCAAAATATTCAAATAACGGGGGGGGGGGGGGGGGGGATAAGGGTTCCGGCAAATGCCGAAAAAGGGACTTTGTTATAGCATTTTAAATAATCTTGGGGCGGGGGAGGATTCAGAAACCCCTGTAACCCCCTCCCCATCGAATCCGCCCCTGTATATGGTATCTGCGCCTGTCACTTGTCTCGTGCCATGCGAGCGTCAGGTGCGCTTGGTGCGTGCTGCACGAGTTGATGCTTACTGCCGACGCCCCGCTCTGTCGCCCACGCGCCGCTAATATGCAATGGCTATAAAGCCGATTTTGTCTGTGGTGTAACAGGCCATAATAGACACGTGGTCAGTTTAGCGTGGAAAAGGACTATGCCAGATCAACCCGGGGTCACATTAGCGTGAAATCTAGGACCCAACAGCTATGGACGGCTGACTGCCTCAGCGCGCACGCGTTGTGCCACTAACAGAGTCTACCGAAGCCTGACCGAAGCGATTGACCGCTGTAGTTACTTCCGGTACGTCTGCTACCGCAATGAACGCTACAGTTGAGCGAATTCTCATGGTAAGTAAAACAGTAAACTGTTCAAACAGTTATGATTTATTCCATCAAGTGAGAACTTAAGTACATTTGCAGGTATCCCAGACTGACACAGCATTTTAAAAAAAAAATATTCATTCCACTTCAGACAGAAAACGAAGCACTGTGGTCAGGCTATCTGACACGTGGGAATTCGCCAATGTTATGAAAACTTGTTTGCCTTTGATGTTGATAGGGCAATTTCTTATTTTGTGTAAACAAATTGCTGCTGTATGTTGCAATCTAATCAGCAATAACTGATTAATTCATAATTATATAAAGTTCGGCAATATCCCGAATTATCCCCGTCGCGTTGGACCGTGTACTGTTCTTCTATGTGAGTGGGTGACCTTCCCGTGTTTGCTTGCTGTGTTGATGCTATTAACCTTGCTGTTTTGATGCTTTTGCTGTGTTATTTGCTTCTGTGTTATCTGCTCTTATTGTGTTGATGGTATTTGCTTTTTCTGTGTTTTGATGCTTTTATGTTATTTGCTGTGTTGATGCATTTGCTGTGTTGATGCTTTTGCTATGTTATGCTGTGTTCATGCATTTGCTGTGTTGATGTATTTGCTGTGTTATTTGCTGTGTTGAAGTTCAAATGACTTCCATTTGTTTTGATTTTCAGGTTGAAGATGAACTGCTGGACTTGGAGTTAGACATAATAATAATAATAATAATAATAATAATAATAATAATAATAATTTATTTTATAAAGCGCAAAACCAAACTTATAGCTTGCTCTAAGCGCTCGTACGCATACACACACAAGGATAAAATATTTAAACAATATGATAACATTATGAGATAAAATACGTTAAACATCATTAAAAATAGTCTATCTATATATATATATATATATATATATATATATATATATATATATATATATATATATATATATATATATATATATATATATATATATATATATATATATATATATATATATATATATGAAAAGACATGTTTTAAAAGAAATACAAATACAGACAAGCACACACACTCACACGCATAATTAAGAAATAACCTATATATAAACCTAAAATATAAACAAACAATGTTTAAAAGTAGCTTAACGTTAAAAGTTCTAAGTACTAACACACATATAAAAAGTAATATGTTGGTAATAAAAACAATGTTTACCTATACTTAATAATATCTCTAATAAAACAATTCAAAGACCATACAGTGCCAAGCAAAACAATAAATAAAGGTAAAAAAAAATACCCTAACACTGATTAAATCCACACACACACACACACAATACAACACACACACACACACAATACAACACACACGCACACACACACACACACAATATAACACACACACTTTACGAAAGAACAACTTGTAATACTCGTTACCTACACATATTTTGAAATATAACACAAACACCTATCCCAAAACTAAATCCCCAGTTTGACATTAGGCCTTTACATGAACAACCACACTGGTTACAGAATCAGCATAACCTTCTCAAACCCAGGCTGTTTTCAAAACAGAATTCCAAAAGAAAAGCTTTTTTTGTGCCAAAACTAAATAATCTGTCCAAAAAAATTTCACTGTACTACAATTTGTCTGTGTGTGTGTGTGTGTGTGTGTGTGTGTGTGTGTGTGTGTGTGTGTGTGTGTGTGTGTGTGTGTGTGTGTGTGTGTGTTTCGCTCCTATACTACAAAACAAATATGAAAATAATATGATAATAATAATCTCCTGTACTGTGCGCCCTCCTTGCTCTTGATTTAGGAACTACCGAAGCTCTGGGACTGTCACTACTAGTGTCAATGTCACTCATTTTGGAACACACTGTGGTTGACTCTGGTATTAATTAGGGCCGGGTTTCAGAAATGGCTGACAAAAAATCTAAACACAGGGTTATAAACTCGACTGATTTTCCTATCGACGTATGCGTAGAAAAAAATTCAGATTGCTAAATAAAGACACAAAAATCGTGATTTTCAAACGACGCGTAACACTAGCAAAGACATCGGTCATTGAAACGTTAGCAACCGGAAGTGAAAACAGATTGCAGCTGAAAACGAGGCTGTCGGTGAACTTATTTAGCGCGCTGAGTCAGTCAGCCGTCCATAGCTGTTGGGTCCTAGCTTGAAATGTACTGAGCCAAATCAACCAGATCGACTACAGGGGCCAGTCGCATGAGTCACCTTAAATCCTTCACATAGCTAGTATAGTGGAGAACATAGCTTAGTGGTGTGTGCAGGAATTAAGCTTACTCATGCACTTGACCCTGGGTCACTTCCCAATGCGCAAAAGGCTATCGGGCCGACGTTGGCCGCAGCTGGCCCGCACATAGCCGTGCGCCGGCCAACGGTGGCCGTCGTCGGCCTGATGGCCTTGGCGCACTGGGTTTGGTGTTCACAACTGCTACGCCAGATCGAAAACCTCTATGCCATATCGACCCCGTTTTAATTTAGCGCTAAAAAATGCTACGCCAAATCGACCCATGGTCACGTTGTCTCAGTGGCAACCTCTCAGTGTATCAAATCACGATACGATGAAAGTCGCATGCTTGTACGGCTTCAAATTCCCATTATGTTCCGGTGGTAAAGGTACAATGTGCTGTGCGTCAATATGTACCCCCTGCACAAGTTTTCTTTTCATTGGCGCATGCGCCGATGCATTGTATACCAACCAACTTTATATTTATAAATTGCGTGATTTAATATCTATCCCAAAATCACTTTAAGGCCAGAAAGATACAATCTGGATATCTTTATTTGTCAAACTGGAAATTATAGGTATGCTCATGCAGAGATTTAAGAAGAGAGAATACAAAAGCTTCAAAAACAATAATGTCGGATAAATCGATAAATCACGCCATTTTTGAAAACAACAACAACAAAAAATGTCCCCCCCCCCCCCCACACCCACACCCACACCACCTTCCACCCCTCCCCAGGCTTGCCCAAACACGAGTCTTGACGGCATACATTTCCCACGCACCACGGTGTCACGTTGTGTAAAGAAAACCCACCGGCCTGTACTGAAGTTTGTTTTATTTATAGTTCCAAAATGATAATTATGTATGGGCCCACAAAGCCATTCAAACAAACTTCTTTTGATGAGAGCAATATGCATACATACATTCACTGTATGGAGAAGCACTCAATCATAAACACCAAATCGAAAAATTGACCCTGAGATATGTCTAAACGCGTCCTAATATTATATTATCGAAAAATCTGAACCCGTCAAATGCTAATAGGTTTGGATAAATGACAACACTGTCGCATTGAGAAGTTAACAGTCAACCCCCATTAGCTACCACACAGAGAGAGAGACCTGATTTAAAAGACAGTATAGATGTGTGTTTACCCCACCCTGTTTTTGAGTCAGTGGTTATGACAACAGACAAACACTGGTGAATCTTTTGCCACATGCCACGCGCTTCCTTTGTAAGGCGATCATAGCTCTTGACACATTCTATTCAATTTCAGGTATGCTGGGGACACCTTTCAGTCAATACGGCTCGCTTTTATGAATAAGCTGCCATGTGCCTGAGTCTTGTAAGCCCTTTCAACCGCTAAGTGGTGTCAAATACACTGAATAGGGTAACAGCTTGCTTGAAAAGGGGCGGGGGGGGGGGGGGGGGGGCATCATTTAAAAAGTAGGGGTTTACAGAATGGCTTAATATACACAAAACCTTTCAACTGTGTTGGAATAACACATTCCAGTCCACTTCATAAAGACTGGTGCCAAGTGAAACTTATTACTTATTAACAAGTTGCAACTAACTTAAGGAACCTGCAGAGGTAAACCTTAAGTTAGTTGTTATAAGAACTTATTAATTACTTAACATAAGAATTTAATAATTACTTACCCTAAGTTTTTATAAGTTTTTGTAACAAGTTGACTCCAGTCACAAGACGCTGGGTCAATTTTTTTTTTAACTTATAAGGGCAACAAATGAACTTTTTTTTCTCAATAGTACTCTGGCAATGGAGCTGATGGGGTTAAATATGCAGGTTTAAGTCGTGTAAGTGGCGTGTCATCTTTCTGTGAAGTGTATGTCATTATTAAACGATTGCCAAAACTGATTTTTGTTTGCTTTAAAGTAGATTTTGAAGTTTCTCTGTGGTTTCCTGAACCCTGATCTGTTTTCCCACCTCTAAAAAAGAAGCATTTAGTTCTTCAACATTCACAGGAGATTGACTATGCATTTTATTATGTATTTCAGATTTTTGTTTTTTGTAATTATTTAAATCATCCTGCACTCTCTTAAATTCTTCGTCGCTAATAAAATTGTCCTCCAAAGATTTACTGATAATAAGTTTTAAACTGCTCAGCTCTGCACCAGCGAGCATACTCAATGCTTCATGTTTCTGTAACTTTGTATGAAATCTTTTGTTAAGGGCTTCCAAACCAAAGCATGCCAGGCATGTAGCAACGCTAACACCCTCAATTGCAATTCCAATTAAATTTCTGATTCCAGTGGTAAACAGAACAATACCCCCTACAGAACACCCAGCTGAAACTGCACCAACAGCCATAGATGTGTTTTGTACAGAATTGAAAACTGTCTTATACCTTCTTTTACACCTGGAGTATTTTGCTTCTTCACTTTCCAAATATTTCAATGTTTCTGTAATATTTATTAATTGGAATGAGTCTGCCTGTATTGTTTTATCTGATGCAATTGGCACATGCGGATCAGACATCACAAGTGTCACAGACTCAAGCGTCGGTAGTTGCAGATAGAAGTTCATCATTTTTTTTATTCACAAATATTTTTTATTTAATCAGCGATTATATTTTGCAACTCGTCAAAAGTATACAATTTGCTGGCATAATAAAATGAAACAAGATCTATGTGTTCTAGTTTTATGCAACTTAGAAAAACAAAAGTTGTTTTGTCGACCGATATCTTGACAGCGGGAATACTGCTCGAAACCTCTATATTATCACTTTTTCTAATAGCAATAAAAACCTTTGTTGACTCTGTCAATGTGTCATCCCACGTAAGTTTGATTCCCTGCGTGATATCTGTTTCTTTGGCAGAAGTTACAGATCTCATGATAATTTCAAATACTATTGTCACTTCTCTTGCAATGGTAAAGTTTGCTGGTATAAACACAACTTTTGTCTCTGATCTGCCTTTTCTATTTGTAAGAAGATACCTCCGTTTCTAATACTCAAGGACTTTTAGTTTATCTCTACTAATGTTTTCTGAAGTAAAACTTGGAACAAGAATCACAGTCATTGGCCCAGAGTTAACAACTTTTCTAAACACTAAGGCTCCTTCATCATCAATATATACATAAGGACTAATACATTCAGACTTTATATCCCAGTCAATTGTTGGTGGCGGTGCAGGCACAGGCGGCACAGGTGAAACTACCCACTTATTACCCACATGTATTAACTTGTTTGGCACATTATTTACAAGAGTAGGTGGAAGCGGTACAGTGACATCACGCAGCTGGCTAAGTTTAGGAATCGGCAGGGTTGATAGTCATTACTTTTTTTCTTTAATGAAATAAATTTTCTTTAATTCTGGTAAAAGGTTAAAGAAATAAATTTTCTTTACTTTTTTTGTAAAATTAAAGAAATAAATTTTCTTTAATTTTTCTTTTTCATGAAATAAATTTGCATTAAATACATGAATGATCATTTATTGCTCAGCTCAGACAAAAAAAAAGTGGCATGCAGTTGAAAAGTGACATGCCACCAGATTTCCTTCTCTACCCACTATCTAAAACACTATCTGGCCAGATACATGCAGTAGTTATGAGAAGGGGGAAGAAAGAAAAACAAAAACCTCGGAAAACTGCACAGCGCAAGAAACAGTCATGCGGCTAAAAATGGAACAATTCAGGCTTGTTTGATCTTATTTCGCGCTGCTGACAAATCCACTCATCTGCAAGAGCCATAGATCCTCAAGAACCCCAGCAGTCTTGGGTGGGGGGGGGGGGGCGGGGGGTTGGTGGGTTAATGACGATCTATGCCTACTACTATTAAAAATGTATGCATGCACCCGTTCAGGTTTTCACCTGTGCTGTCCAATCGTTGCTGTACCATCTGCCTTTTCACTCCTGAAACGAAGCCCACACAACTGCAAGAGGCATAGATCCTCATGAGCCCCCGCAACTGCGGGGGCTCATGAGGACATATGCCTCTTGCTGGGATAATCTGCGCTCTTGTTTCGCTCAAGCAAAGTGGATCCCTTAAGTATTTTACCTGTCCAATCGTTGCTGTACCATCTGCATTTTCACTCCTGAAACGAAAACCACCCAACTGAAAGAGTCATAGATCTTCATGAGCCCCCGCAACTGCGGGGGCTTGTGAGCATCTATGCCTCTTGCTGGGATAATCTACCCTTGTGATTTTCTCAAATCAAAGGGGATCCATTAAGTTTTTCAACTGTCCAATCTTTGCTGTACGAGTGCCATCTGCCTTCTCACTCCTGAAATGAAAACCACCCCTAAAAGAGGCATAGATCCTCATGAGCCCCCGCAACTGCAGGGGGCTCATTAGGATCTATGCCTCTTCCTGGGATAATCTACGCTCATGATCTTCTCAAGCAAAGGGGATCCGTTAAGTTTTTCACCCAGAGGCATAGATCCTCCAAACCGCCTCAAACCGGCTGCAACTGGGTCAAACCGGCTTTGCGCATAGGCACCTGTTGTTCATGGCGGATAAACGAACTGAAGTAACGAAATTTTTAACAAAAGAAATCGATAATCATTACTATTATTTTTTAATTCATTGAATTTTCTTTAACTTTTTAAAAACATTAACGCATTAAATTTTCTTTAACCAAAAATTTAATTTGTTAAATCGTTAAATCGTTATATCGTTAAATCTTCCAACCCTGGGAATCGGTCTGTCAGTGCTGTCCTTCATGTCATCGATTACTTTCCGCTTGTACATGCCCAAAGAATCAAGTTCAAAACCATACACTTCCCCTATTTACCCCTCCTTCTCAAAATCCTGTACGTCAGCCAAATCTTTCAAATCTGTTACCGGACATGCAACTGGAATGATTCTCAGCTTTGGGCCAGCACTCATTTTTATAAACAAAAATAAAATTATTTAACTTCCAACACAACACTAAAATCATGCATCACAACTGGTTTGTCATCTTGATTAGTTACAGATATACATAGTGACTCAAAGAAACTGGAACCTAATTTCTTACCCTTTTGATGATGGAACACGCATATGTGTGCCCCAAGCAAAGCTCCATTGCTGACGGGACGCACACATATGTGTGCTGGCCTTGTTTCCCATTGCCGACGAGGCACACACATCTGTGCGCTGGATACCAGTTTAACAGGCAATACCGGCAGTATGGTCTAAGGAAGCAACCTACTATAATATGTCAAGCACTCATTTCTTTACTTGTAGAGTGACTATTCTTGTTTGTATGGGCTGAAATCAACGAATCAGAAGCTCTAATACAAAACGTCCCCATGTGCAAAAAGATGGTAGATTTTGGTGTAAAAACTTTTATGTGTGAAGAAACTTTTCTGTTGTGCCTTTCTTTCTGGATTATTTACTGGTGACACACTAGAATATGTCTCTGGAATGCTAGGTGAGTTGTAATTTTCACACTCTGGCTAACTAATACACTAACAGCATGTTTTCAGAACCCAGTGCGAAACTGTTTTTGATTTTTGGCTTCTTACCCCATCTTCTTTATACACCTGTAAAATCTTAACATTACAAAATATTTTCTTCAGCATAGTGTCTACGAGTTCACCTTGAATTGCCTTTTCCACTGATACCAAATATAAGATTTTTACAACAGACAAGGTCAATGAAATGTGTAAAAATTACTACGGTAGCAGGAAAGTGAGCCAAAGTAAGGCATACACTCAGGGGGGGAAAATCTAGCTGGCAGACTATGGTGGCAAAAGGTTAAACTGCAAATTAGGAAATCTAACAGCCACACTTTCACAATAGGGAGCAGTTCCAGTCAGTAAGCATCTCAACAAAGTTGAAGGCTTTCCATTGTGTACATTCTCAGTTGTGTTCAATTCTTTCAAATAAACATTTAATACTGTGTGTACTGACAAATGAACAGGATATCTTCCAGTTATTTTTTGTTTTTTGGGCTTTATTTTTAATCCTTTTTCTAATGTCCAATCTTCATCACCAGTAATTAAAAGTCCTATATCATATTGGCTTAAAAAACCTAGTAGTATTAAAAGTTTGTCTGTTAATACAAGCTGACTATCTTTTGGAAATTCCAATGTAACAAGCAAGTTAGCCGGATTTAAAGTTGCTTTAATTTTATATGTATCTTGTAAAAAATCAGCTAAAGTACAAAAGTCATAATACCCAGGCTGTAAATGATTAATGACAAAACTTACATGACCTATAGTTCCATGTTAAGAATATTCACCATCATCTGTTACATTAAACCACTTTACAGTGTAGAACATTTCATGGATAGCAACAGCCTTGTTACCATCACGATTATCAATCCCATTAGTTAACCACACTGGTTTGCTTGTGTCAAGATTTGTTAAGGTAACAAACATTTTTATTATCTCATAAAAAAGAAGGATGGAATTTAAATCACTAACCATTACCACAACAAACGCGTTTCAATTGGATGCCAAATACAATGTTGCACCAACTTATGAACAGAAAATAATTCAACTAAATCAGATCGATATAGCTGTAAGTGAACAAGATTTATTTCAAGTAAAGGTTCCCAACCATTTTGATCATTACTTAAACCCTCCAATTACAGACGGTGCTACAGCAAGAAAGTGGTCCTCAAGTCCACTACAGATGTTTCAAAAGCAACTTAACTTTGCTATACTATGTTCAACTACAGACTGTGGTGTTTCCTTTACAGACCACTTCAATCACTCAAACAAACTGATTAGGTCTGTGTATCGTTTTCACACATATTACCAGCTTAGAGGAATACTGCCAGAACTGCATACCCCACTGAATCCAGTTTCAACAGGTATAACAACCCCATGGATATGAAAGCATTTGAATGCATTTGTAATGAATTTAACATCATCCCTTGTACCAGGTATGATTCACACAAACACTTGATGATCTCAACGGCATGGGTACATTGTATTACGCTATGAGTCACAGACAATACTCTCAAGATTACTACCCCGGTTACACTTCATTCTTATCAAAATCACGTCTGGTTAGGCTAAATAGAACAGAAACAGTCTAATGCCTGGACAACATTTGTCTCAGACAGGAGTGACGGGTTTAATCAAGCGGGAGTCAAGCGCGTAAATGAGTCTATCAGAACATATGTGTGGTGTATACTAGGAGCACAATCATTAACAAAATCAAACATTTTAAACGGGAGTGGCAAATTTGAAGCACAAAAACAATTTCTTGCTAACCTAGAAGATTCAATCAATTCAGTGGTTGATCTCCCATCAAGCATACAATGCTACCAAGACGTTCTCAGATATGCAAGATTGAAAGTTGACTTTGTAGTTGGCATTGGGTTAATCAACAATTTTTTTTAAGCAAGTCTGATATGTGTGACAACTGTTTTTGTACCCACGATTGTAAATCGTTTGGGTCTGATGGAACCAGTGGAGCCGGTGGACCCGGAGGACCACCACCACCACCACCACCAGAGACAGCTAAGACAACAGTACTGATAATAAATCCAAGAGCAGTAATTAAACTTGCAATAGTGATACCCTGTTCTCTGAAAAGTGTTTTCAATCTCTCAGCCAAAGTTGTGTCTTCGTGAAGTATTTTCTGAATAGTTTCCCTAATCCTGTTGACTTCTGTTGACCAATTTTTTAAGCAAATCTGATATGTGTGACAATTTTTTTTTTACCCATGATTATAAATTTTCGGGTCTGACAGAACCGGTGGGGCCGGTGGACCCGGAGGACCACCACCACCACCACCACCAGAGACAGCTAACACAACAGTACTGATAATAAATCCAAGAGCAGTAATTAAACTTGCAATAGTGATACCCTGCTCTCTGAAAAGTGTTTTTAATCTCTCAGCCAAAGTTGTGTCTTCGTAAAGAATTTTCTGAATAGTTTCCCTAATCCTGTTGACTTGTGTTGACCAATTTTTTAAGCAAGTCTGATATGTGTGACAACTGTTTTTTTACCCACGATTGTAAATTTTTGGGTCTGACAGAACCGGTGGGGCGGGTGGACCCGGAGGACCACCACCACCACCACCACCCCCACCACCAAAGACAGCTAACACAACAGTACTGATAATAAATCCAAGAGCAGTAATTAAACTTGCAATAGTGATACCCTGCTCTCTGAAAAGTGTTTTCAATCTCTCAGCCAAAGTTGTGTCTTCATGAAGTATTTTTTGAATAGTTTCCCTAATCCTGTTGACCTGTGTTTTCAGTTTTTCTCTTCCAATACTAATCACTTCTAATCACCCTGATCTTTCTATCTTCAAATCATTTAATCTGTGTTGTATTCATTCTTTCATTTCTGTGTCAAGATTCCCATTGTCTGCTGTAGCAAGTTTTTGTTTTTCTCGTTCTATGTGTTTATCAAGCTCACCTAGTTTGGCTACATTGTTTACCATCTCACCTCTGATTGATTGCAGTGATTTATCCAAGCCCATAATTTCTCACATTGACAAAGGTGGGTCGTCTATTGTTTTCATAGCGTCATTTATTTGACCTTCAGTAAATGAGGTTTCTTGTATCACTGTGTTTGCTATTTCTGGCAGTCTTGTTACTTCTGCCATTTCAATTTCTTGTCCCGTTGGTAACCTTGTTTGCATGACATGAGAGTAGTAACAAGTCTAGGCGCACGTGGTGGCATGGGAGACCCTCCAATACCAAGTTGACGCAAGGCGCCAACACCACCTTCACCTTTGATTGTACTTAAAGCCCTAAACTTACCAGGGTCTCTTTTGTTAGTCAATTGTACTTTTCCTCTATCAACAGTATTTAAATATAAATGACCCTTGCCATCAAGTTCAAACTGATTAGGGTCTATGTTGTCTGGGCGGTCACCAACATGATCATAAAACGAGTTCACTTTGCTTTCTAAAAGTTTGTGATGTAAACTGTAAGTATTTCTTGTACCAGTCATATCTGTCATATCTGTGGTACTAGTATCAAAATCATTCATGTCATCCATTTCAAAATCTTCATGATTAAATCCTCCCACTGCCATTGTTTTTATTAATTCAATATTTTTGATTTTTGCATAATAAAATGACATCATCTTACGGATCAAAGTTAGACCCATATAGAAAACTACGAGAGCCTCTTGGTGTTAAGTGCATCAGGCAATCAATTGTCATCACAAACAATCCAAGTACTATAGACCAGAACCAAACACTCACAATGAAGTTTCCAAACCTAGGCCCTAGTGACGTTATTGTTCCTGGCACTGCACACCTTGCATTTAATATTGAACTATCATCAGACACAGATGTAAACAGAACACTACTTAACAACCTTGGCAGAGCAATTATAAGAACTATTAAAGTAAATCTTGAAGGACAGGAAGTGTTTAGTCTTGACGATGCTGATGTGTTCTACTGTTACAAAGACCTTTGGCTCACAAGAGAAGAAAGAGAAGACCGTATTTACCAAGGCATACAGACAGATAATATTACTAAACTTCGAATCGATGCTGGAGATAAAACAACCACTGCAGCGAAGGATGTTATATTAGCCGAAACATATGGAACCAGATTTTTCATTCCACTTGAGTTTGAAATCCTAACAGCTCATTTACCTTATTATCAAGGAGCACTGAATGACCATTTGAGTTTTGAACTAACTTTCAATGACTACTCCAAAGTTATTAAATCATCTGCCACAGACGCAACATACAAGATCTCTAACATCTCTTTGGAATACGAAATTGTCACACATACTGAATTAGCTGGACTCATTCAAAATCAGTACCAGTGAAGACTGGTGATTAGGCATAGTTTAATGCATAAAGACAAAAGTGATCCAATGTGGAACATAAACTTGAACACACCTGCTAGGTCACTGAAAGGTATTCTTATGTTGTTTGTTGAACCCAGTAATCCATACAAAAGAGATTCAGAAATATTTTACAATCCAAAAATAACACATTTGTCCTGTACAATCGAAGGTAAACCAAACCAAGTGTACGCTTCTGGAATGCAACCTTATCAACACTACGATGAGATCACAAAGTATTTTGCAGGTGGGAGACTTAGAGAAAAACCGGCAAACGTGGTGTGTAAAGATTTACATCTGTATGACTTTAGGATCAGACAATAACTGACAAACAAGTATGCACTGTGGTTAGACCTGCGTAGTACAGACGACAACTACCTTCATGGGTCAGGTCAAACTGTCGAAAACAGCAGTGATGGTATTACAATTCAGATACAAAAAAGGTTGAAAAAGCCGAAGCAATAAACATATATTTGCATCTGATTTATGACGCACAACTCAATATTGCAGAAAGCAGACTAAGTGGTCACTTGTATTAAAATTATATTCTGTATTAAAATGAACTTGATGACACTCGACCCACACTGTGGCTTGTTTTGTGGTGCCACAGGGTGTGGTAAAACTGAATTTGTTCTTCACCTCTTACAAACAAGATACATGCACCATTTTGAAAACATTGTGATATTTTGTCCTATGATCAATCATAACAAAGCATATCACAGCCGTTTATTTATTTGGACTGATCACAACATCTACTTAGTTGACCCTGAGAAAAAAACTGAATGACTACCTCCAGTACTTTTACAAGCAATTTGAAGGACAACCAACTTTGTTTATTGTTGATTGCTCTGCAGAGAAAGACATTGTCAATAAGAGAAACACACTGGCAGAACTTGCTTTTAGTTGCAGACACGCAAATCTAAGTGTATGGATTCTCCCTCAAAAATATAATGCTGTACTGAAAGATTTTCGTGAGCAGTTAAAGTTTATCTGTTTGTTTTACTGAAAGGATCATGACAGCTTTGAAGACTGTCTCAGGGAGAACGACGTTAAACCAAATAAACATGAACGAGACATTGTGAAAAACAGACTGACAACAACTATGCATCTAAAGCTTATTTTGCAGAATATAAATAATAATATAAATGGCGCTCCACCATTTACAAGGCAGCTGTCTCCTTTGAGGACTCTTGCAGAGCTAGCCTTAAGGACAAGCGTCTCAGGAGAAAAAACAGAGATGCCGCAACTCAGAACCCTGGCCATACCTCCCCCTGCAGCCACTGCGGTCGAACCTGCCTGTCCCGGATTGGCCTCCGCAGCCACGAACAAGCCTGCAGACGTTGTGGGCAACTCCTATAAAATCTTCGTTCGTGAAGTCAAGCCAAGAGAAAGCTTATTTTAAAGACAGATCAGTCCACAGGGTATGGGTTAGTAAATTAATTTATACTTTTGTTTTGTCCAATAAAAATGACAGACGGAGAAATCATGCAAGTGATTGATCTCACAGAGAACTTCAGATATATCCAGCACTTTGAAGAGATAAGCACACATTACAAAAAAACATTCGCGCTTGATATAACAGTACCAGCAGTGATATATGCGGCATATAATGTGACTTTGGATTATGTTGATGAGCATCCAGATGTGGAGAACATGACAGTTGATTTTAGGACACCTACCTTTAAAGTTAATGATAGTGACCATCAGAGCTGGTTAGAGGAACTTTGTTATAGCATATTTAAACAACTATGTAAACTAAATGTTTATATTAACAGTGTTACAGTTAATAAAATGGTATTACACATACAGCACCAGGGTTAATATTTTTTATTTATTTTTTGTCGACAAATAAAAATGATGGACAATGCTCAAAGCCCATCAGGCTCGACAAGCCAATCAGGCTTAAGAAACATGTTTCACACAACAGACTTGCCTATATCCAATAGTAACAATGTCTGTGAATCAATAGAAAAATCTTTTTCTGTCATACAAGATAATCTTCTTACAGGCAGTGTGAAGATTCAGGTTGTTGCTAAAATAGAATTTACTAGGGTAGACAGTGAAGTGATTGTATCTTATATATCGACAAGACAACACACAGTTAACACAAGAAAGGAACTAGAAAACGTGTTTAGAGAAAGACTGTTACCAGACTTCCTCAAAGCAATTGACAGTGCAATAATCAAGGGGTCTGGTTGGCATGAAGGCTGTGTACATGAACTATAATTGAAGCAGTCAAGATATCATCCTATATTAGGTAAATCATGGTTGCCACTGCCAACAGAGGTTGCAAACTAAAAGGCTGTCATCAATATACAGAACAATGACCACTATTGTTTTATGTGGTGTGTGCTTGCTTAACTACACTTGTAAAAACAAGACCTGATCGCGTATCTAACTACACCAAATTTGTAAACGAACTCAACTTTAGTGGTATAGATTTTCCTTTTAATGTAGAGGACATAGACTTGTTTGAAAAACTAAATCCTGGCATATCTGTGAATGTGTATATATGGGATAATGAGTATGTTGACAAGTTACAATCCATTAGAGTATCACCACTTGCCCCAACCTATGGACAGTCAGAAGATAAACATGTTGACCTTTTATTAATAAGCTCTGGTGATAACTTTCACTACACAGGAGTATCAGGAGTATGTCACGTCTAATTCATAATCATGTATCAAAACACAATGTTAAACAGGAAGTGTGTAAAAGATGTTTACAAAGGTTCTCCTCTATAAATGTAGCGCACAAACATGTTTTGCACTGCAGGTCACCTGATGACATACAAACAGTACTGAAATATCCAGATCCTGGTAGTCAGGTATATTTTAAGAACTATGGGAATCAACAAAAGCTGCCATTTGTAGTGTATGCTGATTTTGAATCACTGGTTGTTCCATATGAAGGTCCTGTTCCAGAATCATTACCAAAGACTATAAAACTAAGTGACCAAGTGGTGTGTTCTTTTGAATACATTATTGTTAAGTCAGACGGACAGCATTCAGAGCCTGTTATCTACAGGGGAGAAAATGCAGCATGTCTGTTTTTAACACAAATGAGACAACTGTATAGTCAGGTAGTACATTATCTCACAACATGTCAGATGCCTTTGGTGATGACAGAAGAAGACAAACTAAATTTTGACGTGTTGGATTTGTGAACAAGCCCTTGGGGGTGACAAAGTTCGTGACCATAATCACATAACTGGGCGTTACAGAGGTGCTGCACATAACAATTGTAACTTGTTATTAAAAACAGACCCTAAGACATATAAACTACCAATCTTTTTTTCAGAATCTAAAGAGATTTGATTCACACATTATTATGCGAGCTATACACGAGTCTTACAAAAACATTAGCTGCATTGCACAGACAACTGAAAAATATCTGACTTTTAGTCTAGACAACAAATTAGTGTTTTATGACTCCATGCAACATTTGTCTTTAGGTCTTGCTAGTCTGGCAGACGGACTGACATTGTTTCCAATAACAAGTAAATATTTTGAGCCAGACTTGATTAAGAAAGGTGTGTATCCGTATGAGTACATCAGTGGGTGGGTTGTGTTTGAGGAAAGGAGACTGCCACCAAAAGAGAAATTTTATTCTACACTAAATGGAAAAGGTATTTCTGATGCTGAATACCAACATGCACTTGATGCATGGGGTAAATTAGGGTGTCAGACAATTGTTGACTACCACGATCAGTACTTGAAAGCTGATGTTTGTTTACTAGCAGACATATTTGAAAGTTACCGTGAAAAGGGTTTGTTACACTACAGTCTTGACCCAGCTTGCTACATAACTAGTCCTGGCATGACATGGGATGCATTTTTGAAATCCAGCAAGATATTTATAGACCTGTTGTCTGATCGCACGATGGGTGAAATGATGGAACGCGGATTGAGAGGAGGTATTAGTATAGCATAAAAAAATTATGCCAAAGCCAACAACAAATATCTTGACGACCTTGAATTTGACCTCTCAAGGTCAAGGTCATTCATTACGCACGTGGACGCTAATAATT
Source organism: Semisulcospira habei (assembly GCA_036245525.1). NCBI lineage: Eukaryota > Metazoa > Mollusca > Gastropoda > Semisulcospiridae > Semisulcospira > Semisulcospira habei. Next base: position 55,074,796 of record BTPG01000006.1, read on the forward strand.
TGTATGGCTGGGCAATGTGTGAGTTATTGCCTTTGAAAAACTTTCATCTGCATGATTTGTCACAGTATGACGTAACAGAGTTAACAAACTATATTATGAATCATGAACAAAACGATGTGAAGGGTTGGATCTTTGAAGTCGACCTGGAGTGCCCACACCATCTACATGATTACCACAATGATTATCCATTGGCTTTTGAAAAAATGAGTATGATGGGAAAAAAAAAGCAGACACTAAACTTGTGCCGAATCTGAGTGACAAATTCAATTACGTTTGCCATTACCGCTTGCTGCAGTTTTACATCTTGAGTTGTCAAAACTGTTGATGCTTGAATTTTATTGTGATTATTTTAAACCAAAGTATCCTGAGTGTGGTCTGCTATACACTGACACTGACTCTATGATCATAGACGTGCCTACTGAAGACTTTTATGAAGACATGAAAACAGAGTTACACATGTATGACACATCTGACTACCCTAAAGATCATCCGTTGTACAGCACACAAAACAAGAAAGTGCCTGGAAAGTCTAAAGACGAACTGAATGGTGTGCTGATAGTTGAGTACGTCAGACTGGATCAAAAATGTATTCTATACTGCATCAAAAGGGAAGTCAGTCAAAAGTCAAAGGAATAAAAAAAAACAGCGATTAAAAATAAAGACATCCGTCATGAACATTACAAGCAAGTACTAGATGGGGCATTAATGCCTGACTATCCATACAAGTCACTGAGATCAAACAAACACAATCTTGAAATGATCCAAACAAATAAGAAGTCACTGGCAGTTGGGGACACAAAACGTGTTTTTCATAGTAAGGAGAAGGCTTACGCACCAGGTCATTATAGGCTCAAGTTATCTGAAGAAATAGCCGATGAATTAATCGATGAGTTAGGTACTGAATTGGTCAAAAGTGAGTAACAGTGACTGGGAGAATAATCTGTAATTCTTCTCTGACAAATGCCCTCTGCGGGGCTGGCTCATACAGATAATATATTAACGTGACAGCGCCGGGAATTATTTTTTTTTATATTGTGTGCGGTCGTGGACCAGATGGGGTCGGTTGACCTGCACTTCACGTTATTCTCAGACTCGCCGGGCTGATATAGATACCTCACTTGTTTTGTAAACAAACTTGTGTCAGGCACTAGCCCTGGCCCTGTCGAGGGAGGTCCTGATGGTCCTAATGGTCCTAACTGTATTGATTTCATTTTAATAGCGTCGGCAGGCTTTGGGCGTCCTTCGCTATTCATTGCTTTTATCACAGACGGCAATCTCTTTACCCATTCAGGTTACGCATGTCATGCATAAGTTCCTGTGGGGTCGTCTGCGGGTCGTCCATTTTGATCAGCAGAAAAATTTAATTTCGAAAAATCCATATGACTGCCTGTAACAATCAAGGCTACCACAGGCGCCAGGAAACTGCCAAATTTGTAAAACAAAAGGCCTGCTAATTCACCTATTGAACTTGATACTATATAGTTGCTCTCGAGATCATGGGACAGACTGTCTGTGTCAACAATGGGAAGAAAGTTACTCACAGATTTTGTATATAAAAAACCAAAGGATTGACTTAGGTCATGAGTCATTAGTGAAGCGATGTGATTTTCATATTTAGCATGAAGTTTATTTAACTCCTCAGCCATGAGGGATTCTATGTCTTCTGTCATGTATTGTTTACCGAGAAAAGCTTTTGATTTGCCTGAAACAATACATGTCAGAAGACGTTTCTATTTTGAGTCAAAGTCTTTGTTCTCTACAGAGCTGATATCACTTAGAAGAAGTATTTCGTCTTGGTTCATTTTATAATGAAATAAATAATTAAAAAGTAAAACAAACTTCTTAAACACATTTGCCCCTTTGTCAGTAAATCTGGTCTTGAGTATATTAAGCCATCCTGTAAACCCCTACTTGTTAAATGATGGCCCCCTTTTCAAGCAAGCTGTTACCCTATTAATGTATTTGACACCACTTTGCGGTTGAAAGGGCTTACAACACTCAGGCGTGTGGTGGCTTATTCATAAAAGTGAGCCATATTGACTGAAAGGTGTCCCCAGCATACATGAAATTGAATAGAAGGTGTCAAGAGCTATGATCGCCTTACAAAGGAAGCGAGTGGCACGTGGCAAAAGATTCACCAGTGTTTGTCTGTTGTCATAACCACTGACTCAAAAACAGGGTGGGGTAAACACACATCTATACTGTCTTTTAAATCAGGTCTCTCTCTCTCTCTCTCTCTCTCTCTCTCTCTCTCTCTCTCTGTGGTAGCTAATGGGGGTTGACTGTTAACTTCTCAATGCGACAGTGTTGTCATTTATCCAAACCTATTAGCATTTGACGGGTTCAGATTTTTCGATAATATAATATTAGGACGCGTTTAGACATATCTCAGGGTCAATTTTTTGATTTGGTGTTTATGATTGAGTGCTTCTCCATACAGTGAATGTATGTGTGCATATTGCTCTCATCAAAAGAAGTTTGTTTGAATGGCTTTGTGGGCCCATACATAATTATCATTTTGGAACCATAAATAAAACAAACTTCAGTACAGGCGGGTGGGTTTTCTTTACACAACGTGACACCGTTTTGCGTGGGAAATGTGTGCCGTCAAGACTCGTGTTTGGGCAAGCCTGGGGAGGGGTGGAAGGTGGGTGTGGGGGGGGGGGACTTTTTTTTTTTTTTTTGGTCAAAAATGGCGTGATTTATTGATCGATCCGACATTATTGTTTTTGAAGTTTTTGTATTCTCTCTTCTTATATCTCTCATACTACATTAATAAGCTCCTTTTGCCAACTGTTAATGAAATATTCCTTACTGTGCACTTACTCTCGAAATTTCTTTCTCATATATGTGGTAGAGTGTGATTTTGATGTGTACAAGTTGTGTATCAGAGAATTGAATTGAATTGAAACTTTATTTTCTAAGGATGAAGACAGTAGGCACGCAGGCCTTTTTACACGTCTGTCCTTAATAACATTTTAAATAAATATAACAGCAGAAAAGATAACATGACAAATAAATAAAAATAAAAAGAAGAAAGGATAATAATAATAATAATAATAATAATAAACAGAAATATTTCGCGCGCGCGCGCGCGCGCGCACACACACACACACACACACACACACACACACACACACACACACACACACACACACACACACACACACGTTCAGTCAGATGTAAGGCAGCACAAGGGTAACGCATGATGCCTATTACTCAAGTGATGCGTTACAATTACGCACGCACCCACACACACAGACGCACACATACTCACGCATGTGCATACATTAGATTTAAATAAACCTAAAAGTAATCATAGATTATATGAAAGAATATTAACTCTAAGATTTCAACTAAAAACTGAATGCGTAAAGTTAAAACTTCAAAAGTAAACTATTGAACACTAAACATCAACTGTAACTATTGAGGAATTGAAAATATCACACATACACACACACAGACAGAGAGAGAGAGAGAGTTTGCCTTAGTAACTTGTAGTAGGTAATGTCCCTTGGGTTCACCAGCTGGTCAGCTTGTAACCTTGACCTTTGAATTTAACCTTTTTGAACTCTTTTAGCTTAGGCTGGAAACTTCCAGGTGTGTTTGTGTGCTGCACTTGAGCAGTGTTCACACAAAACGGTTCAGCTATTTACCATTTAACCGTGTGTCATTTTTACCTGGGCTGTTGAAGGAGCAACATCTATTGTCTTGCTCTGTATGTCTACATTTTATGTATCAGTCTTGATGTTGGAGAACCATATTTTCTGTAAGTACAATTATTTGATATTTTGCTGTACTTGTGTATTTGAAACTAAGCTATGTTGGTTTCACTCTTCTTTTTATTGTAAGATCGGGTTTTGCTGATCATTTTGGGGTTTTGCGGAAGCATGTGACTTACCTGTAATTTACCTGAGCTTGATGTATCAGTATAGTTTTAGGGTAGTGGTTTTTGGTTATTGTCAGCTTCCGTAATTGATCAAACCATGTATTGTAGCTGAAATTAGTTGGTTACTACTTTCAAAATCTTTTACACTTGTGCCATGTTGAAGATGGTGAACATTGTTTTTATAGAGTTACATGTTTTAGTGAGTATGATGTACGTCTGTTCTACTCATGACTAGTAGTCTGCAACCGTTAGTTTTATGATTGCATCGTTTCTGTTGCAGGACAAGAATTGTCGTTATTGTTACTCTTCCTACGTGTCCTAATAAAAAGCCGAGAAAGCAGAACCCACCCCAGCGTTGCCTTTCATCAATTTAGGGAGACAACTGCTACATATACACAAATAAACGATAAACAGACAGCAGCAAAAATGCGAAGCTAATTGCTGCACTAGTGAAACTGACGAGATGTCCGCTAGCGTTACCCACAAAAAGATGACTGGGAAAGAGGACTAAATGGACAAGCCTGATGGCCTTTCTCGTCATGATATAAGTACAAGCAGAATTTATTCAATACCACGTACGATTATAGAAAGCACTGATGTCTACTTAATCAGGCAAAACCACCATACAGAGCCGACAGTCCCGTACGCAAGATGGCGGTCAGTACGATCGATATTAACAATAGTCAATAGTACAAAATATTATAATTTTTACACACATTGACAAAGATTTAGTTTTTGTCTTAAAATAAAGTCAGGTGATTAAAAACGAAACACATAGTGATACGGTTTTGGAGTAGACTGTGTAAGGCGTCTTGCAAATTGGACTTTATTTCAAGACAAGTCAGCGTTGCCGACTTGTTCGTGTTGGGAATGTGTAATGAATGACGCTTCAATAAAATGAATTGATGGCTTTTTCAGGCTTCAAATCGCTGCCCGGAACCGCGTATTTCGGGGCTACAGATGCCCAGACCGAAGGTACGTGGCTCTGGCAGGATGGAACTAATGTCGGCAGCATTCTCACCGGACTGTGGAGCCCTGGAGAACCCAATAACTCTCCGTACAATGTCGATGGAGAGGACGGACTTGGCCTGATGATGGCAAGCTTGAGGTTCAACTATGTATACTTGAAATCATCGCTCATGTGTGTTTGCGAAATCGATGTCATGTGGGTGTAGCTGTGGCTTTCCCTGCCATCTATCTGCGGGATCTAGGTTCATGCCCCCCCCCCCCCCACCAACACACACACTCACCCCTCCAATCACACACACACACACACACACACACACACACACACACACACACACACACACACACACGTGACAGTGATGATGAATTGTCTATGGCTGGGGAAATGAACTAGTAAAAGGCAGCGTTGTAGAGGTGGATTTTGAGAAGTGATTTGAATGATTACGGTTACGGACAGGGGCAGGGAGGATGTTCCAAGTGGCGGGGCCAAGATGGGAGAAGGCACGACCGCCACGTGTTTTACATTTGAAATTGGGAAGTCGAAATTTACGAGTGTGTCAGAGGAAGTATGAGATGGAGTATACAGATGGAGTAAGACCGAGATATAGGCAGGATAAGTCAGGCTGAGAGCGTTAAAGCACATGCAGACCAATTTATACAGAATGCGTTATTGTATGGGCAGCCAGTGGAGTTTCATAAGGGCGGGTTGGATATTGTCACCCTTACGCACGCGCCGAATTAAACAAACTCTCTGCGGTTTATCTAGCTGGGTTTTAGGCAGGCCGGAAAGGAGGGAGTTACAAACAAACAAAGGAGACAAGGGTGGCAGTTGCTTCGGGTGTCAGATACTGTCTAACACTGCTAATGCGCCAACGTTCAATAAAAGCTGAGCTGCACATAAGACTAACATACTTATGACAGTTCTGAGCTTTTCGATAGCCATGGCAGACATTTATTTCCACAATAAAATAACAGTTATGAACTTTGATTTGAGGTGTCTCATTCTTCTGTTTATCGTGTCTTGGTTATGCGCAGAAGACGGTACACCTTTTAAAACATTTTGTGTGCTTCCACCCATCAGATGACTATAAAATAATAACTGTAAAAAGTATTATTATAGGCCTTGAAGTATCATGTATGAATTACATTTTATTGCCCCTGATGTGATTACTTTGAAAACTTCAAAACTACTATCTTCTGCGCATAACGGTGTCCCTACATTTTGTTTAATGTTTTAAACCCACCTTTTCCGCTCATATGTCTGGAATTGCATAATAACAGGTACAAACAGTATTTCTTATGAATCCTTAGTGGATTTGGACCTGTGCATCAAATTCTGTGATCTTGATATACCACTCAAGGACACCAAGTTACGCACGTAAGATACCCAACACCAATTCTCATTCAACTCATTTAAAGTCATTTTTTTATCGTTCTTGCTCCGTAATGCAAATTTTCAGAAAATGCCGACACTAAATTATATCTTTCTATCTTCAAAATGTCTGTCAGTCAATTTTGATTTTAGCATGGTTGTGTAAAGGCCCCGCTACACATGCCCGGTTTTGAGGCCGATTCCCGATCAGTTTCGAATCGAGGGGTGATCGGGCCGGACTAAAAAAACGTGTGCACTGCCACACATTTCCCGACTTGTTTAGCCGACCGGTTTGAATCGAAGATCAAAGTCGTACCTGCTTTGCAAAATGGCTGCTAGTTTTGACAGTGATGATGATGTGCTTGCATTATCAGCAGTTTTGCATCATATTCGGGAAGAGGCGTGCGAAACTTCAGCAACGGCGGTGGCCGGTACTGATCACAACAGGCGTGTTCCGCCATTTGCAAACTACGACATGCTTTGCGAGACGCGCTCTGATTGGTTGAAGCTTACAACGGGGGCCGATTCGGATCGGGAAAATAGAGCAGGTTCTAGACACCCGATTCTCAGCCGATTGGGACCGGATCGGATAATTGACGTCATCCGATCGCAATCGGATCGGAATCGGCTTCAAAATCGGGGCACAACCGGCTCGTGAGGCGGGGCCTTAACACGGCTGGCACCCATGATCTGAGCTGTGTACATAAGTAACTTTGTACTTTCGACCTGGATCACGCCAGACATGACTGACATCAAAGGAATATACATTTATACATAATAGACTTATGACGTAATTTAAAATCTTTCATGACGTTGCCGTCTCCAGTAGTGTGCCTGTTGTTTCCAGCAACACCAGTAACATTGTACTTTAGAACGTTTTGGTGATCCTTTATAAAACAACACTGGCATCCAAGAAAGAGGGTTACACAAAGTCCGCCATTATTAGCTACAAGGGTTTTTGTAGCTCGGGCATGTGGTACAGTTTGCGCTAAAGAAATTGGTCGTGTAACTTAGGGATGAAAACAATATATTTTGTTTTCATCCCTACGTCACACGACCAATCCCTTTAGCGCAAACTGTACTATATGACCGAGCTACAAAAAAAACCTTGTATTGACTAATGGCGGACTTCTTGTAGCCCTCTTTGTGACGCGTCTAGAATGCGAGTTTTGTTCTATAAAAGAGCGCCAAAACGTTCTAAAGTACAAAGTTGCTTCGTGTTGTTCGAAACAATAGGCACGCTCCTGGGTTTGTTTGCAGCACAGATTTGCAGCAATAGTGTGTATCAGACCACTAAAAAAAAAAAGAATTCTTGCGAAATCGAAAGCACATGAGCGTCCTATGCGTCTATTTTATGTAAGACTTTTGAAGTCGTTTGAGGCAAACAGGCATTATTCTGACATTGTAGACAATGCTGCTGGTCATGCAGACGGCAACGTCATTACATATATTATATTACGTCATAACTCTATTATGAATACATGTATATTATTTTGACGTCAGTCATGTCTGGTGTGATCCAGGTCAGAAGATTTCAGCTGTTTTCTATTACGAAAATAGTGGAGGAATGAAAACAAATACGTTATTGGTGGCAGGGGTTTGCAGCACGGGCCTTGTATCTTCGGGAGGTCAAAAGAACCATTGTACCCTTGAGGCCTTCGGCCGTCGGGGTATAATGGTTTCTTTGACCTCCTTTAGGCCTACAAGGGTCCGTGTAGGAAACCAATAACTTATAATATTGCATGACAATAAAAAGGGGTAGATTTATTACGGTAGACACACCATAAACCAGTTATAAGTGAGAAGAACCCAACGAAGAAATAAACAAGCTTAGAAAAGACAGTTCCAACACAGTTGTGTTGTAACTTTCTTTCTAAGCGCGTTTCTTTGTTCGCTGAGTTCTTCCTTGCATTTTACACGCTGGCCTGGATAACCTTTACAGGTATACTGACGAGCAAAAGAAATGCGACATTTTTGGATTCCCAAAATGCCGCTTTTTTGTCAGTTGTTGCTCCCCATCCCCTTAAAAAAACGCAAGACAACATTGATAACCCGTTTGTATTGGCAAATTTTAGCACTCAGAGAACAGAACAGAGAACAGAGCAGAGAACAGAACAGAGAACAGAGCAGCTCGATCGCTTTAACCAATTCAGCCCTGACGCACTACAGCAGGCGATGAATCGACCATGATAATTCAAAGGTAGTGCCAGATTAGCTTGGCGCCTGTCGGCGCCAAGCTAATCTGACACTACCCTTGAATTATCATGGTCGATCCATCTCCTGCAACTGGTGCATAGTCGTTAGATGCCTCCAAAATTTAAGAAATACGGGCGTGGGGTTGAATGAGTTAATAATTTTACAAGAAAGGGAGAGAGATCGGGTGGGGGGTCGGGGTGGGGGTGGGTGTGGTGGGGGGGTGGAGAGGCAGCAAGCACGTGTGTATGTGTAACCTTACTTAACACTTTACCGGTAAGTTTTCGAAAAGCTAAGAGGGTGTGTGTGTGTGTGGGGGGGGGGGGGGGAGGGTTTATAGGCAGCAAGCATGTATGTATTGTACCTCAGTTCACACTCCTGCAAGATAGAAGCGGAAAGCGGAGAGAGAAGGGAGCGTGTGTTAGGCGGCAAGCATGTGTGTAATTCTACCAACTGAGTTTCGAAAAGCGGAAGGGGGAGGGGGAAGTGATGGGGGGGGGGGGGAGAAAGGAGGAGGGAGTCAAGTGTGTGTGTGTATGGGGGGAGGGGGGGGGGGTTAGGTCGCAAGTATCAGTGTGTATGTAATCTTACTTAAAACCCTTTGACTGTCGGTAGTGCTTTTGGCCGGGACCAAAAGCGCTATCAGCAGCCAAAGGGTTAAGACTTCTACCGGATACATTTACAAGGAGCATGTAAAGGATGGGAGGGAGAGGGGCCGGGACCAAAAGCGTTATCGGCAGCCAAAGGGTTAAGACTTCTACCGAATACATTTACAAGGAGCATGTAAAGGATGGGAGGGAGAGGGGCCGGGACCAAAAGCGTTATCGGCAGCCAAAGGGTTAAGACTTCTACCGAATACATTTACAAGGAGCATGTAAAGGATGGGAGGGAGAGGGGCCGGGACCAAAAGCGCTATCAGCAGCCAAAGGGTTAAGACTTCTACCGGATACATTTACAAGGAGCATGTAAAGGATGCTCGGGAGCATCATAGACAAAAAAGGCGGCACTGATGCAGATGTCAGAGCACGAATCGGTAAAGCCAGAGCAGCCTTTCTCCAGTTGAAAAAAGTGTGGAGTTCCAGAGAGCTGTCACAACACACCAAAGTCCGGATTTTCAACTCCAATGTAAAAGCAGTTCTCCTATATGGAGCAGAGACATGGAGATTGACAAAAACCACAGTCAACAGAGTACAGACCTTCATGAACAGTTGCCTTAGAAGAATTTTGAAAATCCACTGGCCAGAGAAGATCAGCAACGTCAGACTCTGGGAGAGAACAGAGCAGATAACAGCAGAGAATGAAATTGGGCGAAGAAGATGGGGATGGATCGGTCACAGTCTGAGAAAGCCAGCTTCCAGTATCACTAGGCAGGCATTGTCATGGAACCCCCAGGGAAAGAGGAAAAGAGGTAGGCCGAGAAACTCCTGGCGTCGAGACCTCCAAGCAGACATCAAGAGACTGGGAACCACCTGGAGTAGAATCGAAGGAGAAGCACAGGACAGGAGTTGCTGGAGGTCTCTCGTCAACGGCCTATACCCGGGTAGGGGTGACAGGCGTAAGTAAGTAAGTAATGTAAAGGATGGGAGGGAGAGGGGCCGGGGGGGGGGGGGTAGATCGAAATTAAGAAAAAGGGACTGTGATATCTACTTATCTAGCATTTTCAAGCATTTTCGGGCTCTCTGCCTGTGTGTGTGTGTGTGTGTGTGTGTGTGTGTGGTGTGTGTGTGTGTGTGTGTCGTGCGTGTGTGCATGTTAACTGTTAGCCTTTTCACTGTATCAGTGCTTAGAGCTACTTTTAGAATAAGCGCTTAACAAATCTCCTTTATTATTATTATTATTATTATTATTATTATTATTATTATTATTATTATTATTATTATTATTGCTGTTATTATTTTATTGTGGAAAGAAACGTCCGCCATGGCTATCGAAAAGCTCAGAACTGTCGTTTAATTGTGGAAAGAAATGTCTGTCACGGCTATCGAAAAGTTCAGAACTGTCATTTTATTGTGGATAGAAATGTCTGCCACGGCTATCGATTATCAGAAGAGACGAAATTCGAAGAATTCTTGGTCGCTCTGCGATTCTTCTGCTACACCCCAGGGTGTGCCGCGCCCCAGCCTGTGCACAAAAACCTTTCCGGTCTCGAATAGTCTCGCAATGGTGGCTTGCCCCTTGGTGATTGGTGGATCATTTGGGGCGGCGCCATATTTTCGCGAAAGCAAAAAGTGCAAGAAGTTGCTGCTATATGTTTTTTTTTTTTTTTTTTTTTTTTTTTTTTTTTTTAACAGCTGTTACGTTTAAATTGAATCTGTGCCGGCTACTAAATCACAATTTAAGTGTAGTATTTTGTGTTATTTACGGTAATTCACGGTAATTGAATATAAGCAATGGAAAAAAAAGTGTGATACAGCGAAAGTGTGCAAACAAACAACGTACACAAACTGTCAGACGAATTCACCTTGCTTAAAGAAATAGTCCCCTCACATACGTAAAAACTTCAACATCTAGCGGCTATAGTGGGGACCCAACATCTCTGTACACAAGCAAAGTTTACCAAACGAGAATCATAAGTTGATAGAAGAAGTTGTTAAAAACAAAAGGGACTAGGAAGAACACAAGTAATCAAAATGAATTTGTAAAAATACCCTTCACCGTTTCGGTGAATTAATAACAGAACACAACTAGATTTCACTATTTTTGGTATTATCAGTTTCATCAAACTTTTATGCTCGTGTCGCTGTCTGCCATTGTAGTCTGCACATCGGACACCCAAAGGTATTCCATTGGTCACGTGATTAATTCGAGACCGAAGACCATTTTGTGCACAAGCTGGGACGTGGCACAGCCTGGGGCTTAACATCTTCCGCTCATAACGTACGACGCAAAGTGTGGACACAACAAACCTCGTGGTCTATTTTTGCCCATCACGTGACTTTTCGTAAATTAACTGCAGACGTCAAAGTTGTGTGTGTTTGTTGGATCGCCTGTGGCGCAATTTGACCGTCACGCGTGAACAATTGAAGTCGGAAAAGATCGGTCTTCCGTTCATCACGCACGGTACGCGAAACTCCTCTGTTGGCGGAAAAATGTCTATAGGTCAACCATAACCAAACATGTGTTTTTACAAAAACACAATAATTATTGTAGGAACTATCCTCTTCTGTCAGTACAAAGCACATTGTGTGGATTAGTGCTTTGTTGATGAGACAGCAGCCTGGATGTCAGTGACACGACGCGTTATGAGCAAAAGGGAAAATTAATGACTCACTATTACATTGTAAGTACATGGATAGCCTATATGGAGGTACAGAGATACAAAAGAGGCTTTAGTCTGTAGATTCAAAACACCAAACAACGCATATGGTGAACGAGGAAAGACAGTTATTCATAGAACGCAGACACATGTGACCATGTAACAAAATGTTTGCAAAATTTCGTGCGTTTTCGGAATTTGGGCGCTCACAAACCCATTAAACAATTCAATGATTGTTCTATATTTGCTTCAGTTTGCTGCTTACATCTTGTGTGTACAACTTTGCACTGGCAAATCTTTGGTAGGTTGATTTGTTATGCAGAAATATACTTTCCTTTACTCAAAGTGCCCAAGGTACCCATGATCTGAGCTGTGCACTTATGCACTTGAAAGTTTGGATAAAGCTAGTTTGTAAAAGATGAGTTCGTTAGCCAGCTTTATTCAACGTTTTCGAAAGTAAAAGTTCAGTGCGGAAAAAAGTCAAAAGTAAGACTCTTTGATTTTATCAGAAGAATCAGAGACGCTGACGTAAAAGCATCAAACGCGCCAGTGTTTTACACAATGTTCCTAACTGCAAATCACAGCACGTCAGTGTTTTACATCTGGGAGCTGTCGCAATGTTCTCCTTCATTTAGGAAGACAGTCTCTCTTTTTGTGTAGGATTTTGCGAACGTATTGTGGAAAAGGTGAAATATGCATGCAAGCTCATCCAGAGGAGGATTTGTGGGTATCGGCCACTCTTCCTTATTCTTCCAACCCAACAAAATTAATCTCGAGTTTGATACATACAAATCTTAGTTCGATTCCCAACAAACGTTTTAATCGCATGAATTCGATACTGTATGCAATATATCCTTGAGGTGTTACAAAACCATCTACGAAAGTTGGCGCTAAAAGTTTTTAAAAAAGTTTTGAAAAATAAAATAAAATAATGTATTTTTTTCCGAATGACTACTGAGGGAAAAAAAACTGACAAGGTACAAAACAAGCAAAGAAAACACAAATTATGTATACTATATTTGTAATCTATGCTGTTATGCTTGATAGTTTTCGTTGTTGTTGTCGTTGCTTTGCTTCATGTTTCTTTTATGAACGTCTTTTTAATTATCTTAACTCATTCAGCCCCGACACACCACCGTAAGGCATGCATCGAGCGTGATAGTTTAAGGGTGGTGCCAAAATAGCTTGGCACCCTTAGGCGCCAAGCTATTTTGGTACCACCGTGGAACTATCACGCTCGATCTGTTTCCAGAAGTGTAATACAGTCTATATTACAGGAATGCATTGTGTTAACATAAACATTCACGAGATTCAAATCTACATCCAGCAAAAAAAAGCATTCAGCCGAGCATACCTGAAATGTATACATGAAATATATGGGAGTGATATATATGGGTCACTCTCCAAAGCTGTGTACTACAGAGGGTCATACTCTCCGATGAGTGTTTTTGTAAACCTTTCCTATCGATCGGCTATGTTGCCGATACCGATCCGTAGGGACTTGAAAAGACTATGAAATGAAATAAAATTCACTTCAAAATACGACGTCTGTGTTTGTATTTTTACGCCTGAAATGTAAAAAAATGTCCCCGAAATGGCGGATGAAAATGTGACATGCATTGAGACCCTTTCTCTTTTTATGTACCAAATCTGATTGAGTTTCAATAAAAAGTCTAAACCCGTTGTTTTCTGCTGTTTGTGAACTGAAGTCAGTGTGTGATTTTTTTTTTCTCCACAAATTAATTTCGACACCTTGCGTTTTTGGCCAGGAGAAAAATAGCCGTCCAACGTAACACGTGTTTCCACCACACATGTCAACCAACAGCACTGCTTCTTTTCACTACACGTATAAAGACAAAACTATTTTTATCCTGAGACCTTGGGAGATGTGCTAGACACGTGTAGGTCGTGATTAAATTGTGAGTAAAACAAATACAGACCTTTTTCGAGTTTTTAAAATGGTAATCGACGATCGCTTTCTTTTTTCGCTGTTACGTTGGACTACATCATGTTCGCATTTTACGATAGAAAACCTACAGCCTACGAACTGTGTTGCATATGAAAAGCTTAAGGTTGTCAGCGGAAGACTAACAGTGCACTCTGTCAGTTTGAAAGAGGCTCGGAGAGAGAGCGAGAAGCTCGAATGATTTTTTTTTCTTCATACTTTTAAATGTTACGTTGGACAAATTTACAATTTCGCATCTTTACCACCTCACAAAAACATGCAAATACATGAATGCAAATACGCATTTTTTTCTTACATGAAATGATGATTTAAAACTTTATCTAAAAAAAAAAAAAAAAAAAAAAAAATAACATTTACATGTATTTGATTTTTTTGTGGTCAATGTTACACTTTTGGTACACAGCTTTAGAGAGTGATCCATATACAAATCAAACAAATATACTCTGTTACGTGTTGTCGTAGTCGTAGTATGATATCCCACCAGACGCACGCACGTAAGGTTCTTTTAAAGAAACTTCACTCAGCTGCAACCAGTCACACTTGGCTTAAGGATGTAGACCACACTGGAGTAACAGTTCCAACAATATTTTACTTCAGCGATGCGATCTCCACACAATGCATTCACATAAAGCACTCACAGTGGTGCACTATTTCTTCTCCAATACATTGAACACTTTTGCCACACTGCGTCTCTCATACAACGTACAACACCGTTACGCTGCGTCTCTCACAATGTACACCCTAGACGGGTCACGTACCTACGATACACTGTGTGTCCCTACAACTGACAATGTATGACAATGTACTATCGCGCTTTTCAGCACAATCTTTTATAGTATAATAGCTTTACAGAATAATCTAGCAAATTCATACAACACAACCAATCAGAACAGAACACGTAACCAAGACTCATAAATATTGATGAAAAAAGAAATGTCTAGAATAGACTACAATAGTCTACAAAATTCGACTGCTAATTTCAACCCCAATTTTGGGAAATCCCGGTGTCTAATGACGTCACACCCTGCACAGTTCACGACCTTGCCCGAATTTTTCCGGAAGTTTCACGACTTTTCGTAACGCATACTGGCTGCTAACTTCACGCGCACAGAAAACAACGTGATTATTCGAGCGGTTTCTAGACTCTTCGGGATTCAACTCCGTGTATCAAAAGACGATCAATTTCGCTCTCTGTGGCGAATGATAGCGAATCTTACTAAGGTACGTGATTCGTAATCATAATAGCTAAAAAAATATCGGATCGTTTCCTACGATTAATGCATGCATGCTCTCACAGAACAACACAACACACAATCGTAACATATTCCGGTACGTCCAGACCAAACGTCTATAAATATATAGTAATCGACGTATGATTCAGTCGCAGTCATCGCTGAACGTTAATGAAAAATCTTCTTTTACCGATATCCAAATCTACATCCACAGATTACGTTTCTCAACTGACGGGTGTTATTTACCTTGACTTTAAGAAGGCGTTGGGCCTGGTTAACAACGACACTATGATAAGTAAACTTAGTCATTATTGAAAAAAAAAAAAACAACGTTTTAGCAGTTTCCTTCTTTAGTTCATACCTAAAGGGAAGAAAGCAAAAGGTTGTAGGTAATGGATCACACTTTAAACTGAAGGTGGTTAAGTTTGGAGTACCTCAAGGGTCGGTGTTAGAGCCTCTGCTATTTTGTTTGTACATCAACGATCTACCTCTTCACCTAACGTCCGAATCTGTCGAATGTGACTTGTTTGCTGACGAAACTTCAATCCACACGGCAAATAAACACCTTAATGTGGTTGCAGGAAAACTACAACAGAGCCTTGATGAGGTGTCCACCTGGTGTGAATGTAACTCATTGAGTATCCATCCAGCAAAAACTAATTCAATGATAATTGCAACAAGCCAAAAACATCAACTAATCCCTCTTTCACTTGATTAATTTTGTCATTCGAAGGCAATTCTATTGAGCAAGTGTCTGAACATCGCCTCCTTGGAATTATCATAAATGATCAGCTCAAGTGGCAGGCACACACACATAAAGTGTGTAAAACTGTTTCAAGAAACATTTTCATGCTGTTAAACTGAAGCACTTCGCTGACTTTGAAACCAGGAAATTATTTTATTATGCACATATTCAGTCCCACATTAATTATGGTTTAACGGTGTGAGATGGCTGCAGAGATGTACATTTAAAAAGACTGAACTCTTTACACAGACGAGCAGCGAAATTAATTTTACCCGATTCTACTTTGACAACGGATGATAAGATTCACAAAGCGGGACCTCTTTCTCTCAAGAAACAGTTTGCTTGCAACAAAGGTGTTCATCTGTTCAAGATTCGGAATGACAACACTCCAGAATATCTAACCCAGCTGCTAGTCCAGTCTCTGTCCCGCTATGGCGATACGAAAAGCCTGTATGTAGTACCCAAAACCAGAATAGACTTATCTAAAACCAGTCTAGCATTCTCGGGGGCGACTTTGTGGAATTCACTTCCATTTAACATGAAGACCACTCCAACGGTATCATGTTTCAAGAAGAGTCTTTTTAAACATTTATCTTCGCAGCCATAACTATCTGCAAGCT
>BTPG01000006.1:55093534-55211034 GCA_036245525.1 Semisulcospira habei
AAACCTTTCTTAAGTCCTTGTAACAGAAGTTACTGCCATGCACCCTTTGGGCGTTCAAACAATCAGTATATTCTCAATATGCAAAGGTCATCGGGCCGACATCGACCTGATGGCCTTTTGCGCATTCGGTTGCGCCGTCAGGGCTGCTTCCCAACACCCATTTAACCCCTCCCCCAGCCTTTAACTCCCCTCATCCCTGCTTTTGTGGACGAGTAACTCTTTAACAGCAAGTGCGCAGCGACAAAACATCCACAAGTCAAGAGGCCTAGATCCTCATGAGCCCCCGTAATAGCCGGAGCTTAAGAGGATCTATGCCTCTTGCTGGCCAATTCAATGATTCATATTTGCAGACTGGGTTAAAATCTGTGAGTATGCGATTGTTTCGGACATCATGTATTGTGGCTGGGATGGTAATAAGGAAACATTGTAAAAACATTGGCTCATGCTGTGATAATAAATCGGCTGTTCAGCCACTATAATAATAGTCAGGACTTTAATTTTGTCACGAGCTTTGTGGTAATGTGACGTCTGTCGCAAATTTGAAAAGTGTGTGGATGCATATTTACGATTTTTATTCTTACGATGTGAACTAAAGAAATATTTTTTTTCTGCGTGTAATTTTTAATGGACAGTAAAGATCTTTTCTATTCAAATCATTTCAACTCAATTGAATTTAATTCATTCAATTCAATTCAATTCCAAGCATACCATTCCATTTAGTTCAACTCCATTCCATTCAGTTCTTAATTTAGTTTCATTTCACTTCAATTTCATTCCATTCCATACAGTGCAATTCATTTTCAATCCAGTTAATTTCGTTCACTTCAATTCAATGCAGTTCAATTTAATTCTGTTAATTTCATTTAATTTTTATTCATTTAATTTTTATTCATTTTAGTTTAATTCATTTCATTTGCATTTATTTCATTTTAATTCATTTTAATTTCATTGCATCCCATTTCATCCCATCCCATCCCACTCCATTCAACTCAATTCCATTTCATACCAGCCAGTTGAATCCAGCTTAAATCAGGTCGTTTCAGTTCATTTCAGACCTCAAAGACACATAGTTTACCTAAAGTTTCAAATGCTGGACAGAGCGCAAAGGTCCTGGGGCCGACGACGGCCTCAGTTGATACTTTCGTGCCCGGGCCAACTGAGGTCGTCATCGGCTCAATGATCTTTGGCCCGTGGGCTGTGCCATCATTTTTGGTGTTTGTCACAAATCTCGTAGAGCCTCAATAGCTTACTTGTGACCATTTTTTAACACAGGTTGTGGTTTGTCGCAAAGCTTGTGTTTGTCACAAAGCCTATGCGGACACGCAACTCGGTTGATTCATTAAAACAGCTTTGACACGCATTGACAATTGTGTGTGTGTGTGTGTGTGTGTGTGTGTGTGTGTGTGTTGTGTGTGTGGTGTGTGTGTGCGCGCGTGTGTGTCTTTGAGCGTGTATGTGAGTGTTTGTGTGTGTGTGTGTGCGTGCGTGTGTGTATGTGTGTGTGTTTGTGTGTGTGTGTGTGTGTGTGTTTGTGAATGTGTGTGTGTTTGTGTGTGTGTGTGTGTGTGTGTGTGTGTGTGTGTGTGTGTGTGTGTGTGTGTGTGTGTGTGTGTGTGTGTGTGTGTGTGTGTGTAGCACATTGAACCACTATGGAATCTCCACCAGTTCTGTAACAGATGTCACATTGTCACAAGGCTGGTTACTATACTCCACACATATGTGACCAGATGCACATGCTGTGATCATTTATCACACATTACCGCTATACAATGTATACTGATTTGTGTGGCGATAGTGGTGTAATGGAGGGAGCTGGTTGCCAAGTCATCAGTGGTGCCCCAACGGTCGGCAAGACTACGGGATATAGATAGATACATAGATAGATAGATAGTGGTGTATTACGCACAGCGAGTTTATAATACAAATAGCTATCTGTCTGGGTGAGAATCAGAAAACCAAACAGACTGAAAAGAGATAAGTGACACCCTCAGCTTCTCCCACTGCTACTGCAGGGGGCACATGAGTATCTATGTCTCTTAGAAACGGAGGGAACCTCATTATTTCTGTCGTCACGTTCAAGGGACATCATAAGTACAACTGTGGCAAATACCTCTTGCGTGCGGAAATATTATATGTGTACGCATCCTCGCATCTGCGACCACCGCAAAGAAGATATACGTGTATGTTTAACACGGCGTGCCATATTCAAATCGCCCGGTGTAATGTCCTTCTTTCAAACCAGCCTACCGGCAGTCATGAAAGTGTTCGTATTCAGTGTTTGTTTCACTACAGATTGCACGAGCGTTTGTTCTGCACTAGGATGTCGCATGTTCTCCGTGGACACATTCGACGTGGTCTGATCTGAGCGTATCCGTATATCACGTGTCTACAAAAGATTGCGTAGATAGATCACAAACCTAATACACGTATAGGCAGTTTGACAACGTGTTTTTTTTTCTCCATATTACCTCCGCAAAGAAACACTTTTCCGGCTGTAAAGAACAAATATTATTAAGTGCCACTTGCTCTAATATGGAGTGTTTTTACTGAACTCCTATGATTTGCGGATTTTGCTGTACAGTCGTGAAAATTTGGTGAAAATACAAGAACAAGCCGTTTTCAAAATCATAAATGAGGCCCCGGCAGATTTCAATAGCGAGGTCAGGCATGTAGACTTTATACATGCCTGCGCTGTTTCAGGTTTGAAAACTTGGCCGATTCACGTGCAAATGATTCTTTACGACTTTACAGCAAAACTGACATATTGCTCGAATTTATTTAAATACACTGTATTAGGTAAATTGTCACTAATGATATTTGTTCTCAGATTGGTATAGAAAAGTGGTTCCTTGCGGAGATATCAGCGAAGAACGTTGTGCGCTCCGATGTCAAACAACCTATATTTTATCATCCAAGCCACTCAGATTTCCAAACATTTTGCGTCTGATGTACTTTCATGCACGATTTGATACATTCTCTCCTGATTCTGTCAGGAGGGTACGATCAATCTCGCCCTCTATAACACCGCTACAAACAAATGCACAGTTTGCACACATGTTGTTTTTTAACGCCTTCGCTGTGAATGAGTCGCAGATTGTGTTTCTGAAACCTTTGTTAACTCAATTAATAGGTGCAAAAGTGTCGTATAGCGTTGCTGACCTCCGCAGCTATTGATGCGGGGCCTCTTGAATGAGTTCAGTCAACACAAAACAGATAATTTTCGTGCAAAAAACAACGACCTGATTCAGCAAGTGGCAAAAATCCTTATGAGCACCAGCCTCAGACTTATGAAGATGTATACTGACGAGCAAAAGAAATGCGACATTTTTGGAACCATCGGAAACACGAAAGGTTAAAAAAATGTCGCATTTCTTTTGCTCGACAGTATATTTCTTTTGCAGTTTGGTGTTGCTCAATTTAGTAATAAAATTAGTGAAAGAGAATTTCGCAAACGGTGTACCCATACCAAAAAGAAAAAAACGTGTGTTTGCTTCTCTATTTACATGCTGAAGATTTTTAGTCGGAATCATAGTAAATCAATTAGTAAATCGATTTAATCTGAATATCTTTATTCACGAATACTGTCTGAAACAATAAGCTTTAGCTTTGACGTCCGGGTCATCGTGCAAAAATCAAATTCCCCTAGACAGCGTTTGCTTAGAGTATATATGGGAAGTGCGCGCAGATCCACTAACGTTGACTTGTAACTGAATTCAAAATGTCCCATCCACTCTATATGAGACCTTTTGAAAAAGATAAATACACTGAAACTGTCGGCCTCGTCTAAGCCAAACGTCCTAGCCTACTGTGATAACAGTAGGCTAAGATTTGTGGCTTATACATGGTCGAATGTTTCAGTTGAGTGTCGTGCATACCAGTCGAGGGAAAGATGAATGGACTCGGAAGCCATGAAGACCCGAATAGTGAAGGGAAGAGTAAATGTGACGTCATACGCCTATCAGCGACGCCTGAACGTGAAGTCACTCAGCCTGTTGTCGCCATACTACGAGAGACGTTTAACGTGTGGGAACGGCGGGCCCCTTTGGCACCAAAACATGTCCGTGGCCTTGTCAATGATGGTGTCAAGGTCATCGTGCAACCTTCTGAAAGACGAGCCTACAGTATGCAAGTATGTCATCAGAAAATACATAATTACTACAAAGTTGTCACTTTCAGCAATGTACACAATTGACCTCATACAGATTTTCACCTAATGGATTATGCAAGTTCAACCCATTTAGTTCAGGCATGATATAGACTGGCCATGATAATTATATAGATCAAGGGTGGTGCCAGAGTATCTTGGCGCCTTCAGGCGCCAAGCTATTTTGGCACTATTCATGAAAATAAGGGAAACGTGGTTCTTCTTTCTCTTTTTCTCTGTGTTAGTTTCATTTGTTTGCTTGGCTGGTTGTCTATTTGTTTATTTGCTTGCTGGATTGCTTGCTTGCTTGCTTGCTAGCGTGGAGTCTGAAGTAGCTCAGAAGGTTAAGCGTCAGAGCGAATGAGAACGAAGGGAATAGCCGGGTCGTGGGTTCGAGTCCCGGCTCCGTCGTACCCCATAACCCGCCTCTTAGGCCTGTCCATTATCCCTCTGGTGCCGTGGACGTTAAACTAATCAAGCAAGCAAGCCATTGCTCGCTTGCACTGCTGGACTGTTTGTGTATTTATCTATTAATCTTGCAGGAATACAGCGAAGCGGGAGCTGTGATTCAAGAAGACATATCAGAGGCCTCGCTCATTCTCGGCGTGAAGCAAGCAGCAATTGAAGATTTGGTCCCAGAGAAAACATACGCCTTCTTTTCTCACACCACCAAGGGGCAGACTGACAACATGCCGCTGCTAGACGCCATCTTGGATAAGGTATGTATGAAACATATTACGCCCGTCGCCGCCTATAAACCACGCAGTGAAGGTGAGTGTGAAGTCAGCTTACTTGCAGGTGAAATCGACCGGCGTACTACTGGATATTGCCTAAATGTTTTCATGTCTTATTATTTTTACCAAAGGACACGAGGCGGGAAAAGGTTAGTCTGGATGGGAAAGAGTCAACTCAAAATTAGAAGGTCTGATAGATTGTGAGGTTGCTTGTGATTTTGGACCTTATTAACTATAGCGGAATGTTCACAATTCCACACCAGCACATATTAACTCATATAACCCCAAGGCCTCATTTTCCAAATTTTGGAGGTGAAAAATAGCTACTATGTACCAGTTGCAAGAGATGGGTCGACTTGATAATTTAAGGGTAGTGCCAGATTAGCTTGGCGCCTGTCGGCGCCAAGCTAATCTGACACCACCCTTGAATTAGCACGGTCGATAGGTCTCCTGCTGTAGTGCGTCGGGGCTAAATGGGTTAAGCATACTTAAGGTAAAAAATCATCGACCACTGAGCACGCAGGCAAAATCTGACTTTTCTCTAAGGCAGTCAATACAGTTTATATACTCAGAGGCAAAAGAAACGCGCAAACAGTAGAGAAGTCTCTTTACGGTTTAATTTTGACAATTAATTCATAATTACTGTGTACAGTAAATTTACACAACAATCGAGTATCACAGACGTGTGCATCTTAACGTCGCTCTGATACAAAATGGCGTCATTCTACCAACATTCAGAAGACAAACACTGTCAATAACGTGTATGACCACCCAGGGCGTTGATCAGAGCTCTGCATCTCCGCCACATGGACCTTATAAAAGCGTTTATTTGTGCTTGCGGTATGGTGTGCCAGACGCGGCCAGTGGCGGCACTTAGCTAGGCAGCGGTTTGAGGTATGGGCGCCAACTTGTTGAGCTTCCTCTGCAGAGCATCCCAAAACTGTTCAGTTCAGTTAAGGTCAGGTGAGCGAGCTGGATGGGGGAGCGGACTGATGTTGTTGTGTTGCAGGAAGGCTTGGGTGACACGTGCCGTGTGCGGCCTTACATTATCTTGCTGGTACAGGTGGTTTGGGTGATGCTGGAAGAACGGCACCGCATGATGTCTCAGCACTTGGTTGAAGTACTGGTCAACATTGACGCCATTTCCTCGTCTTCGGCCGACATTTTGGAAGACCACAGGTCCTATTTGCTGGTTAACCCCGATTGCACCCCATATCATCACGCTTTCACCTCCCCATCTGCTCCGCTGCAAGATGTTAGCAGCTCGAAACCGCTGTCCATCAGACGGATCAATGCAGAACATGCTTTCGTCAGTGAAGAGTACCCTGTGCCAGTCACGATGACGCCAGTTGATGTGATAATGCGCCCACTGAAGACGGTTCCGGTGTTGCCAAGCAGTCGAGATGGGTCGTCTAGCTGGACGCCTGCAATGGAGCTCTCCTGAAATCAGCCTTCGACGTACGGTGCCGGCACTAATCGGTCTTCCGTGCCTGCCAAGGGTGTTTCTGGCCGTGTTGGCAGCGGTCTCGTAGGGATTTATCATATGCTGACGTCGGATAACACGGTCTTGTGCTGCTGTCGTTGCCTTCGGCCTGTCGCTCCTCGGACGATCATTAGTGGTGTTGGTTGTCTGGAAACGGCTCTGAAGGCAATAAACAGTGGAGACATGCACGCCCAGAGCGATAGCGACCTCCTGTGGTGACTCCCCGGTGTCCAGACGTCCCAGTTCTCTTTCACGATCTTGGGCTGAAAGTCTTTGTATCTTGATTTAGCAGCATATTTTGACTTTTATAAACATATTCTAGGCGGAGTATTTATAACCTGGGTCCACTGAGCAACGTGAGCTGATGTTCACATTCCTGCACGTGGTGCAAGTGGGTCACATGACGCATGCTGACCCCCGTGCAGAGAAGGCTGACTCAGTACTAATCGCACAGTGCGGTGGGTAAAACAACGGCTAGTACTGCAAGAACTAAAATTGCTGCACGTGCTGACAACATTCACTTCAATCTGTAATCAAATTATTTACGTTTTAATGGTTTATTTCTTTTTTGCATTTTTTATGCCTCATAGTTTATATGATGTTTAAGGGGTTTTGCTGTCTGCAGAAAATACGTCTACTTGACTATGAAAAGCTGACTGATACGAACGGGAAGCGTGAGCTAGGCTTTGGAAGGTACGCAGGCATGGCGGGTATGGTTGACATTCTGAACGGGTTGGGACTGAGGCTGCTGGCTCTAGGCTACAACACTCCTTTTATGGTAAGCATCCAACCCAACGTCACACTCATAAAATGCCTTACACGGACTAAGGCACGTTTAAACAATCCAGACCAAAAAGGTGACTGCCAAGCGTGTGAAATGCAAAGAAGTACCCAACGGAGAAAGAAACACGCTTAGAAAAAACGGTACAACACAATTTATTAATATTTCGGGTAAATACCCTTTGTCAAAATAGACAAACAAACAGAGACATTAACCGCTACTTATCTTCATATGCAGAAGGAATGTGGCAACATTTACCCGAAATATTAATAAATTGTGTTGTACCGTTTTTTCTAAGCGTGTTTCTTTCTCCGTTGGGTACTTCTAAGGCAAGTTTACATTGCACGTGCTAATTCTGGTTCCAAGATCCACACCGGACTCGCGTATCATCTGAAAAAGTTCTGAAAATAGCAGCCAATCGTGAACGGTATTTTAGTCATACACTGAAGCCCTTCACTACCAGTGAGATTGTGTTTCTAGAATATGTATTAGTTCAACGCCAAAGAGTCCCAGCCGTCCGAGGAACATGGACTCAAGGCTGAGTCAGCAAGAGACATAGATCCTCATGAGCCCCCGCAACTGCGGGGGCACATGAGGATCTATGCCTCTTGCGGATCATGTTCATTTTTTTTCGGCAGCGACGTGATGAATACTTTGATTTTTGTTGTTGGTTTTTTTGTTTTTTGTTTTTGTTTGTTTGTTTGTTTGTTTGTTTAACGCGCATTTCAGCATAAATCCTGTGTGCTTTCATCCCATAGCAGAAACAACTTGCACAAAACATTCTGCACACTATTGCATAAATTATGAAATCACATAATTGGTTAAACAGCAATACTTCAAAATACGTCGATCGCTGAAAATCTCAAATATTTTTGTCGTTTTTCTCAAAAACTGAAAAATAACGTGCTTGACGCCGTAGTCAGCGTTACGTGCATGTTATTTTTGTATATGTGTACATGTACATTTTAGCACATAGGTCCACCTGTCGTATACCGCACCATTGGGCACGCGAAACAAGCAGTCCGTGACGTAGGCTTTGACGTCACTAACGGTATCCTGCCGAGCTCCATTGCGCCTCTTGTCTTCGTGTTCACAGGCAGTGGAAACGTGTCACAGGTAATACATAAGCTGCACGGGCCGACGACGGCCGCAGTGGGCCCGCGCACAAGCGTGCGCGGGCCAACTGCGACTGACGTCGGTCCGATGTCTTTTGTTTACTGGGAAAGCAAACTTTCTATATGACAGAACATTGTGGGACACGAATCTGTTTGTTGTATCAGAAGTCTGTTATAAGCAATTCATTAAATGACAGAAAGAGTGTAGACGGAACCTGTGAAATACCGTTGATGAAACCGACGTTTCCCAGCAAGTAAAGACCAGACGCCAACAGTACCTGAATATTATTTAGACGTCGTCGATGTCAGAAAGAATTTCCTTTGTTGTTGTTGTTGTTGTTGTTGTTGTTGTTGTTGTTGTTGTTTTTGTCTGGTTAAGGAATAGATCTTATCAAAGTATCACTGTACAATGACTTATTACAGAGACAATTGGTTGAAGTGTTGGTTGGTTGGTCGGCTGGTCGATTGGTTTTTCTTTCCATCTGCCTGTCTGTTTGTCTGATCTGTTGGTCAGTCATTAATTTGTTGGTTTGGTTTGTGGATGAGACTGTGGGTTGGTTGGTTGCTTGGGCGGTTGTTTGGGTATATTACATGCCAATTTGATTTATCGCGAACATACAGATTCAAATTTAAAATATAATAATAATAATATTAAGAAGAAGAAGGAGAAGAAGAACAACAACAACAACAATAAGAAGAACACTATTTCGCAGGGCGCACAGGATGTGTTCAAGGAGTTACCGCACGAGTTTGTTTCGACAGAAGATCTGCCTGCTGTTGTCAAACACGGAGGTATAGTAGTGCTTTGATGCTTAGTACACCTGAACGCCTTCTTTGCCAGCTGTCGCTGGTTGTGTTTTCAAACTTGTGTTAGTTCAACGTCAGAGAGCCTCAGCCTTCCAATGAACACAGATACAAAGTGATATCAGAAAGAGTCACTGATCCCGCTCTTCCAGTTGAAGGTGTTTAGATTTTCTGGGCAGTGAACTGTTTGAAATAAACGCAATGGATTAACCCATTCAGCCCTGACGCACTGCAGCAGGAGATGGGTCGACCATGATAATTCAAGGGTAGTGCCGGAGGCGCCAAGCTAATCTGGCACTACCCTTGAATTATCATGGTCGATCCATCTCCAGCAACAGGTGCATATCGTTAGATGACGCCTCTAAAATCTGGGAAATACGTTCGTCGGGCTGAATGAGTTAACACACTACCTCCTCTATTGTCTTTCTTCCTGCATGAAGTGAAATGTCCACGGTCTTACCCTGGACTGCTTCTGTCGTCTTGAGGATCATACACACAG
Source organism: Semisulcospira habei (assembly GCA_036245525.1). Taxonomy (NCBI): domain Eukaryota; kingdom Metazoa; phylum Mollusca; class Gastropoda; family Semisulcospiridae; genus Semisulcospira; species Semisulcospira habei. Next base: position 55,103,095 of record BTPG01000006.1, read on the forward strand.
AAGGGCGATCCAATAATGGTGCATTTCTTCATAAACTCCACCGAACCGCCTGGTGCATAGTCGTTAGATGACGCTTCCAAAATTTAGGAAATACGTGCGCCGGACTGAATGAGTTAATGGAATTATATAAATGGAGATATGACATATACCCGCAGTCGCGGGGCCTCACGAAGGTTTATGTCTCTTGTTAGTCCCACGTTCTTTTCGCCTATTTTGTCCCATTTACATCTTTATTTTTTTTACATGGGCGGGGGAGGGGAGGGTGGGGGGGGGGGGGCTGCTGGGGAGCTCAGTTTGGATAGCGTTCGACTCTCGTCCGAAAGGTTGTGGGTTCGAACCGAGCTGAGGTCAAAATTTGTTCAGACCTCTTTTCGGTGCCCCCGTCTTTGAAATCACCTTCGTGGCGAACAAAAAGACGTTAAAGCCCTTATACGTTTAACTTTTTGTTTGTTTGTTTGTTGTTGTTTTTGTTTTTTCTTCACGTGAATGTCGGTCGGCGTGCAGTGGTTTCAGTCGCGAAATTCATTATCTCTGACGGCGAAGGGATTAAGGCAAGATAATGACAGATCTTTAGCCCCGGCCCATTGTTCCTGTACATCCCGCCCACCGTCTAAATCCCTGTGGTATCAATATGTATTTGTGAGGTTTCGATTGCAACGAACGACTTCCAAGAACGAACGAGAGCGAAATTACAGCTGATAACCAGCTTGTTCCATAAGCATGGACAAGACCCCGAACATCTTCAAGGGGTATAGATCCTCATGAGCCCTCCGGGCTCATGAGGATCTATGCCTCTTGAAGATGTCTGGATGGTTGTTTGTCCGCCTTGATTTCCCTCTCGAATGTTGTTGCGAGTCGTTATTCTCACTATTATTTGGCGTTATTATAACGGTATTATTATTGTATTATTATTATTGTTTGATGTTTATTTTTTACCAGATAGCAGAAAGGTGTACGGTTGTGTAGTCAGCCGTCAACACATGTGCACGCGGGCAGATGGCGGTCCCTTCAACCTTGAAGAATACGAGACGCACCCTGAACGCTACGTGTCTCAGTTCTCTACCAAGGTAAGGAAAGTAATAGTACCACTTTAGTTTTCAGTGTCTCGTGGTGAGGCAATCAATAAAATCAGCGCATGAAATAGGCGCTTTATCCCAATTCAAAATCGGCGCCGCGAAATGAACCCAACAAGCACGCTCACGTGAATCACGCGCATTCACTCACACACTGTACATGAACACAGAACATTCGCGTGGTGCTAAGGGCAAGCTCAAGCGAGCTACTGAAGTTTTTTTGAAAATTCAAATCGTTTATATTTGCAATTTGATTAAGTGGGCTGAAAGTGATACCAAAGTCGTGGGGGAGGAAGAGCCGGAGTACCCGGAGAAACAACCCCCGTCGGTCCGCCCAAATTAACGGTGACACTTACTAGAGGAGAAAGGTACGACGCAGGAACCGGGTATCGAACCTTGCACCTCTAGAATTGTTGGCAGGCGCGTTTACCCCGGCGCCACGGACCGCCCATAAGGGTATATTGAGAACATAAGCGTTGACTTCTACACAGCGATTTTTAAAATAATAATTATGACGCGATAGAGCTGAGTGAGAAAATAAGCGACAATTGTTGCTTCTACATAGCGATTTTAATTTTCATTTTAATCAAGAGTAAAAAGGTGTCTTCCTTTGTAAACTGCAAAGAAAAGCCCAGCAAGGAAACAACCAGGCTTAAAAAGGACATAGACAACAAAAATTAATTTTTACTTGTCCTTTCCTAAACTTTTTTTTTCTTTTTATTTTTTTCCTTTATTTTTTTTTATTTTTTTTTTATTTATTTTTTTTTTTTGGGGGGGGGGTAGGTGGGAGGGGGTGGGGGCAGAAAAGGGTGGGGTGCGGGGGGGAGTCTTTTCTTGGCCCACAAAACCTTTACTTGTGGTAAATACATTTATCATTGTCGTTGTCTCTTTCACAGATCGCCCCCTATGCGACATGCATCATTAACGGGATTTACTGGACCAATCGCTACCCACGTCTCATGACTGCGTGTGATGCCGCCATGTTGATGACACAAAGTAGCAACGCCGCCTGTCGGCACGCTGAGAGCTCTATGCCTCTTCCTCACCGGCTTTTGGCGATTTGCGACGTGTCAGCGGATCCAGGCGGTTCGGTGGAGTTTATGAAGAAATGCACCACTATTGGATCGCCCTTCTGTGTGTATGATCCTCAAGACGACACAAGCAGTCCAGGGTAAGACCGTGAACATTTTACTTCATGCAGGAAGAAAGGCAATTGAGGAGGTAGTGTGTTAACTCATTCAGCCCGACGCACTTATTTCCCAGACTTTGGAGACGTCATCTAACGACTCTGCACCTGTTGCAGAAGATGGATCGACCATGATAATTCAAGGGTAGCGCCAGATTAGCTTGGCGCCTGTCGGCGCCAAGCTAATCTGGCACTACCTTTGAATTATCATGGTCGACCCATCTCCTGCTATAGTGCGTCAGGGCTGAATGGGTTAACAGTGTGGCTGTCACTATATGTTTTTGTCGCTATCATTCGTGCCGGAAATTTGCGCGATACAAAACACTACTGATGGTCAAAGGGTAAACTACAAACTGTGGCTGTCCGTATCGCTTTTGTAGCGATCATTCTTGCAGCCAGAGGGGTGAAAAATCTTTAATCGTGATTGCCATGTTTTCAATTTCGTAATTCGTTAAAAGATCCTCGTCATGACCCGTGATTCAGAGTGGAAATTTCGTGATTCGTGTCATAACAACCTTTCATCTCCTCGAAATAGTTGCGTCGTTAGTAAAACCCTATAATTTTGAAGAAATAGAAAATGCACAGTGTTTAGGATCTTAAGTCTTTTTACCGGTAGGTGGTCTGATACACAGTGCATTTCCTATTTCATCGAAATAGCAGGGTATTACTGAAAACTTCTACTTCTATCTTATTATTATTATTATTATTATTATTATTATTATTATTATTATTATTATTATTATTATTATTATTATTATTATTATTATATTTTCATTTTGTTCTAGATACTCCAGCCAAAAGGTCGAATGCGTATTGAAGTCGCTCACACATATTGCATGTTGCGAAACACGGCTTCCGTTAACCCCTTCACTGACAGAAAACGTTGAACATCACCTAACTGCAAGAGGTGTAGATCCTCATGAGCCCCCGCAGATGCGGGGGATCATGAGGATCTAAACCTCTTGGAGAAACTCCTTTAGTATCCATGCTCCTTTGGCTGCTCGGGGTCATTGGTGCTGAAATGATTCCAAAAACAACCTGCATCCACTGCTAGTGAAGAGCGTTAACGATCATTCAACGATTGGGCGATGCGAGTTCACTATGTTTATCGACAATGAATCTTCTACAAGTGCGTGGTACGTTCGACATTAACTCATTCGAGACGTGCCGCCTCCGGATACGCGGCATAAGCCGCGTATCCGGAGGCGGGACGTCTCGAATGTGTTAATTGGTAGCGTTATTGCTTTAATGTGTCATTACAACATTGATGTTCACTTTGGCGGAATTGCATGTGTCATTGCCGATGTAACTGGCGGCATGCATCCCTTATTTTTCTGCTGGTCGTTTTATTTTGAACTTTACAGCTGCAGTGCATAGGGTCAAAGTCACAGATCACAACAAATTTCTGTTTCAGTGTGGAAGGCAGGGGCATTTTTATCTGCTCCATTGAGAACATGCCCACACAGTTTCCAAGGGAGGCTACTGACTCTTTCGGCAGTCAATTGTTACGCTTCCTTCCAGCAATGGTAATTAAACATTGACTGACTGACTGAATGAATGACTGACTGCTTGAATGAGTGAATGAATGAATGAATGAATGAAAATCCTAATTTGTGATCAACCAATAAACGAATTCATTGATAAAAAGGATTAATTAAAAGTTATATTTTGTTCCATCCAGATGCGGTCTGATGCAACAACAAGCTTTGCAAGTTTTGAAGCAGACCAGATTCTGAAGAACGTAAGCGTTTTTAAACTTTTTTTTTTTCTATACACGGTTAATTTTCACTTTCCGCCAAATGACTGACTAAGCGATATAAAGTTTCTTTCCGAGTTTGGACCCTTGCTGTTATTGTTTGTTTGATGATGTTGTTGTTGATGTTGTTTGTTGCTGTTGGTGGTTTTTTGGGGGGTTTGTTTGATTTATTTTTTTATTTTATTTATTTATTTATTTATTTATTTATTTATTTATTTATTTATTTATTTTTTTTTTTGGGGGGGGGGGTTGGTTCAACCTTTGTATGTTTATGTTTTGAGACTGCTTTTTCATCGAGACTACAATAAAGAATGAAGTGAAACTAGCCCCGGTTTGTTTAAGGATTTTTGTTGTTGGTTTAACTCATTCAGCCCGACGGCCGTATTTCCCAAAGTTTGGAGGCGTCATCTAATGACTGTGCACCAGTTGCAGGAGATGGATCGACCATGATCATTCAAGGGTAGTGCCAGATTAGCTTGGCGCCTGTCGGCGCCAAGCTAATCTGGCACTACTCTTGAATTATAATGGTCGACCCATCTCCTGCTGTAGTGCGTCAGGGCCGAATGGGTTAAACAAACTTTACATTGTTGCATTTTTTTATTTACAGGCAATCATTACATCTAACGGCAAACTGACCCCGAATTTTGAGTGCATCAACGAAATGCGACAAGCTGGCAATCCAGTTGAAAATACAATCTGACTTATGAACTGCAAGAATTGATGACTACATTTGTATTGCCAGTGTCAGCTACGGGCAAATGCGTCGACTGTTACAACCCAAAGGTAGTGATTGATCAGCTTAGCGCCTTGAGAGGCGCCAAGCCGATCAGGCACTGCCCTTGGGGTGTTACAGAAAGCAGCAGCATCTGTCTCTCGCTCTTGCACGTTTGTCACAAGTTTAGCACATATTTCATAAATCTTAGCTCATTCGAGACGTGCCGCCTCCGGATACGCGGCTTAAGCCTGGTATCAGGGAGGCGGCATGTCTCGAATGAGTTAATGTACATAATATTGCAGCTTATTTCAACTTGTACTGTCCTGTTGACTCGTTGCGTGCAAGCTGATTCAGACTATGCTCCTGCAATCTTCGTTAATAAAAACCCTAGATGTCCCAGAAACATGGATACAAAGTGGTGTCAGCAAGAGGTATAGATCCTCATGAGCCCCCGCTCTGCGGGGGCTCATGAGGATCTATACCTCTTGCACTTGGGTGCTGTTGACATTTTCTCGGCACCGAACAAATTAAGGCAAAAGACAGCGAGTTGACTTTCGTGAAAAGCGAGATTTGTATTGTTATGCACTGTCAATCCTGCTTTTCACACAAATGAAATTACTGTCTTTTGTATCTACAGGGCAGTCATCATCTCATTAGTAACAAGGGGTTGATTAATTAAGCGTTATAGTTCAAGGATAGTGCTCTTGTAACATTTTAACTCGGCTGTGAAAGGTTGCTGTATTTCTTGAAGATGTACCAAAATAAAACAGAATATTTTATAGTGTTGTTGTTGTTGTTGCTGGCGTTGTTGCTGTCGTTGTTGCTGTTGTTGTTGTTGATTATGATGATGATGATGTTTACCTGTTCGCTTCTCTTTTTTACTTCATTTTTACATTGCGTGTCATTTCGATAAATTATTTTTCGTTTATAAACCGTGTTTAATTCAAATCTGCACAGGCACATATACACATAATAGGGCCTACACACACACGAAAAGCACGTGCTCAAGCACGCACATACCCACGCATGCACGCACGCACACAAAATCAAATGCACACACACACACACACACACACACACACACACACACACACACACACACAGACACACACGCACATACACACACACCACACACACACACACACACACACACACACACAACACAACACACAACACACGCATACACGCATATTTCCAGCACGAAAACAAGAAAGAAAACGGACAAACGAAGGATTGTCGCATCTGACATGTATTGCCAATAAGCTGTAAAATCCATCATGGCATGATCAGCGCGTCAGACTTGAGGACATATTGAAGACTTGGTCAAAGGGAGAAAACTGAATTGATTGTAGCAAACTTCCTTGGCCAGGACACACTGAAGAACAACGTCAAGGCGACGAAGCCTGTTCGGTACAGTAGGTCAGGACCACTGTTGACAGAAACATCAAGTGAATTAAAAAAATTAACCCAAAGCTCTGACATGACACGACAGGAAGTTGATCGACTATGGCAAGCTATTCAGACACTACCCTTAAACTATCGTCGTTGTTCTGTCTCAAGAGCTGTGTCAAGACCTCAAAGGATTGTAAATCAATAACATATTGTTTGTAATGGTGTACTGAGTTGATCTCAAAAGACTACATTACAACTCGGAGGACAGATCGGCCGTGATAGTTCGAGGACGGTGCCAGAATAGCTTGGCGCCCATTGGCGCCAAAGCTATTCTGGCACCACCCTTTAACTATCATGGTCGATTCATTTCTTTCTGTTGAGGATCAGAGATAAATGGGTTAAAGCGCGCCGAGCAGAATATATAAACTGAACTCTAATAGTGGTGTTGTGTTCGATCGAAATATTTTTTAAAACATTCTAACTGACCCGGGTCAACCTCTCCGCCCCCCCCCCCCCCCCCCCCCCACGGACCCCGGTTCCGAGGGGACAAAATTCATCATTGCGAATGTTCAAATTATTTAGTTAACACACACGTTTTTGGCGTAACGTCTTTTGTCCACCACAAAGGCGATTTCAAAGACGGGCCATTGAAAAGAAGTCTGTACAAATGTTTGACCTCAGGTGGGTTCGAACCCACGACCGTCCGGACGAGAGTCGAACGCTACCAGCTGACCTACCCATGTTCCTCTATTTAGTTAACACGGCGGATCTTGATCTATATGCGGCAGGAAATAGAGGTTTGGGTTCATTAAAAAAAAAAGTATATCCTGCACGCTTTAAGAGTTAATTTAATAATTTACGAAAGTGTCAAAGTTGAAGGTGAAATGGTTTTAACCCATTTACCCCCGAGTCCTTACAGCAGGGGATTGACTGGCCCTGATACTTCACGGGTAGTGCCATATCAGCTTGGCGCCTGGCATAACCCTTAAATTATCATGGTCACTCCATCTCCTGCAGCTGGTACATAGTCATTAGGCAACACCTCCAAAATTCTACTACTACTCGGCGGAAAAGACGCGCAATATGCGTCTTTTTCCGCCCAACGATATCGTCAGCAGCAGTCAAAGAGTTAAAGAAGTACAAAATAATGACACCTAGCTTCTCAAAGTCTTTGTAGTGTATGTGTTGGTGTTTCGTTTTATTTGTTGCCGGCTCGTTTTTTGTTGCTGTTCTTGACGCTTGCTCTCGTTGTTGCGGATTATAATGTTGTATCTTTTTTAATCTCTAACTTAATTATATTGCAATTTGCTTCAGATCATTAGTACATTTGAGACGTGCTCCACCTGGCATAAGCACAAGTATTCGAACGCAGCACGTCTCCCGTGTCTTAACCCATTACATCCTGAGGCTGACCGTTAAAAAAAATTGTATATTGTCTTATGAAAGTTACATTACAGATTAGGAGATAGATCAAGCATTTTAGTTCACGGGTGGTGCCAGAATAGCTTGGCGCCTAAGGCGCCAAGCTATTCTGGCACCACTCTTGAACTATCATAGTCTAGTTAATCATAGTCTAGTCAATGCGTGTAAGAGGATGGAAAGGGTTAACGGAACGGTTTTACCTCTTTCGACTTTATCGTAGCTTTGGGCCTGTATAAACACTTATGCTCTCAACGGGAGATATCTTCACCCCTTGACAGCAACTGATGATTTAGTACAGTGTAAAAGACGCGTACTTACTTTTTCTTTTCAACGAGCGGTACCGTCAGTAACAGGCAGGGGGCTTAAAAACACAAATTATACTTACTGATCAACTCTTGGAACAAAGCAGACTCTTGCAGGTCCAGCTCACCGTCATTGTTTGCTGAAAAAATGTAGTGTTCTAGTAAGATGTAGGAACTTGCTTTCTTAACTTTTCGTTTGTTTCATACGTTTCAGTTTCATACGACCCTCAGAATACTACCAAGGGAAATATTACTTTAGCAACAAAATACAAGGTCACTGTGTAATGTTCACGCTATCAACGCTAAAGTAAGGAGCACACTAGCAGATGTGTCTCTTCCGCCCTTTCGCCTTATCTAGCTTGTACGTAGCAAAGAGACAGGGAGTAGAAAATTCTTTCACTTTACTACATTTAAACTTCCTTATTAAAAACAAAAGTTAGCCCTTTTGTCATTTTCAAAATACGTGCAAAGAACAATAAAGGAGATATTGTGAATGATAAATTCCCCCACTGCACAAAGGTCGCAGATTCTGTTTCTGAAATGTGTGTTCACTCAACGTCAGACAACTCCACCAGTCCGAGGAACACTGAACAATGAACGTTTATTTTACAACGGTAAAAGCATTTGGTTTAAAGACCTATTTTCAAACTTGCGGTTGCTACATCTAAACTACAGACTATCCATACACATAATCACAAACATGACAGTGGTCTAATACATAACTCATTTCGAGCAATATACACACACACCCGCACGCACGCACGCACAATTCACACACACACACACACACACACACACACACACACACACACATACAAACGCACGCACTCACATTCACACACACACTCAGTTACGAACGCACGCTGGCACGCACGCGCATGCGCACGCGCGCGCGCGCACACACACACACACACACACACACACACACACACACACACACACACAAATACCATTATATAGATCAACATAATCAAGTAATAACATTCTTGAAAACAACTAAATACAACAGAAAAGATAAAGTGAAAAAGGCGTTTCGGTATTACTATCAACATATATACTAATGGTCAAAACGTTAGGGCCACTTTTATCGCAGACGCACCAACAACACCACACAAATAATGTAACAATACTTGGAGTCAGTACTTTGCTAATTTATTCAGTAACAATTTCCTTTAAGTTTGAGTAAATCAAGCAATTGTAACAACAGCAATACGTTAGAATGTTCAACCACCCCTCATTTGAAAAGTCACACAAGACAGGTTCAGTCAGTAGCAAGTGTTTGCCCACCGTTTGGACCCAAGCATTCAATGCAGCGTTGACGCATGGAGTTCATCAGGGTTCGGAGAACATGTTGTGGGATCCCTTCCAACTCTTGATGCAGGAACTGAGTCAGCTGGGGGATGCCTTGAGGTGGGGGGGGGGGGGGGGTTGCTGACTGCACGTTGCCACAGCACGTCCCAGAGTTGCTCGATGGGTTCCAGATCAGGTAAACGAGCTGGCCACTCCATCCTCATGACGCCCCGTTGCTCAAGGTACTCATCCACCAAACGAGCGCGATGAGGTCGAGCGTTGTCGTCCTGCAGAACAGCATTGTCGCCTATGGCTTGAATGAGGGGCTGCACAATCTCGTCCCGATAGCACAATCCAGTCAGGGTACCTCGGATGACGTGGAGGGGGAGTCCTGCCTTCCCTGCTGAATCCTGCCGAGACCATGACTGAGCCTCCTCAGTAGCGATCCATCTCTTGGACGCATCTATCCGTGAATCGCTCGCCCTGTCGTCTCCAGACCCTCACCCTTCCGTCGTTGAAGGACACAGTGAACCGTGACATCAGTAAACAGAACCTGAATCCACTGGAGTCTGTTCCACCTCACACGTTGACGACTCCAGGCATCCCGGGCTCTGCGATGAGCTGGAGTGAGGGGTATTCTCACTGGTGCTCTGCATGAAGCCGCCTGCAGTTTCGTGCAGACGTCGGCAGACTGTGCTTCTGCTGACGTTAACGTTTGCAACTTGCATCAGTTGACGTCGCAGAGTGGTTGACCTGGCAGTTCGGTTGCGCAGAGCCGCCACACAGAGGTATCTGTCCTCCCTTCTGCTGTTGCAGCGCAGGCGTCCTGAGCAGGGTCGTCGTTCTGTCCTTCCAGTTTCTTGGAATCGTGCCAGCAGCCTCTGGATCACTCAATGGGACACCGCAAGACGTCTCCCAACTTCTCGTCCGGAAATTCCATCCTGCAGCCATGCTAGCGCCCGGCCTTTATCTACTGGCATTATGCTTCGTCGTGGTGGCATGGCTAGAAAAGTGACAATTATGCCCCTACTGCACCGGTATTTGTAGCGAAATAGAAGTGCTCAGTGTTCACGACTGACCCCTTTAGCACGTGCATCACGACTTTACCGAGTTTTTCCACCTGCCTGCCTTTGGTACGCTTGCCAATATCGCACAGTTTTTCACACACAAAAACTGGCGATGTTTCACGTGCACCTGACACGTTGGTGGAACTTGATGAACTGTTGTCTATTGTTCCTTGTACAGTGGACTGTCTAAAGCCAACTTTTAACCCATTTGGATCTAAAGAACATTGTAATTTATTAGCGTACTTGTGACGATAAACAATGACACAAACAAGTGGGATGCCCCTTACGTTTTGCCCATTAGTATATATATATATATATATATATATATATATATATATATATATATATATATATATATATATATATATATATATATATATATATATATATATATATATATATATATATATATATATATATATATATATAATCTTTCATTAAATTCTGAGAATGCTGTGCTAATGCCATGGAATTCCAGGCTGGTAAGCTTAATATATAAATATATATATATTTGTTTTCCTCCTTAAGTCTTACGACCAGTCACTTTAGAGCAAACTGTACCATGTGACCGTGATATAAAAAAAAAAACTGTAGCGAAAAAGGGCAGACTTTTTATAGCCCTCTCGATGACACGTTAGGACCTCGTTTTCGAGTCTTGATAGCAAGTCGGTTCGACAAAACAGCAGAAGAAAATAAAAACCGCACTAAAGTAGTCCTATTTGAGATAATGCACATCCTCTGCCTTATTTTTTACGACATGAGGAGCCAACTTCAACAATAGTTCACCACTAATAACACAGCGCAAATAGCAAAAGCCTTCGCCAAATCCATCTCATCGCCATGCACCGAGCATTTTCAAAGTTCGAGAAACCACGGAACAAAAATAGCTTCCGAGTTTTTTCTTTTTTAACAAATCACAGACAGCAATGGTTGTAAACAACACACTGTCGTCTGCTCAGCCGGCAGATGTCAATATTACCAACATGCCACGATTTCACCAAAGCACAGAGCAACAAATTCAAGAACAAAAACGAAAATGCACACCCAACAACACTATAAAATCTAACAACACAGCGGTAAACACTTCGTGAGTACCTAAAAGAAACAAACCAAGATGTCAATTTCGAATATGTAGACACAAAATATAGTATTGTGCTTATGGTGATGGTCAGCGCGTCTGATGAGCATCAATCGAATGTGTTTAATAGAGTCCTTATTAGCTGTTCTGCTCATTATTCGTGTCTTTCTTATACTTTATCTGTTCAAACTTGTATTCAATTAAAATATTTACGAATCTCGATGCATGTAGTACTATTATTTTCAGTGTTTTCTTCCAAGCTGTCACACACAAAGCACGATATTGCCAAAGTTCTCTCTTCACATCACTCAATACGGGACTATCTGAAGAAAAACATCATACTAATTTTCGAAGACTATATGACATCATGTCAACGCTGTAAAATAAAATCTTACCTTAAAATCCATCTCAGCACTAATCCTGCTGTTAACAACGAGCGTTCTTTGATATTCCTTTTTCCAGATATCCAAACACGCATGACACTTTAGAAAGAAACAACGACAATCTGCTGCACACTCGAAGCATTCCCTTCAAAGTATTCTTGAATCTAAAAGCACAAGGCACCATGCTAACGTGCACTGACATGCTGTCACATGGTCAAATGCCGATCGCTTCATCAAGAAGTTCTTAATGTTTCTGAATCACACAGCAGTCAAGAAGCACTGTCACTGTAATACTTTGACGACCTTTTGTAGACATTGCAGCTTGAATCATTCTGTACACAAGCCAAGATAAGCTTTTTACTCGCGAAATATGCGCTTCACACGGAATCATACTACTTCACACTCTGTCTCGTAAGGACTGGGAATCCCAGGCAGAACATGTATATTCAATGATGACACCTATCCGCCACAAAAGCGGCCGACTTCGTCAACTGGATTTGTTCTAAACAATACACGGAGGAGGGAAAACAAATACGTTATTGGTCGGAGGGGTTCGCTACACGGACCTTTGTAGGCCTGAGGGAGGACAAAGGAATCATTGTATCCCTCAGGCTTTCGGCCTTCGGGGTACAATGATTCCTTTGACTTCCCTCAGGCCTACAAAGGTCCGTGTAGCGAACCCCTCCGACCAGTAACCAAATATATATATATATGTATATTCTTCACTTTAAACATTTAAACAAATGCGTCGCCCAAAGCCAAAAATGCACTCAATCAGATAAGTTCCGAAAAAAAAAAAACTGTCGTAGGCGGCAAAAACCTAAATCTATCCAGCAGGTCCAATATCTGTTGGGAATAATCATGCAGTAGCCTCCCCTCTCGGGCAGTGGACTGGATATTCTCCAGTGGATTGCGGGGCGCCTGGGGGTGGTCCATATTGCTTTATGCAGTAGGTGTTCAGTGGAAGACTTAAAATGATAGGTCTGTCATTCCTTCTCTCCCACTAACCCACTCTTTCTAGATCTAGTGAGCGATGCAGTCACAAAAAGTGCAGCTGATGCATATATATATATATATATATATATATATATATATATATATATATATATATATATATATATATATATATATATATATATATATATATATATATATATATATATATGCACAGAACAACATATCAATACTTTTAATTTCTAATAAAGAAAATCAGTATTCACAAGCACAATATCAAAAAGAGACGCCCGCATAAAAAGGAAGTACAGTAATACATGCCAACATGGTGAAGTGACCACTGAACGTACAACAGGAGTCAGTGGTAGAAAGAGTCATTAGTATGGAGGTCGCCCACATTCAAGTCACTAGCTTGTACACATGATACATTCGGAGCATGACAAAGCTGCATGCACATGTACTTGTACACACACATACACCTCATACGCACACATATGTTGCACATCCTTGCACGCATGCACACTGACTGACTGACTGGCTCACTCGCTCGCTCGTTCCATACGCACGCACGCACGCACGCACAAAATGACGCACACACACACACACACACACACACACACACACACACACACACAAACACACACACACACAACAGTTGATTTAGCTGACCCAGCAGTTACGCATGGGTGATCAACCACATGGCCAGCGGCGATTTACAAGCTCGACTTGAAGTGCTTGAAGAGGTTAAGCTTAAAAGACCACATGGCCAGCGGTGATTTACAAGCTCAACCTGAAATGCTTGAAGTGGCTAAGCTTAAAAGATGACAGCGTATTAGCATTTCTCATTTTACGCGGTAGACAATTCCACATTGAATTGATATAAATTGAGATAAGCAAGACGCACATATCCCTTAGCCGCCGCACCTGCGGGGACTCATGATGATATATGCATGCCTCGTGCAGCTGGATCGTGTTACGTGTTTCTCGACAGGGAAAGGGTTTACGTAGCCCTGTATTGCTGCAGTACACAACCCAGTATGACGAGTACATAACATTCATATCTCTCGTCCAGTGTTATATGAGAATTGTATCCCGTGACATTGTCGTCTAGGAAGTTGATGTCCTACCTATTCAGTTCAATTCATTTCAGTTCAGTTAAATTAATTAAATCAATTCAGTTCAATTCAATTCAATTCATTTCATTCAATTCAATTCAATTCAATTCAATGAATCCCCACTATCATTCTGGAGTTAAATTATGTCACCCAATCGACAGCCCACGACAACTAGGAAGGGAGGGGTGAAAAGAAACATCTTACCATCGGCTTTTTTATATGCGGCCTCCACAACTTCCCGCAATTGAACGTTGGCCGGCAAGTTCAGCTTTTTACATTCTTCGTTCAGCGCTGCCAGAGTCTCGTCCACAACACCTTGCTGCTGAGCCATTCTTTTCCTTCTGCTTAGCGAGCAGGAGATGTGAGGGGGGATTCCGACTGAGCAGTGTTCCACGACCCAGTCTGCGGCATTACTCACTGCCTGCAATGGCATAGATTGCGTGTGTGCGCTGGTCTGTGATTTTGAACCTTACGGCATTTAGCCGTAAGGTCCAAAATCACAGACCAGCAAACAAATGTGTTCCACAGAGTTGCGTCAATCTGCAGAGTGCAAATATGTCAGTAGGTGTAAATATGACAACACATATGAACCGGTGTAGAATTTTGGGCGTTTATAAAGCTTGCAAGCCGTAAAATTCATAATCACAGTACCAGCAGACAAGCAGAATGACAACTTTGCAGTGACACCAAGAACAGCCACCACCACCACCACAACAACAACAAGATCAACAACAGCAAATTAACAAATTAAATTGACAAAGGATGAAGTGAACTTATTTGGTATCGTTATCATCACCATCATCATCATCATCATCATTACCATCATTATTAACAGCTCATCATTATCATGTAACCGGCCAATCAGTTCTCACCTCCTTTACTTTGTCCCAGAATTTCCAGGAATCCGTTCCCGGCATGAGAGCGAAGGACAGGACGAGAACCATAAAAATGGAAGCTCGCATCTGATTGGACAGAATGCATATTACAACATAAATTCTACATATGCGTCTTAGGTCCCATCAAATAAAGACAACTTGTTCAAACAATAAAATGTCTATGAAATTATAAAAATAAAGAAAGCAAACGTTGTTTTCAGCTTTTGATAAAGTCTACAAGGGAGATAAAAAAGCAATTCATAATCACGACCATTTCTTACTCTATGACCTTTTTTCAGCTCATTTAGAGTCTATAAAAGGTGAAAAAAATTAGAAGTTATACAGACTATACTGAAATGCTATCTTACCTTGAACCTGTAGTACTGAATTCTCCTTCTTGAAACAAAAACAAAGAAAGCGTCAGGATTAACCTAAGAGCGTGGTGTTACGCGAATTTATACAGTGGCCACCCCGTCACGAGTTTTGACAAATGACCAATCCAAAAACGCCGGATAGATCACACAGGATACAATAAATCAGAAACTTCCAGGATGTTCTATGTTGTCCAATCGAAAGCCACGTTTTAAACTGTTTTTTGATCTCGGCCGATCAAATATGAAAAATAAATACATGTTTACGTGCAATGAGTGCCGAAATGAACCGTGACGGACAGTGACATCTTTACTACCACAAGCGGAGTAGGAAGATTTCGAGGGAAGTTATGGCTCAAATCTTAGAAACTAAACAAAAATGGATGTCAAACAAACTCAGATTTTAAGGGGGAAAACCCTATTATTATTGGCGCGGTTTTAGTTTTTCGTAGATAAACAATATTGTGCCTACTCTGTGCTTGAAACAAAAGCTACACTGAGCCATTGGCACTTGTGCTTTGAGGAGGTGTCCCAACGTATACCACCTCTGTACAGACAGGGTCGTGTGGGTATAGTCAGGTATAGTCAAAGTCAAACAAGAACAAGATGGGATGAAACATAACAAAGGAAGACTCTTATATATGAGAGCTCTCCTCAATGTCAATGGTCTCTACCTTTTGTCTTTGACCTGATTCTGATGTTGAATTATCTCCTATTGAAAAAGTCTCGCAGATCTGTCAATGCGTCAGTGGGTTCTATAATGGGTGCAGGACATACGCGTCATTGATTTGTCAAACGTCATTCAAGTTGTCATGACGTAAGTTTTAGTTTGTACGTAATTTTATATTTTAAGTGATATGAGTTTCACTTTCGCTTCATAGGCTTGAGAAAATGGTGACAAAACTAGAACTTCACGGTACAACTCCAGTCTTGCTATAATTTGTGTGAAAGCAGGTTGACTTTTCCTAGCTGCATGATATACTAAGTACACGGGTCACCTGCATGCTCTTCTGAAAGCGCGTCGATGTGTATGTGCGTGTTAGTGCGTGCGTGCGCGCGCGCACCAAACATCTCCAAGAGGCATAGATCCTCATGCGCCTTTGGGGCGCATGAGGATCTATTCCTCCTGGAGATGCGCGCAAGTTTGTATGAGAGAGAGAGAGAGAGAGAGAGGGGGGGAGGGAGGGAGGGAGAGAGAGAGAGAGAGAGAGAGAGAGAGAGAGAGAGAGAGAGAGAGAGAGAGAGAGAGAGAGAGAGAGAGATCTAATCTGGTCAACGGACTTCCTATAAATGGTAGTTTATGTCTTCAATGAGACATTCAATTACAATATGCTCTGATGTTCTCTTTGCCACCCACTTAAGAAAGTATTTCGCCAAGTTTCAAGCTTGTATGTAAAAACATATCGGAGATTCTCTTGTTTACATACATTCGCACACACATACGCACATTTATACGCACATACATACATACCCACATACGGAGCTTCGCGCCAAATGTACGTTCAGCAGCGAGGTTAGCGTAACTGGACATGACGCAATTTTTATGTTGTTACTTCATTGTTAGAGGTTTAGCCTGCCCGCCATTGACACCATGGACATGCTATTAAATTCGCCCCACCGCGACCCGTCCTAAAAAGTCCAATCTATAAATAGACTTTAAAAAATGGACAATATTAGTTACTGGGATCTAACACCTGTAGTGCCAATTGACGTTGACTGTGTTCCTGAAATAGTTCTTAACTCATTTGCGGCCAGCCGCATCCATATGCGCCGCTTATGCCGCGCACCCAGATGCTACTGGCCGCGAACGAGTCACTTCAACGCCAAACAGACTCATCAGACGTCCCAGGAACATGGAGTTGTAGTGGTGTCAGCAGACAACTGACTGGGACTCATGATGAAATATGTCTCTTGCAGTAAGATCGTGCTCACGTTTCTCGGGTTTTTGTTTGTTTGTTTGTTTGTTTGTTTGTTTTTTCTTCTCGGCAGACAAGTGGTTAACCCGTTAACTGCCGGGGGAACGCTCCCCATCTGCAATAATCAGCTCTCCGCGCCACCCCCCCCCCTCCCCCCCCCACCCGCCTGCCTCCACCCCCTCACTCCCCCCCCCCCCCCTCCAATCTCACCTTCCATGCCTCCTCCATGTTCTTTGTCCCCATACATTTATTCTCTTCTACGATGTCCCTGAAACCATCACTGACCCGCCGTTTATGGTCTGTCTGTTTGAGGAACACGCGCCTGAATATCAGCAAGAGGCGCAGATCATCAAGAACCCCCGAGAAAGTGGGGGCTCATGAGGATCTATGCATCTTGCAGCTGGGCGCTGTTTATTGTGTTCAGGTAAGAAAGAAGTTGAAACGGGTTTAAGTGGGTAATAACGTGTGTGACTTTGAGGTCCGGGCTCACTGATGCGTGAAATTTGAATTCTCAAACGCGGTGACTAGTACTGAATAAGACTGATGTCGACAGCTTCCTCTCTGTACATTAACTTACTAAACTGAGAACAAAACACACTTTAATTTCTCGCATGAGTGTTTCCTGTGCTCGTATGTTTGTTGTGTTGTTTTTTTTTTTTTTTTTTTTTTTTTTTTTTTTTTTTGGTGTGTTGTATGATACTGTTTTTGTTGTTGTTTTGCTTATATTTTCTACTTGTTTATCTGCATTTGCATTTTTTTCTTGTTTTGTTTCAAACGAAATCCGCTTCTTCCCATCACCTGTTATCTTGGTAGTTTTGTTTTGCCCTATTCTGGATTTTATGTCGTTTCTGTTTTTTTTTTTTTTAAATTTTGTTTCAGTTTTGTTATATTCTGATTTGTTGTGCTTTGCTCTATTTTATTCTGCATAGCGTGTATAATATATGTGTGTTTTTTTTTTCCTGCCATTTTTGTAAATTCTTTTTTTTTAGGACATTTTGATTTTATTCTGTTTTAGTTGGGGGGGGGGGGGGGTCTTGTTTTTATGTGTGTTTTATGTTGCTTTGTTCAGTTCTGATTTGTTTTCTCTTGTGTTCATTGACTGCCTCTTGTCTCAGTCGGACCAAAGTTCACTCTGTTGCTTTTTATCAGAAGCTCACGTCGAGACATCAATTTTCTCACGATGAAGCCTGTATATACGAGGTATGATCAGAAAGTAATGATACTTTTGCCGTAAAACAGAAACCGTTGGCCCAATTGGCTTTATATTTTCATATTTTGTAATAGCTCTATACTCCACCGTTTACGCAAAAATTTCATCTATTTCCGGCAAGATTCAAAGACGTTGCCGTATTCCAATGAAGGTCTGGGTCGGACCTGTGAATTTACGGCTTTTGCTATGTCTTGGATGCGGGAAAACTCCGTCCTGGCAGCCTTTTTTTTTCAGTTTCGGGAAGAACGGAAAGTCCCATTGGTCAAGGCGAGGACTTTATGATGGTTGACGGAAAGCATGATAGTTTGCTCCTCTGTGTAGGACACAGTGACCTTGGCTTTGTGGTCACTGGCATTTTCAATGACAAAAACTCAGGAACAAACTTCAACACTTCTGGAAAAGGAATGTCATAAATGATGTTTTGCATTGACTGCACTCTACTGCTCTAATATATAAACAATGGCATGGACCTCTAAGATTTAAAAATTAGAGAATATGTTGCGGTAAATTCATAAAATATGACAAAAGTGCCCCTAGTCTCTTCTCATCAGAGGCCAACCACTCCTGACTGGACGGTTTGCTGAAGATACCGATAAAGACAAGTAAGAATTTTCTTCAGATATGACATCACACGGTCGTAAGAGCCTATCTGTGCTAAACGTTTAGAGTAATATAATAATAATAATAATAATAATAATAATAATAATAATAATAATAATAATAATAATAATAATAATAATAATAATAATAATAATAATAATAATAGTACATAGTTTTTATATAGCGCCCTTCCCCACGGACAGCAAGCTCGGAGCGCTTTATAACACATAAAACTAATATTAAAAAGGAAAAAAATTAGAACGCACTCGCTCTTTAAATAAACACCTGCTCGCGCCATGTAGGCGCATTCCTAACACGAAACACACACACACACACACACACACACACACACACACACACACACACACACACACACACACGCGCGCGCACGCACGCACGCACGCACACACACACACACACACACACACACACAGGCAGACTACCTACATGGGCTACCCATATACGAAAACAGCCAACATTTCTAGGCAGCACATCCAGACTAAGCTAATCTTGACATGCTACCTGATAAAGATGGGTCTTTAAATTTGTTTTGAAGGTCATCAGGGTAGAGGATAGACGGACGTGCAGTGGAATGGAGTTCCAGACGTGAGGGACCTGATAACTGAAAGAACGGGCACCAGCAGTTTTTAGGCTGGCTCTGGCCTGACAAGCAGTTTCTGTGAGCTTGAGCGTAGACTTCTACTAGGATTGTGCGATGCAAGGGGAAAAGACAGATATGCAGGAAGCGTACTGTCATAGTGTTTGTATGCCACAGTGGCCAGCTTGTACTCTATTATCTGTTTGACAGGTAGCCAGTGGAGATGCTTTAGTAGTGGTGTGACATGATCAGTGCGTGTTTTGCGAAGGACTAACCGGGCTTCATTATTCTGGATACGCTGAATGCGAGTGAGTTGATCAGAAAATATACCCGCAAGAAGGGAATTACAGTAATCTAGACGGGACAGAATGCGACAGCATACGAGCTGGGCAGTAGCCTTTTCTGTCAAAAAGAATCTGATCATGCCTATTCTATAGCTCCAGGTAAGCAGTGCGGCAAAGATGGCAAACCTGTTTCTCCATCGATAAACTCAAATCCAGGTACACACCCATATTTTTTACGTCGGATTTGAGAGAAATGTCATGGCCACCTATGGAAATGTCATCACTGCTGGAGGCAGATGTTCTAGCTCGAGTACCAACAAGCATGCTCTCTATTTTGTCATCATTTTGTCTTGAGTCTGTTGCATTAGTTAACCCATTCAGCCCTGACGCACTACAGCAGGAGGTGGGTCGATCATGATAATTGATGGGTATTGCCAGATTAGCTTGGCGCCTATCGGCGCCAAGCTAATCTGGAGATGCCCTTGAATTATCATGGTCGATCCATCTCCTGCAACCGGTGCATAGTCATTAGGTGACGCCTCCAAAATTTGGGAAATACGGCCGTTGGGCTGAATTAGTTAATCTAAGTAATCAACTTTCTTTTGCACCTGCCCCTCTGTCAAGAAATGGGCTATCCTTATTGCAGACAGTTTTCGGCGGTTAATGTCATTTCGCACTGTCATTTGAACTGTTCCAAGAGAAAGATCGAAAGTTTAAGATATTTCTCAAAATGAAATGTATGCGTACTTTCCAATCAATGTGTAAATAAATAGCAAACTTTGCTCGTCCCGGCTGAAAATTGAGAGTCAGACCAGTATGTGTCTTCAAAGTCATCTCTTTCATAGTTGAATTGCACAATCCACTTGTAGTCAGTACCAGACAATACACACGTACCACATCCAACAACCTTCAAATTTGTTTGACTTTGGCAGGACTTTGGCAGGACTGTCTCAAAGTGTCACTCTTCAAGCACAGCTGTATTCGTCAGTTTTACTACATGCTAAGGACGGGAAGTGGCGCAGTGGTTAAGGCGTCTGCCTCCAATGCCAAAGGTGCGAGGTTCGATACCGGGTTCCGGCGTTGGATTTTTCTCCTCTGGTAAGTGTCACCGTCTGGGCAGTGGGCAGATGTTCACATCTGCACGGGACATAGACGACCCCGGCCCCCACGAGTCCCCTGCTGCCTTGCAGGCTTGGCCGCTTGGCTGCGGAAAGGCTAAGGGAGGAAACCCCTGACATCAAAGCCCCCGTGTCTCCGGGGAAGGCTTTTGAGCCAGAGACTAAGACAAGGACAGTCTGATATAAAACCTACGACCCGAGGACCTCGATGCCACCGTCCCAGCTTGCTAGGCCATGGCAAACGAACCAAGGGTTTAAAGGGTGGGGCCAGTACTGCGCACACTGCACTCCACCAAAAAGCTCCACCGCGCAGGCTTTAGGAAACGCCCACGGACTATGACACTGAACTTTCCAAGTCCTGTAGCGATGGGCAAGGGGCAAAACGGCAGGTGAAAGATGTCACTGGAAGCCGCAGTCTCAAACCTGCATGCAGGCGGTTCAGGATATTGGTCGCCTGATGTTGACCTGGGGATGACAACGTCACTCGGCACACCCTGAACGACCAAGCAGCCTTCTCTAGGGACAGCACTGCTTGCTCCACACGGAGAGGGGCCTAGAAAAGGTGGCCTAACCAAAGCTCATCCCCTCGTAACCCAGTTGGCTAGCCGCGGTCAACGGGCATCTTCTCATGCGGTCAGAAAACAAGAAAAAACAATGGATCCACTCTCATGACGACCACGACCGGACTCAACGTAGCATGCTGGAACATCCGAACCATGCTCGACACAGCAGACAGCGGACGCCCTGAACGTCGCTCCGCCCTCATTGCTCATGAATTGCGGAGGTTAAATATCGACATCGCCGCGCTCAGCGAAGTACGCCTCTCGGAGGAAGGCAGCCTCCAAGAACTTGGCGCTGGGTACACCCTCTACTGGTCAGGCAGGCCTGCATCAGAAAGACGGCTCTCAGGCGTGGGCTTCATGGTGAAGACCCACATTGCGACTAAGTTGGAAAACCTACCAACGGGTCACTCCGACCGCATCATGTCCATGCGCCTCCCACTGAGACACCAGCAATACGTCACCTTTCTCAGTGTGTACTCCCCAACCCTCCTGGCAGAACCTGCAGAAAAAGACAAGTTTTACTCTGACCTGCGCAGCCTCCTGCAGAGCACCCCTGCAGAGGACAAAGTCATCATCCTTGGCGACTTCAACGCCAGAGTGGGCCAAGACTCTGAAGCCTGGAAAGGAGTCCTCGGCAAGCATGGCGTTGGGAACTGCAATGACAATGTTCGCCTACTGTTGGAGCTCTGTGCAGAGCAGCAACTTGTCATCACCAACACTACTTTCCAGCAAAAGGACAGTCGAAAGACCACCTGGATGCATCCTCGCTCCAAGCACTGGCACCTTATCGACTATGTCCTAGTGCGTCAGAGGGACCGCAATGACGTCCTCCTCACCAGAGTGATGCCCAGCGCAGAGTGCCACACTGACCACCGCCTTGTTCGCTGCAAACTCAGGCTCCGCCTCAAGCTGAAACCCAAGAAAGGGCCCCCCCCCCCCCCCCCCCCAAGAAAAAGCTTGATGTTGCCAGCCTTCAGCGTGACGACAAGAAAGCTGCCCTTCAGGCCGATTTACAGCGCATGCTCAAAGACACAGTTGATCCAGCAGACTCCTCCCCTGAAACACTCTGGGAACAACTGAAAACTGC
Source organism: Semisulcospira habei (assembly GCA_036245525.1). Lineage (NCBI taxonomy): Eukaryota > Metazoa > Mollusca > Gastropoda > Semisulcospiridae > Semisulcospira > Semisulcospira habei. Next base: position 55,125,450 of record BTPG01000006.1, read on the forward strand.
TATTGTAAAATCCTCTGTGGAAGTCTTGGGCTTTGATAGAAAGAGGAACAAAGACTGGTTTGACGAAAACGACGTAGAGATCCAGGAACTTCTAGCAAAAAAAAAAGAGCCGCCCACCAGGCCCACCTAGCCCAGCCTTCCTGCCCTGTGAAGAAGTCTGCCTTCCGCCTCATCTGCAGCAGTCTCCAGCTCAAGCTTAGAGAGCTCCAGAACGAGTGGTGGTCCAGACTCGCACAGAGGACCTAGCTCTGCGCTGACAACGGTGACTACAGGGGCTTCTACGAAGCACTGAAAGCAGTGTATGGCCCTAGGCACCTGGTACAAAGTCCCCTGCGAAGCGCCGATGGACAGGCACTCCTCACAGATAATACCTACATCTTGAACCGCTGGTCGGAGTACTTTCAAGACCTCTTCGGCGCTGAGCGCACTGTTCAAGAAACAGTCATCCTCCAAATCCCACACCTTCCACTAAAGGTTGAATTGGACGAACCGCCCACCGCCGAAGAGACCCTCACAGCCATCCACCAGCTCAAGAGTGGCAAAGCAGCAGGCATTGACGGAATCCCGCCAGAGATCTGGAAACATGGAGGCCCAGCACTGCACAACAAGCTCCACGACCTCTTTCTTTGCTGCTGGGAAAAAGGAACACTGCCAAAGGATTTCCGTGATGCAGTCATCATCACCCTGTACAAGAACAAAGGAGAGAAGTCTGCATGCTCTAATTATCGTGGAATTACCCTGCTGTCCATTGCCGGGAAAATTCTCGCAAGGTTGCTCCTGAATCGGCTGGTACCTGCCATCGCTGAAGACCACCTCCCAGAGGGCCAGTGTGGCTTCAGAGCCAACAGGAGTACCACCGACATGGTCTTTGTGCTGAGACAGCTTCAGGAGAAGTGCCGCGAGCAGAACAAAGGGCTGTACGTAACGTTTGTCGACCTAACAAAAGCGTTTGACACTGTGAGCAGGCAAGGTATGTGGCAGATCCTGGAGCGACTAGGATGTCCCCCAAAGTTCCTCAACATGATCGTCCAGCTCCATGAGGACCAGCAAGGCCAGGTCAGACTAAACAGTGACCTCTCAGAACCATTCCCCATTCGCAACGGCGTGAAGCAAGGCTGCGTGCTGGCACCGACCCTCTTCACTATCTTCTTCAGCATGATGTTGAAGCAGGCCACAGTGGACCTCGACGATAACGACGCAGTGTACATCAGGTATCGTCTCGATGGCAGCCTGTTCAACCTCAGACGACTGCAGGCCCACACGAAAACCCTAGACCAACTGATTCGTGAGCTGCTCTTTGCTGATGACGCTGCCCTCGTTGCACACACAGAGAGAGCCTTGCAGCGCATTACGTCCTGCTTCGCAGATGCCGCCCAGCTCTTTGGACTTGAGGTCAGTCTGAAAAAGACAGAGGTCCTTCATCAGCCGGCACCCAAGGAAGAGCATCGCCCTCCCCACATCACCATCGGCGAGTCCGAACTGAAGTCTGTACACCAGTTTACCTACCTTGGCTGCATCATCACGTCAGACGCCAAGTTGGACAAGGAGCTGGACAACAGGCTGGCAAAAGCGAACAGTGCTTTCGGGTGACTATTCAAGCGGGTGTGGCACAATCAACAGCTGAAAAAAGGCACCAAGATCAGCGTGTACAGAGCTGTCGTCCTCACCACCCTGCTGTACGGTTCCGAGTCCTGGGCCCTCTACCGCAGCCAACTACGACTCCTCGAACGCTTTCACCAGCGCTGCCTGCGTACCATCCTCAGCATTCACTGGAGTGACTATGTCACCAACGTCGAGGTCCTTGAACAGGCGGAAACTGTAAGCATCGAGGCTTTGCTGCTGCGGACACAGCTTCGCTGGGCGGGGCACGTCTCCAGGATGGAGGATCATCGCCTACCCAAGATCACTCTGTTCGGCGAGCTCGCCACTGGACACCGAGACAGAGGGGCACCAAAGAAGAGATACAAAGACGGTCTCAAGAAGTCACTTAGTGCCTGCCAAATCGACCACCGCCAGTGGTCTTCGCTTGCTGCGGACCGTGACACCTGGCGCTCCACCATTCACAAGGCAGCCGTCTCCTTTGAGGATTCTCGCAGAGCTAACCTTAAGGACAAGCGGCTCAGAAGAAAAAACAGAGCTGTCGTAACTCAGAACCCTGACCAGACTTTCCCCTGCAGCCACTGCGGTCGAACCTGCCTGTCCCGGATTGGCCTCCGCAGCCACGAAAATGCCTGCAGACGACGAGGGCAAGCCCTATAGAATCTTCGTTCGCGAAGTCAAGCCAAGACTACATGCTGTATTCATCACTTTTTCAGTGACGTCACCAAGCGGCCTTGGCTGAAGATACCAGACCCATATTGTACATGAATAAAGAGCAAAGGCTGACATTTGTTCTGATACTAATTTTATTATTGTGACTTACGTAGTTTACAAATAGCGGCCCAACTATCATTACTTTCTGATCATACCGTATACAGTAGAGTCCATGAAAGTGACAGTAACATTGAAACAGAGGTAGCAGTTATTGCATAGCCATACAATTCATGAATTTCAGCTTCTCAACCTGTGACTATATATGCTCTGTAGTAAGGCTGAGGCAATCCACCTAAGGCATTTAACCCACTTAACCCCACGACCGCATTTCCCACATTTGGAGGTGTCAACAAAATAATATACGTACCCGATGCAGGAGAAGCAGCGACCGTGATAATTCAAAGGCTAAGATAAGATCGGCTTGGCGACACCAGGCGACATCATGGTCGATCCATCTCCTGCTGTAGTGCTTCGGAGCTAAATATGTTAACTGCGGCTAAGTACATACATTGTGGTGTAGTGAAGCGTGCCCGCTCACTGAAGCGCGAAATTTGACGAGAAAAGATGTGATGGATCAAACCGCATCTTTTAACCCTTTGCTGCTGGGAAATTGCGAACATCTCCCAGCTGCTAGAGACAGAACATCGTCAGCTCTCGTCGGAGCGGGGTTTCATGGCGTTCTGTGCCTCTTGCTGGATCCATTTATGTCTGTGTTTCAGGGGTGGATGGTGGTGCCTTGGTATTTTTCGCTTTTAAACCCATTTTGTGTGTCCGTTAAAGATAACATATATGCAGCTGAAACTTTGGAGAGATTTTCATCTGCATCATTTGCATTAATTTTCTCTGAAGTGTGTTTTGTCCATCATAGGTCAGTACCACGGCCATATTGTGCGGATTCAAACAGACACACGCACACACACGCACACACATACACACACAAACACACGCAAACACACATACACAGGCACACAAACGCACAGACACACACACACACCACCACACACACACACACACCCTGACGCGTGCACAATTAATATTCATCGATCAAACGCAATTTTAATATGTAGTGTCCCGTACCATTCCCTTCTAATGTATAGAAGAACATGCTAGACATGATGAAATTGAGAGATGAAACGTGCGTTGCTTATATGTATATATGATGTGCGTTGTTTATATGTTTATATCTCGTAAAATAAGGCTTGAAGCAGGGAACGGCGGAGTCGATAATTATTGCAATTACAATGTTAGCAGTGTCAATAATAATATCTGTAATCAAACTGCGTGGGGGTTTGATTTTTGCTTAAATAAAGGTACGGAAATGAATAACATCCCGTCACAGACATTAATTTTAAGCACAACGTCCCTGACATGGTACGACAGGATGTGGTTCCATCATGATAGTTCAAGTGTGGCGCCTGAATAGCTTGGCGCCTACGGGCGCCAAGCTATTCCGACAACCCCCTTGAACTATCATGGTCGATCTGTCTTCAGAACTGTGATGTATGATCAAAGGACATCTACAAAATAGCGATTTCATAATCGGAATGTAATAAGTTAAAAGCTCTTTAATGCCTTGGCAAAGCAAACAACCTGAAAATCTTAGAGACAAAAGTCTCACGGGGCCCCGTGTAGTGCATCTGCCCAACTGATTTAAAGCTGAGAAACAGTCAAAAAACTCCGCCCCGCACGTGTTTTAAAAAAACTTTGCAGGACCCAGCGAGGGCCCTGTCTTCGTGAACGTTCGGCTAACTTCGGCAAACCGGTTTGGAACTCAGTTGACTCAGTTTTCAACTGCGTTTGTCGTGCTGGCAAAACTCCCGTGAAAAAGACAGGCCACTTCCTGTATGCAGCGCGGAGTGGTCACCGCGATCACTGATCTAAACCAGCGATATTTCTACTGACAGCAACAGTAGCAGACGACACTCGACCACCCGACGGACAGAGCAGGCCATTTGTGTCTGGCCTGGACGCACACTGGATATGGACCAGGCCGAGCTATCCGTAAGTTACACAGCACAGCCTGAAGCTTTATTCGATATCGGAAGGGTGAGGAAGGAGGGCCGGTTATTTGTCGTTTTGTGTTTGTTGTTATATCTTTTCATCTGGAGTGGCCTACAGCAAAATAAATTCTCCATACGAAGGGCAGCTACTAAAAATCAGCTTGACCCATGGCGACCTTGTATCTTTTGGCATCTATGTAAACAGTCGATTCTCTCTCTCTCTCTCTCTCTCTCTCTCTCTCTCTCTCTCTCTCTCTCTCTCTCTCTCTCTCTCTCTCTCTCTCTCTCTCTCTCTCTCTCTCTCTCTCTCTCTCTCTCTCTCTCTCTCTCTCTCTCTCTCTCTCTCTCATCCAATTTACTGTGTTGGTTGTACATCACAATGCTTCTTTATTTATTTATATTAGCCTATATTGGACTGGAGGTACGTGTTGAAAAAATTCGTTCACAACTACAAAGTGTCAGGAGTCATACTTACAGCATGTACAGCCGTACATTCTGCCATCATAGTCCCCAACGCGTAAAATCCGTGGCTGTTGGTCAGTTTCAAAGTGTCACAGAATCGTCTGCTGTTGTCCGATCTGCTAATCGCGATGATTTCCGTGCAACAGGAAGTGGTCTGTCGTTTTCCGAGAGTTTTGCAAGCTCGGGATACGCAGTTGCCAACTCCGTCAACTGTGTTACGAACCGATTTGACCCACTTAGGGGCAGGGCCCAAGCTGGGTCCTGTAGAGTCTTTTTAAAACACGCGCTGGGCGGGTTTTTCTCATTGCACCTCAGCTTTAAGTGTCTTTCTTGATACTTGAATGCCCGTGTCCCTCAAGCGTAATGGGACATTGGATGGTAACTCTGCGCCATAACCCCTTAACTGCCGTGGCAAGCCGAATTCTACCCGTCTGCAAGAGACATAAACCCTCATGAACCCCCGCAGTAGCGGGGGCTCATGAGGATTTATGTCTCTCAAAATGCCTAATTTTGCCCCATTACAATTTGTTTTTCGAGCGAATATTGGTCAGTGTACAGCTGGATCAGACACGCAGGTCGTGGTCACTGGCACGAAGAGGGTACGGATAGTGATCCCAGGTGTTTACTGACGTGGCACCATTGGAACTGGCGCTATACTGGGCTTGCGATGCGTGTAGCGGCTCCTCCATTCGACAGTAGTTCTCCGGTTTGGTGACGTTGGTACTTGCAAACCGCCAGCACAACACCCGCAACCAGGAGAACGTAGACTAGCGTCAGCACCAGGGCCACACCAGCAGAAACTCCTGGGGACATCCAACTAGAAGCGGACTCAGCTGTCCGAACCAACCGCTTCAGCTGCGCTCTTTGCGACTAACTACTGGACAGCTTTGTTTGTGCGATGGAGTATGACGAGGACATTATTTTTTTTTTATTCGAGTCAAGTAATCACATATGTCCGGTTTTTTTTTTTTTTTTGCATTATATCAAACAAAATTGTTGCTCAATATAATTAATGTACCCAGTCCAAAACAACTGTGCTTCGCATCATTCATTTTGCGGCTGATTGCGGTGTTCAGACAAAACGCATGAATATAATGTCAGACGACTGCATATCGCTGTCGACTCAGCGCGTAGATTTCGTCTATGTAGACATCAGTGTATTGTATAACCGTGCATGTTACTCAGTAAACTACTTGTAACTAAATCACGCATAATTGCAGAAAATGCCAGCAGGTTTGTTTATTTCGTTCTTTTCTCAGATTGTCGATATCACCAGCTGACATCCCGTCAATTTCACTTGTCAGTCCAGCGACTCGCACGTTTTCTGGCGTCTTTTTCTTCTTTCGTTTGTGTGTATAGGATAGAAAATTTCGAACGTTTATACACACAAAGAAGTATTTCACTACTACTACATATAAGGAGCTTGTTAATGTTGCAGTGTGAGCATATTTCGTGTTTCCGTTTAAACTTGAAAATGAAAGTATCATTAAAGATCGAGTCTTCTTGGCAAGGGATTTTGGAAATGAACGTATATCAAGCAAATTCATGAATATTAATTTGCTTGTTATACAATATATAAATACATGTGTCAAAGAAGGGAAATCTGCATGGAGTGGGTACATATATACGAGACGCATCCTGAACTCGACGCGTCTCAGTTCTATAATAATAATAATAATAATAATAATAATAATAATAATAATAATTGACATTTATATAGCGCTTAACCTCCAAATGAATGGTGTTATAAGCGCTTTACAATATCAAAAATCGCAGAACAAAAAGTACAAAAAGAAAACGCTACAATAAATGTTACAAAAACTAAAGTGACATATCAAAAGATCACACTCACACATACACACACACCATTACAAGAACAGTTACTGCTAAAGATTGCTAACGCACTGAAAATGCATCTAACAGTATGCATTCGGCGAAAACAAATTGGTCTTGAGCAGTGATTTAAAAGCAGACAGAGTTGGGGCATGTCTGACATGGGTTGGAAGGTCGTTCCAGGTGAATGGACCGAAATAAGAAAAGGCACGCTGGACCTGGCTAGACTTCTTTCGCCTAGAAACCCTGAAAATACGCGTGTCTGGCGCTGAACGGAGGGACCTGCCAGTTCTCTGCCAAGGTTAGGAAAGTAAATGGCATTCGATTACCCCAGTCTGTGATTAGTGTCTCGTGGTGACACGACAGAGCTGAGCGGAGAAAATAAGCGACAATTGTTGGTTTCCACACAGTGTTTTGATTTTTTTTTAAATTAAGCTAAAAAAATAAACGTTTCTCAAGCATGTAAACAAAGAAAATTCCACCCAAAAAAACAATGATGCCTAAAAAATTGTACTTGTCCTTTCCAGACCTGTTTCTTTCTTCTACTTCTTCTACTTCTTTATATATATATATATATATATATATATATATATATATATATATATATATATATATATATATATATATATATATATATATATATATATATATATATATATATATATATATATAAAGAAGAAGTATATATATATATATATATATATATATATATATATATATATATATATATATATATATATATATATCATTCCTATATGTATATATTTGTTGTTGAGAGGGGGAGGTATTGTTTCTTTATTATTTATTTATTTATTTTTCTTTATTATTTGTTTATTATTTATTATTTATTTATTTATTTATTTATTTTATTTTATATATTTTTTAATTTATTATTTTATTTTATTTTTTAATATGTTTTTTTGTTGTTGTTGTTTTTTTTTTTGGGGGGGGGAGAAGGCCATATCTTCGGCGACAAAATCTATACCGTTGGTAAATATAATTACTATTGTCGATGCCTCCTTCACAGATTAGGAGGGCAAGATGGCGGCCAGGCACCATCTCCTGGCCGGCCGCTCCGGCAAACTCCGCCAACTGTGCTTTGAAGCGACTCCTATTATTATTATTTTCCAGGCAGTGTTGTGCCATCAAGGCCGTCTGAGAAAACAATGATGTACTTTTATTGACAACTTTATGTGATGGCTGTGGTGTACCGACTATAACATCGTCTTAATCTTGTACTTGTTTCACCAGTCGTGCCAGGCTATGTATCTAAAGAAGAGCGTGCACATAAACTGTGGAATTACTAAACATGTGCTGTTCCGGGCTCCATCCCTACATTATTCACAGACTAACCCACTGGCAGATTTTCCTTCATTTTGACTGATCCCACAGAAGAGCGTGGAAGCACACGGAGAAGAATGTACCAGCGAGCTTTCCTACCACCGCGGCGGTCGTGTTTATGTATCACGTACTGCCTGGCCCGCCGACCTTCTGCTGTTGACAGATATTTCCCAACAAGCGGCGTGCCAGTGAAAATGACAGTGTGTGTGTGTGTGTGTGTGTGGGGGGGGGGGGGGGGGGTGCTGGTTTTATTTCATTATAATGGCTCATGACTGTTACCATCATGACATTATGTGTTATAAATGATGTTGACGGACTTTGTCGGGGTGGTGCCCTCTGAACACCGGCGCAGCTTTGACCGTTGTTTTATGTTGCCTAGATCGGAGATTATTTCCCTTTCGGCGGTAATTTGTTTCTGTTGTTAACTTGTATTTTTATATACTAGCTTTAGTCAAGAAGGAATTTAACAAAAGAGCATATACTAGTGTGTTCAGGAGACATAGGGCTGTCAGGGAGGTTCGGGTGGGGATGAGGCCACTGGCGCCGGCCATTAGATGCCTTGGCGACGGGCTTCATCCGTCCCGAGTCATTGTCCATTTTGTAGCTTGTTATTGTATTTTGTTGAATGAGAGAGTGAGTGCATGTGAGCAGCACCTGCGGTGGCAAGAGAGGTTTTGCTGTGTATGATTATCTTCTTATACAGCAACAATAAAGTCATCTTGAATCTTGAATCTTGATCGCCCCCTATGCGACATGTATCATTAACGGGACTGACTGGACCAATAGCTACCCACGTTTCACGACTGCGCGTGATGGCCCCATGTTTTGTACGCACTAAAAAGTTTAAGACAGAAGAGAGTGAGTTGGCTTTCTTCAAAAGCGAGATTGTCATTGCTGTCTACTGAAAGTCTTGCTTTTGACAAAAATCGAATTACTATTCGTTGCATTACGAGTTAGCCATAGCCAGTGGTTCTCGAGGGTCCGCTCAGGGTGGGTCAATGTCTGAGGTAAGATACGAGAGCTTTAGTCAGAGACTCTTCCCTCCGACATTCAACCCCCCTGACCGGACCCGAGACTCTTACCTCCGACATTGACCCCCCCACCCCCCCTGACCGGACCCGAGAATCTTACCTCCGACATGACGCCCCTGACCGGACCCAAGACTCTTACCTCCGGCATTAACCCCCCTGAAAGGACCCGAGAGGGGACAAGAACCACTGGCAAAGCCTAAGTCGTAATACAACGATTTATTTTGGGGAATAAAAAGTATAAGCTAGGAGTATATACCCTTGAAGGGACCTCAAACTTTACGTGTGACGTAGAGATTCAGGGGAAGTAAATCTACGTACTTCCGACAATCAGTCGACAACTTCGAGCTAACTGCGTTCGCCTGGAATTTCTCTCTAAGGCAAGTTTTATTTAACACATTTTTCTGACATTCTTTTGCATGAAATTGGTAATATAGGCCGAACGCTAGGCGTTGATATAGTTATTTTGTTGCGTAACCCCCTCACATTTAATTGATCCAGCTTTTTGTTTCTACGCCGTTTCGAAAACAGTCAGTACGTGATAGGGCCTTTGCTTCAGCTGAATTTTCCTATCGTTGATATTATCTGACTTATTCAGTTATTAAGTTATGTTTTGATGAAACTAGTACCAGCGGCATCACAGAACACATACATATAGTTCTTTTTGCTGTATAGCCCCCCTAGATTATTTATTTATTGGCATAATTTTGTTTAGAGGTTTGACTGAATGAAGATTAGAGTATGTCTGTCCTGAGAAATGGGATTTGCCAAAGATTTATCTGGGGGAGAACGCTTTGCTCAGCGAGTAACGTTGTCGTCGTAAAATGTAATAAGGGAGTCTACTTAATATCACATGTTACCTTGGTAATATGTGACAAGGGGACTCCCGTTGATTTGAGAAAGGACGACCAAGCCCAAAAATCAAATAGAGCCAGACCAATGAGAAAAAGTGTAAAGAGACTGAAAGAAGACAATGCCTTTTGTCTTCACAGGGCATGCAATTAACATCTCATTAGAAACAGGAGGATGATTAGTTAAAAATGATAGTCCAATGATAGTGCTCTTGTAACATTGAACTTGGCAGTGAAAGGTTGCTGCATTTCTTGTAGATGTACCAAATTTTAGAATGTTTTGTTACTGCTGCTGTTGTTGTTGTTGTTATTGTTGTTGTTGATGATGATGAGGATGATGGTGATGATGGTGATGATGATGATGATGATGATGATGATGATGTTGTTTTACTTTTTAAATTTATATTTTATTTTTTATTTTTAAATTTATTTTTTTTTATTTTTTTTTTTTTGCTGCATTTTTTCTTTCCTTGTCTTTTCTCTACAATTTTTCCGCTTATAAACCGTGCGTAATTCAAATAAACACAGGCACGTACACAATATAGGGCCTACACACACACACACGCACGCACGTACTCAAGCACACACATACCCACGCATGCCCGCGTATGTACGCACGCACGCACGCACACACACACGCACGCACACACAATGTGCACACACATACAACACATGCGCGCGCACACACACACAAACGCACACACACCACACCACACAAACACACAGACACACCATCACAAACACACACACACACACACACACACACACACACACACACACACACACACACACATACACATCCCAAACACCAAAGCAAGAAAAAAAAATCCAAAAACGGACAACCAAAGAATTGTCGCATCTGACATGTATTGCCAATAAGCTGTGAAATCCATCATGGAATAATCAGCGCGTCTGACTTTGTGGACATATTGAAGACTTGGCCAAAGGGAGAAAACTGGATTGATTATAGCAAATTTTCCTGGCCAGGTCACACTGAAGAACAACGTCAAGGCGACGAAGCCTGTTCGGTACAGTAGGTCAGGACCACTGTGGACAGAAACCAAAAGTGAATGTCAAAGATTAACCCACAAAGCTCTGACATGAAACGACGGGATGTGGATCTACCAGGGCAGTTCAAGGGTTGTGTTGGAATAGCTTGGCGTTTACAGTCGCCAAGCTATTCAGACACCACTTTGGAACTATCATGATTGATCTGACCTCAAATGATATGTAAAATGATATCTTCATCCTAAGGATGGAATGAGTAAATTCAGTTTGCCCTAAGGCTGAAATCCACAAATTTCGGAGCTGTCCTCTTAATACTGCATTACAACTCCGTCATCCGTCTCCTAAATGAAGAATGTGTTAACTAGCGTATCTCTCTCACTCCTTGTTGACGTCGTCGAGGAACTTGCACCTCAGATGTCGCAGTGGCATCTTGCAAGTGGCAGACTCATTCCTATACTACTAACACTGTGGTCATGTTTTTTTTTTTTTTTTTTTTTTTTTTTTTTTTTTTTTTTGTTTGTTTTGTTTTTTTGGTCATAATGTAGCTAAAACCGTACGCGCGCATGTGATCCCAAAGAAAGAAAATTTGTCGGCTAGACTGACACAATACAGTTTTTGAATTGAATTGAAATGAACTCAGAGGACAGATCGACCATGATAGTTCAAGGGTGATGCCAGAATAGCTTGCCGACTATCGGCACCAAGCTATTCTGTGACATTTGAACTATCATGGTCGATTCATATCTTGCATTTGAATATCGGTGATAAATGAGTCAAAGAGCGCCGAACCGAATATGAAATCAGAACTCTCATAGTTCGAACTACAGAAAAACTAATTCTGAAAAATTGTAACTGTACATTTCGTCTGATTAAGAATACATGAGTACTTTGTATAACAGTGCGTGTTAATTCTACTTGTAACTAGATCACGCATACTGGCGGAAAATGCCAGCAGGTTTGTTTATTTAGTTCTTTTGTCAGATTGTCGACATCGCCTGTTCTCCGTTCGCGCGTGTGTGTGTAAAGGACATAACTTACATGCGTTCGTACACAGTAAGAAGCAGTTCATTACTACTACACATAATGAGCTTCTTAATGTTGCAGTATGAGCATATTTCGCGTTTCCGTTTTGAAACATGCAAGTATCATCAAGATTGAATCTTCCTACGCGCAAGGCAATTTGGGAAGGAAAGTATATCAAGCAAATTCATGAATATTTAGTTGCTTGTGATACAATATATCAATACATGTGTCAATGAAGAAAACACTTTATCGATTGGATACATAGTAATATCGTTGCTGTTCTTGTTCTTTGTTACGGTCGTTGCCGTTGTTGATTGGAAAGTTTTATGTGTTGTATCCCTTTGAACTTTGACGTCTGTATAGTGAAATTTGCTTCAGACCCGTAACTCATTCGAGAAATGCCGCATCCAGATATGCGGCTTTATGCAACACGATTCGAATGTGTTAACCCATTCAGCCGTGACGCACTACAGCAGGAGATGGATCGACCATGATAATTCAAGGGTAGTTCCAGTTTACCTTGGCGCCTGTCGGCGTTAAGCTAATATGGCACTGCCCTTGAATTATCATGGTCGATCCATCTCCTGCAACTGGTACAAAGTCATTAGATGATGCCTCCAAAATTTGGGAAAAATGGTTGTCGGGCTGAATGAGTTAACAGAACGGTCTTACTTCTTTCGCCTTTATCGTAGCTTTGTGTCTGAGTTATGACTTATTTGTCTCAACGGGAGATATCTGTATCCCTTGACTGTTACTGACGGAACCGCTTGGTGGAAAAGACGCATAGTTACATGTCATTTCCACCGAGCGGTATCGCCATTAGCAGGCAGAGGGTTTAAACAACAAATTATACTCACTGATCAACTCTTGGAACAGAGCAGACTCTTGCAGGTCCAGCTCACCGTCACTGTTTGCTGTAAATAAGTTAGACGTAGGAACTTTCATAACTTTTCGTTTGCTTCGTTTCTCAGTTTCATACATCACTTAGAATACTACCAAGGGAAATAACGCAACAAAATGCATGGTCATTGTGTGATTTTCATGCTATGAATGCTAAAGTAAGGAAGCACACTAGCAGATGTGTCTCTTCCGATCTTTCGCCTACTCCACCTTGTACGTAGCAAAGAGACAAAGAGCAGAACATTTTTTTTTTTTTTGGGGGGGGTCATTTTACGACTTGCAACTTCCTCATCAACTCATCCGAGACATGCCGCCACCGGATACGCGGCATAAGCCGCGTATCCGGAGGCGGAACGTCTCGAATGGGTTAAAACAAATGTTAGCCCTTTTATCATTATTAAAATACATGCAAAAAAAAAAGTAGATATTGTGAACCATTACTCCCTCCACCTCTCAAGGGTCGCAAATTCTGTTTCTGTACTTTTTTTTTAACTCATCACCAAACAATCCGATACGTCCTGCGGAACACTGATATAAATTGGGGTTAGCAAGAAGCACACAACGTTTAATTAGCAAGGGAGGGTCAAAGGAAACATCTTACCATCGGCTTGTTGATAGGCAGCCTCCACAACTTCGCTCAATTGAACGTTGGCCGGCAAGTTCAGCTTCTTACATTATTCGTTCAGCGCTGCCAGTCTCGTCCACAACACCTTGCTGCGTAGCGAGCAGGAGATGTGAGGGGGGATTCCGACTGAGCAGTGTTCCATGATCCAGTCTGCAGCATCACTCACTGCCTGCAATAGATTGCGTGCGTGTGCTGGCCTGTGATTTTTCAGCCGTAAGGTCCAAAATCACAGACCAGAAGACATATGTGTTTAACAGAGTTGCATGTGTCAATCTGTAGAGTCAGTTTGTGTAAATAGTCGTATACAACAAAACATTTGAGCCGTTGTAGGATTTTGGGCCTTTATAAAGTTTGCAAGCCGCAAAATTCACAATCACAGGACCAGCAGACTAGCAGCATGACAACTTTGCAGTGACACCAAGAACAGCCACCATCACCACCACTACAACAAGATCAACAACAGCAAATTAACAAATTAATCTGACAAATGATAAAGTGAACTTATTTGGTTTCATTATCATGATCATCATCATAACCATCATCGTCATCATAACCATCATTATCATCAGCTCATCATTATCATGTAACCGGCCAGTCAGCTCTCACCTTCTTTACTTTGTCCCAGAATTTCCAGGAATCCGTTGCAGGCACGAGAGCAAAGGACAGGACGAGAAGCATGAATATGGAAGCTCGCATCTGATTGAACAAAATGCATGTTACAACGTAAATTCTTCATATGCGTCTTAGGTCACATCAAATAAAACAACTTGTTCAAACTATGAAATGTCTATGACGGATATAAAAATAAAGAAAGCAAACCTTGTTTTCAAATTGTGAAAACGTTTACAAAAACAAACAAACAAACAAACCAAAAAATGCAATTTAAAATCACGAACAATTTCTCTCTCTCTGACCTTTTTTTCAGCTCAGTTAGAGTCTACAAACGGTGGGGGAAATAAAGAAGTTATACAGAATATACTGAAACTCTTTTTTACATTGAATTTGAGCACTGAATTCTCCTTTCTTCTTGAACCAAAAACAAGGAAAGCGACAGGATTAACCTAAGAGCGTGATATACGAGAATTTATACAGCGGCCACCCCGTCACGCGTTTTGAGAAATGACCAATCTAAAATCGCCGAATGGATCATACCTGATACAATAAAAGTCTCGGATGTTCTATGTTGACCAAACGGATATCACATTTTAAACTGTTTGTTGATCGCGGTCGATCAAATCTGAAAAACAAATAAATGTTTATGTGCAAAGATTGCCCGAAATGAAGCGTGACGGACAATGACATCTTTACAACCACAAGCGACGTAGGAAGATTTCGAGGGAAGGTATGGCTCAAATCTTAGAAATGTAAACGACAGTGGGTGTCAAACAAACTCAAAGTTTAAGAAAAAAACTGTTATTATTGGCCCGTTATATATATATATATATATATATATATATATATATATATATATATATATATATATATATATATATATATATATATATATATATAATTTCTCGCAGATAAAGATATTCTGCCTATTCTTTGAAACAAGAGCTACACTGGGCCATTTACGTTTGTGCCTTGAGGAGATATCGCCAATGTATACCTCTGTACAGACAGGGTCATGTGGGTTCAGGTCTAGTCAACGTCAAACAAGGAGGAATGGACAATAGTAAGATACTGGGACCGAACCCTTGTAGCGCTAGTTGACGTTGACTGTTTCTGAAATATTTCTTAATTTAACGCCAAACAGCATCATCAGACGTCACAGGAACATGGAATCATATTGGTGTCGGCAAACAACTGACTGGGACTCATGATGACCTATGTCTCTTGCAGTAGGATCGTGCTCAGATTTCTGGTTGTTTTATTTCTCGGCAGACGAGTGGTTAACCCGTTAACTGCCGGGGCAAGGCGAACGCTGTCAAGCTGCAATAATCAGCCCACCCCCACCCGCCCCCCCCCCACCCCCGCCCTACGCCACCCCTGCCTCCCCCCCCCCCCTCCTCTCACTCCCACATCCCCGCCCCCCACCCCCCATTCCCGACCGCCCCCTCCCACCTTCCATGCCTCTTCTATGTTTTCTGTCTCCATACATTTAGTCTCTTCTACGATGTCTCTAAAACCATCACTGACTCGCCGTTTATGGTCTGTCGGTCTGATGAACACCAACCTAAATATCAGCAAGAGAAGCAGATCATCAAGAGCCCCAGCGATTTCGGGGGCTCATGAGGATATATGCCTCTTGCAGCTGGGCGCTGTTTGTTGTGTTCAGGTAAGAAAGAGGTTGAAACGGTTTTAAGTGGGTAATAAGGGGAGTGACTTTAAGATCCGTGCTCTCTGACGCGTGACATTTGACTTCCCAAAATGGGTGACCAATACTAAATAACACGGATATCGACAGCTTCCTCTCTGTACATTAACCTACTAAACTGAGAACAAAACACACTCTAATGTTACTCACAAACCAGATAGGTAAGGCTAGCGTTGGCAGAATTGTACAACAAACCAAGGGGAATTACTCAGCGCTGGACAGACGAACAGTTAGATCCCCTGCCCCCGCCTATCAGGCACCCATTCGCCAGCCCACAGAGAAATACGCAGGTATAGAACAAGACGATCATCTACATCCCTAAAAAAGATGCATCAGGTCTCTTATATAACCCATGTCTTTCTCCGGAACTTAGGAAAAAGGCAGGAGAAACATACATACACAAACACGAAGGTGCATTAATATATGTGGTCGGGTAAATACCCTGAATTCCCACAGAAGATGCACAGAACATTACACAACAATGTAACGATACAAATTTGCCTTGAGTTATACTGAGAAACTCACAAACCAGATAGGTGAGGCTAGCGCTGGCAGAATTGTACAACAAACCAAGGGGAATTACTCAGCGCTGGACAGACGAACAGTTAGATCCCCTGCCCCCGCCTATCAGGCACCCATTCGCCAGCCCACAGAGAAATACGCAGGTATAGAACAAGACGATCATCTACATCCCTAAAAGGATGCATCATGTCTCTTATATAACCCATGTCTTTCTCCGGAACTTAGGAAGAAATTCCCCTTGGTTTGTTGTACTCTAATGTTAGCATATTTTCCGCATGAGAGTTTTCTGCGCTCTTATGTTTCTTTGTATGATACTGTTTATTTTTGTTGTTATTCATTTGCTTATATTTTCTACGTGTTTATCTGTAGTTGCTGGATTAAAAAAAATATTATTAAATAAATAAAGTGCAAAATGGAAACTGTTTTGTTTCAATATAATCCTGCTTCTTCCTGTTGCCTGTTATCTTGGTAGTTTTGTTTTGCTCCATTTTGGATTTATGTCGTTTGTGTTTCTTTATTTTGTTTCAGTTTTGTTGTATTTTGATTTGTTTTGCATTGCTTTATCTTTAAGGGGTAGAAGGTCAAGCATTGCACGGGAAACGTGATGATGTTATCGCCCATGGTAGTGTTTACGACTGTTAAAGAGCGGAGTAGTAGCCAGTCATGCGCCATATGCATAGATCTCCATGTGCCTATTGCAACACCCACTTTAATGTGTTCACCAAGCTAAGGCGATGTTTAATTCATTCTAAATACGCATTTACGTGGTGATCTGTCATTTTGGACCTTATGGCTCTAAGCCGTACAGTCCAAAGTCACAGACAAGGCAAACGTATTACACGTAAACTTTGGATACAATAAATCGCTTGGCGACCAAAACTTCATTGTTGCAATATCCGCTGTTTGTTATAAGCGAAATACATTACATAAAGCTAGTGTGGCCGGGAACTAAGAAACAAAGTGTTGTTATATCCGACTTTTGATATAAGCGGACTCAACTAAACACGGATCTTGGGACTCTTCTCAAATGGTCTGTGATGATTATCGCCCTTTGTTATATCTACCTGACCTCTTCCAGTGTAGGTGGAGTGCGTTTGTTATCTGGATTTCCCTTGATGGCCATCT
The DNA here is from genome assembly GCA_036245525.1 of Semisulcospira habei. Classification (NCBI taxonomy): domain Eukaryota; kingdom Metazoa; phylum Mollusca; class Gastropoda; family Semisulcospiridae; genus Semisulcospira; species Semisulcospira habei. The sequence continues at coordinate 55,142,798 of BTPG01000006.1, forward strand.
CGAAACTTGATCACTTGCACTGAGTTCGACCCAAACAATCAAGCTGTACGTTTTGCCAGGGGCAACATCTTCCATTCTAAAATAGCATCTATGGGTAAGTTGTCAGCCATTATCAGATACGCACTAGGTAGGTAGGCTTTCCCGTGTTCTGACATTGCGAATAAAAACCCGGAGAAGACAAACCGAGTAATGGACCTAGGCAACAGTTCTTTCATGAAAAGAATATTAGAGCAGAATATGTCTTGAGTTAAGACCATTTTTAGAGATCACTTGCCATTAAAGGCCACAATTTAGGTGGCGCCTAAAAGAAACTTATTGAATTTTGCGCAGTTCCTAAAGAGATGTAAAGTTATATAAAAAAAGATCCATTTACGTAAACGCCTTTGATATGCATTTTTGTGTGTGTTAAATGTGTTACCATTTTAATGCGTATATAATGTAGTTTATTCATGCATTCTATTTTTGGTATTTTATTTTTATACTTTAACACATTCTGCCCCAGGACTGAAATCCGCAAACTTTGAAGTTGCTCTCTGAAAGACTATATTACAATTCTAGAGACAGATCGAGCATGCTAGTTCAAGGGTAGTGCCAGAATAGTTTGGCGCCGTTGGGAGCCAAACTATTCTGGCACCATTCTTGAACTAATAATAATAATAATAATAATAATAATATACAGTTCTTGTATAGCGCTGTTCTCCAGGAAAACACTGGACTCACTGCGCATGCACAACAGCACACCCTCTCTCTCAGACACATATACACGATTATACACTACTTTAAACCACCCCATCTCTTTCCAACACCATACATTCACTTCCTCTAGGATCAGAATAAAAGCAGCCAACAGTTAGCTAAAGATGAGCTAAGTGTTAAATGCCCGACAAAAAAAAGAAAAGTCTTTAAGTGAGCTTTGAACTGTGACAATGTGGGCAGATTCCGCATTTCATTTGGCAGGGAGTTCCACACACTTGGGGCTAAAATGGTGAAAGAACGCTCCCCGACAGTTTTCATGTTATGCTTTGGGATTTTTAAAAGTTTTACACTAGAGGAACAGAGGGTGCGTGATGGCTGATAAACAGACAGCTTGGCAGAAAGGTACGGCGGGAGAGATCCGTCAAAAAGCCGATAAGCGAAAATTGCAATTTTGTACTGGCAGCGGAATTTTACGGGCAACCAGTGCAGCTGCTTCAGTAGAGGCGTAAGGTGGTCCCTCTTTCGTTTCTTCAAGATGAGACGCGCCGCATTGTTTTGAATCATCTGCAAGCGTGAAATCTGATCTGCCGGTAAACCTTCCAGTACAGAATTGCAATAATCGAGCCTGGACGTAATGAATGCATTTACAAGTCTTGACGCCGCACTTTCTGTGAGATACGGTCTGAGGGAAGAAATTCTACGCAGCTCAAGGAAACCAGCTCGGCAGACGCTACTGATATGATCATGCATGGAGAGCGTCGAGTCAATCTTCACACCCAGATATGTGACACAGTTCTGGAAGGGTACGCTGCAGCCACCAATGTTTGCGAACTCGCTGTTAATCAGACTAAGGCGAGACTGAGAGCCAACAGGCATGACTTCGGTTTTGTCGGTGTTAAGCTTAAGTTTGTTGCTTGTCATCCAGGACAGGACCTCGTCTATACAGCACTGTACGCTCATCTTAGCGGAGCTGAAATGGCTAGGCGCGCTACTTCTTGACAATTCAGTAGTAACTAGGATGCTTCATCCATGTCTTGGTGTGTGGTGTCTGGCTGAAATAATTATTAATAATACCGGTTTGTATATAGGCGCCTTTTCATAAATTCGGCGAATGGGCTCAAAGCGCCGCGAACTGAACTCAACACGCACGCTCAAGTGACACACACGCATTCATTCTGAAGACAAACACAGTGCAAGACAGATACAGGACATTCAGGTGGTGCGAAGGGTCAGCTCAGCTACTGAGGTTTCGGAAATTTTTATCACTTGTATTTGAAATTTATGAAGTGGCCTGAAACCGGTACCATAGGGGAAGGGGTGGAAGAACCGGAGTACCCGGAGAAAGAACCCCGACGGACCGCCTGAATTAACGGTGACACTTACTAGATGAGAAAAATCCAACGCCAAAACCCCGTATCAAACCTCGCACCTTTAGCATTGGTGTCAGGCGCCTTAACCACTGCGCCACGGACCGAGTTAAGAGTTAATGAATGTGTGAGAGTGTGCCTGTGCACAGATGAGATACTGTTTTTTTTATCTCGATTGTTGAATTATTCCTCCATAAGCTAAAAGGGGCAAAACGTATCAAATAAAATATTGAAATCTTAAAATCTTTGAAAACATCAAAAGCCCTGCTTTATATTGCTCATGACCTGTACCTCATCCGCTACATCATCCTTTCAGTTGCAAATGTAAACAATACCGAACTGTCGTCGTTAAAATTGGTACCTTTAACCCCGTCCCTTCCACTGTTCGTACATTTTTGTTTCTGAAATCTTTGTTCAAGTAACCATCAAAACCCAACACCGTCCAAGAAACATGGATCCAAGTTGGTCTCAGCAAGAGGCATAGATCCTCATGAGCCCCGGCAATCGCCGGGGCTCATGTGGATCTATGTCTCTTGCAGTTGGATCTTGCTCACGTTTTCTCGGCAGTGAAGGGGTTATTTAAGCTGGCCTGTAACTTTGGAACTTACGTCTCATAGCCATAAGGTCCAAGTTACAGACAGCACATGCATTTCCAGTACTGAGCGGAGTGTGACTATGCAAAAGATCACACACTTGTGGCGACGCCTTCTATTTGGCCAAATAAAGACCCACATCCAACCAAAGAAGGTGACCGCAGAGCGTGAGAAAAGAAAAGAAAGAAAGAAACAGGCTTGTAAGGGATAATTACAGCACAATTTATTAAATTTTCGCTAGTTCAAAATGGGAATAACAAACAAGGACACCATGCTCTCCTTTTCTTTCTCTTTGGTGAGATGAGTTACACATTTCACCAAAGAAACGATGAATGCAGCATTGCTTATTTGTTTGTATGTCCATTTTAAAAACCGTTTTAGCCCGAAAAGAAAATCAATTGTATTGTCACTGATTGCCCTTTCTAAGCATGTACCTTTTTATGTTGGGATTTTCATTTCTTTTAGTTGACCCTCCCGGATTAAACTAAAATTACTACGTGGGCATCACAAAACGAAAAAAAAAAACAACTTTTTTTAAACCCACGCGTGCCTTTACCAACGATCCCTTCCCCACCACCCAACCCCTGCACAATCGCACTCACCCACACACACCTATCCCCTCCAGACCCTCCCTACCACTTATCCGCCATCCTCTCCATTTGTCTGTTTGTCAGATGAGCATCATGCATACAAAATCAGCTTCCGGTTTAGATTAGAAAAGGCCGGGGCGATGGAAGATGGTCAACACAGTAAGATGGCGATATCACTCCATATACACAGATGCCTCCTGTTTTATGAGTTTTGGTGGTTCCGTGAGCGTGTCACTTCCAGTGTCAACGGTATCAAGACGGATTAAGAGCTGAAAGAATGTGCATTATTAATAGAATTGACGCTTGTCCGTCAGCTGTTACAGCTCAAGGGTAGTGCTTGATTAGCTTGGCGCCTGAACAGGCTCCAAGCTAATCAAGCACTACCATTGAAGCGTCATTGTCAATCCATTTCTGGCGTGCGCCTGGTACTTTGCTGATCAGTGTTTTTGTATAGCACCATGCGTAATCCGACACTACCCTAGACCTTTCATGGTTGCACGACCAATGCACACGTATCCGTACTGCTTACAAGCAGATGGTGGGTTATTCCTCAATTGCAGAACTAAATTGGTTTGCGTTATGAACCATTTTGGCTCTGTAAGTGGGAAATAAGCTACTCGTTAAGAACTATAAGATAATTAGGGCGTGAAATGTGTTCTGAATTTTGTTTGAAAATTGCAGCTGATTAACAGGTAAGCAACTGTCTGGTGTTGACAACACGCACAAAAACTCGGTTACCTCTAATTGGCGATCGAACCCCCGTTGGCCCGATCGCTTTTTGCGATTGTGCGCGGGCCGTCGGAGACCGGCCTTTTGCGCATTGGGCACAAGCTTTGTTATTCTTTACTGCTGTTTGTGGGGATGGGTTAGTTAGTTATTAGGTGTTGGGGCGGTGTGTGTGTGGGGGGGGGGGGGGGAGGTGAGGAATGAGAGCAGCTGCTATGTAGACCTTAAACTGCAGGGAAGAAAAGTGAAACCGGTTTCTGCATTTTCTTTCTTTCGGTTTAATTGTGTGGTTAGGAAATACACATGTGCTACGCTCCGCTAGAAATTCCGTTGTTTATTTTATCATTGTATGTTGATATTTTCGGTCTTTTATATACGAGTATATTGATATACCACACACACATATGCAGAAAAATTTTAACTCCACCCAAATGCAACAGACATAGATCCTCATCAGACCCCACGAATGCGGGGGCTCATGAGATTTATGTCTTTTGCTGAAACCACTTTACATCCATGTTTCTTTGACGGCTGGGTTTTTCTGCTTTAAATTTACGATTATTTCAGAAAGTGTATGGGTTATCTGGCATTGATTGTGGGTGCTCAATACTTAAAAGCTTCTCAAGCCGCTAACATATCTACAAAAGTCAACTTTGCACTTGGGGCATCTAAAGTAAACGAGTTAGATAGGAAACGGCAAGGACTCTAACGGTTTGTTGCGCTGTGTAATTATAATTTGTTCGTTTGTAACGTAATCGATGAGTATATGAATATATAAATAATGGCTGTGGAAAAATGCATCTGGTTTGGAAGATAAATCTAGTACAATACCGACAAGAAAATACCACAAGGCATAAAATACAACGACAAACTGAAACGTTTCAGATACTTGTAAACACATCAATTAAACACGAATCATTGCACGCCTTCGTGGTTTTAGATTTTGCTTCAGGCAAGCCCCAACCAACGTCGGAATACTGAATCTGTAGGAGTACTACGCGGGCGCTAAGTGTGTGGGTGTACTAAGTGGGTGGTTTGAGTAGGTGGGATAAATGAAAAACCTAAACTCCATTTTATCTCCAAAGCCAAACTATACACATTACGAGAATCAAACATGTGGAAAAAACGACTATAGCAGTATCAGACTAACTTGGCGCTTCTCAAAGGTAGTGCCTGATTATCTTGGTGCCTTACCAGTCGCCAAGCTTTTCAGGCACTACCCTTGAGTCTGACTGCTCTGATCTGCCCATCTCCCAAATTTGACACTGAAAGCAAAACTGAAGGTTTAAAGGTATTACCTACGTACATTAAAAGATTTTATCTGACTGCATCTATATTTGTCCGTCAAACATCAGTAAAATGACGTCACTTTACGCCTACGATAAGTACTCTGCTCGCGCCGCTGCTGTTGAGCCTACTCTTCCGATTTTAGGCAAATGACGGTAAGTCCATTTTTTGTGATGAACACGATTTGCATTGTTTTACAATACAAATCTTGCTGTTCACCAATATGGACTGACCGTATTTTGCCAGTAAAGTGCAGAGGCTCTCGGGCTGTTTCATGACCTACTAACATAAAGTATAAATGCATGGACATTTTATGAAAATTTATCAGATTCGTCTTTGCGTGACTGCATGTGAAAGGACTGGACTATTCTGCAAATATCTACATTGCCAAGGTATTCTACATGATCAGTCTTGTCACATATTATTAATCAGCTTGCTGTCAGTAGCGGTTTTTGTCGCGATGATTTCTTCCGGAATCATCGCGACAAAAACCGCTACCGACAGACAAAGGGTTAATTAATAACAAACTAGAGATGAAGCAGGCGCTTGCAGATTCAGCATACATACCAAGAGAAACGACTGGGAGCTTTCCAAACAAACAGTTAGATCCACTGGGCCCGTCCCTACGGCGGAGAGCTGTGCAGTTCAGTCGAGAGCATTCGACTCTCGTCTGAAATGTCGTAGGTTTGAAACGGCTTACGTAAAAAATTGTACAGACGTCTTTTTGGTGCCTCGTCTTTGAAGTCACCCTTGTGGTAGACAAAAGACGTTAAGCCCTAAACGTTGAACGTTTTCCGTAGGGGCACCAAACTGGCTGTCATAAGAAAGGGGATCTAACTGTTAGTGTATCAGACGCGGCTGAGTGATTTCCCTTGGTGTGTTTACCTTTTAATTACAACAATTTAAGAATGTGTGCTGGTTTGTGACTATGAACCTTACGGCACGAAACTTTTATAGCTGCGATCTTCTACACTGCTAGCTCTACTGATCATTACGTGAAAATCACACATCACCTAACTGTTTTCAGGGAATCATTCAGTTAATTCGTGTTGCTCGACTTCGCAACGTTTCGCATCTAAATTTGATTGAATAGATTATACATGGTGACAATAAGAACAATAATGATGTTGTCATTATGTTAACCCCTCATGCTCAATTTAACGTCAAAGATCCCACAGTCGTTAACGGAGCACAGTGGTTTCAGCAAGAGGTATAGATCTTCATGAGCCCACGCAACTGCGGGTGCTCATGAGGATCTATACTTCTTGCAGTTTGTAGTTTTAATTGTTTTCACGGCAGTCCAGGTCTGTGAATATAAAAAGGTTACTATTATTGTTTGAAACAGATGCGCGCGTCTGTACTGCTGGTTCTCCTCGTCTCGAGTGTTCTCGTGGCTGACTCAGAGGCGTGGGGATGGGCTAAGAGCATCGTTCAAAAGGCAAGTCTGTTAACTCACTCGAGGCGTGCTGCATCCGGATACGGCACGCCTCAAATGATATTTTCTTTTTTTCTGCAACTGTTAACGATGAGAGGAACACGCTTCGGAATAACATTTTTTTTTTACTTATGATGTTGATGATGATGATGATGATGAAGTTGATGATGATGATGACATGGTCACTATTACTATGGGTACTATTATTATGATTATGACTATTATTAAACGCAGTATTACTCGGAGGTTGCTGTATTGTTTCGGATACCCCTTAACACTTGCAATACCCAATCCCAACATTTAACTCATTCAGACCAACGGCCGTATTTCCCAAATTTTGGAGGCTTCATCTAATGACTATAAACCAGTTGCCGGACTGACTGACTGACTGACTGAAACTTTATTTATCAAGGATTGAGATATTAGGCGCACAGGCCTTTCTTCCAATCTGTCCTTGCTACATCTACTGACATATAATGACAGGCAAAGTTACATTACACTCACAAACAACATCGAAAGTAATTGCGGATTACAACAACCACTACAAACAGCAACAATGATTTAACAAAACACACAGGTACCCATACGAAGATTTTAGCACGTGTTATAATATCCGTTTGCGGGAGCCCTCCCCAGACACTCCCACCCGGGGGGCACGCCATAAGTATACTTTCACTCGAATGACATGCTAAGCACATCGTTTGAATAAACTGTGCACCGGCACTGCATCCCCTGACCATGTCTATACGGGAAGCCCCCCCCCCCCCTCCCCACAAATGGTATGATAAAAAAAAAAATAGTAGCATAAAAATAAATTAAAATATATTATGTTTAGACAACACGAGATAATTAAATTTACGTTGCCTTGGATAAGTGTTTGTACAGTTTTGGTTTAAACGCAGCTAGGGAATTAACTTGTTGTAGATGCAGAGGAAGGGAATTCCACTGGAAACCACCTGAGTATGCCAAACTGGATTAATACAAATCAATGCGGGGCCGTTTTACGCTCAGGTTGCTCCGAGAGGTGCTGTATCTCTTCTCAGTAAGAGTAAAGAGTTCCGATAAGTAGCCGGGGGCCCTACCGTTAAGAGCTTTGTGCAGTAGTACGCACTTGTTAAATATTAAGTGTTTGTCAAGAGGAAGGAGTCCAACTGCCTCGAGCCTCAGCTCAGTGGGTAGAGATGAGCTAGGAATAATACGTTTGGCTGCTCTCCTGTATAGCGAATTTATTTTCTTGAACTGGACCTCGCTGCAGCCATCCCAAACTGTTGAGGCATAAACAATGTGGGGCTTGACGTATCAATTGAAAAATAGTTTACGCGTGTTCAGATTAATGACCGCTTTCAGTTTAGACAGTAAAAATAATTTCTTTGAAATTGTCTTTCCTATGTGTATGAGATGAGGCTGCCAACTAAGTTGGTTATCTACAATTACCCCTAGTAAACGGTGCTGCTGTACTTGCTCTATGGGGACAGCTTCAAATGAGAGGTTTAGAGGCGCGGGTTGCAGCTGATGTTTCTGACGTGTTGTGACTAGCATGCTTTTTGTTTTAGTTGGATTGACTATCATTCTATTTCTACTGCACCATTCAGAGACTTCTTGTAGGCTCTGCTGGAGGCTGCTGGTTATGTCAGCTACAGTTTTACCGGATGCATGTAGCGTCGAATCGTCAGCAAACATGTCACACTCAGCACTAGCACATGTGATGTGTAGTGGTAAATCATTAATAAAGATAAAGAATAACAATGGGCCCAGAACCGAACCCTGAGGAACACCAAGCTCTACCTTACCTTCTGTGGAATAGTTACCATTTACATAGACAGCTTGTGTTCTCGCAGAAAGTTCATAGTTAAAGAATGAAAGGGCTGACGGGCTGTTGTTGTTGAAATAAACATTAAGTTTCCTCAGCAAGATTTCATGATTTATCAGATCGAACGCTTTTTTCAGGTCCAAGAATACCGTGCCAGTCATTTTGTTATTGTTAATGTTATCTAGCCATGAATCGACCATACGTACTAATGCTGAGTGGCATGAGTGTTTGGGTCTAAACCCGGACTGGAACTTATTTAACAAGGACCGTTCTTTGAGGTACTGGAGGAGATGCTTTTGAATGTGCTTCTCAAGTGGCTTTGATAAAACAGACAGAAGAGAAATGGGACGAAGGTTATGTACATCAGTAGTATCTTTGGTCTTGCGTATAGGAACAACCTTTGCTTTTTTAAACGCCACATGAAAAGTATTATACTGTATGCATAAGTTAAAATTGTAAGTGAGGGGTTCAACACTATAAGGCAGTGATATGTGGAGTATAATAACCATTTATACCGTCCACACCAGCAGGTGTCTTGTTCTTAAGACACGTTATATAACGCCCGACGTCGTGAACAGCGATAAAGGGGATACCAAACGTATCATCGGACGATAATCGTTCCTGGCAAAACATGGACAGTTGATCCGATATTACATACGCTGACGGATCAGGGCTGTTGGAAGTAAGTAGCTGTTCTGGAGCTGAGAGAAAGCAATTGTTTATGCTTTCCGCACAGAATTCGTGTGGAATGATATGAGTCTGCCTGCGCGTGTTACTTGTTAGAGTATTCAAAGCAGTCCAAACAGAAGCAGGAGATTTTCGTCATCAATTGTCTTTTCAACAAATGACTTTTGAGCTTCTCGAACTAAGTACTTAACTTTGTTACGCAAACGTTTAAACTCAGGGAAGATAGAGCGACTATGATAATTCAAGGGCAGTGCCAGATTAGCTTGGCGAAAAATCGATTGCTTGCTTGATATGATAGATGACTTGATGGCTTTTGAGTGAGTGAGTGAGTGAGTGAGTGAGTGAGTGAGTGAGTGAGTGAGTGAGTGAGTGAGTGAGTGAGTGAGTGAGTGAGTGAGTGAGTGAGTGAGTGAGTGAGTGAGTGAGTGAGTGAGTGAGTGAGTGAACGTATGATTGAGTGGGTGATGATCGATTGATCGTTTGACTTGACTGATCGATCGGTGTTTGAGCAGGTTGCGGACACGGTGGTGGATGCCGCTAAGAAGATCGTTCCTTACATCCCCCCGATTCCGGGACTCCCCTTCGGCAAACGGTCCATTGCAGACCCCACTCCGCAACAGTTAAAGGTAAGACAATAGAGCGAGTACATTCACATCGTACAACTGCCAACAATGAAGGATATCCAGCAAAGTCACGGCGGTTAACCAGCTTCCACCATAAGCACAGACAATAGAGCGAGTACATTCACGAAGTACAACTGCCAACAATGAACGATATCCAGCAAAGTCACGGCGGTTAACCAGCTTCCACCATAAGCACAGACACTAGAGCGAGTACATTCACACCGTACAACTGCCAACAATGAAGGATATCCAGCAAAGTCACGGCGGTTAACCAGCTTCTACCATAAGCACAGACAATAGAGCGAGTACGTTCGCGCCGTACAACTGCCAACAATGAAGGATATCCAGCAAAGTCACGGCGGTTAACCAGCTTCCACCATAAGCACAGACAATAGAGCGAGTACATTCACGCCGTACAACTGCCAACAATGAAGGATATCCAGCAAAGTCACGGCGGTTAACCAGCTTCTACCATAAGCACAGACAACGCTCCAAACATCTCCATGAAGCATGGATCCTCATAAGCCCTGAGGGCTCATGAGGATCTATGTCTCTTGGAGATGATTGGAGTGTTGTCTGTACATGCTTATGGTGCAAGCTGGTTTAATAGTGATTTCGCTCTCGTTCGTTGTCGGTAGCCGTTCGGCACTGTTTAAACACAACGACGACGACGACGACGACGACGATGATGATGATGATGATGATGATGATAACTTTAACCCAATAATGTTGATATTTATGATGATGATAATATTGATGGTGTTGATGATGATGATGATGGTCGTGTAGATGACTGTGAAGCTGTATTTAGAAAAAGACTCGACCAGGCCAAATAATATTACTGTTGCTGATACTAACTTATAAGTATTATATTAGCAGTAGTAATAGTAGTATTGTTGTTGTTATCATCATCATTATTTATTATTATTATTATTATTATTATTATTATTATTCATTAAAATTCGTTCATGTGTAGCTTTCTTTTTCGTTAGTAAGTAGTTATTCATTTCTACACAATTGGTTTCAAGATGCTGGAGAAGGAATGCCAGCAGCTGATTGACTCCGGCCTCATCACCCCCACATCCAACCCCCAGGAATTTTTGCCCTACGTGACTGTGGATTGCAATGGTAAGTGGTTTAACCCGTTCAGTGCCGAGAACATTTGACGACAACCCAGCTGCAAGAGGTACAGATCCTCAAAAGCCCCCGCCTATACTGGGGCTCATGATAATCTATACCTCTTGCAGTTGGATTGTCTTCTATACCTCTTGCTGACACCACCTTGCATCCATGTTCCTGGTACTTGCGGGCTTTTGTTATTGAATCAACGAAGATTGCAAAACCACAATGTGGATCAACTAGTGCTGATTGGGTAACTGTTGGTAACCCTCTGGCTGTCGGTACAGCCTTCCGTGGAGATAATTCATTCAAAAATCACCTCCAAAGAAATGTTCCCGACATGGTCTTTTGTGGTTGGGTTATTTATTTGTTTTTGCTTTTGTTTGTCGTTTGTTGTTGGGTTTTTTTTTGTTGTTATGTTTTTTTTTTTTTTTTTTTTTTTTTTTTTTTTTTTTTTTTTTGGGGGGGGGGGTGAGGTAGGGGGGTGGGGAGAGGGATGTGTTTGTTTGTTTGTTTGTTTTTATGTTTGTTTGGTTATTTGGTCATTTTCTTTGGTTTGGTTTGTTTCTTGAGAGCGTTTTGTTTATGTGTTTGTTTGTTTGGGTATTTTCTTGTTTGGTTGGGTTTCTTTTTTCAAATTATTTGTTTATTTCGTTGGTTTTAAGAGAACTGTATTTCTTTCTTGTGTGATGATCACCCGTGTGCACGCATCCACCGGTATAGTCCGTTTGAGCGAAGCCTTGTGTTGTTTTTTTTTTTTTCAATTAACTTTTGAACAAGATGTATTTCAGGACAACAGTAAGAAAAACACTTGGTCCTAATTTGTTTTAGTATGTATTTGGCTTCATAAATAAGGGTGTAGCCACTACCATGGGGAGATCATGGAGATGGCCTATTTAACATTTGAAATATGTACCCTGATCAAGCCTGAGAGACCACTGACCTGCATCACTAAATTTGCACTGTGACAGCTATGCACGGATCAGGCGTCTTGCAAGTCCAAGATATTGAGCATTTAATATGGAGATCTTGAAGGTTACAGGAGTAAATATATGTGACAGTGGGGCTCGATTGGAATATATTTGAGCAGGTTTAAATGAGTTTTGTCAAACGTTTCCGGAGGCTTGCCACAAATTGATCTTTGTTATGACTAAAGGAAAATTAAAATAAATTAGGACCACGTTTGATGATCATCTTTAATTTCTTCTTAGAGGTGTCTTCAAATTTTCTGCATTCAAAAGTTAATTGCAAAAACAAACAAACAAAAAACAAAACACAAAGCAAGCTTTGCTCAGATTATACCGGAACTGTTTACGGTGCCACACATCTACCGTTTACAGTACCAGTGGCTGCATGTAACTATAGGCCGTTAGACATCGGAGAGCACAAAGGTTTTCCTAAATATCTCCAAAACGAAACACTTTCTGTACCACTTTAAGAACAAATATCATTTAGTGCAAATTGATCTAATATGAAATGTTTTTACTGAACGCGTATGATTTGTCTCCGTCGCTGTACAGTCTTTAAAATGTTGGTGAAAAGATACGAACGATCCATTTTCAGTATTCTAAATAGAGCCCATCCAGATTTCGATATCGAGGTCAAGCATGCAGACTTCAGGTATCCCTGCGCTGTTTCAGTTGTGTGGCCAATTCACGTGAGGATGGATCTTTCTCATACTGGGCTTAATATATCTGGGCGACATTTAGGAATGTAAAATCAGTCATTTCACGAACAAATTCCGGTTTCTGTACGACTGTAAGGAACAACTGACACATTGTTTGAGTTTCTTAAAAGTTAATCGTATTTGGTCAAATGTCACTGAATGATATTTGTACTAAGATTGGTATTGAATAAAGTTTTTTTGCGTCGATATTTGTGAAAACATTGTGCGCTCAGATGTCGAACGAACTATTCGAGAGGTTAATGTTTATTTTCTTTTCCGCAGGAAACGCTATGTGCGTCGACACAGCAATGAGTAAGTACAACTGAATGAAACTCCTCGCGGATATCATGTTAATCATTGATACTGATGTCCTCCGTTAATCTATCCATCCATCCATCCATCCATCTATCTATCTATCTATCTATCTATCTATCTATCTATCTATCTATCTATCTATCTATCTATCTATCTATCTATCTATCTATCTATCTATCTATCTATCTATCTATCTATCTATCTATCTATCTATCTATCTATCTATCTATCTATCTATCTATCTATCTATCTATCTATCTATATATCTATCTTTCTATCTGTCTGTCTGTCTGTCTGTCTGTCTGTTTGTTTATCTATCTATCTATCTATCTATCTATCTATCTATCTATCTATCTATCTATCTATCTATCTATCTATCTATCTATCTATCTATCTATCTATCTATCTATCTATCTATCTATCTATCTATCTATCTATCTATCTATCTATCTATCTATCTATCTATCTATCTATCTATCTATCTATCTCTTTCTCTCTCTCTCTCTCTCTCTCTCTCTCTCTCTCTCTCTCTCTCTCTCTCTCTCTCTCTCTCTCTCTCTCTCTCTCTCTCTCTCTCTCTCTCTCTCTCTCTCTCTCTCTCTATCTACATTCGATCGTTTCTTTGTTGTACAGGAATTCTGGTGGAGTGCATCGGACTAGCCAAAGACCAAGCTGGAAAATGAAGACACCATTCTTGCTTTTACTGCCATCTAACTAAAACTGTTAACCTTTTCACTGCCAAGATATGTGAAAACGATCTAAAAGGAAAACGATTTAACTGCTAGAGAAACAGACGCGTGAGCTCATGCATCTTGCCGACCCCCATTTGAATCCATATTTCTGGAACGGAAGGATTGTTTTTTTAATATTGAAGTTTCAAAACGGTCTCAAATATAATTTGATATACTGGCAGTGAAAATGTCAAGTAGTAAAGTATTACTCTGGAGATTGTAACCATTTTGTTGTTGGTAGCGATTTTGGTCGAGGTTATTTCTCCAGGAATTACCTCGACTAAAATCACTTCCGACACCCAAAGGGTTGACAACGTCGCCGCCAGTTCTTACAAATTATGTCCCTTACATCACTGAAATCCAGAGTCCGTCCATCTGAGGAACCCATATATGTAGATGGAATGGACAACAGGCACAGTCCTTCGGGAGCCTCTGCAGGTTGCGGGGCTCATGAGGATCTATGTCTCTTGCATTTGGTAAATGACGAAATCTAATTTTGTCGTCCGCCTCAAGCGTGAATCTAGCCGTTGTAGGGAAATGATTTCGTTTGAATAAAACACAACAGATTCATTCAGCATGTGGTGTTTTTGTTTTTTTAGCCTCTAATTTTATTTATCTTTGTTTGTTTGTTTGTTTGTTTGTTTGTTTCATTGTAGATTTCTCGAATTGTTGTGTTTTAATGATATGGTAGTAAACGTCGTTTTGTTGAGAACTGCACACACGCGCGCGCGCACACACACACACACATACATACACACACACACACACACACGCAAACACACACACACACGCACGCACGCATGCACGCACACACACACACAAACACACACACACACACACACACACACACACACACACAAACCCGTGCGACATGCTTTACTTGATGTTTATTGCACAGGGACTATTCCGTAGGCCTACATCAAATCAGTCTTGTGATATTTTTATGCTGAAGTCCTCAAAAGATGTTCAGAGAAAATCTCATGTCGAGGTGAAGGACATAAGCTCATAACGAAGAACCTCTCGGGCTTCAAGGTGAAGGGCTCTTTTTCTTATCGGAGCAGTAAGTGAGAACCACTATATAAGCAAAATTCAATCAAGCAATAATATTAGACTTGCAGGTTGTATGTTTAGGTTTGCTTACTGACGAAAAGGCTAGTAAAACGAAACAGCCAATCCACTAAGACGTCATTTAAGCAAATCCGCCGTACAAGCAGATTCAACCAACATACTATTAGTTGCATTATGAGTTAGCCTTAGCCAGTGGTTCTTGTCGTCTCGAGCGTCCTGTCAGGGTGGGTTAATGTCGGAGGTAAGAGTCGAGGGCTTTAGCCCGAGACTCTTCCTTTTGACATTGACCCAACCCCCCCCCCCCCAACACCCCCCCCCGCCCCCCACCCCACCCACCCACCCCCCAACCCGACCGGACCCGAGACTCTTACCTCCGACATTGACGCCCCTGACCGGACCCGAGAGGAGACAAGAACCACTGGCAAAGCCTAAATGCCGTTCTTAATTTTTAAACGAAACTTAGTTTGCGAACTCTGACGATCTAGAGTTCACGATCTCGAGCGAACCAGGTTGGTTGTTCATTGGACGATATACAGTTACAGCGAATCTAGTTCGAAGTAGTTCACGAGCCTCGGCAAACCATAGTTCGCTGTCGGAAAAAAGATCGCTCGACATGTCGAGCGATCCAAGGCGAGCTGATTGGTCAAAACTTGTACCTTCTTCTGCGTTAGACACAAGAAGATAGTCACCGATACAAA
Organism: Semisulcospira habei; assembly: GCA_036245525.1. Taxonomy (NCBI): domain Eukaryota; kingdom Metazoa; phylum Mollusca; class Gastropoda; family Semisulcospiridae; genus Semisulcospira; species Semisulcospira habei. The sequence goes on from BTPG01000006.1 coordinate 55,158,209, forward strand.
AACACTATGGCGGACGGCGATATTTCACTCGTGCGAAGAACAAGACGTATTATTATTGATTTGTTGAAGGCGCAACGCTGTTTGTGGGATCGCTACTGCAAGAAGTACAAAAACAAAATCGTTCAAATTGCGAAGAGGCATAGCGGCAGCCATTTTGAACATCTTCGCAGACAGTAAGGTCGCCGAATCAAGCACTTCAGTTAAGAAAGAGAACCATGGCAAACCTGGTTTGCTGAAGTTTGCCTGGGTTCGTTCAGGATCAATTAAGAAATAAACCAAACGATCGCCGATCTACTCCGATCTAGGTTTGCCGATCAAAAGTTCGTCCAGTTAAGAACAGCTTAAGCCGTAATACAACGATTTAAAAAAAAAATTGGTAAAAAGTATAAGCTAGGAGTATGTACCCTTGAAGGGGCCTCAAACATTACATGTGACGTAGAGATTCAGGGACGAAAATCTACATACTTCCGACAATCAGTCGACAACCTTGAGCTAGCTGCGTTCGCCTGGAATTTCTCTCTAAGGCAAGTTTTAATTTAACACAATTTCAGTCATTCCTTTGTATGAAAATGGTAATATAGGCCGAACACAAGGCGTTGATATAGTTATTTTGTTGCGTAACTCCCTCACATTTGATTAATTCAGCGTTTTATTTCTTCGCCGTTTCGAAAACAGTCAGTGCGTGATAGGACCTTTGCTTCAGCTGAATTTTCCTATCGTTGATATTATCTAACTTATCCAGTTATTCAGTTATGTTTTGATAAAACTAGTACCAGCGGCATCACAGAACACATACATATAGTTCTTTTTGCTGTGTAGCCCCCTAGATTATTTATTTATGGGCATAATTTTGTTTAGAGGTTTGACTAAACGAAGATTAGAGTATGTCTGTCATGAGAAATGTGACTTGCCAAAGATTTATTTGGGGGAGAACGCTTTGCTCTGCGAGTAACGTTGTCGTCGTAACATGCAATAAGGGAGTCTACTTATCACATGTTACCTTGGTAATATGTGACAAGGGGACTCCCGTTGCCTTGAGAAAGGACGACCAAGCCCACATTTCGAATAAAGCCAGACCAATGAGAAAAAGTGTAAAGAGACTGAAAGAAGACAATGCCTTTTGTCTTCACAGGGCATTCAGTTAACATCGCATTAGTAACAGGCGGATAATTATTTAAATATGATAGTTCAATGATAGTGCTCTTAGAACATATGAACTTGGCAGTGAAAGGTTGGTGCATTTTTTGTAGATGTACCAAATGTTATGATCTTTTGTTACAAGTGCTGTTGTTGTTGTTGTTGTTGTTGATGAGGATGAGGATGGTGATGTTGTTTCCTTTTTTTAAAATTTATATCTTATTTTTTTATTTTTTATATTTCTTTATTTATTTATTTTTCTTTCTTTTTCTTTTTCTTTCTTTTTTTTTTTTTTTTTGGGGGGGCTGTATTTTTTCTTTCCTTGTCTCTTCGCTACATTTCTTCCGCGTATAAACAGTGCGTAATTCAAATAAAGGCAGGCACGTACGCACATAGCACATATAGGGCCTACACACACACGCACGCGCGTACTCAACACACACATACCCATGCATGTCCGCGTATGTACGCACGCACGCACGCACGCGCACGCACGCACGCACACACACGCACGCACACACGATGTGCAAACACATACAACACACACACACACACAAACGCACACACACCACGTAAGGACGCACACACACACACACACACACACACTTACACACACACACACACACACACACACACACACACACACACACACATCCCAAACGCCAAAGCAAGAAAAAAAAACCACAAAAACAGACAACCAAAGGATTGTCGCATCTGACATGTATTGCAAATAAGCTGTGAAATCCATCATGGAATAATCAGGGAGTCAGACTTTGTGGATATAATTATTGAAGACTTGGCCAAAGGGAGAAAACTGGATTGATTATAGCAAAATTTCCTGGCCAGGTCACACTGAAGAACAAGGTCAAGGCGACGAAGCCTGTTCGGTACAGTAGGTCAGGACCACTGTGGACAGAAACCAAAAGTGAATGTCAAAGATTAACCCACAAAGCTCTGACATGAAACGACGGGATGTTGATCTACCAGGGCAGTTCAAGGGTTGTGTCGGAATAGCTTAGCGTTTACACTCGCCAAGCTATTTAGACACCACTCTTAACCTATCATGATTGATCTGACCTCAAATGATATGTAAAATAATATCTTCATCCTAAGGATGGAATGAGTTAATTCAGTTTGCCCTAAGGCTGAAATCCACAAATTTCGGAGCTGTCCTCCTAAGACTGCATTACAGCTCAGAGGACAGATCTACCATGATAGTTCAAGGGTGATGCCAGAATAGCTTGCCAACTATGGGCACCAAGCTATTCTGTGACCACATTTGCACTATCATGGTCGATTCATATCTTGCAGTTGAATATCGGGGGTAAATGAGTCAAAGCGCGCCAAAAAGATTATGAAAACGGAGCTCGCATAGTTCGAAGTACAGAAAAACTAATTCTGAAAAAAATTGTAACTGTACATTTCGTCTGACTTTGTATAACAGTGCGAGTTAATTCGACTTGTAAATAGATCACGCATACTGGCGGAAAATGCCAGCAGGTTTGTTTATTTAGTTCTTTTCTCAAATTGTCGACATCGCCTGCTGACATCTCGTCAAATTTACTAGTGAACGCGACTCGCACGTTTGCGGGCGTCTGTTCTCCGTTCGTGTGTGTGTGTAAAGGACATTACTTACACGCGTTCGTACACACTAAGAAGCAGTTCGTTACTACTACACATAATGAGCCTGTTAATGTTGCAGTGTGAGCATATTTCGCGTTTCCGTTTTGAAAATGCAAGTATCATCAAGATTGAATCTTCTTGGCGCGCAAGGCAATTCGGGAAGGAAAGTATATCAAGCAAATTCATTAATATTAATTTGATTATGATACAATATATCAATACATGTGTCAAAGAAGGAAACACTTTATCGAGTGGATACATAGTAATATCGTTGCTGTTCTTGTTCTTTGTTACGGTCGTTGCTGTTGTTGATTGCAAAGTTTTATGTGTTGTATCCCTTTGAACTTTGACGTCTGTATAGTGAAATTTGCTTCAGACCCGTAACTCATTCGAGACGTGCCGCATCTAAATATGCACCACGATTCGAATGTGTTAACCCATTCAGCCGTGACGCACTACAGCAGGAGATGGATCGACCATGATAATTCAAGGGTAGTTCCAGATTAGCTTGGTGCCTATCGGCGCCAAGCTAATGTGGCAGTGCCCTTCAATTATCATTATCGATTCATCTCCTGCAACTGGTGCATCGTCATTAGATGACGCCTCCAAAATGTTGGAAATATGGCCGTCAGGCTGAATGAGTTAACAGAACGGTCTTAGTTCTTTCGCCTTTATCCTAAGTTTGTGTCTGAGTTGCCTTATTTGTCTCAACGGGAGATATCTGTATCCCTTGCCTGGTACTGACGGAACCGCTTGGTGGAAAAGACGCGTAGTTACATGTCATTTTCACCGAGCGGTATCGCCATTAGCAGGCAGGGGGTTAAAAGAACAATTATACTTACTGATCAACTCTTGGAACAAAGCAGACTCTTGCAGGTCCAGCTCACTGTCACTGTTTGCTGAAAATAAGGTAGTGTTCTAATTTCAGATGTAGGAACTTGCTTTCATAACTTTTCGTTTGTTTCATACATTTTGTTTATCAGTTGCATACATCACTTAGAATACTACCAAGGGAAATAATGCAACAAAATGCATGGTCATTGTGTGATGTTCACGCTATCAAAGCTAGAGTAAGGAGGCACACTAGCTGATGTGTCTCTTCCGATCTTTCGCCTACTCTAGCTTGTACGTAGCAAAGAGACAAAGAGCAATTTTTTTTTTTTTCATTTTACGGCATTCAAACTTCCTCATTAACTAATTCGAGACATGCCGCCTCCGGATACGCGGCACGTCTCGAATGGGTTAAAACAAATGTTAGCCCTTTTTATCATTATCAAAATACATGCAAACATCAAAAAGGAGATATTGTGAAATATGAATCCCTCCATTGCCCAATGGTCGAAGATACTGTTTCTATACTTTTTAAGTCCCATCTATTTATAGAAGCGACTTTTAAGGACGGGTCGCAGTGGGATGAATATAATAGCATGTTCATGATGTCAAAGGCGGGCAGGCTAAACTTCTAACCATTGAAGTAACAAGATAAAAATTACGTCATGTCTACTTACGCTAATCTCGCTGCTGAACATACATTTGGCGCAAAGTGCAATATGTGCGTATGTATGTGCGTATGTATGTATGTATGTATGTATGTATGTATGTATGTGTGTGCGTATATATGTAAACAAGAGAATCTCCGAAATTTATGTACTCACAAGCTTGAAACTTGGCAAAATACTTTTTTTAAGTGGGTGGCTAAGAGAGCCTCCGAGCATATTGTAATTGAATGTCTCATTGAAGACATAAACAACCGTTTATAGGAAGTCGGTTGACCCAGATTAGAGTCCGTAATTTTTGTTATATTTACTTGAACTTTTGCATATAGCTAGTTTGTAGAAAGACATTGGATGAGTTCGTTAGCCAGCTTTGTATCCTTTCAACTTATTTAGTAAAAAGTAATTCTTTTCAGAAAATAATTCAAACAGTAAATACAAATTAACTTCTAGAGAAAGTCAGACAGTGGCGGTGACGTAAAAGAAGCAACGCCGTCACCACGCAGACACTGATACTCTAAATATGACGTAATTCTCTCTCTCTCTCTCTTGCTCGCTCTTTCTCACACATATGTGCGCATCTCCAAAAGGCATAGATCCTCATGTGCCCGGAGGGCGCATGAATATATATGCCTCTTGAGGATGTTTGGAGCGCGCGCATGCACTCACGCACACGCACACGCACGCAAACACACACATCGACGCGATTTCAGAAGAGCATGCAGGTGTACTTAGTATAGCATGTAGCTAGGTAAAGTCAACCTGATTTCACACAAATTATAGTAAGACTAAAATTGTACCGTGCAATTCTAATTTTGTCACCATTTTCGCAAGTCTTGAAGCAAAAGCGAAACTCATGTCACGTTAAATATAAAATTACGTAAAAACAAAAGAAATACGTCATGACAAAAGACGTTTGACAAACCAATGACACATGCGCGCATCTCCAAGAGGCATAGATCCTCGTGTGCCTGGAGGTCGAATGAACATCTATGCCTCTTGAGGATGTTTGCAGCGCGCGCATGCAAACACGCACACGTACACGCATACACACACATCGACGCGCTTTGAGAAGAACATGCAGGTGTACTTAGAATAGCATGTAGCTAGGTAAAGCCAACCTGATTGCACACAAATTATAGCAAGACTGAAATTGTACAGTGAAATTCTAGTTTTGTCACCATTTTTCCAAGTCTTGGAGCGAAAGCGAATCTCATAACACGTTAAATATAAAATTACGTAAAAACAAAAAAATACGTCTTAACAAATGACGTTTGACAAACCAATGACGTGTTTGCACTGCGCGCGCCCCTTCTAATGTTGACTGTGGCGCATTGGCACATCTGCAAGGCTTTTTCAGAAGGAGATATTTCAACATCAGAATCAAGTCAAAGGTAAAAGGTAGAGACCCTTGACAGCGAAGACAGCTCTCATATAGAAGACTCTGTGTGGGTTATGGTACATCCTATCTTGTTGTTAACTTAACACAAAACTATCCTACCCGTCCGCGGAACACTGATATAAATTGGGGTTAGCAAGAAACACATAGTCTTTTGCCACCGGAATTGCAGGAGCTCTTGATTATCTATGCCTTTTGCAGCTGGATCGTGTCCGGTGTTGTTGTTTTTGTTTTTGTTTTTTTTTTCAATAGCAAGAAAGGGTTTACATAACCCTGTATTACCTGCTGTACACAACATAATCATTACATAGCATGCACATCCTCCGTCGAGCGTCATACATGAGAATTCTATCCCTAGACGTAAATGCCTGTGAATGGTGATGTCATACTTATTCAGTTCATTTCAGTTCAGTTTGATTCAATTTAATAAATCTCTACTATCTCGCTGGAAATGAAATTATGTCACCAAACCGCTAGCCCACGACATCTAGAAAGGGGGGGGGGGGGGGATGAAGGGAAACATCTTACCATCGGCTTGTTGATAGGCGGCCTCCACAACTTCCCTCAGTTGAACGTTTCCCGGTAAGTTGAGCTTCTTGCATTCTTCGTTCAGCGCTGCCAGAGTCTCGTCCACAACACCTTGCTGTTGAGCCATTCTCTTCCTCCTGCTAAGCTTGCAGGAGATGTGAGGGGGGATTCCGACTGAGCAGTGTTCCACGACCCAGTCTGCGGCATTACTCACTGTCTGCAATGGCATAGATTGCGTGTGTGTGCTGGTCTGTGATTTTGCACCTTACGGCTTTCAGCCGTAAGGTTAAAAATCACAGACCGGCAAACAAATATGTTCAACACAGTTTCATGTGTCAATTTGCAGAGTGCAAATATGTCAGTAGGTGTAAATATGACAACACATATGAGCCGGTAGGGGCCTTTATAAAGCTTGCAATCCGCAAAATTCATAATCACAGGACCAGCAGACAAGCAGAATGACAACTTTGCAGTGACACCAAAAACAGCCACCACCACCAACACCACAACAACAACAAGACCAGCAACAGCAGATTAACAAATTAAACTGACAAAGGTTAAAATGAACTTGTTTGGTATCATTATCATCATAATCATCCTCATCATCATCCCCACCATAACCATCATTATCATCAGCTCATCATTATGATGTAACCGGCGTCAGTTCTCACCTCCTTTACTTTGTCCCAGAATTTCCAGGAATCCGTTCCCGGCACGAGAGCAAAGGACAGGACGAGAAGCATAAAAATGGAGGTTCGCATCTGATTAGACAAAATGCATGTTACTTCGTAAATTCTCCCTTTACGTCCTAGGTCACATCAAATAAAAACAACTTGTTCAAACTATAAAATGTCTATGACAGATATAAAAATAAAGAAAGCAAACGTTGTTTTCAAATTGTGAAAACGTTTACAAAAACAAACAAACAAACAAACAAACAAACAAACAAACTAAAAAAGCAATTTAAAATCACGTCTATTTCTTTCTCTCTGACCTTTCTTTAGCTCAGTTAGAGTGTATAAACGGTGGGAAAACAAGTTATACAGACTACACTGAAATTCTTTTTTACCTTGAATATGTAGTACTAAATTCTCCTTTCTTCTTGAAGCAAAAACAAAGAAAGCGACAGGATTAACTAAGAGCGTGGTATACGAGAATTTATACAGCTGCTACGCCGTCACGCGTTTTGAGAAATGACCAATCCAAAATCGCCGAATAGATCATACAGCATACAATAAAAATCAGAAACTTCCGGATGCTCTATGTTGACCAATCGGATGCCACATTTTAAACTGTTTGTTGATCGCGGCCGATCAAATCTGGAAAATAAATAAATATTTAAGTGCAAAGAGTGCCGAAATGAACCGTGACGGACAGCGACATCTTTTCTACCACAAGCAGCGTAGGAAGATTTCGAGGGAAGGTATGGCTCAACTCTTAGAAATTTAAATACCGTGGATGTTAAATAAACTCAGAGTTTAATATATATATATATATATATATATATATATATATATATATATATATATATATATATATATATATATATATATATATATATATATATATATATATATATATATATATATATATATATATATATATATATATATATATATATATATATATATATATATATATATATATATATATATATATATATATATTATTGGACCGGGTTTTTGGTTTTCGCAGATAAATGATATTGTGCCTACTCTGTGCTTGAAACAAGAGCTCCACTGAGCCATTGACACTTGTGCTTTGAGGAGGTATCGCCAATTTATACCACCTCTGTACAGAGTCATGTGGGTAGGGCCTATACTCAGGTATAGTCAAAGCCAAAGAAGGAAGTATGGTCAATAGTTAGTTACTGGGATATAACCTCTGTAGTGCCAGTTGCCGTTGACTGTGTTCCTGAAATATTTCTTAACTCATTCGCGGCCAGCCGCATCTGGATGCGCGGCTTATGCCGCGCATCCAGATGCTACTGGCCGCGAATGAGTCAATTCAATGCCTAACAGCCGTCCCAGGAAGATGGAGTTGTAGTGGTGTCAGCAGACAACTGACTGGGACTCATGATGATCTATGTCTCTTGCTGTAGGATCGTGCTCACGTTTCTTGTTTGTTTTGGGTTGTTTTTCTGTTTTTGTTTTTTTAAATCTAGGCAAACAAGTAGTTAACCCGTTAACCGCCGGGGGAAGTCAAAGCTCCCCAGCTGCAATAATCAGCCCTCCGCCCCACTCCCCCCCCCCACCCCCCACCCGGGTCTGCCCTGGGGGACGTGGGTGGGGTTAACTACTTTTTAGTTCCCAGGGTCACCCTGGTCAGCCCCACAGGGTGGGTTTTCCCTTCTATTCTGGGGCATGTGTTTCTGTCTACACTTGGTCCATTCACCTGTATTTTCCTTTTTTAAAGTCTCCCTACTGTCTGCACTGCCTTTAGCTCTTGATATTGGATGTGTGTTGCTAAATGGTGTTAGCTTTATTTAGGCCCCATGTCGTAGGTTTATTTAACGTATTGGACCGGCTGGTGACATACATTCAATATTCTGTTTAGTTTTTTTTTTTTTTTTTTTTTTTTTTTTTTTTTTTTTTTTTTTTTCACAAGCAGTGCAGGCACGTCCTGAGAAAGTCTTGTTACTGTCGGGACGTTAAGCAATGTACAATCAATCAATCAATCCGCCCCACCCCACCCCTGCTTCCACCCCCTCCCCTACCCCCCACCCCCACCCCCTCATTCAATCCCCCACCGCCCGCTCTCGCCTTCAATGCCTCCTCCATGTTCTTTGTCTCCATACATTTAGCCTCTTCTACGATGTCCTTAAAACCATCACTGACTCGCCGTTTATGGTCTGTCTGTCTGAGGAACACGAGCCTGAGTATCAGCAAGAGGCGCAGTGCATCAAAAGGCCCCAGAGAAACCGGGGGCTTATGAGGATCTATGCCTCTTGCAGCTGGGCGTTGTTTACTGTGTTCAGGTAAGAAAGATGTTGAAACGGTTTTAAGTGGATAATAAGGTGTGTGACTTTAAGGTCCGTGCTCACTGTCGCGTGACATTTGACTTCTCAAATGGGGTGACCAATACTGAATAACACGGATGTCGACAGATTCCTCTCTGTACATTAACATAATAAACAGAGAACAAAACACACTTTAACTCATTCAGCCCGACGCACGTATTTCCCAAATTTTGGAGGCGTCATCTAACGACTATGCACCAGTTGCAGGAGATGGATCGACCATGATAATACAAGATCAGTGCCAGATTAGCTTGGCACCGACAGGCGCCAAGCTAATCTGGCACTACCCTTGAATTATCATGGTTGACCCATCTCCTGCTATAGTGCGTCAGGGCTGAACAGGTTAATGTTTGCATATTTTCCGCGTGAGAGTTTTCTGTGCTCGCATGTTTGTTTGTATGATACTGTTTTTGATCTTGTTGTTTTGCTTATATTTTCTACGTGTGTATGTTTATTTGCAGGCCTCCTTGTTTTGTTTCAAACGAAATCCGCTTCTTTCCATCGCCTGTTACCTTGGTAGTTTGTTTTGCCTTATTCTGGATTTATTGTCATTTTTGTTTCTTCATTTTGTTTCAGTTTTGTTATAATTTGATTTGTTTTGCTTTGCTTCATTTTTTATTCTGCATATTTTGTATATGCGTGTTTGTTTTTTTTTTTTTTTTTGCTGCTGTTTGTTTATTTGTTTTGTACATTTTTAAAATTCTGCTTTGGTTTGGGGGGCGGGGGGGGGGGGGGGGGGGGGAGGGCTTGCTGTTTTGTTGTGTTTTATTTTGCTTTGTTTAGTTCTGTTTTGATTTCTTTTGTGTTCATTGTCTGTCTCTTGTCTCAGTCGGGCTAAAGTTCACTCTGTCGCTTTGTATCACAAGCTACGGTTGAGACATGAATTTTCTCACGATGCGCCTGTATATACGATGTATGATTAGAAAGTAATGACAGTTTGCCGTAAAACCGAAACTGGAGGCCCAATTGGTTTTACATTTTCATATTTTGTAATAGTACTATCCTCCCCCGTTTATGCAAAATTTCATCTACTTCAGGCAAGATTTAAAGACGTTGTCGTATTCCAATGAAGGTCTGGGTCGGACCTGTGAATTTACGGCTTTTGCTATGTCTTGCATTCGGGAAAACTCCGTCCTGGCAGCCTCTTTTTTGGTCTACCGTATTTAAAAAATAGGGTAGACTTTGAAATGGGGCTGGGTCGGAGCGCATTCCGGAGCACGCACATGACGTGTTTGGCGTGGGGCGCAGAACTTCTGGCAAAGAAGTAACACGATAAAAATGATGTCACGTCTAGATAAGCAAACCTTGATAGAGAACGTCGTTTGGGCGCCAAACGCCGTGTGTGTGTGTGTGTGTGTGTGTGTGTGTGTGTGTGTGTGTGTGTGTGTGTGTGTGTGTGTGTGTTTGTGTGTGTGTTTGTGTGTGTATTTGTGTGTGTGTGTTTGTGTGTGTGTTTGTGTGTGTGTTTGTGTGTGTGTTTGTGTGTGTGTGTGTGTGTGTGTGTGTGTGTGTGTGTGTGTGTGTGTGTGTGTGTGTGTGTTTGTGTATGTATGTGACAACAACTAGAGCCCGCGTCTGAGGACAGACAAGCTTAAAATGTTAGGATATTGTCCCTGAAAGAATTATCTCGGGACTTAAAAAATAAATATGTTTTAATTAAGATTCTGATTTGCGAGCAAATGGCCGTTTCACACTGGAGTACGTAATTTTTCTATTTTTACTAAATATTTTGCGTATTGCTAGATAAAAGAGACATATTGAATGATTTCGTTAACCAGCATTGTACCTCCAGACTTTTTTGAGTGATAATTAAATATTTTGTGAAGCAAAATATATTTTCACGTTTTTGGGATAAATTTCACGAATCGTATGGGTTAATCGTAAAACAATTGAATCATTTAAAATAAAAATCTTCTCATTAATAATCGCATGATTTTTTATACGATATTTACACGAGCCTGCCGTTTGTCTTGGCTCTCGGGTACCATTAGTTCAAATGTGGCCTGTATGCCCTACGTGTGAAAATCTGACAGTTTTCTGCACCACTTTTCGGAGTCATTTGTAAAATAGCTAACATAACGTTTACGAAAAAAGTTATCTATTGTTTAATATCCGAATGATTTTTCATAAACAATATTTACATAAGCCTGCTATTTGTCCCGGCCCTGGGGTAGGATTAGGTCATATTGTGACCTGTAAGCTCTAGACATAAAAATCAGTTGGAAAATTGCAAAGTTTATCCTCTTATACGTCAAATGTTAGTACTGTGATGATGACGTATAACATCGAGTCATCAATATGAACACGGCGTCTTGGGGCAAATGATGCCGTGACGTGAAGCTTGAAGTGACGTCATTTCGATGCTCATGCTATTTTTCTTCTTCAGAATAGCTATGCTGAGCCAGACCACAGAGCTTACGAATGGTGGGAATCGCTGTGTGCTCGTCTTTATTTATGTGCCAGTGTGTGTGGATCAGAGGGTGGGTTAAAGTAGTAGATGGATTCCTATCGCTACACCAGCCCACAGAGCGTACTAACGGAGGGAAGCGCCGTGTGTCAGTCTTTATTTGTGTGCGTCGACGTGTGTGTTGATCAGAGGTTGGCTTAGAGAGGAGGGAAATGGATCAGCATTATAAGCCTAAAAATATGAACAACTCTGAATGTTCCTAAAAATGCACGCATCTGAGCTCTAAACAATACGGTATACTTTGGGATGAAATCCTTATCTTGTTTCAGTTTATGGAAGAACTGAAAGCTGCATTGGTCAAGGCAAGGACTGTACGAAGGCTGAGAAAAAAACATGAATGGTTTGCTCCTCTGTGTAGGACACCGTGACCTTGACTTTGTGGTCAATGGCATTTTCAATGAAAAGCAAGATGTTCTGGCCATTAAGAGCTGGCCGCCGCTCATGAACAAACTTCAACACTTTTGGAGAAAAAAAATTCATAAATGATATTTTGCATTGACTGTGCACACTTCTGCTCTGATATATAAAAAAATGACATGGACCTCTAAGTTTTTAGAATTAGAGAAAATGTTGATGTAAATTCATAAAATCTGACAAAAGTGCCCCTAGCCTCTTCTCCTCAGAGGACAACCATTCCTGAATGGACTGTTTGCTGGATACCGTTTAAGGACAAACAAGTATCTTCTTCAGTGATGACATCACACAGTGGTTAGAAACTATCTGTGCTAAACGTTTTGACTAATTAACCCATTCAGCCCTGACGCACTACAGCAGGAGGTGGGTCGACCATCATAATTCAAGGGTAGTGCCAGATTAGCTTGGCGCCTGTCGGCGCCAAGCTAATCTGGCGCTGCCCCTAAATTATCATGGTCGATCCAACTCCTGCAACCGGTGCATAGTCATTAGGTGACGCCTCCAAACTTTGGGAAATACAGCCGTCGGGCTGAATGAGTTAATCTAAGTAATAACCTTTCTTTTGAACCTGCTCTTCTGTCAAGAAATGGGGTATCCTTATTGCAGGCAGTTTGTGGAGGTCAATGTCATTTCGCACGATCATTTGAACTGTTTCAAAAGAAAGATCGGAAGTTATGATATTTCTCAAAATAAAATGTATGCGTATTTTCCTATCAATGTGTAAATAGATATCAAACTTTGCTCGATCCCGGCTGAAAATTGAGAGTCAAACCAGTATGTGTTTTCAAAGTCCTCTCTTTCATAGTTGATTTGCTTAATCCACTTGCAGTCAGTGTTAGACAATATACACGTACCATATCCAACAACCTCCAAATTTGTTTGGATTTTGGCAGGACTGTCTCAATGTTTCACTCTTCAAGCACAGCTGTTTAAATCACTTTTTCAGTGATGTCACACAACGGCCTGGCTGAAGATACCAGCCCCATATTGTACATGAATAAAGAGCAAAGGCTGAAATGTGTTCTGATACTAATTTTATTATTGTGACTTACGTAGTTTACAAATGGCGGCGCAACTATCATTACTTTCTGATCATACCGTATACAGTAGTCCATGAAAGTGACAGTAACAATGAAACAGACGTAGCTGTTATCGTAAACCCATACACTTTATAAAATTCAGCTTCTCAACCTGCGACTATTATATTCTCTGTAGTAAGGGTGAGACAATCCCTTAAGACATTTAACCCACTTCAACCCACGACCGCATTTCCCAATTTTGGAGGTGTCAAGTAAATAATATACGTACTCGCTGCCGGTGACGCAGCGACCGTGATAATTCAAGGCTAAGACAAGATCGGCTTGGCGACGTCAGGCGACGTCAGGGGCCAAACTAATCTGGCCATACCCTTTCATTATGATGATCGAGTTATCTCCTGCTGTAGTGCTTCGGGGCTAAATAGGTTAAAGCTGAGAAACAGTCAAAAAAACTCCGCCCCGCACGTGTTTTAAAAAAACTTTGCAGGACCCAGCGAGGGCCCTGTCTTCGTGAACGTTCGGCTAACTTCGGCAAACCGGTTTGGAACTCAGTTGACTCAGTTTTCAACTGCGTTTGTCGTGCTGGCAAAACTCCCGTGAAAAAGACAGGCCACTTCCTGTATGCAGCGCGGAGTGGGCACGGCGATCACTGATCTAAACCAGCGATATTTCTACTGACAGCAACAGTAGCAGACGACACTCGACCACCCGACGGACAGAGCAGGCCATTTGTGTCTTGCCTGGACGCACACTGGATATGGACCAGGCCGAGCTATCCGTAAGTTACACAGCACAGCCTGAAGCTTTATTCGATATCGGAAGGGTGAGGAAGGAGGGGTTATTTGTCGTTTTGTGTTTGTTGTTATATCTTTTCATCTGGAGTGGCCTACAGCAAAAAAAAAATCTCCATACGAAGGGCAGCTACTAAAATCAGCTTGACCCATGGAGACCTTGTATCTTTTGGCATCTATGTAAACAGTCGATTCTCTCTCTCTCTCTCTCTCTCTCTCTCTCTCTCTCTCTCTCTCTCTCTCTCTCTCTCTCTCTCTCTCTCTCTCTCTCTCTCTCTCTCTCTCTCTCTCTCTCTCTCTCTCTCTCTCTCTCTCATCCAATTTACTGTGTTGGTTGTACATCACAATGCTTCTTTATTTATTTATATTAGCCTATATTGGACTGGAGGTACGTGTTGAAAAAATTCGTTCACAACTACAAAGTGTCAGGAGTCATACTTACAGCATAGTCCCCAACGCGTAAAATCCGTGGCTGTCGGTCAGTTTCAAAGTGTCACAGAATCGTCTGCTGTTGTCCGATCTGCTAATCGCGATGATTTCCGTGCAACAGGAAGTGGTCTGTCGTTTTCCGAGAGTTTTGCAAGCTCGGGATACGCAGTTGCCAACTCCGTCAACTGTGTTACGAACCGATTTGACCCACTTAGGGGCAGGGCCCAAGCTGGGTCCTGTAGAGTCTTTTTAAAACACGCGCTGGGCGGGTTTTTCTCATTGCACCTCAGCTTTAACTGCATCTAAGTCGGTAATACAGAGTAGTGTTGTGAAGCGTTCCCGCTCACTGAAGCGTGACATTTGACCAGAAAAGATGGGATGGATCAAACCGCATCATCTTAAACGCTTTGCTGCCGGGATAGTACGAACATCTCCCAGCTGCAAGAGACACAGAAAATCATGAGCTCTCGCAGGCGCGGGGGCTCATGACGTTCTGTGCCTCTTGCTGTATCCATTTATGTCTGTGTTTCTGGGGTGGATGGTGGTGTCTTGGTATTCTTAGCTTTCAAAACCATTGTGTATGTCCGTTAAAGATAACATAATTATATAAAGCTGAAACTTTGGAGTGATTTTCATCTGCATCATTGGCATCTATTTTCTCTGAAGTGTAATCCAGACCAAAAAGGTGACTGCCAAGCGTGTAAAATGCAAAGAAGTACCCAACACGCTTAGTGTTGTACCCGTCTTTTCTAAGCGTGTTTCTTTCTCCGTTGGGTACTTCTCTGAAGTGTGTTTTATCCATCATACGTCAGTACCACGGCCATATTGTGCGGATTCAAACACACACACACACACACACACACACACACACACACACACACACACACACACACACACACACTCACATACTCACCATCAGACACACACACACACACACACACACACACACACACACACACACACACACACACACACACACACACACACACAAACACACCATGACGCGTTCAAAAACAAGTCTTCGATTAAATGCATTTTAATATGTAGTGTCCCGTATCATTCCCTATATTCCTATATTCTTTATGCCTAATTTTGTCCCCATTACAATTTGTTTTTTGAGCTAATGTCGGTCAGTGTACAGCTTTTTCAGGCGCGCAAGTCGTCATCGCTGGCACGGAGAGGTACAGTTAGTGATCTCCGTTGTTTACTGACGTGGCACCATTGGAACTGGCGCTATACTGGGCATGCGATGCGTGTAGCTCCTCCATTCGACAGTAGTTCTCCGCGCGGTGACGTCGGTACTTGCGAACTGCTAGCACAACACCCGCAACCAGGAGAACGCAGACTAGCGTCAGCACCACGGCCACGCCAGCAGAAGCTCCTGGGGACATCCAATTAGAAGCGGACTCAGTTGTCTGAGCCGACTGCTTCAGTTGCGCTCCTTGTGAGTAACTGCTGGACAGCATTGTTTGTGCGATGGAACTTCCGGTTTTGCTTGCCGGCTGAAGCGCGATCATGTCGAGATACTGCTTGGCGTCGGCGTTTCTGTACCAGGTGCGCGACGTGCGGTCGAAGACGATCCGGTTGTCCTCTGGAGGGCGTGGCAGGGACGGCGTGCGCATGAAAGGCGGGCGGCGGATGGGGGGAAGGTGGGGGGCTTTGAGTGTGTTTGTCTCCACGCAGTAGCTGATGGCACAACCCTGGTCGATGGTGGCCAGGTGTTTGCTGTACCCGTCTGGGCATCTCTGGGGCCAGGATCCCGGCTCTCCCTGGAAACCGGCACTTGAGCCTGCACATATAAAACACGCGCCTGTGAACAGACTTTGTTCCACTGTGTGAAACTAAATTGTCAGCAAAACCAACAGATCCGCTGCCCCTTGTCTGCGGAACCAAATCCCGAACCTACGACATACACAAGACACAAAGTGCATAACGCTCCTAAAGGAGCGTTATGTACGTTGTGTTTTGTGTTTGACGTAGGTTCGCGATCTGGTTCCATATAAAGGAGCGTTATGCACTTTGTGTCTCGTGTTTGTTGTAGGTTCGTAATTTGGTTCCACAAAGAGGGGGCAGGGGATCCGTTTGTTTGTCCAGCATGGAGTGAATTCTCTTAGTGGGTACACTGTAAATAGCAACGATTGTTTTACTTACGAAGTGCACTTTAAACTCGAACTAGAATGTTGGTCCATGAAAATAAAATGTATTGAAATCGTCGAACTGCAAGTAAACTGGAAGGCAGCGTTTTTAATGCAGTCATTTATAGGAGACTGGCCTAGATGTAAGCTGCACTTACATTGGTATTCGAAATGCAACACATTTATCACGTCAAAAACGTACGTCAGGAACGATATCATAGTTAATCACTGGACATTTGTTTCAGGGTACATTCACTACATACAGATAAATGAAGGCGGTCAAACACGACTTAGTATCTTCACGTTCTTGCGATAACGCTATCAAGATAATTATCATATTGTTTTCCTTTCAAGGTCGCTCAATTTTATCGCAATTTCTCGAAAAGATACTTCGCTTATAACAAGGTAAGATAAAGCAATACTTTTAACCCATTCAGCCATGACGCACTACAGCAGGAGATGGGTCGATCATGATAATTCAAGGGTAGTGCCAGATTAGCTTGGCGCCTATCATCTCCTGCAACAGGTACATAGTTGTTAGATGACGCCTCCAAAATTTGAGAAATAAGTGTATCGGGCTGAATGAGTTAAAGCGATTTCGACAACATGCAAATTACTTCGTTTATATCACACTTCGGATATAGTTGCATAGCATAACCACTCTGAGCATGCAGTCACCAGTGCTATACAGAGTACCGGTGGTTGCATGAAGAAGGGATTGAACAGTATTGGCCTGTACCTGTGTTTCCGCTGAGAGATAGCGGGTTGCCTGCTGTGCAGCTCAGGAAACCACCAAAGGACACAGCGTACGGCTGGCCAAACTCATAGTCTTCGGTGACACAGATGTGCAGGTCCGCTTCGGAGCCCACCTTCAGGTTGATAAAGCTCGGCGGGCAGGACTTATCCTGTGTAACAGGGTTATCTAATTCGGACGTGTAGACACCTCCCAACAGGTACCCGGAGTTTGTCCGATTGTCTTTGACTGGCGCCACGCACCAGTAGACCGCGAAGCTGGCAGAGCTCTGGAAGTAGTCATCCCAGCAACTGGTCTCCCAGAACAAGAAGTAGTTACAGTGGTGCTCAGACCGGGCGGTGCTCATCCCACCCTGGTGCAAGAGGACGGCCTGGTACCCGGCAGGACAGGAGGCCTGACCAGTCATGGGATTTCCCTGATAAATTGCAAATATTACAATAGATTGCGATCTTCAGTACCGGGGCAGAGTTCTTTCATCAGCACTCGTTCTTTCTGTGTTAGTTTAAACCCCTCCACTGCAGAGTAAACGCGAACAAGATCCAACGGCGAGAGACGTAGATCCTCGTGGGCTTATGAGGCCCATGAGGATCTATGTCTCTGCGGAGACCATTTTGTGTCCATGTTCCTTAGACGGTTATGGCGGATGGTCGTTGAATGAACACAGATTTCAGAAACAAAATAAACGGCCCGTGGCAGGCGAGGGTTTAAATCAGCATGTATAATGTCTTTAAATAAATCTATTAAATTCTCATTCTCAATAATCACATTGTGGACAAGCGGTAATGACATTTGAGTGCATCATATTTATATGTCTCATGCTCAAGCTTAATGGTGGTGCAGTTTTGTATGAATTATATGTTCTTTATAATGGTGTTAGTCACGTAACAAACATAAAATTATGATGCAAAGCACTTTGTTGTCCCATACGCGTGACACAGAATTGAGTTTCATCGTATGTATGCTGCTCAAGTTAAATGGTGTGGCAGTTTGCTAATTTGTAATGTGATGTCTCTAATAAATATGTTAGTCAAATGGCGAGGTAAAATAGTGCGACGCGTTGCACTCTGCTGTCCCAAAGATGGACAATGGAGTGTGTTTTCATCCCTACGTCACACGACCAATCTCTTCAGCGCAAGCTGTACCACATGACCGAGCAAAAAAAAAAAAAACCTAGTAGCGACTAATGGCGGACTTTTTGTAGCCCTCTTTCTGACACGTCTTGGATGCCAGTATTTTCTATAAAAGATCACGTACAATGCTACTTAGTGTTGTTCGAAACAGCAGGCACACTACTGGAGACGGAAACGTCATGAAAGATTTTAAATTACGTCATAAGTGTATTATCTATAAATGAATATTCATTTTACGTCAATCATGTCAGGCGCGAATCAGGTCGGAAGATTAATTTTTGATTTCTTTTAATACAAAAATAGTGGAGGAATGAAAACAAATACGTTATTGGTAACAGGAGCTTGCTGCACGGACCCTTGTAGGCCTTCCGGAGGTCAAACATTGTAGTATGGTTCCTTTGACCTCCCTCAGGCCTACAAGGGTCCGTGTAGAAAACCCCTGCGACCAATAACTTATAGTGTCTTATCGTATGTCCGCTGTTCT
The DNA here is from genome assembly GCA_036245525.1 of Semisulcospira habei. NCBI lineage: Eukaryota > Metazoa > Mollusca > Gastropoda > Semisulcospiridae > Semisulcospira > Semisulcospira habei. The sequence continues at coordinate 55,177,049 of BTPG01000006.1, forward strand.
ACCATGCCATAGTGGACTGCTTATTCTAATCTGATGTATCTGTCCGATGGTGTGCAGTCATTTTATAAAGGCATAACAAGTTGTAATTCGGAAGTCGCCAATACAGTGCGATACACTTTGTCCTATGGATTGAACGGTGAAGGGCATCATGTTGTATGCCTGGGGCTCACGTAAAGTGGTGATACTTTGTTTCGTTTTAAAATTTGACGTTCTTTACAATGAGAGTCACGTGACAAAGACACCTACACTTTGCGATGTAGTTTGTTGTCCCATGAACGTGTCCGTAGAGGGCATAATATCGTCATATGATATTTCTGATGCTCAAGCATTGCGATTCTTTTCATGTAATTTAATCTGGAAGCACGAATATTTACGTATGTGTATATTAGTATCATTGTCATGTTTTATTGTAATATTTTATACTATTTACCTCTAGATTTCCACTGCACCACATTTCACCTCATAGTGATAGTAAAGATGATGTGAATTGAATTGAACTTAATTGAATGAAATTTCACCGCATGACGATAGTAACGTTGAATTGAATTGAATTGAACTGAAGTTTAGTATTACCTGCCGCATTTCGCCACACAGGTCTCCATTGTTTGAACCAGCGGACATGTCGCACGTCTGGTATACTCCGCCGAACTTGAGGAAGCTGGTTGGAGGTTTGCATGTGCTGTCGTCGAAGTTGGCAGCGGGAGAAAAGTTGGGTGACTCAGGGTCCGTGCAGCCGGGCATGAGGTTAAATGTGTAGTAAGCCTCAATAGCTTTCTGGACAGATCTGCTCACTTCCTGTAAGGTGGATATTGGAAGTTCCGTTAGCGCAGCCGCAGTAACGAAGTAGTGCAGAGGGTCTCCGGAGCGGTCCATGAAGACAAGATTACTGCAGTAGAATACAAGAAGAGTGTTACACTTTCATTTCATTTTGCTTCGTTTTCGTTTGTTTCATTTCGCTTTTCACACCCTTCATTGCCACTAATCGCAAATGCATTTCTAAAATCTTTGTTAATTCAATGCCAGAGCCCCAGCCGTCAAAGGAACATAGATACAAATTGGTGTCAGCAAGAGGCATAGCTCCTAAAGAGCCCCGCAGTTGTGGAGCCTCACGAGAATCTATGCCTCTTACAGATCTTTTGTGTTCACATTTCACGGCAGCAAAGGGATTAATTTGATTTCTGCTTATTTTATTGTAATGTATTAGTATTTTTTACTTTCATTCAGGTATTAACCTCATTTCCAACCAGACATATGGATGCCATTTGCTGCCAGTGAGGACGAATGTTGCGTCAAAAGACTGCACACTGACCGTCATTCACTTGAAGGACAAAGATGTAAGTCGGGTTAAATTAGGCATAAATAACACAGAATAAAGAAGAGACATAGATCCTCATACGCCCAGCATTTTAATGGTGATATGAGTACATACCTGCCGGTCAGAATTCCATTGCATCACGAGGCAGGCTGAGCCAATGGTTCTTGTCCTCTCCCGGGTACAATTGATGAGTTGATGTCAAAGGCAAAGAGCCCGAGACTTTCACCTTTTACATCAACTCCCTTATTGGAGCCTCGAGGCGACAAGAACTGCTAGCATAGCCTAACTCGTAATACAGTTAACCCATTTAGCCCCAAGACCCTACAGGAGGAGATGGATGGACCATGATGATTCAAGGGTAGTGCCAGATTAGCTTGGCGCCTTCAGGCGCCAAGCTAATCTGGCACTACCCTTGAATCATCATGGTCCATCCATCTCATGCAACTGGTACATAATCGTCAAGTGACACCTCCAAAATTTAGGAAATGTGGCCTTGGGGCTAATTGGGTTAATAATATCACAATTTTGGCAATACTCATAGCAGATGTCTTACTCGTCCACTCGTTCGGCCCACACATTAGTGCTGAAGTTGGTCGGCTCGTACACGGGGCCTCCATACGTCTTGATTTGTGACGAGGTTATCTGACGCATGTATTCTGAAGTGAATGAAGCGTCGGTGCTATAACCACTATCGATGCCCATGGAGAAGAGATTGAATAGAGAGACGCTGGCAGACGCTCTGATAGACAGCTTTTTCTCCTCGTTCTGTTTGACCCAGTTCTTATTCAGGTTATCAATCTGCACACATGAAAAAGTTAATGAATTAGAAGCTTGACAGGGAAAGCGCTCTTACCTCGCGGTGATTTCACTCTCGCGACAAGGGTGCGAAGTACTGCAAGGATACGACCGGGGAGGGATAGGGGCTGGGGCTGCTTCCCCGAGTAGCAAGACACCTTCGGGCCCATGCGTCCGAGGATCTTTCCTTACTGGGTCGGGATAGGGTCATAGATTTGATATAGCGTAGAAAACGAGGTTAAACATTTAGGGCTTAGCGTATCTTGTCCAGTACGAAGGTGATTTTAAGACGGGCACTGAAAATACTCTGCACAAATTGTGGCGACAGCTGCGTTTGAACCCACGACCTTTCTGACACGAATCGAACGCTCTACCACCAGAGCTACCCAGTTCCAAGGATTCTAGCATAGGGTCAGGGTATTGACGCCATTGCAAGTGTGGTAAACGGTCTTTGAAAAAGACGTAAAACTATTATTTCTTTTGCATTCCGGGGCCTGACTGACAATCGCAGTCAGAATAATTTGCTGCACATATCGTATTTTTCATACTCTGTTGCCGTCCATCGTTTAGATGTTTACCTGGTGAGTGTTTGGTTCTTGATTACATGAGTTTTATTTCATGGAACTTGGTAGTCTTGGCAGTCTAAGACAATCAGAGCCCTGAGCTGCACACGAAGTTTTGTCGTTTTCCTCTTGTTGCTTTTGTAATGTATAAATGGGAATCAGCCTCTCTTTCTTTTACTTCTTAAATTCTCGCACTTGACAATTTAACTTTTACCTTTTATCCACGGTCCACGGGGAATCAGGACCAGTTGTACTGCTCATGGTGGTTTCTTCTTTTCTATTATATTTTGTTCTGCTATTGGTTTTGTTTAGGTCAGATAGTCCTTGATGATGCCGATAATGCATCAATAGACACATAAACAATGGTAAAAGAAATATTAGACACTTGAAATTACGACACATATTACACGGAGAGGTTGAAAATTAGCATCACAACAGGTAAAATTATGTGGTTTCTTTCAGTGACTCATCTCATCTATATTTTCGTTATTTAGAGACAGATCCCCAAAAAAGCCGCCTATCTGAATGTGGCACGTCTAGAATGTGTTAACCCGTTCAGTGTCGAGAAAAACTGAACACAACCCAACTGCATTAGGTATAGATCCTAACGAGCCCCCGCATTTGCGGGGCTCACGAGGATGTCCTCTTGCTGACACCATTTGGAATCGATGTTCCTGGAACACACCAAAGATTTTGGGTGTTGAATCAACGAAGATTACAGACACATAGTCTGCGTCACCTGGCACTCAACAGGATAATAACCACAAGTGGAAACTAAGTCGGTCAGCAAAGGGCTAATTACAATTTGAGCCTTTTGCAGATGAACAAGTTCAGTTTATCAAAATAATGTTCTAGAACGAAAATGTTTCATACCAACCTTCATGAGAGCTGCCCCAGCCACAGCGCTGGTGATGATATGCGTGCCGAAATCTCTGACTAGCAGCTGCGACAGATAGCGGGCCTGCCTCGTCTCATTCATTTCGTGAGCTGCAGCAATGTCCAGCAAACGCCCTTTAAAGACAGGATGCAGGGGAGTGTCTGGCTGCAGATGGACTGCATATCTGGATTAGCAACAGGGACTGGTAAGCATAATTACATACATAAGGGGGATAAAGGGTTGTACAGGCAAAATGTGCTACGATCTGGTCACGGAACAAAACATGTTGAGATGATTACGGCTGTTAACAAAATGACTGTATGCACTTAGAAACAAGAAGACCCACAACAAAGATAAATTTATATGGTTGAGGAAACTGCCTAGGTTTATGCATTGTCCAGTAGTTGATCGCGGAACGCGGATCAATGAGTGGGTTGGTGTTGTTTTGCTTTAGGCAGACAGTTTTCTGGACAGATGGGAATACGAAATTATATCATTTTATTGTAACACCTTGGAAAATCAAGTACCGCCGAGCATTTCGACTTTCGGACGTATCACATGCACTTGGCACAAAAGACAACTTCTGTAAAAACTGTACCATGTCCGAGATTAGTATTTTGTTCTGTTAAGTATCTTTCCGTACTGTATCGTATGCGTGGAGCATCGCACCACATTTCATATCGCATTGTTTCTTTAGTCAGGTTTCGTTTGAAAGGAACGATTACCAACAACGAACGACAGGGAAATCACGGCAGATATCCAGCCTGTGCCATGAGCATAGACAATTAACACTCCAAACATCTCCAAGAGGCAAAGATGCTCATGTGGCTCTCATAGTCAAACTCCAAACATCTCCAAGAGGCACAGATCGTCATCAACCCTCTTAGACAACACTCCAAACATCTCCATGAGACATAGATCTTCATGCGCCACTTATACACAACACTCCAAGGCCATAGATCCCCGTGAACCCTTACAGACAACACTCCAAACAAGTCCAAGAAGCATAGATCCTCATGCGCCGCTCGGGCGCATGCTGGTCTATGTCTTTTGTAGATGTTTGGAGTGTTGTCTATGCTCATGGTGCAAGCTTTTTATACGCCATGACATGGCTCTCGTTCGTTGTTGCAATCGTCTCCGAACTGTGAGCAAACAACTATATAATTCCAAAAAGTACGACTACAATCTTCCAGCAAGTACCTGATGTATCTAACCTGAGCCCGTGCCGTGTAGGATTCGTCACCTGTCTGTTTTTTCTTCATCTCCTGGAAGTCTTCCGAGAACTTGCCGCTGATGCTAACAAACCCAAATTTGATACCGACATCCACGTTCAGAGATTGGGCAGTTGTACTGGTCCAGTCCTGCAGATTATTTGTATATTACCCCGTTGACATGACAATCATCATAAACAGATGAAGATGTATTTAAAATGTGTTGTTGTGTGTGTCCGTGCGTGCGTGCATACGTGCGCGGGTGTGTGTGTGTATGTGTGCGTGCGTGCGTGCATGTGTGTGCGCGCGCGTGTGTGCATGTGTGTTTGTTTGTGTGTGTGTGTGTGTGTGTGTGTGTGTGTGTGTGTGTGTGTGTGTGTGCGTGTGTGTGTGTGTGTGTTTTGCTCTGAATTTTTATTTCTTTTCTTTTTTTATCGCTGTTGGTGCTACTGTTTGACTAATGTAATTTTGAAATCTCTTGGTAATTATCTTGATTGTCAATCGTAAAATGTATTTTTCAACTCGGTATATAAGTGCCCCGACCCCTGTCCCCATATTTGAACTCAGTCACGCCCCATCGACTTAACCCCCTTACGCATTCATCCGTCGGTACTAAAATACTGGTGGCTACAGATAGAAGCGGTTTAACTCAAGCTGTCGGTAGCGGTTTTTGTGGCGATAATTCCTGCATGAATCATCGCGACAAAAAGCCGCTACTGACAGCCAAACGAGTTGATGTACCGTCATGTCCTCGATGAGCTCTGCTGATGTCTGCACACTGCTGGACAGGATGGGAACAGCCGTGACGGAGTCCGGCAGGAGAAACCTCCCGTCATCTGTGGTGTGGCATTGAGAGAAGTTGAAAACCACCATCTGTCCTCCCTCATCCACGTTCCGTAGATTGTCCCAGCCTGTGCCCGGGAGAACACTGAAACGCTGAAACAAGTACATGTAGTTGTATACACGACTACGTGAAATATACGCCACGAAGATATTCATTGCAGATGATAAACAGATTATTCAAGGCGTTCCGCATTAATAGCTGCCGAAGTGTCGTACAACGGATTAATGCGGAACTCCTTGAATTAGTTAACCCCCTTGTGCATGCAGCCATCGGTAATGTTTGGTGGCTGCATGTACAAAGTGAAAATAGCTCAAGAGACATTTATTTGTCATTGGTCGAGGTGAACTGAAAACTTAGGTCTATGTCATCTGCACACACGGTAGTCAAATTATCTATTCCAAGATTGACTTCCTCTGTGACTACACAGGTACACATGCACACACATACTGGCACTTATACTTTTACTTTTGTATGTAATCGTTTTAGCAGAGAGTTCTTACAAGTACTGCCAAAATGAACCATGCCATACGAGCACTGCCAAAATGAAAACCCAGAAGACAATGTCAACATTTTCCAGAAGGTAATTGAACACCGTATGTTCTTGCAAAACAAGCTGTTAGTTCATATGTATTGTATTTAGCACGACACGAGCTGCTAAACGAGGCAGAGCAGAGTCAGAGTGTGTGACAAGAAGACAGTTTATGTGCTTGCAAAAATAAGAAAAACGTCGATTTAAGTTAACTCACACGCAGTAGATGTACATCGTATTTTTAAATCGTCGTCAGTTCAACGTCAAAGATCCCTAACCGTTAAATGAGCATTGATATACACTGGTCCCAGTAAGAGGCATAGATCCTCATGAGCCCCCGCAATCACGGGGTCTCATGAGGATCCATACCTCTTGCTGTTGGTAGTGGGGATTTTCTCGGCATTGAAGTGGTTATTTAAACTCACACGCAGTCTGAGGCCATTGCTCTTTTCTATCAGCAGGCACCTGCGAGGATCACCGACCGGATACTGCTCTGTCACAGCATTCACTTGATCCTTGTCTGTTTCGCTGACTGTCATCAGGGGCGCTGAAGAAACAGTCCAGACGATGGCGGAGAAGTAGAATGCCACCAACTGAAGTCGATACGCTGCTGCGGTAGACATGGCCAAGGTAGAACCAATGATAAATACACTAGCAGACAATGGTCAGGCAATGTCTTCAGTATGCCGATGCTTATATTCTGTGTCACAGCAAGCGTTTGCAACAGTAAGGAAACTGCAGGCCACTACTCATTACTCACAGAATCTGAGCCGATGAACATATTGGCCTGTAGATGCTTGTATATATATATATATACTCTAATTGCACGATCGTGGTTGACGTTATCTGAGCACTTGAAGATGATGTACAGTCATCGTATGATGCTCAAAGTTTACAATTTATTTTCCGGGAATAAGTATTTCGGGTAGTTGGGGAAAATAAATTGTGAACTTTAAGCGTCATACGATATATGTTAACAGATATAACAGATATTTAAATCATTATCAGTTCTACATCTAGGTCACAGTAAGTAGCTCGCAGCGTTCATAAAATTCAGCCCCAACATTATAGCGGCAGACCTTTTCATTCTCCAGTCTAGATGTCATAAGGTGGTAATGAGATACTGCTGTTTCGTTGTTGCTGAATAATTGTCTCACACTAGGAATACGTAAGGAAGCAGCTTTGACAAGTTTTGCAGTCTTCGTTCTCTCTCTCTCTCTCTCTCTCTCTCTCTCTCTCTCTCTCTCTCTCTCTCTCTCTCTCTCTCTCTCTCTCTCTCTCTCTCTCTCTCTTCACCCGCCACGGGAATGGAAAGGTCGTGGCCACATCGTGCTCTGAGTCATAGTATAGTTATGTGTGCAAATTGTGCTTGCCAAGTGTGATTTTTGGCATGGTGCTTGACCTTGGTGATATGCATCTGATGGTGTAATTTCATCGACGGGGACTTGATATTGATATTGATATTTAGTCGAATGGATTACCATTTTCACTCCGCGGAGTGGTCTACCCTAGGACCCAACAGCTATGGACGGCTGACTGACTCAGCGCGCACGCGTTGTGCCACTAACAGAGTCTACCGAAGCCTGACCGAAGCGATTGACCGCTGTAGTTACTTCCGGTACGTCTGCTACCGCAATGGACGCTACAGTTGAGCGAATTCTCATGGTAAGTAAAACAGTAAACTGTTCAAACAGTTATGATTTATTCCATCAAGTGAGAACTTAAGTACATTTGCAGGTATCCCAGACTGACACAGCATTAAAAAAAAAATATATATTCATTCCACTTCAGACAGAAAACGAAGCACTGTGGTCAGGCTATCTGGACACGTGGGAATTCGCCAATGTTATGAAAACTTGTTTGGCTTTGATGTTGATAGGGCAATTTCTTATTTTGTGTAAACAAATTGCTGCTGTATGTTGCAATCTAATCAGCAATAACTGAATAATTCATAATTATATAAAGTTCGGCAATATCCCGAATTATCCCCGTCGCGTTGGACCGTGTACTGTTCTTCTATGCCGAGTGGGTGACCTTCCCGTGTTTGCTTGCTGTGTTGATGCTATTAACCTTGCATTGTTGATGCTATTCACCTTGCTGTTTTGATGCTTTTGCTGTGTTATTTGCTTCTGTGTTATCTGCTCTTATTGTGTTGATGGTATTTGCTTTTTCTGTGTTTTGATGCTTTTATGTTATTTGCTGTGTTGATGCATTTGCTGTGTTGATGCTTTTGCTATGTTATGCTGTGTTGATGCATTTGCTGTGTTGATGTATTTGCTGTGTTGATGTGTTTGCGGTGTTGATGTATTTGCTGTGTTGATGCATTAGCAGTGTCGATGCTTTTGCTGTGTTATTTGCTGTGTTGAAGTTCAAATGACTTCCATTTGTTTTGATTTTCAGGTTGAAGATGAACTGCTGGACTTGGAGTTGGACATAATAATAATAATAATAATAATAATAATAATTTATTTTATAAAGCGCAAAACCAAACTTATAGCTTGCTCTAAGCGCTCGTAGGCATACACACACAAGGATAAAATATTTAAACAATATGATAACATTATGAGATAAAATACGTTAAACATCATAAAAAATAGTCTATATATATATATGAAAAGACATGTTTTAAAAGAAATACAAATACAGACAAGCACACACACTCACACGCATAATTAAGAAATAACCTATATATAAACCTAAAATATAAACAAACAATGTTTAAAAGTAGCTTAACGTTAAAAGTTCTAAGTACTAACACACATATAAAAAGTAATATGTTGATAATAAAAACAATGTTTACCTATACTTAATAATATCTCTAATAAAACAATTCAAAAACCATACAGTGCCAAGCAAAACAATAAATAAAGGTAAAAAAATACCCTAACACTGATTAAATACACACACACACACACACAATACAACACACACACACACACACAATACAACACACACGCACATACACACACACACACAATATAACACACACACTTTACGAAAGAACAACTTGTAATACTCGTTACCTACACATATTTTGAAATATAACACAAACACCTATCCCAAAACTAAATCCCCAGTTTGACATCAGGCCTTTACATGAACAACCACACTGGTTACAGAATCAGCATAACCTTCTCAAACCCAGGCTGTTTTCAAAACAGAATTCCAAAAGAAAAGCTTTTTTTTGTGCCAAAACTAAATAATCTGTCCCAAAAAATTTCACTGTACTACAATTTGTCTCTGTGTGTGTGTGTGTTTCGCTCCTATACTACAAAACAAATATGAAAATAATATGATAATAATAATCTCCTGTACTGTGCGCCCTCCTTGCTCTTGATTTAGGAACTACCGAAGCTCTGGGACTGTCACTACTAGTGTCAATGTCACTCATTTTGGAACACACTGTGGTTGACTCTGGTATTAATTAGGGGTTTCAGAAATGGCTGACAAAAAATCTAATCACAGGGTTATAAACTCGACTGATTTTCCTATCGACGTATGCGTAGAAAAAAATTCAGATTGCTAAATAAAGACACAAAAATCGTGATTTTCAAACGACGCGTAACACTGGCAAAGACATCGTTCATTGAAACGTTAGCAACCGGAAGTGAAAACAGATTGCAGCTGAAAACGAGGCTGTCGGTGAACTTATTTAGCGCGCTGAGTCAGTCAGCCGTCCATAGCTGTTGGGTCCTAGGGTCTACCAAACCGGCTTTAGCAGGATCGCACCGCTGTTCAAGGCCTCCCTGCATTAATTTAGTTTTGAAGCGCGCGCGCGTGCGGGCCGTAAGATAAGGAGCCGGCTGCGCAGCGTGTAGCGTCCTTCAATACTGCTCACTGACAGTACAGAGCTGAGCGCAGTTACGGCTGTGCAACCACTATAGTAGCGCTATTGTGTCGATGTTTTACGCGAACACGCGATGTGTGTGTACACTCCACGCTGAGCGGCGATCCGCAACTAGATTGAATGAATACTCCTCTGCAACTACATGAAACAATGGCCATGCTGTCCCCTGTTATAGCGAGCCAGCCCACCAGGCATCACCCCCGAGGCTCCCCTGTCACACCCACTATCACTGACACTAGGCCGGACGATAATCAAAAGGTTTTTAAGACTAATAATGTAACGGTTCTCAGGCGCTGGCGTAAAGCGCTCAGTCTACGCTACAACCACATGCTGAAGCAATACGACGACGCTTTCTATGTAGTATGGAGAGACATTGACTTTGACGAAAGTGACATCATTCTGCGTGACTTTAACTTGCGAAGCAAGAGCGCCGTTCTCCCAGAATGCCTCGCCAAGACTTTCGTGCAGATCTGGCGGGCAGGTGTGATGTACATCACCGTCACCCTCTACTACAAAAAGAATCGGACTAAAGGAGGCTCATGTTTAATCCAGGGCCTAAGGTGTGCGAAGTGGGTGACAACAGAGTTTCACCATCTTGCAGACCTGGTTAAACTGTTGATGGAGACTGACCTCAGCGAGGACACTGTGCTTACCCCTGACCTCACACATCGAGCCATCACCAGTTTTCCTGTTGACGACTGGTCATCAGCGCACGATGCCCCGCCCACACCCGGCACCGATCAGTCTGTGATCGCACCTAACGCTGTGTCCTTCTCTCCAGTGGTTACGCTACCCGGCAACACCCCTGTCCTCACTTCCCCAGTGATGCTCTCACTTTCACTGACAGTTAGAACCGACTGAAGCGCTGATCACCACATCAACTGACGGCATCGCCTCCACCGCCCTTCCGCCATTACCTCCACCTACCCCCAAGTCAGAGACCGTGTCGAATGCCGACCGATCACCTCAAGCAGACTCCGAACTACTCAATCCCCTATTCTACTCTAAGCCGATTAGCGCACCACCCACCCCCGCATTCTCCTTCCCTGCCCTCTCCCCTCTGACATCTAACGTCGCACTTACAGGCGATGATAACCTTACACTTGCCCTTAAGCCTTGTGGCTCTACTCCCTTTAGACATGTGATCACCACCTGTAGTGTGAATGAGTTGCCCAGCAACCATATCCATGCAACAACCGGCCACTCAAAAGTACTAAAGGAAGATGTATTTTCGGTACAGCCGTCAAACATCCCTGCCCCACCCACAGTCGTCGTCCACCCGCCCGTCCCCACCATCCTTGAGACAGACAACCTTAGTCCTCTTCCTTCCTCTACCCCGCATCTCCCCGGCAACCAGTCTGCTCCTGCTACTGCCGGATTACAGCCTGACTGCAGACTTCTGACTGCGGACCAGACGCCTCGACCGGTAGCAGTATCAACAGACAATGACTCTACACACCAGCCTCTCCCTCTCAAATATTTTGCCACTAAGCAGCTGCAGCGCCACGTGGCGGCTTACGCTGTTGTTGGTGTCCTATACAATGACATGCAGACAGTCAAACGTGAAATGTATGACACCAAACAACAGCTGGCTTCTGCTCTAGCCATGATTGGTAAGCTTGACAGCCACATAAGAGACACCGCTGTCAAGGCCACCAAAACGTGCAAGGTGTCTGAGAGTGAACTGGCCGGCCTGCATGACCAGGTGCACAACATAGAGGTGAGAGTCAGCCGCCTGTCCTCGTCCAAAAAATCCCAAGGACATACCATCAGGGACATCAGGCGGAGGGTCAATCGAATCATCACTGCCCCACCAAACACACAGAACCCGGATCAGTCATCGCAGCCGAATGCTTCCTCTCAACCAGTCACCTGGCAGTCTGCTTCCTCATACATGTGCGCCACTGCCTCTGAGATCTTGCCATCCCAGTTAGAGGCTGTCAATAACCCAGCGGGTGCATGCATACCTGTTGTCGTTTCAGCCGACAGGAACAGTGTTTCAGAAGATCAGCCTCTCTACACCACTTCAGGCCGCAGTGACAGTCACGTCGGCCCGCCCCGCCGGCAGCCACAGGCACCTGCTGAACACCTGGCCTCTCGCCGTATACAGCCGGATGCAACCCATCTCGTCATCGGCGACTCTACTCTTCGACACATGAAGGCCAGTAAAATGAAGACCAACCTAAGTGAAAGGGTCCAGATACTCTCAGTATCGGGCTTGAAGGTTATCGATCTGTCGGACTGGATGAAGCGTCAGTCCGAAGCACCCCATGTACGGGTGGTCACCGTGCATGTAGGGGTGAATGACTGTAAGACTGGCGAAGTGACCAGCCGCCTGTGGGATCAGCTACTGACACAGTGCAGGCGCGTATTCCCCAACGCCGCACTTCACGCCTCCAGCATCCTGCCCACTAAGACACAGTGTAGGATGACACTCCCAATAGAACTTTCCAGCGCAAACTTGTGCCACGCCTGTCGCAAACTGGGGGTGGTCTTCGTCGACAACACGGCCACCTTCACACACATGGGTTTTCCACGCCTTGCCATGTACAGTAAAGACAGACGTGACCTCATCCACCCGAGCTACAAGGGCATGACCCGACTGGCGGCCAACATCAGACGAACGTGGCTACCAGCCGACAACCAGCCACGCGACCAGCCTCGCCACGCTTCACACACTCCCAGCAGCAAGAGTGGCCGCTCGGATGAGGCAACCGCACACAGTGAGCCGCTCAGACACGTTACCTGGCAACGACCCGAGCAGCAGATGCAGCAGACGAAGTATATTGCCGAAGGCGGTGTTGCGTCATCAATGCCAGAAAACCCCTCGTTGCAGCAGCCAGGGCTCTCCTGGCCAGTGGTGACGCAACACCCTCTTGGGCATCAGGTGTTCACGTGGCCGGTGTACGGCTATAATCCTCAAGTGTTTGGATTGCCCCAGCATTATCATTCGTACTCTGGGATGCCACCTGATTGTTTCTATCCCGCGCCATCGTACACCCAAGAGCACCTTAGTCCTCACAGTCTTGCGAGCTCTTATTAAAACCGACATATTTGCCTCAATTACACTCCAGTTTATAAGTTTTGGCATTTCAAGTTTCACAAAATAATTAGTGAATTATTTGACAGCTGAATTGAGCGTTCTCATTAATATCAAGTTTCGTCCTTGAGCACATTCACTAACTCATTGTATTGCTACGATATATCTTGTGGTCTTTTAGTACACCAGTTCTGAAAGGCCGCCTAAACTTAGATGTGAAGCACTGTGGGTATGCTGTTGCTGACTGACTGTGACGTGTTTGCGATTACCGTCAGCCACTATCTAGGTAGTGACCCTAACGGACACATTAATTTGAGGCACGACAGTACTGGAAGTCGTGACAGCACGATCATTGTGCTCAGTATAGTTTTAATTGTACTCTACTTGCATTTATTATTATTTTTTTTTTTAACATGTCGAATAGTTCAACATTTCACAATTTACATTTGGGTCATTTAAATATTTATCACTTGTTAAACAAGATTCCTGATTTGTGTGTTCTCCTCTCTCAGCCCACCCCCTTTCATATTTTCGGAATTACAGAGTCACGTTTACGTTCCGACATAAGTGACGCATCTATTTCGATACCGGGGTTTTCAGTAATCCGGCGCGATCCTGTACGTCCTCAGCAAACAGGATTAGCTGTTTATATACATGACTCTATTGCGCACTTTACACGCAGAAGAACAGACCTGGAATCAGACTCTGTTGAAAGTGTGTGGGTTGAGGTGAAGACAAACAGATCGGCCCCTTTGCTTGTTGGATTTGTATACCGAAACCCGTCTGCGTCATTTGAGTGGTATGACGACTTTTTACATATGGCGGATAAGATTAACAAAAGCAGCACTGAAGTGTTATTACTTGGCGATTTTAACATCAATATGTTTGTTTCGAACCCTGCTTGGGAATCCACAATCAATATGGTTGGTCTCAAGCAGATCATCACGTCTGCAACTAGAGTTACAGAGTCGTCTGCCACTCTGATTGATCATATATACACCTCCAACAATTCAAGGGTTCTTAGTTCTTGTGCCCTTCAAGTGGCGATCAGTGACCACTACCCTGTGTGCTGCAGCTGGGCTTTGAAGTTGGACAAACAAAATCGGAAAAACCAACATACCACTATCTATTATAGATCGTTTAAAAAGTTTAATAGGGATATGTTTTTAGCCGAACTAAATGAAACCTCTTTTTTTTCGGTTTACAATCATACGAATCCTGAAGATGCGTTGGCCGATTGGTATAGATTGTTCCGTCGGGTTCTTGACAAGCATGCGCCGTTGCGTGGAAAGAGGGTGAAACATGTGCTTTTACCCCAGTGGTTAAGCAATGACATTAAAGAGGCCATGGCTGTCAGAAATGAACTAAAACGCAACAAAGATTTTGGTGCTTTCCGCAAGCAGAGAAATCGTGTTAAATACATGGTATTAGAGGCCCAAAAAACCCACTTTAAGCGATTGATGGACAACAAAACAGACACCTTATCTGTCTGGCGCGCCCTTAATGCGTTCACTAAATCACGACAAACAGCACCATGTACATCTATATCTGCAGACACATTTAACAACCATTTCTTGTCTGCTGCTGATTCGTTGTTAAGCAGTACGACAACACACACACCAGCTATATCCGAAAGGCTTACAGATTTTTGTGAGGACAAACTCGCGCCAAACGTATCATTTAGTATTCCTTCGCTTACTGTATTTGACGTTGGCAAATCTATTAGCCAACTCAAAAATAAGCGCTCGCTTGGTCACGACGGGATAAATACATACTTTTTAAAACTTGCTGCCCCGTATGTGGTCGAGTCTTTGACATTTATTTATAATCTCGTTTTACAACATGGTACATTTCCAAACAGCTGGAAAGTAGCCAAAGTTATTCCTCTGCCTAAAAGTAAGAACCTCTCAGATCCTAATAAGTTTAGACCAATCTCGCTCTTGTCAGCTCTGTCAAAACCAATAGAAAAACATGTACACAGGCATCTGAGCTATTTTCTTGAAAAACATAACTTGCTTTACCCACTACAGTCAGGTTTTAGACCTCGCCACTCATGCCACACTGCTCTAGCTCACCTGACCAATACTTGGCTTACGTCCATGAACAAAGCTGAAATGACCGGTGCTGTATTTCTAGATTTCTCAAAAGCCTTTGGTCTAATAAATCATGATATGTTGATACTAAAGCTATCAGTGTATCACGTAAACAAAGCATCCTTGGACTTTTTCAAATCCTACCTGCACGGAAGACGTCAGTATGTGTTTGTTAACGGAAAACGTTCCGCTGAAGGCATACTAAAGCATGGCGTGCTTCAGGGCTCAATATTAGGGCCCCTCCTATTTTCCATTTACATCAATGATATGCCATTGCATATTTCAGATCTAAACGTACGCTGTAGTCTGTTTGCTGATGATGCTACTCTCGACATGTCGTCAGCGAATATCTCCACAATCAATTCCTCACTTCAACAGGGCTTAACTGATGTTTCAAAATGGTGTCACACTAACTATATGGTACCAAATCCGTCTAAAACAGAATGCATGCTAATAACTACACGACAAAAGCAGCAGCTACATCCACCCCCTCTTAGCCTTTCTCTCAACTCTGAGCCGATTAGACAAGTTAGAGAGCAACGCTTGTTAGGCGTCATTATTGACGATCAACTCACATGGCACGCTCATGTCAGCAGCGTATGTCGAACAGTGTCCAGGAATTTATATCTTCTTTCAAAACTGCGTTATTTTACAGATACACCGACAAGGAAAATATTTTATAACGCACATATTCAATCCCATATGGATTATGCTTCTACAGTTTGGGATGGATGTAGCGATGCGTGCATAAAAAGACTTAATGCTCTTCATCGTAGAGCAGCCAAATTAATCCACCCGGATAGTAAAGAAAGCACCGACGACCGACTCAAAGCCCTCGACATGCTGCCTCTGCGTAAGTTACTTATGTACAATAAAGGCGTACTTATGTTTAAAATCTACCACTCTAAAACGCCTAGTTATCTAACAGATCTATTTAGCCCTGCTCATACGCCTTATAAAACGACGAGGAACAATCTATCCATACCAAGGCCGCGCCTCGATATATTCAAAACTAGTTTGTCTTACTCAGGAGCCAAACTATGGAATCTGTTGCCTATCGACATTACTGGGGCTCCTTCTTTGTCCACATTCAGAGCCCGCTTATTTCGGCACCTGAAAGAAAATTAAGCCCATAGTTGTGTACTTGTGTCGGCGTTTTTCCAGCGCAGTGAGTTGTATTGTCGAGTTTGCAGTTGCTGTTCAAACTAAGTTTTTAACATTCTTGTTTAATCAGGCTCTTAGTGTGTGTGTGTGTGTGTGTGTGTGTGTGTGTGTGTGTGTGTGTGTGTGTGTGTGTGTGTGTGTGTGTGTGTGTGTGTGTGTGTGTGTGTGAGTGAGCTAACTTCTTTTTTTATGCTCACGCTTTGCCTTTCCAGTTTTATAAGTTTTAGTAACGCACGTGAGATTGATGTGTGAGTGCGTGTGCAAGGACATGATTGAAAAAAGGTCTGTGTACCTAATCATTTATCCTTGAGAAATAAAGTTTCATTTCATTTCATTTCATTTCATTTCATTCAATTCATCTCTCTCTCTCTCTCTCTCTCTCTCTCTCTCTCTCTCTCTCTCTCTCTCTCTCTCTCTCTCTCTCTCTCTCTCTCTCTCTCTCTCTCTCTCTCTCTCTCTCTCTCTCTCTCTCTCTCCAACCTCTCCTCTGTCCAACATCATCCAGCCTCACCGCATACACCACCACCTCTACGCTGACGAATCACAACTGCTAGACAAAGACAAACTTGACAACACTCAGTCACTACTGACTCGCACGGCTGACTGCTACGAAGACGTGAAAAACTGGATGACAGCAAACAAGCTTAAACTGAACGACGACAAAACGAAAGTCATGCTGGTAGGCACTCGCCAGAAACTCTCCCAGCTCCCTCCCTCTCTCCACCTTCAACTCGATAGCACCCCTATCTCCATCTCTGACTCGGCCAAGAACCTCGGCGTTATCCTCGATTCCTCTCTGTCCATGACCAGCTTCGTCTCCGCCACGGCCCAGGCATGCTATTTCCACCTCCGCCGCATCAGTCAGATCAGAAAATACCTCACTACCGAAGCTGCCACCAAACTTGCTGTCTCTCTTATCTTATCTCGCATCGACTACTGCAACTCTCTCCTTTCCGGCCTCCCTCACTCCACCACTTTCACTCTCCAACGAGTCCAGAACAACGCTGCCCCCATCTTCCTCAGAAAGAAAAAATCTGACCACATCACTCCCCTGCTCAAACTCCTTCACTGGCTCCCCATCCCCCAACGCATCCAATACAAAATTCTGTCTCTCTGCTACAAATCCCTGAACAACTGCGCTCCTGCCTATCAGTCTCTCCAACTTACTTCACCCCTACACACCTTCCAGCGCCCTCCGCTCTGCCTCCGACCCTCTCCGTCTCCACATCCCTCGCACAAAACTCAACACTTTCGGCCCCCGCTCTTTCTCCGTCTACGGTCCATCCACCTGGAACACTCCCACTCTCTCTCCGTCAGAAACACTCTCTCTCTCCTCCTTCCGGTCCGCCCTCAAAACTCACCTCTTTCAACACTTTTAGCACTATATCACCACACTCCCCACCCCAAGCTGACCGTCGTAATGTATTTGTGTTACGTGAGTCATTGTCTAAAGCGTGCGCATGCGTGCGCGAGTTGTGAGTGCGCGCTTGGAGTTATAATTATTATAAGATAAGCGCATTATAAATACCGTAATTATTATTATTATTATTAACTGCCGGGGGAAGGCGAAAGCTCCCCAGCTGCAATAATCAGCCCTCCGCCCCAACCCACCCTTGCCTCCACCCCCTACCCCATCCCCCGCCCACCTTCCATGCTTCCTCCATGTACTTTTTCTCAGTACATTTAACCTCTTCTACGATGTCCCTAAAACCATCACTGACTCGCCGTTTATGGTCTGTCTGTCTGAGGAACACGAGGAACAGGAGCCTGAATGTCAGCAAGAGGCGCAGATCATCAAGAGCCTCCGAGACTGCCGGGCTTATGAGGATCTATGCCTCTTGCAGTTGGGCGCTGTTTGTTGTGTTCAGGTAAGAAAGAGGTTGAAACGTTTTTAACACATTCTACCCCAGCACCGAAATCCACAAATTGTGCCGTTGTCCTCTAAAGACTGCATTGCAGTGCAGAACACAGATCGACCATGATAGTTCAAGGGTGATGCCTAAATACCTCCGCGCCTATAGGCGCCAAGCTATTCTGATATCACCCTTGAACTATCATGGTCGATCCTTATCTTGCTGTGGTGTGTCTGGGGTAGAATGAGTTAATTAAGTGGGTTATAATTTGTGTGACACTAAGGGCCGTCCTCACTGACGCGTGACATTTGACATGTCTAACGGGATGACCAATACTGAATAACAGGGATGTCGACAGCTTCCTCTACTTAATAAACTGAAAACAAAGCACACTTTAATGTTAGCATATTTCCACATGAGAGATTCCTGTGCTAGTATGTTGTTGTTTTTTTTATTTGTTTGTTTTTTGGTATGATACTGTTTTTGTTGTTGTTTGGCTTTAATTTTCTACGTGTTTTGTAGGCTTCAATTTTTTTAATTTATTATTATTTATTAAACAAAGTGCAACATGGAAAGTGATTTGTTTCAATCAAAATCCGATTCTTTCTATCGCCTATTATCTTGGTAGTTTTTCTTTGCCCTATTCTAGATTTTATATCGTTTTTCTTTTTTTATTTTGTTTCAATTTTGTTATATTCTGATTTTTTTTGCTCTGTTTTATTTATTCTGCATAGTTTGTATATGAGTTTTTTTGCTGCTGCTTGGTTATTTGTTTTGGATATTTTTTATTTTATTCTTCTTTGGTGGTGGTGGTGGGGGGGGGGGGGGGGGGGGCTTGTTCTTTTGTTGTGTTTTATTTTGCTTTGTTTAGTTCCGTTTTGTTTTCTTTTGTGTTCATTGTCTAAAACCGAAACCTTTGCCGAAATGGCTTTATATTGTCACATTTTGTAATGGCACCTTCCTCCACCGTTTATGCGAAATTTCAGCAAATTCAGGCAAGATTCAAGATTCAAAGACATTGTCGTATTTTGATGACGGTCATAGACGGACCTGTGAATTTTCGGCCTTTGTTATATCTTGGATGCGGGAAAACTCCGTCCTGTTTTAGTTTAGGAAAGAACTGAAAGCCGCATTGGTCAAGACAAGGACTTTATGATGGTTGAGGTAAAACATGAATGGTTTGCTCCTCTAAGTAGGACACAGTGACCTTGGCTTTGTGGTCACTGGCATTTTCAAGGAAAACCAAGCGTTGGCCGCCGCTCATGAACAAACTTCAACACTTTTGGAAAAAGAATTTCACCCAGAGAAAATGTTGCCGTAAATTCTGAAAATCTGACAAAAGTGCCCCTACTCTCTTCTCATGAGAGGCCAACCACTCATGATTAGACGGTTTGCTAAAGATACCGTTACAGGACGAGCAAGTATCGTCTTCAGTGATGACATCAAATGCTCGTTAGAGCCTATCTGTGTGTTTTGAGTAGTTAACCCATTCAGCCCTGACGCACTACAGCAGGAGATGGGTCGAACATGATAATTCAATAGTAGTGCCAGATTAGCTTGGCATCTGCTGCATAGTCATTAAATGACGCCTCCAAAATTTTAGAAATACGGCCGTCGGGCTGAATGAGGTAATCTAAGTAATCAACTTTCTTTTGCACCTGCCCCTCTGTCAAGAAATGGGCTATCCTTATTGCAGACAGTTTTGTGAGGTCAAGGTCATTTCACACTATCATTTAAACTGTTTTAAGAGAAAGATCGGAAGTTTAAGATATTTCTCAAAATAAAATGTATGCATATTTTCCTAGCAATGTATAAATAAATATCAAATTTTGATCGTTTCCAGCTGAAATTTGAGAGTCAGACCAGTATGTGTCTTCAAAATCCTTTCTTTCATACTTGAATTGCGAATCTACTTGTAGTCAGTGCCAGACAATACACACGTACCATATCTAACAACCTTCAAATTTGTTTGGATTTTGGCAGGACTGTCTCAAAGTTTCACTCTTCAAGCACAGCTGATTACATCACTTTTTCAGTGACGTCACACAGCGGCCTGGCTGAAGATACCAGCCCCATATTGTACATGAATAAAGAGCAAAGGCTGAAATTTGTTCTGATACTAATTTTATTATTGTGACTTACGTAGTTTACAAATGGCGGCCAAACTATCATCATTTTCTGATCATACCTCGTATACAGTCGATTCCATGAAAGTGACAGTAACAATGAAACAGAAGTAGCTGTTATAGTAAACCCATACACTTCATGAAATTCATCTTCTCAAACTGTGACAATATAATTATGCTCTGTAGTAAGGCTGAGACAATCCCCTAAGGCATTTAACCCACTTAACCCCACGACCGCATTTCCCAAATTTGGAGGTGTCAACAAAATAATACACGTACCCGATGCAGGAGAAGCATCGACCGTGACAATTCAAGGCTAAGACAAGTTGGCTTATCGACATCAGGCGACATCCAAGCTAATCTGGCTCTACTCTTTCATTATCATGGTCGATCCATCTCCTGCTGTAGTGCTTCGGGGCTAAATAGGTTAACTGCGACTACGTAGGTAATGCAGTGTTGTGTAGTAAAGCGTGCCTGCTCACTGAAGCGCAAATTTGACGAGAAAAGATGGGATGGATCAAACCGCATCATCTATTAACCCTGTGCTGCCGGGAAGTGCGAACATCTCCCCAATGCAAGAGACACAGAACATCATGCGCTCTCGCAGGCGCGGGGGCTTAAGGCGGTCTGTGCCTCTTGCTGGATCCATTTATATCTGTGTTTCTGGGGTGGATGGTGGTGGCTTGGTATTTTTCGCTTTCAAAACCATTTTGTAAGATAACATTTATGAAGCTGAAACTTTGGACTGATTTTCATCTACATAATTTGCATCTATTTTCTCTGAAGTGTGTTTTGTCTGTCATAGGTCAGTACCACGGCCATATTGTGCGGATTTAAACACACACACACACACACACACACACACACACACACACACACACACACACACACACACACACACACATAAACACACACACACACACACACAAACACATGCAATCACGCATACACAGGCACAACAACACAGACACACACACACACACACACGCACACACACACACACACACACACAAATACACTACGACGCGTGCAAAATTAATATTCTTCGGTTAAAAGCATTTTTATTATGTAGCGTCCCGTACCATTCCTTTGTAATGTTTAGAACATGCTAGACATGATGAAATTGAGAGATGAAACTTGTGTTGTTTATATGAACCATATCTCGTAAAGTAAGGCTTGAAGCAGGGGACGACGGAGTCCAGATTGCAATTACAATGTTGAGCAGTGTCAATAATTAGCTGTGTAATCAAACTGCATGGGGGGTTTAATCTTTGCTTAGATAAAGATCATCATCATCATCATCAGTCCCTTGCCCGAACTGGGCGTTGGGGGGACTGAAAGGCAGCAGCAACAGACAGTGCTCTCCACTGAGTTCTATTTTGGGCGGTGGCAAGCAAGTCTGACATCTCGAGTTCGGTCCATTCTTTTATGTTTGCGACCCAACTCTTTCTCTGACGACCTCGCCGACGACTTCCTTCGAGAGTGCCTTGCAGGATAGTCTTGGACAAGGTGTTGTGTCGGGTCACGTGGCCAAACCAAGCAAGCTTGCGCCGTTTCACGGTTGCCAGAAGGGGTTCATGTGGGCCCACCAGGGAAGTGACGATGCTCCGTACATATTCGTTGGTCTTGTGCTCGCGGTACGAGATGCGGAGATAAAGATACAGAAATGAATAACCTCCAGGCACAGACATTTAAGCCCAACGCCCTGACATGGTACGACAGGATGTGGATCCACCATGATAGTTCAAGTGTGGCGCCAGAATAGCTTGGCGCCTACGGGCGCCAATCAATTCTGACACCGCCCTTGAACTATCATGGTCGATCTGTCTTCAGAACTGTGATGTAGGATCAAAGGACATCTACAAAATAGCAATTTTATACTCGGTATGTAATGAGGTAAAAACTCTCTAATG
Source organism: Semisulcospira habei (assembly GCA_036245525.1). NCBI lineage: Eukaryota > Metazoa > Mollusca > Gastropoda > Semisulcospiridae > Semisulcospira > Semisulcospira habei. The sequence continues at coordinate 55,199,219 of BTPG01000006.1, forward strand.
CCTTTGCAAAGCAAACAACCTCACAATCTGAGAGACAAAAGTCCTCATGGGTCCCCGTGTACTGCACCTGCTCAAATGATTTAAGTCTCTTTCTTGATACTTGAATATCCGTGTCCCTCAAGCGTAATGGGACATTGGATGGTAACTCTGCGCCATAACCCCTTAACTGCCGTGGCAAGGCGAACGCTACCCACCTGCAAGATACATAAACCCTCGCGATCCTCCGCAGTCGCGGGGGCTCATGAGGATTTGTCTCTTGTTAGTCCTATATTCTTTATGTCTAGTTTTGTTCCCATTACAATTTGTTTTTCGATCGAATGTCGGTCAGTGTGCAGCTGTTTCAGACGCGCAGGTTGTCATCCCTGGCACAGAGATGGTACAGTTAGTTATCCCCGTTGTTTATTGACGTGGCACCATTGGAGCTGGCGCCATACTGGGTTTGTGATGCGCGTAGCGGCTCCTCCATTCGACTGTAGTTCTCCGTGCGGTGACTTCGGTACTTTCGAACCGCCAGCAAAGCTCCCGCAACCAGGAGAACGCAGACTAGCGTCAGCACCACGGCCACGCCAGCAGAAGCTCCTGGAGACATCAAACTAGAAGCGGATTCAGTTGTCTTAGCCGACTGCTTCAGTTGCGCTCCTTGTGAGTAACTGCTGGACAGCTTTGTTTGTGCGATGGAACTTTTGGACAGACTGATAGCGGCTTGGCTGGCCGGCTGGAGCGCGATCATGTCGAAATACTGCTTGGCGTCGGCGTTTCTGTACCAGGTGCGCGACGTGCGGTCGAAGACGATCTGATTGTCCTCTGGAGGGCGTGGCAGGGACGGCGTGCGCATGAATGGCGGGCGTCGGATGGGGGGAAGCTGGGGGGCTTTGAGTGTGTTTGTCATCACGCAGTAGCTGATGGCACAACCCTGGTCGATGGTGGCCAGGTGTTTGCTGTACCCGTCAGGGCATCTTTGGGGCCAGGATCCCGGCTCCCCCAGGAAACCGGCACTTGGGCCTGCACATATAAAACACGCGCCTGTGAACTGACTTTGCTCCAGTGCGTGCAACTAAATTGTCAGCAAAACAAATTTTGACAGCTGCCCCTTTTCTGTGGAACCAAATCCCGAACCTACGACAAACACAAAACACAAAGTGCATAACACTCCTAAAGGAGCGTTATATACTTTGTGTCTTCTGTTTGTTGTAGTTTCGCGATTTGGTTCCACATAAAGGAGCGTTATGTACTTTGTGTTTTGTGTTTGTCGTAGGTTCGCGATTTGGTTCCACATAAAGGTGCGTTATGTACTTTGTGTTTTGTGTTTGACGTAGGTTCGCGATTTGGTTCCACATAAAGGAGCGTTATGTACTTTGTGTTTTGTGTTTGTCGTAGGTTCGTAATTTGGTTCCACATGAAGGGAGCAGTGGATCTGTTTGTTTGTCCTGCATAGAGCGATCCCTCTTAGTGGGTAAACCGTAAATAGCAACGCTTGTTTTACTTGTGCACTTCACACTCAAACTAGAATGTTGGTCCATGAAAATAAAATGCATTGAAATCGTCGATCTGCAAGTAAACTTCAGCCTAACCCTGCCCACGGCGTTACCTTTTTAGAAGACCTTTACGCCCAGAATAGGGAGTGATAAAATATTTGTTTTGTTTTGTTTGTTTGTTTGTTTTCTTTGTTTTTTGGGTTTGTTTTTTTTTTTTTTTGCTTTGTTTTGTTTTGCTGTTTGTTTGTTTGTTTTTTCGTTTGTGTTTGGATTTTTTCCTGCTGCTTCTGTTGTGTTTTCTTATTTACTGAAATAGTGAAAAGCGTGTTAAATGCAGTCATTTATAGGAGACTGGCTTGGATGTAAGCTGCACTTACATTGGTATTCAAATACGTACGACACATAATATCACTTCAGAAACGTACGTCAGGAACGATATCATAGTTAATCACTGGACATTATTTTGTTTCCGGGTCCATTCACTACGTACAGATACATAAAGGTGGTCAAACACGACTTAGTATCGCCACGTTCTTGCGATAACTCAATCAAGATAATTATCATAATGTTTTGATTTGAAGGTCGCACATTTTATCGCAATTTGTTGAACAGATCAATACTTTGCTTATAACAAGGTCGGATAAAGCAACGCTTTTAAAGCGATTTCGACCACATGTGCCCATACGAATTACTTCGTTTATATCACACTTCGAATATATAGTGGCATTGCATAACCATCTTATGCATGCAGCTACGGTACTGTACACAGTACCGGTGGTTGCACGAAGAAGGAATTAAACAGTATTGGCCTGTACCTGTGTTTCCGCTGAGAGAAAGCGGGTTGCCTGCTGTGCAGCTCAGGAAACCACCAAAAGACACAGCGTACGGCCGGCCAAACTCGTAGTTTTCGGTGACACAGATGTGCAGGTCCGCTTCGGAGCCCACCTTCAGGTCGATAAAGCTCGGCGGGCAGGACTTATCCTGTGTCACGGGGTTATCTAATTCGGACGTATAAACACCTCCCAAAAGGTACCCGGCGTTTGTCTGCGTGTCTGTGACTGGCGCCACGCACCAGTAGACCGCGAAGCTGGCAGAGCTCTGGAAGTAGTCATCCCAGCAACTGGTCTCCCAGAACAAGAAGTGGTTACAGTGGTGCTCAGACCGGCCGGTGCTCATCCCACCCTGGTGCAGGGGGACGGCATGGTACTCGGCAGGACAGGAGGCCTGGCCAGTCATGGGGTTTCCCTGAGAAATTGCAAACATTACAATAGATTGCGAGCTTCAGTACCGGGGCAGAGTTCTTTCATCAACACTCGTTCTTTCTGTGCTAGTTTTAACTCCGCCACTGCAGAGTAAACGCGAACAAGATCCAACGGCTGGGGACGTAGATCCTCGTGGGCTTATGAGGCTCATGAGGATTTATGTCTCTTGCGGAGACCATTTTGTGTCCATGTTCCTTAAATGGTTGTGGCAGATGGTCGCTGAATGAACACAGATTTCAGAAACAAAATAAACGTCACGTGGCAGGCGAAAATTTAAATCAGCATGTATAATGTCTTTAAATAAAGCTATCAAATTCTCATTCTCAATAATCATTCTGTGGACAAGCCGTAATTACATTCGAGTGCATCATATTTATATGTCTCATGCTCAAGCATAATGGTGGTGCAGTTTTGTTTTGAATTAGATGTTCTTTTTAATAGTGTTAGTCACGTAACAAACATTAAAGTATGATGCAAAGCACTTTGTTGTCCCATACGCGTGACGGAGGATTGGGTTTTTGCTCAAGTTAAATGGTGTGGCAGTTTGCTAATTTGTAATGTGATGTCTCTAATAAATATAGATATAATATTTTAGTCAAACGACGAAGCTAAAATAGTGGGACGCGGTACACTCTGCTGTCCCGAGGATGAACAATGGAATGTGTTTTCATCCCTACGTCACACGGCCAATCTCTTTACCGCAAATTGTACCACATGACCGAGCAACAAAAACCCTTGTATTGACTAATGGCGGACTTTTTGTAGCCCTCTTTCTGACGTCTTGAATGCCAGTGTTTTCTATAAAAGATCATCAAAACGTTATAAAGTACAAAGTTACTTAGTGTTGTTCGAAACAACATGCACACGACTGGAGACGGAAACGTCATGAAAGATTTTAAATTACGTCATAAGTGTATTATATATAAATGCATATTCCTTTTACGTCAGTAATGTCTGGCGTGATCCAGGTCGGAAGATTACTTCCTGATTTATTTTACGAAAACAGTGGAGCAATGAAAACAAATACGTAATTGGTAGCAGGGGCTTGCTGCACGGACCCGTGTAGGCCTTCCGGAGGTCAAAGGAAACATTTAACCCCTCAGGTCTTCGGCCTTCGGGGTACAATGTTTCCTTTGACCTACCTCAGGCCTACAAGGGTCCGTGTTGCAAACCCCAGCGACCAATAACTCATTGTGCCGTATCGTTTGTCTGCTGTTCTACCATGCTATAGTGGGCTGCTTATTCTAATCTGATGTTTTTGACTGATGTTGCACAGTCATTGTATACAGGCATAACAAGTTGCAATCGGTAAGACGCCAATAAAGTGCGATGCACTTTGTTTGTCCTATTGATTGAACGGTGGAGTGCATCATGTTGTATGCCTGGTGCTCAAGTATGTGGTGATACTTTGTTTCGTTTTTAATTTGACGTTCTTTACAATGTTAGTCACGTGACAAAGTATTGCGATGCTATGATATTTTTGATGCTCAAGTATTGTGATTCTTTTCGTGTAATTAAATCTGGAAGTACGTATATTTACGTATGTGTATATTAGTATCATTTCTTGTTTTATTGTAATATTTTATACTATTTACTTCTGGATTTCCACTGCACCACATTTCACCTCATAGTGATAGTAAAGATGATGTGAATTGAACTGAATATGACTGAATAAAATTTCACCTCGTGATGATAGTAAAGATGAATTGAATTGAACTGAATTGAACTGAAGTTTAGTATTACCTGCCGCATTTCGCCACACAGGTCTCCATTGTTTGAACCAGGGGACATGTCGCACGTCTGGTATACTCCGCCGAACTTGAGGAAGCTGGTTGGAGGTTTGCATGTGCTGTCGTCGAAGTTGGCAGCTGAAGAGAAGTTGGGTGATTCAGGGTCCGTGCAGCCTGGCATAAGATTAAATGTGTAGTAAGCCTCAATAGCCTTCTGGACAGACCTGCTCACTTCCTGTAGGGTGGATATCGGAAGTTCCGGTAGCGCCGCCGCAGTGACAAAGTAGTGCAGCGGGTCTCCGGAGCGGTCCATGAAGACAAGATTACTGCAGTAGATATACAAGAAGAGTGTTACACTTTCATTTCATTTTACTTCGTTTTTGTTTGTTTCGTTTCGCTTTTCATACCCTTGATTGCCACTAATCGCAAATGCATTTCTGAAATCTGTGTTAATTCAACGCCAGAATCCCAGCCGTCAAAGGAACATGGATACAAATTGGTGTCAGCAAAAGGCGATCCACATGAGCCCCCGTAGATGTGGAGCCTCATGAGAATCTATGCCACTTACAGATCTGTTGTGTTCAACATTTCACGGCAGCAAAGGGATTAATTTGATTTCTGCTTTTTTATTGTAATGTATTAGCTTTTTAACTTTCAGTCAGGTATTTAAACTCATTTCCACCCAGACACATGATTGCCATTCGCTCCCAGTGAGAACGAATGTTGCGTCAAAAAGACTACACACTGACTGTCATTCACGTGAAGGACAAAGATGTAAGTGGGATTAAATTAGGCATACATAACACAGAATAAGGAAGAGACATAGATCCTCATGCGCCCAGTATTTTCATGTTGGTATGAGTACATACGTGCCGCTCTGAATTCCATTGCATCACGAGGAAGTCTAAGCCATTGGTTTTTGTCCTCTTCCGGGTAGATTGATGAGTTGATGTCAAAGGCAGAGAGCCCGAGACTTTCACCTTTGAAATCAACTCCCTTATTGGACCCTCGAAGCAACACGAACTGCTAGCATAGCCTAAGTCGTAGTACAGTTAACCTATGTTGCCCCAAGACCCTACAGCATGAGATGGATGGACCATAATAATTGAAGTGAAGTGCCAGATTAGCTTGGCGCCTTCAGGCGCCAAGCTAATCTTTTACTACCCTTGAATTATCATGGTCCATCCATATCATGCAACTGGTACATAATCGTCAAGTGACACCTTTAAAATTTAGGAAATGTGGCTTTGGGGCTAAATGGGTTAATAATATCACAATTTTAGCAATACTCATAGCAAATGTCTTACTCGTCCACCCGTTCAGCCCACATATTAGTGCTGAAGTTGGTCGGCTCGTACACGGGGCCTCCATACGTCTTGATTTGTGACGAGGTTATCTGACGCATGTATTCTGAAGTGAATGAATCGTTGGTGCTATAACCACCATCGATGGAACCCATGGAAAAGAGCTTGAACAGAGAGACGCTGGCAGACCCTCTGATAGACAGCTTTTTCTCCTCGTTTTTATTGACCCATATCTTTTTTAGGTTATCAATCTGCACACACGAAAGAGTTAATGAATTAATAACTTGACAGGGAAAGTGCTCCCACCTCGCGGTGATTTCAATCTCTCGACAAGGGGGCGAAGTACTGCAAGGATACGACCGAGGAGCTTCCCCCAGTAGCAAAACACCTTCGAGCACATGAAGGCCGCAGTGGGTCCGCGCACAGACGTGCACGGACCCACTGCGGCTGTCATGGGACCGATGACCTTTCATTACTGAGTAGGGAGAGGCTCTTAGATTGGATATAGCATAGAAAACGAGGTTAATCATTTAGGGCTTATGGTCTCTTGTCCAGTATGAAGGTGATTTTAAGACGGGCACTAAAAATACTCCGCACAAATTGTGACGACAGCTGCGTTTGATTCCACGACCTTTCGGACAAGAATCGAACGCTCTACCACCAGAGCTACCCAGTTCCCCGGATTCTAGCATAGGGGCAAGGCATTGTCGCTATTGCAAGAAAGGTAAACGTTCTTTGAAAAATAAGTAAAACTTTTATTTCGTTTGCATTTCGGGGACTGACTGACAATGGCAGGCAGAATTCTTTGCTGCATATATTGTATTTTATCATACTCTGTTGCCGTCCATCGTTTAGAGGTTTCCCGGTGAGTGTTTGACTCTTGATTATATGAATTTTATTTCATGGAACTTGGTAGTCTTGGCAATCTAAGACAGTCAGAGCCCTGAACTACACAAGACGTTTTGTCGTTTTCCTCTTGTTTCTTTTGTAATGTATTAATGGGAATTAGTCTCTCTTTCCTTATTAATTTCTCGCATCTGACAATTTAACTTTTACGTTTTACCAACGGTCCACGGGGTATCATGGCTAGTTGTACTGCTCATAGTGGTTTCTTTTTTTTCTATCATATTTTGTTCTGTTATTTTTGTTGTTGTTGTTGTTGTTGTTTTGTTTAGGTCAGATAGTCCTTGATGATCCCGATAATGCATCAATAGACATATAAACAATGGTAAAAGAAATATTAGACACATGCAAACACGACACATATAACACGGAGAGTTTGAAAATTAGCATCACAACAGGTAACATCGTGTGGTTTCTTTTAATGACTCATCTCATCTATATTTTTGTATTTAGAGACAGAACTCCCAAATAGCCGCCTATCTCAATGTGGCACGTCTAGAATGTGTTAACACTTTCAGTGTCGAGAAAAAACTTAACACCATCCAACTGCAAGAGGCATAGATCCTTATGAGCCCCCGCATTTGCGGAGCTCATGAGGATGAATGCCTATCACTGACACCATTTGGAATCGATGTTCCTGGAACATCTAGGGTTTTTGGGTGGTGAATCAACGAAGATTGCAGAAACATAGTTTGCGTCACCTCGCACTGAACGGGTTAAAGCACAAGTTGAACTGTATCGGTTAGCAAAGGGCTAATTACATTTTGAGCCTTTTGCGCATGGAAAGGTTCAGTTTATGAAAATGTTCTAGAACGAACATGTTTCATACCAACCTTCATGAGAGCTGCCCCAGCCACAGCGCCGGTGATTATATGCGTTCCGAAATCTCGGACTAGCAGCTGCGACAGATAGCGGGCCTGCCTCGTCTCATTCATTTCGTGAGCTGCAGCAATGTCCAGCAACCGCCCTTTGAAGACAGGATGCAGGGGGGTGTCTGGCTGCAAATGGACTGCATATCTGGATTAGTAACAGGGACTGGTGAGCATAATTACATACATTAGGGGGATAAAGGGGTGTACAAACAAAATGTGCTACGATCTGGTCACGGAACAAAACATGTTGAGATGAGTACGGCTGTAAACAAAATAACTGTGTGCACTTAGAAACAAGACGACCCACAACAAGGATAATTGATATAGTTGACGAAACTGTCTAGGTTTAGGCATTGTCCAGTAGTTGATAGCGAAACGCGGATCAATTGGTGGGTGGGTTTTGTTTTGCTTTAGGCGGACAGTTTTCTGGACAGAAGGTGATATGAAATTAAATCATTTTATTGTAACACCCGGGAAAATCGAGTACCGCCGAGGGTTTGGACTTTCGGGTGTATCACGTGCACTTGGCACCAAAGACACAGTCTGTAACAAACAAACAAAAAAAAAACACTCTATCGTATCCGAGATTAGCGTTTCGTTTTGTTTAGTATCTTTCCGTACTGTATCGCTAGTGTGGAGCATCGCACCACATTTCCTATCGCATTGTTTCTTTAGTGAGGTTTCGTTTGAAAGGAAGGACTCCCAACGACGAACAAGAGGGAAATCATGGCGGATATCCAGCCTATGCCTTGAGCATAGACAATTAACACTCCAAGCATCGCCAAGAGGCATAACTCCTCATGCGCTCCGCATAGACCACACTCCAAACATCTCCAAGATGCATAGATCCTCAAGCGCCCTTTATAGGCAACACTCCAAGAGACATGGATCCCATGCACCCTTATAGACAACACTCTAAGCATCGTCATAAGGCATAGATCCTCATACGCCCCTTGGGCGCATAAGGGTATATGCCTCTTGGAGATGTTTGGAGTGTTGTCTACGTTCAAGGTGCAAACTGTTTATACGCCGTGACTTCGCTTTCGTTCATTGTTGGGAGTCGTTCGCTGTAAACGTAACGTCACTATTGTTGTTTGCTGTAAACGTAACCTCACTATTGTTGTTTGCTGTAAACGTAACCTCACTATTGTCGTTCGCTGTAAAGGTAACCTCACTATTGCTGTTCGCTGTAAACGTAACCTCACTATTGTCGTTCGCTGTAAACGTAACCTCACTATTGTTGTTCGCTGTAAACGTAACCTCACTATTGTCGTTCGCTGTAAACGTAACCTCACTATTGCTGTTCGCTGTAAACGTAACCTCACTATTGTCGTTCGCTGTAAACGTAACCTCACTATTGTCGTTCGCTGTAAACGTAACCTCACTATTGTTGTTCGCTGTAAACGTAACCTCACTATTGTCGTTCGCTGTAAACGTAACCTCACTATTGTTGTTCGCTGTAAACGTAACCTCACTATTGTCGTTCGCTGTAAACGTAACCTCACTATTGTTGTTCGCTGTAAACGTAACCTCACTATTGTCGTTCGCTGTAAACGTAACCTCACTATTGTTGTTCGCTGTAAACGTAACCTCACTATTGCAATCGTTTCCAAACTGTGAGCAAACAACTATATAATTCCAAAAAGTACGACTACAATCTTTCAGCACATACCTGATGTATCTAACCTGAGCCCGTGCCGTGTAGGATTCGTCACCTGTCTGTTGTTTCTTCATCTCCCGGAAGTCTTCGGAAAACTTACCGCTTATGCTACCAAACCAAAACTTGATACCGACATCCACGTTCACAGATTGGGCAGTGGTACTGGTCCAGTCCTGCAGATTATTTTTATAATACCGCCTTGAAATGGTAATCATTTTGAACAGATGCGGATGTATTTAAAATGTGTTGTTGTGTGTGTTCGTGCGTAAGTGCATGCGTGCGCGCGTGTGTGTGTATGTGTGTGTGCATGTGTGTGTGTGTGTATGCGCGCGCGCGCGCGTGTGTGTGTGTGTGTGTGTGTGTGTGTGTGTATGTGTGTGTGTGTGTGTTACTCTGAATGTGTTTTCGTTTTTTTTAATCACTGTTGGTGCTACTGTTTGGCTAATGTAATTTTTAAATCTCTTTGAAATTATCTTGATTGACAATCGTAAAGTGTAATGTATTTTTCAACTAGGTATATAAGTGCCCCGACCCCTGTCCCCATATTTTAACTCACGCGCCATCCACTTAACCCCCTTACGCATGCATCTGTCGGTACTAAAATACTGGTGGCTACAGATACAAGCGGTTTAACTCTTGCTGTCGGCAGCGGGTTTTTGTCGCGATGATTCCTGCAGGAATCATCGCGACAAAAAGCACCTACCGACAGCGAAAAACGGGTTGATGTACCTTCATGTCCTCGATGAGCTCTGCTGATGTCTGCACACTGCTAGACAGGATGGGAACAGCCGTGACGGAGTCCGGCAGGAGAAACCTCCCGTCATCTGTGGTGTGGCATTGAGAGAAGTTGAAAACCACCATCTGTCCTCCCTCATCCACGTTCCGTAGATTGTCCCAGCCTGTGCCCGGGAGAACACTGAAACGCTGAAACAAGTACATGTAGTTGTATACACGACTACGTGAAATATACGCCACGAAGATATTCATTGCAGGTGATAAACAGATTATTCAAGGCGTTCCGCATTAATAGCCGGAAGCAACGCTATACGTCACTTTCGCAGCTATTAATGCGGAACTTCTTGAATTAGTTAACCCCCTTGTGCATGCAGCCATCGGTAATGTTTGGTGGCTGCATGTATAAACTGACATGTGGCCCAAGAGACATTTATATGTCATTGGTCGAGGTGATCTGAAAACGTAGGTCTATGTCATCTGCACACACTGTAGTCAAATTATCTATTCCAAGATTGACTTCCTCTGTGACTACACAGGTACGCATGCACACACATACTGGCACTTATACTTTTACTTTTGTATGTAATCGTTTTACCAGAGAGTTCTTACAAGTACTGCCAAAATGAACCATACCACACGAGCACTGCCAAAATGAAAACCCAGAAGACCATGTCAACATTTTCTAGAAGGTAATTGAACACCGTCTGTTCTTGCAAAGCAAGCTGTTAGTTCATATGTATTGTATTTAACATGACACGAGCTATTAAACAAGGCAGAGCAGAGTCAGAGTGTATGACAAGAAGACAGTTTATGTGCTTGCAAAAATAAGAAAAATGTTGATTTGAGTTAACTCACACGCAGTAGATGTACATCGTATTTTTAAATCGTCGTCAGTTCCACGTCAAAGATCCCTAACCGTTAAATGAGCATTGATATACACTGGTCCCAGTAAGAGGCATAGATCCTCATGAGCCCCCGCAATCACGGGGTCTCATGAGGACCCATACCTTGTGCTGTTGGTAGTGGGGATTTCTCGGCATTGAAGTGGTTAATTAAACTCACACGCAGTCTGAGGCCATTGCTCTTTTCTATCAGCAGGCACCTGCGAGGATCACCGACCGGATACTGCTCTGTCACAGCATTCACTTGATCCTTGTCTGTTTCGCTGACTGTCATCAGGGGCGCTGAAGAAACAGTCCAGACGATGGCGGAGAAGTAGAATGCCACCAACTGAAGTCGATACGCTGCTGCGGTAGACATGGCCAAGGTAGAACCAACGATAACTACACTAGCAGACAATATATGGTCAGGCACTTGTCTTCAGTACATCGTAGCTTATAATTATTCTGTGTCACAGCAAGCGTTTGCAGCAGTAAGGAAACTGCAGGCCACTACTCATTACTCACAGAATCTGAGCCGATGAACATATTGGCCTGTAGATGCTTGTATATATATATATACTCTAATTGCACGATCGTGGTTGACGTTATCTGAGCACTTGAAGATGATGTACAGTCATCGTATGATGCTCAAAGTTCATAATTTATTTCCATCACCTACCCGAAATAGTATTTCGGGTAGTTGGGGAAAATAAATTGTGAACTTTAAGCGTCATACGATACCTGTTAACAGATATAACAGATATTTAAATCATTATCAGTTCTACATCTAGGCCACAGTAAGTAGCTCGCAGCGTTCATAAAATTCAGGACCAACATTATAGAGGCAGACCTTTTCATTCTCCAGTCTAGATGTCATAAGGTGGTAATGAGATATGATGCTGCTGTTTTGTTCTTGCGGAATAATTGTCTCACACTAGGAATACGTAAGGAAGCAGCTTTGACAAGTCTCGCCGTCTTCGGTTTCTGCAATTAT
>BTPG01000006.1:55213534-55306034 GCA_036245525.1 Semisulcospira habei
ATCGATAATAATGTCTAAAGGTAAATCGGCTGTTATTGTCTTGCCTTCTTTGTTGTTTTGTTGGTTTCTTTGTTTATTGGTGTGTTTTTTGTTATATGAATTTAGTTTGTTTAGATTATTTTTACAATTCTTACTACCTTTTTTTGTTTTTCTTTCTTATACTAGTATTCGTGATTCTTTACACACACACACACACACACACACACACACACACACACACACACACACACACACACACACACACACACACACACACACACACACACACACACACACACACACGGACGCTGCACAATTTGAAATAAACTCAACGCATCATCCTGTTTCCTTGAAACGTTATTCAATGATTTTACTACTCCATTGTTATGTGTGTAAGAAACTACATGACCAAAGTCTAGATAAGAAAAGTCCATGGACATCACAGCAATGCTGCCAGGTCAATGACTCTATAACTATTCGGTGCAGCAGGTTACGACCACTGCAAAAAGAAAAGAAAAGCTCAACAAGGATTAATCAATCAAATATGGGGTCAATCAAAACAACAACATACCTGTGCATGTGGCTAAGAAGAATTTTATGGAGTGGGTATATTATATATATTGCAAAAACAACCAAATTAATATTCATGAATTATGTGCTTGGTACACTACCCTTCCCATAATCCCTTGCAGACCAGAAAGATTCAATCTTGATTCTTGCCCAGAGCAGCATTGTCGCCTATAGCTAGGAGAGCTGGCTGGATGAGGGGCTGCAAAATCTCGTCCCGATAGCGCAGTCCAGTCAGGGTGCCTCGGATGACGTGGAGGGGGGGTCTTGCTTTCCCTGCTAAAGCCTGCCCAGAATATGACTGAGCCTCCTCCGTAGCGGTCCACCTCTTGGACGCATCCATCCGTGAATCGCTCGCCTTGGCGTCTCCAGACCCTCACCCTGCCGTCGTTGAAGGACACAGTGAACCGTGACTAATCAGTAAACAGAACCCGAGACGTGATTTTTCTAGTACGTCTAGTACACACAGTACCACTGTCAATGGCGCTGAAGAGGTATGTTGGATATGTTTTAGCACAAGTCTTTTTTTTTTTTTTAATGCACGGGAAAAAAACCAGCGAAAAACTACACAACATGAATCAGCCTGGGTGTAAATCTATCCAGTGTAAATCTGTCATGTTGCGATTCCATTGAGATATGGGTATTTGAGTAAATTGAAGCCTTTGTCGATTTATACTGATGTCCTGATGACACAATGCAAGCTTACCAGCCTGGAAATCCATGTCTTTAGCACAGCATTCTCGGAATTTCATAAAAAAATTATGTCCCTTGGAGCTAATCTGATTGAGTGCATCTTTTGGCTTCGGGCGACGCCTTTGTTAAAAATTATATATATATATATATATATATATATATATATATATATATATATATATATATATATATATATATATATATATATATATATATATATATATATATATATATATATATATAAATCAACATTTTGCTTTATATAGTGCCGATAACAGGCAGATGTGATTACGACACACAAATCAAAATGTCTGAGTCTTGATACGAGGACATTTTGATCGGGTCAAGTAATCACATCTGCCTGTTTATCTGCACTATTTCAAGCAGAATGTTGCTTAATATAATGTATGTACCCAGTCCAAAACAAAACTTTACCAGAGTCCTTCCGATTACCGCCATTGGTGCTTAAGTGGTGAATTTCGCTATATTTAGACATAAAACTTCCCAGCTTGACAGCGCAAATCCACCAAGGCGTACATCCACCCAGTGCAAATGTGTTCCTTTGATTTTCCATTTATTTGTAGAACTAATAAACTCAGCGTGAATCTTCACAGCATGATTCCACCCAGCATAAATCGACAAAAGCTTGAATTACACACATAAAAATATCTCAATGGAATAGCGACAGCACATATTCACAGTGGGTAGATTTAGGCCCAGGTTCATTTAGGCTTTGTAGACTTTCGCTGGGTATTTTAATCTTTTTGAGATTTGCGCTAAAACATAGTAAGTTTTACACCATCAGCTCCACTGATAGTGGCACTGTGTATACGTACTAGAAAAATCACGTCACCACAGAACGCTTTAAAGTCACAATCTAGGGCTCGCATAGTCTGGAACTCATTCAGACTTTTCTGAAATGTTGCAAAGGAAGAGACATACGTAAAGTTTACATGCAAATGGGATGAAGGGAACTTTACCGTCCAGCGCCAAATGTATGCTTCAAACATACAGAACCCAGCAAATCTGACACTGCTGAACGTATTTCATCGCACAAATTCCCTCTCGCACGCCTCCGATGTTGGAAAAAAAAAAACAAAAAAACAGGCGGATAAGCTGCCTTAGGTGCGACTACAGACACTAATAACTATGTCTATTTATGAACCTGGATGTGATACTTCCGATGTGTGTTTGTTTCTGTCAAGATGTTGACCTGTTGTGTGCTACATTACTGGACAGTCGACTGACTCAGCGCGGAATGTTTTTTTTTTTTTGACTGTGTAGACATCAGTGCAATCTATAATCGTGGGTGTTGTTGAGTGAAGTCTACTTGTGATTAGAACACGGATAATGACGTAAAATGTCAGCAGGTTTGTTTGTGTCATTATCCTCTAAATGAAAATTATTGCTTGAGGTCATGTATCCGGTAAATTGTATTTTAGGCCGCGTATTCGGAGGCGGCACGTCTCGAGTGAGTTAATAACTGTATTGTACGTATATTCATGCATTTTCAAAAATAACCTTTAGTGTTTCAGTGTTTCAGAAGGCGAAAATGTTGCTTTAAGGCTCAAACTGTGAAACACAGAAAATGTTCTAATGGGTCAGTCTGAAACAGGTTACGGGTATTGAAAGTTGCATTATTTCTGTTAATACAAATAAAAGTAATGTTCTACAGTTGTTCTGTTTCCTTGATGTGAAAGTAGGCAGACGGAGAAACAGAAGATGAATGTCGATTGGTAAATTCTCCCTGAAATATTGTTCAATGTGTGGTATTATAAGTTATTGGTCGGAGGGGTTCGTTACACGGACCTTTGTAGGCCTGAGGGAGGTCAAAGGAGTCATTGTACCCCGAAGACCAAAGGCCTGAGGGGTACAATGATTCCTTTGACCTCCCGAAGGCCTACAAGGGTCCGTGCAGCGAACACCCCCCCCCCCCCCCCCGACCAAAAACGTATTTGTTTTCATTCCTCCACTATTTTCGTAAAAGAAATCAAGAAGACATCTTGCGACCTGGATCACACTAGACGTGACTGACGTCAAAGGACTATACATTTATACACAATAGACTTATGACGTAATTTAAAATACATCATGACGTTGCCGTCTCCAGTACTGAGTTGTTTCGAACAACAATAAGTAACTTTGTACTTTAGAACGTTTGGCGATCTTTTATAGAACAAAACTGGCATCCAAGATGCGTCATCGAGAGGGCTACAAAACATCCGCCATTTTTCGCTACAAGGGTTTTTTATATCACGGTCACATGGTACGGTTTGCGCTAAAGTGACTGGTTGTGTGACGTAGGGAGGAAAACAAACGCTTTGTATATCATGGCTTTCAACATACTTCAATATCTAAATATTCAATTTTGGCCACTGATCAAACACATGCTGTTTGACCCATACAGATGTTTCACCGGTTGACCAATCAAATCATTCATTCCTTCTCATTCCTCCACAGTCGTGTTTTCATGTAAACTGTCACGAGAAGGGGGGGGGGGGGGGGGGGCTATTGATGGTAAACATCTCCTTTGACGTCAAAATTAACATCCTTCTACTATTAGCGCATGGACCACCTCCACAGAAAAAAATACCCAATAACTACAAACGTTGTTTTTGCTTATTAGCCCAAGTATTCAAGCCAGTGTTCATTAAATGTCTTTGTAAAAAAAAAAAAGATATTCAACGCCTAAAAGCCACAGACGTCCTAGAAACATGGTGTCAGCAAGAGGCATAGATCCTCATGGCCTCCGCAACGGCCGGGGCCCATAAGGATATGTGCCTCTTGCGGTTCGATCCTGTTCAGTTTTGTCGGCAATGAAGGGTAAAAGGTCAAACATTGCGCGGGAAACGTGATGATGTTATCGCCCAAGGCAGTGATTACGACTGTTATAGAGCGGAGTAGTAGCCAGTCACGCGTCATAGGCATAGATCTTCATATGCCTCTTGCTACATTCATTTAACTCATTCAGCCGGACGCACGTATTTCCCAAATTTTGGAGGCGTCATCTAACGATTACGCACCTGTTGGAGGAAATGGATCGACCATGATAATTTAAGGGTAGTACCAGATTAGCTTGGCGCCGACAGGCGCCCAGCTAATATGGCACTACCCTTGAATTATCATGGTCGACCCATCTCCTGCTGTAGTGTGTCAGGGCTGAATGGGTTAATGTGTTCACCAAGCTAAGGCGTTATTTTCTTCACTCTAGTGGTGGTCTCTCATTTTGGACCTTACGGCTCTAAGCCGTACCGTCCAAACATAATACACGTAAACTTTCAATGTAATACATCGCCTGGAGACCCAAACTTCATTGTTGCAATAGCCGCTGTTTGTTATAAGCGAAATACATTACATAAATCTAGTGTGGCCAGGAACTAAGAAAAAAAGTGTTGTAATATATCCGACTTTGATATAAGCGGAGTCAACTGTACACAGATCTTGGGACTCTTCTCAAATGGTCTGTGATGATTATCGCTCTTTGCTATATCTACATGACCTCTTCCAGTGTACACAAACCAAGGGGAATTACTCAGCGCTGGACAGACGAACAGTTAGATCCCTGCCCCCGCCTATCAGGCACCCATTCGCCAGCCGACAGAGAAATACGCAGATATAGAACAAGACGATCATCTACATCCCTAAAAAGGATGCATCAGGTCTCTCATATAACCCATGTCTTTCTCCGGAACTTAGGAAGTAGGCAGGGGAAACATACATACACAAACACGAAGGTGCATTACTATATGTGGTCGGGTAAATACCCTGATTTCCCACAGTAGATGCACAGAACATTACACAACAATGTAACGATACAAATTTGCCTCGAGTTATAGATACTCACAAACCATATAGGTGAGGCTAGCGCTGGCAGAATTGTACACAAACCAAGGGGAATTACTCAGTAATTACTGAGTAATTCCCCTTGGTTTGTGTACAATTCTGCCAGCGCAATCCTCACCTATCTGGTTTGTGACTCTTCCAGTGTAGGCGGCGTGCTTTTGTTATCTGTATTTCCTTTGATTTCCATCTTGAAGCTTCATCACTTGCACTCAGTTCGACCCAAACAATCAAGTCATATGTTTTGCCAGGCCTAGGGGCAACACGTTACATTCTAAAATAGCATATATGGGTAAGTTGTCAGGCTATATCAGATACGCACTAGGTAGGTATGTGGACTTTTAAGGCTTTCCCGTGTTCTGACGTTGCGAATAAAAACCCGGATAAGACAATCCGAGTAATGGACCTAGACAACAGTTCTGTCATGAAAAGCATATTACAGCAGAATCTGTCTTGAGTAACCACCATTTTTAGAGATCACTTCCCACTAAAGACCACAATTTAGGTGACGTCCAACAGAAACTTCTTGAATTATGCGAAGTTTCTAAAGAGTTGTATTGTTATATAAATATGATCCATTAACGTAAACGCCATCGATATGCATTTTTGTGTGTGTTAAATGTGTTACAATTTTAATGTGTATATAATGTAGTCCATGCATGCATTCTATTGTTCCTATTATTTTTATACTTGAACACATTCCGCCCCAGGACCGAAATCCGCAAACTTTGAAGTTGTCCTCTGAAGGACTATATTACAATTCTAGAGACAGATCGAGCATGATAGTTCAAGGGTGGTGCCAGAATAGCTTGGCGCCTATCGGCGCCAATCTAGTGTGGCACCACCCTTGAACTATCATGCTCCATCCATGTCTTGGTCTGTTGTGTCGGGGCTGAAGGAGCTAATGAACGTGTGAGAGTGTGCATGTGCACAGATGAGATACTGTTTGTCATGTCGATTGTTGAATTATTCCCCCATACGCTGAAAAGGGCGAAAGGTATCAAACAAAATCTTTGAAAATATCAAAAAAGTTCCTTATATTGCTCATGACCTGTACCTCGTCCGCCACATCATCCTTTCAGTTGCAAATGTCGTAAACAATACCGAACTGTCGTCGTTACAATTGGTGCCTTTAATCCCGTCCCTTCCACTGTACGTACATTTTTGTTTCTGAAATCTTTGTTCAAGTAACGATCAAAACCCAACACCGTCCAAGAAACATGGATACAAGTTGGTCTCAGCAGGAGGCATAGATCCTCATGAGCCCCCGCAGTAGCAGGGGCTCATGTTGATCTATGTCTCCTGCAATTCGATCGAGTTCATTTTTCTCGGCAGTGAAGGGGTTAAGAAAAGACATCATATTTAAACTGGCCTGTAAATTTGGACATTACGTCTCAGAGCTATAAGGTCCAAAATTACAGACAGCACATGCATTTCCAGTACTGAGCGGAGTGTGAATATGCAAGAGAAGATCACACACGTTGTGACGACTTTTATTTGGCCAAATCCAGACCCACATCCAAAGAAGGTGACCGCAGAGCGTGGAAAAAGAAAATAAAGAAAGAAACAGGCTTGGAAGGGATAATTACAACACAATTTATTACAATTTCGCTATTTCAAATTGGGAATAACATACAAGAAAACAATATTCTCCTTTCCTTTTTCTATGGTGAGATGAGTTACACATTTCACCAAAGAAATGATGAATGCAGCATTGCTTATTTGTTTGTATGTCCATTTTAAAAACCGTCTTCCCCCGAAAAGTAAATCAGTTGTGTTGTCATTGTCCTTTCTAAGCATGCACCTTTCTTTGTTGGGATTTTCCTTTCTTTTAGTTGGCCCTCCGGGATCAAACTTAAATTACTACGTGGGTGTCACAAAACGAGAAAAAAAAACACTTTTTTATTACACCAACATATGCCTTCACCAACGACCCCTCCCCCCCCCCCCACCCCCAAACCCCTGCCCCACCCCCGACCAATCGCATTCACCCACACCCACCTATCCCCTCCAGACCCTCTCCACCACTTATCCGGCGCCCTCCTCTACCCATTTGTCTGTTTGTCAGATGAGCATCACGCATACAAAATCAGCTTTCGGTTTAGATTAGAAAAGGGGGCAATGGAAGATGGTCAACACAGTAAGATGGCAATATCACTCCATATACACGGATGCCTCCTGCTTTATGAGTTTTGGTGGTTCACGTGAGCGTTTCACTTCCAGTGCCAACTGTTAAAGACGGATCGAGAGCTGAAAGAAAGTGCATTATTAATAGAATTGACGCTTGTCCGTCAGCTGTTACAGCTCAAGGGTAGTGCTTGATTAGCTTGGCGCCTGAACAGGCGCCAAGCTAATCAAGCACTACCATTGAAGCGTCATTGTCAATCCATCTCTGACATGCGCCAGGTACTTTGATATTCAGTGTTTTCTATACTAGGTTTGCACCATGCGTAATCCGACACTACCCTAGACCTTTCATGGTTGCACGACCAATGCACACGTATCCGTACTGCTTACAAGCAGATGGTGGGTTATTCCTCAATTGCAGAACTAAATTAGTTTGCGTTATGAACCAGTTTCGCTTTGTAAATGGGAAATAAACTACTCCTTAAGAATTATGAGATAATTAGTGCGTGAAATGTGTTTCTGAATTTTGGTTGAAAATTGCAGCTGATTAACAGGTAAGCACCTGACTGGTGTTGACAACACGCACAAAAACTCGGTTACCTGTACCCAAAATGGCGATCAGGCCGATGTCGGCCGCCGTTGGCCCGATCGCTTTTTGCGACCGTGCGCGGGCTAACGGAGACCGACGTCGGCTCAATCGCTTTTTGCGCACTGGGCACAAGCTTTGTTATGTTTTGCCGCTGTTTGGGGGGACGGGTTAGTTAGTTATTAGGTTATAACGCCTGGCAGGAAACTGGCGCCATCTCACAGCGGTTGGGGTGGTGTGCGTGTGGTGGGGGGGGGGGGGGGGAGGGGGGAGCTGAGGAATGAGAGCAGCGGCTAGACCATCAACTGCAGGGAAGAATAGTGAAACCGGTTTCCGCTTTTACTTTCTTTCGGTTTAATTTCGTGGTTAGGAAATACACATGTACTACGCTCCGCTAGATCGTTCGTTATGACCAAAATTCCATTCTTTATTTTATCATTGTATGTTGATGTTGTTGGTCTTTTATATACGAGTATATCTATATACCACACAGAAATATGCATCTCTTTACTGCAGAGAAAAAGTTTAACTCCACCCAACTGCAACAGACATAGATCCTCATCAGACCCCACGAATGCTGGGGCTCATGAGCTTTATGTCTTTTGCTGAAACCACTTTACATCCATGTTCCTTTGACGGCTGGATTTTTCTGCTTTAAATTTACGATTATTTCAGAAAGTGTATGGGTTATCTGGCATTGATTGTGGGCGCTCAATACTTAAAAGCTTTTCAAGCCGCTAACATATCTACAAAGTCAACTTTGAACTTGGGGCATCTAAAGTAAACGAGGTAGATAGAAAATGGCAAGGGCTCTGACGTTTTGTTGCGCTGAGTAATTCTACTTTGTTCGTTTGTAACATAAACGATGAGTATATGAAAATATTAATAATGGCTGTGGAAAAAATGCATTTGGTTTGGAAGATAAATCTAGTACCATACCGACAAGAAGATACCACAAGGCATAAAATACAAAGACAAATTTAAACGTTTCAGATCAGTTAAACACATCAATTAAACACGAATCATTGCACGCCTTCGTGGTTTTAGATTTTGCTTCAGGCAAGACCGCAACCAACATCGGAATACTGAATCTGTACAAGTACTAAGCAAGCGCTAAGTGTGTGGGTGTACTAAGTGGGTGGTTTGAGTACGTGGGATAAGTGAAAAACCTAAACTCCATTTTATCTCCAAAGCCAAACTATACACATTACGAGAATCAATCATGTGGAAAATACGACTATAGCAGTATCAGACTAACTTGGCGCTTCTCAAGGGTAGTGCCTGATTAGCTTGGTGCCTTACCAGTCGCCAAGCTATTCAGACACTACCCTTGCGTATGACTGCTCTGATCTGCCCATCTCCCAAATTTGACACTGAAAGCAAAAAGGTTTAAATGTATGCCTTACCTACATTAAAAGATTGTATCTGACTGAATCTAAAGTTGTCCGTCAAACATCAGTAAATTGACGTCACTTTACGCCTACGATAAGTACTCTGCTCGTGCCGCTGCTGTTGAGCCTACTCTTCCGAATTTAGGCAAATGACGATAAGTCTATTTTTTGTGATGAACACGATTTGCATTGTTTTACAATACAAATCTTGCTGTTCACCAATATGGACTGACCGTATTTTGCCTGTAAAGGGGAGAGGCTCTCGGTCTGTTTTATGACCTGCTAACATAAATGCATGGACATTTTTATGAAAATTTATCAGATTCGTCTTTGCGTGACTGCATGTGAAAGGACTAAACTATTCTGCAAATATCTACATTGCCAAGGTATTCTACATGATCAGTCTTCTCACATATTATTAATCAGCTTGCTGTCAGTAGCGATTTTTGTCGCGATGATTCCTTCCGGAATCATCGCAACAAAAATCACTACCGACAGACAAATGGTTAATTAATCATAAACTAGAGGTGAAGCAGGCGCTTGCAGATTCAGCATACATACCAAGGGGAACAACTCGGCTCTTTCCAAACAAACAGTTAGATCCCCTAAGCCCGTCCTAACGGCGGAGAGCTGCGCAGTCAGTCGATGCAGCGTTGGACTCTCGTCCGAAATGTAGTAGGTTTGAAAACGGCTTAGGTCAAAAGTTGTACAGACGTCTTTTCGGTGCCTCGTCTCTGAAATCACCATTGTGGTAGACAAAAGACGTTAAGAACTAAACGTTGAAAGTTTTCCGTCTAAATGCGGGCACCAAACTGGCTGTCAAAAGGAAGGGGATCTAACTGTTAGTGTATCAAACTCGGCTGAGTGATTGCCCTTGGTGTGTTTACCTGTTTATTAGAACAATATAAGACTATGTGCTGGTTTGTGACTATGAACCTTACGGGACGAAACTTTATAACTGCGATCTTCTACACTGCTGGTTCTACTGATCTTAAGGTGCAAAATCCCACATCACCTGTTTTCAGGAAATCATTCAGTTAATTCGTGCTGCGCGACTTTGCACCTTTTCGCTTCTAAAATTGATTAAATAAATTATACATGGTGGCAAAACAAACAATAATGATGTCATTATGTTAACCCCGTCACTGCCAGTGGACTACCTTGTATTTTTTAAAACCAGGTTCAATTTAACGTTAAAGATCCCGTACCCGTTAACGGAGCATTGACACACTGGTTTCAGAAAGAGGTATATATCCTCATGAGCCCCCGCAGTTGCGGGGAGTCATGAGGATCCATACCGCTTGCAGTTTGTAGTTTTAATTTTTTCACGGCAGTCAAGGTCTGTGAATATAAAAAGGTTACTATTTTTGTTTGACACAGACGCGCGCGTCTGTACTGCTAGTTCTTCTCGTCTCGAGTGTTTTCGTGGCTGACTCAGAGGCGTGGGGATGGGCTAAGAGCATCGTTCAAAAGGCAAGTCTGTTAACTCACTCGAGGCGTGCTGCATCCGGATACGCGGCAAGCCGCGTATCCGGATGCGGCACGCCTCAAAAGATATTTTATTTTTTTTCTGCAACTGTTAACGATTAGAGGAACCCCCTTCGGAATAACATTTTTTTGTTTTGTTTTTTGACTTATGATGATAATGATAATGATGATGATGATGACATGGTCACTATTACTATGGGTACTATTATTATAAATATGGGAGGTTGCTGTATTGTTTCGGATATCCCTTAACACTTGCAATACCCACTCCCAACATTTAACTCATTCAGCCCGACGGCCGTATTTCCCAAATTTTGGAGGCTTCAAAACTATACCAGTTGCAGGAGATGGATCGACCATGATAATTCAAGGGCAGTGCCAGATTAGCTTGGCGTCGACAGGCGCCAAGCTAATCTGGCACTATACTTGAAATGCTGTAGTGCGTACACACACAGACACACACACACACACGCACACACACACACACACACACACACACACACACACACACACACACACACACACACACACACAAATAGCAATTCGGCTGTATGTGGGTAGTTTCTCACGGCCTCAGAGTTAATCCCACCCCACCCCACCCACCACCCCACTCCCACTGTTTGCTTGATTGACTGATGGTTTGACTGACTGACTGACTGACTGACTGACTGACTGACTGACTGTCTGACTGACGGAATGAATAAATGAATGAATGAAAAATCGATGCCTTGCTTGATTTAATAGATAACTTGATGGCTGTTGAGTGAGTGAGTGAGTGAGTGAGTGAGTGAGTGAGTGAGTGAGTGAGTGAGTGAGTGAGTGAGTGAGTGAGTGAGTGAGTGAGTGAGTGAACGTATGATTGAGTGGGTGATAATCGATTGATCGCTAGACGTGACTGATCGGTCGGTGTTTGAGCAGGTTGCGGACACGTGGTGGATGCCGCTAAGAAGATCATTCCTTACATCCCCCCGATTCCAGGCCTCCCCTTCGGCAAACGGTCCATTGTAGACCCCACTCCTCAACAGTTAAAGGTAAGACAATAGAGCGAGTACGTTCACGCCGTACAACTGCCAACAATGAAGGACATACAGCAAAGTCACGGCGGTTAACCAGCTTCTACCATAAGCACAGACAATAGAGCGAGTACATTCACGCCGTACAACTGCCAACAATGAAGGATATCCAGCAAAGTCACGGCGGTTAACCAGCTTCCACCATAAGCACAGACAATAGAGCGAGTACATTCACGCAGTACAACTGCCAACAATGAAGGATATCCAGCAAAGTCACGGTGGTTAACCAGCTTCCACCATAAGCACAGACAATAGAGCGAGTACATTCACGTCGTACAACTGCCAACAATGAAGGATATTCAGCAAAGTCACGGCGGTTAACCAGCTTCCACCATAAGCACAGACAATAGAGCGAGTACATTCACACCGTACAACTGCCAACAGTGAAGGATATCCAGCAAAGTCACGGCGGTTAACCAGCTTCCACCATAAGCACAGACAATAGAGCGAGTACATTCACGCCGTACAACTGCCAACAATGAACGATATCCAGCAAAGTCACGGCGGTTAACCAGCTTCCACCATAAGCACAGACAATAGAGCGAGTACATTCACGCCGTACAACTGCCAACAATGAAGGATATCCAGCAAAGTCACGGCGGTTAACCAGCTTCTACCATAAGCACAGACAACGCTCCAAACATCTCCAAGATGCATAGATCCTCATGAGCCCTGAGGGCTCATGAGGATCTATGCCTCTTGGAGATGATTGGAGTGTTGTCTGTACATGCTTATGGTGAAAGTTGGTTTAATAGTGATTTCGCTCTCGTTCGTTGTCGGTAGCCTTTCGGCACTATTTAAACACAACGACGACGACGACGACGATGATGATGATGATGATGATGATGATGATGATGATAACTTTAGCCCAATAATGTTGATATTTATGATGATGATAATATTGATGGTGTTGATGATGATGATGGTCGTGCGGATGACTGTGAAGCTGTATTTAGAAAAAGACCAGGCCAGATAATATTACTTTTGCTGATACTAAATTATAAGTATTATATTAGCAGTAGTAGTAGTAGTATTGTTGTTGTTATCTCATCATTATTTATTATTATTATTATTATTATTATTATTATTATTATTATTATTATTATTATTATCATTATTATTATTCATTAAAATTCGTTCATGTGTAGTTTTTTTCTTTTTTCTTAAGTAAGTAGTTCATTTATTTCTACACAATTCGTTTTAAGATGCTGGAGAAGGAATGCCAGCAGCTGATTGACTCCGACCTCATCACACCGACATCCAACCCCCAGGACTTTTTGCCCTACGTGACTGTGGATTGCAATGGTAAGTGGTTTAACAAGTTCAGTGCGGAGAACATTTGACGACAACCCAGCTGCAAGAGGTATAGATCCTCATGAGCACCCGCTACTGCAGGGGCTCATGATAATCTATACGTCTTTAAGTTCGGTTGTCTTCTATACCTCTTGCTGACACCACTTTGAAGCCGTGTTCCTGGTACTTGGGGGCTTTTGTTATTGAATCAACGAAGATTGCAGAAACACAGCCTGGGTCAGCTGGTGCTGAAAGGGTTACTGTTGGTAACCCTCTGGCTGTCGGTACTGCTTTTCGTCATGATTCCTACAAAACAATACTTCGACAAGAAACGTTCCCGACAGGGTCTGTTGGTGGTTGGGTGTTTTGTTTTGTTTTGTTTTTGTTTTTGTTTTGCTGTTGTTGTTGTTGTTTTTTTGTTTCTTTTTTGTTTTTGTTTTTTGTTGTTGTTGTTGTTTTGGGGGTGGGGTGGGGGGGTGGGGGGGGGGGTGGGGGGTGAGTGGGGGGGGGATGTGTTTGTTTGTTTGTTTTTATGTTTGTTTGGTTATTTGGTCGTTTTCTTTGATTTGTTTTGTTTGTTCAGAGCGTTTTATTTATGTGTTTGTTTGTTTGTTTGTTTGTTTTCTTCGGTATTTTCTTGTTTTGGTTGGGTTTCTTTTTTCAATTAGTTGTTTATTTCACGCATGCACTGATTTCAACAAAACTGTTTTTTTTTATACTGATCCCCCGTGTGCACGCATCCACCGATATAGTCGGTTTGAGCGAAGCCTTGTGTTGTTTTTTTCCAATTAACCTTTGAACAAGATGTTGTTCAGGACAACAGTAAGAACAAAACTTGGTCCTAATTTGTTTTATTATGTATCTGGCTTCATAACCAACAGTGTAGCCACTACCATGAGAAGATCATGGAGATGACCTACTTAACATGTGAAATATGCACCCTGTTCAGGCCTGAGTGACCACTGACCTTCATCACTAACATTGCACTGTGAAAGCTATGCACGGATCAGACGTCTTGCAAGTCCAAGATATTGAGCATTCAACATGGAGATCGTGAAGGTTACAGGAGTAAATATATGTGACAGTGGGGCTCGATTGGAATATATTTTATCAGGTTTAAATAAGTTATGTCAAAAATGTCCGGAGGGCAGTCACAAATTCATCTCTGTTATAACTAAAAGAAAATTAAAATAAATTAGAACCAAGTTTGATGATCATTTTTTATTCTTAGAGTTGTTTTGAAATTTTCTGCATTCAAAAGTTATTTCCAAAAAGCAAAACACAGGTCAAGGTTTGCTCAGACTATACCGGTACTGTTCACGGTGCCACACACCTACCGTTTACAGTACCAGCGGCTGCATGTATAGGCCTTTTGACATCAGAGAGCACAAAGTTTTTCCTAAATATCTCCAAAAAGAAACACTTTCTGTACCACTTTAAGAACAAATATCATTTAGTGCAAATTGATCTAATATGAAATGTTTTACTGAACTCGTATGATTTGTCTACTTCGCTGTACAGTCTTAAAAATGTTGGTGAAAAGATAAAAACAAGCCATTTTCAGTACCCTAAATAGAGTCCCTCCAGATTTCGATATCGAGGTGAAGCATGCAGTGATCATGTATCCCTGTGCTGTTTCAGTTGTGTGGCCAATTCACGTAAAGATGGATCTTTATTATACTGGTCTTAATATATCTGGGCCCCATGTAGGATGTAAAATCGACTTCGACGACCTGGTGCTCCTGCTACAGGACGCTGTCCCAGCAATTGTAGCACTATCAGGAGATGCCTACCACCGGGCACTGGTCACTGCCCGGTGGTTGGTGCACACAGGTGCAATACGAGATCTCCGACCCACCAAGACCAAGTGCACAGCCAGCCAAGCAACCAGCACTACAGCAGACAACAGTTGCCGAGCAACACCAGAAACCAGAAATGTAGAATCAATAGCCGCCCCAGAAACAACAACCCAACAGACAGGCAGCACGCCAACCGTCTACAAAAGTACAGGATGTGGAACCACCACAATCACAACAACAGAAACCAGCACCGAGACTACCCCAGTCTCCTCGGCCACAACAGAAGACGCAGAAACCAACACAACAGCACAAGAAGCCAGGAACACCGGCCCACCACAGCAAGAAGCGGGCACCACCACACAGCCACCGCCGACGAACAAACCAACGCCCGGACAGCGGCAGCGCCGACGACCACCCAAGCGCTTCCGGACAAAACGCCCGCCCCTGCTCCCTACGCCGCCACCACACCTCCGCCTGCCACCTCAGCACCGCCACCCACCGCGCCCATTCCAGCGCCCAACCCCCCGGCCCAGAATCGACTGGCCGCCACCAGCATCACCCAACCTCCCCAGACACCGCCACAACCAGCCACGGTTCTTCCGGCCGCCACCACCCCCGCCACCACTCATCCAAGATCTTCTCGAGTGGCTGGCATACCATCACCCCCCCAGCCTGGCACTGAAGCAACGACCCCCCGGCCACACCACCCGCCTCCTCCACCATCAACCACCCGGCCCCGGCAATAACACCAGCCGCTGAGCGACGGAGCGACAGACAGGGAGACGACCTCCCCCCCAACCCCCCTGCCCCCCCCCCCCCCTGGACGAAATCAGCGAGAGCTGGAAGTCCCTATCCCTTTTTAACTTCATCATCATCATCATCATCATCATGTAAAATCGGTCATTTCACTAATAAATTCCGGTTTTTGTACGACTGTAAAGAAAAACTGACAAATTGTTTGAAAAGTGATGGGTCAGCCTTGGTGCTCCCGGACCTACCCCTAGCATGACCGGACCGCCGCGCGGCCTTTGCGCTGCCGGCCTTCTACAACCTGTTCGGCGCATCCCCGCCCCCCCCCCCCCCCAACCCGGAGCGCATTCCGGACGTTTTTGGCGTGCGGAGCAGACATCCTCTCAAAGTAGCAACAAGGTAAAAATGACGTCACTTCTAGCTACGCAAACCTTGCTCGAGAACGTCTTTTTGGCGCCAAAGTGCCGCATGTGTGTGTGTGTGTGTGTGTGTGTGTGTGTGTGTGTGTGTGTGTGTGTGTGTGTGTGTGTGTGTGTGTGTGTCAGTGTGTGTGTGCATAGGGGCCCGATGATAGTAGACTGATGCAAATCCGCTTTGCCACCGCGTGCGCGCCAACGCCTACTAAGCTCAAGACAGAATACAAGAGAGAAAACGAAAGGCACACAAAGCGGCGAAGCACTGTTGTTCCAGAGCAGTTTTCAACCCTCAATGCAACCATCCGCCTACAACCTCGAACTGAAGAAACTCGGTAGATATTTTGCCACTCTTAAAAGTGAATCGTATTTCGTCAAATGCCACTGAATGATATTTGTACTCAGTTTGGTATTGAAAGTGGTTCTTTGCGTCAATATTTGTGAAAACATTGTGCGCTCATATGGCAAACGACCTATTCGAGAGGTTAATATTTATTTTCTTTTCCGCAGGAAACGCTCAGTGCGTCGACACAGCAATAAGTAAGTACAACTGAATCAAACACACTCCTCGCTGGTATCATGTTAATCATTGATACTGATGTCCTCCGTTGATCTATCTATCTATCTATCTATCTATCTATCTATCTATCTATCTATCTATCTATCTATCTATCTATCTATCTATCTATCTGTCTGTCTGTCTGTCTGTCTGTCTGTCTGTCTGTCTGTCTGTCTAGTCTAGTCTAGTCTAGTCTAGTCTAGTGTAGTCTAGTCTAGTCTAGTCTAGTCTAGTCTAATCTAATCTAATCTAATCTAATCTAACCTAACCTAACCTAACCTAACCTAACCTAACCTAACCTAACCTAATCTAATCTAATCTAATCTAATCTAATCTATCTATCTATCTATCTATCTATCTATCTATCTATCTATCTATCTATCTATCTGTCTGTCTGTCTGTCTGTCTGTCTGTCTGTCTGTCTGTCTATCTGTCTGTCTGTCTGTCTATCTATCTATCTATCTATCTATCTATCTAACCTAACCTAACCTTACCTAACCTAACCTAACCTTATCTATCTATCTATCTATCTATCTATCTATCTATCTATCTATCTATCTATCTATCTATCTATCTATCTATCTATCTATCTATCTATCTATCTATCTATCTATCTATCTATCTATCTGTTATCTATTTGTCTGTCTGTCCGTCTATATGTCTATCTGTCTGTCCGTCATTTATGTAGTAGATGTAGCAACGGCAAGTTTGAAAACTGGTCCTGTTACCAATAACTTCTACCGTTGGAAAATAAAGGTTCATTGTTCATTGTTCATTGTTCTGACTATCTATCTATCTATCTATCTATCTATCTATCTATCTATCTATCTATCTATCTATCTATCTATCTATCTATCTATCTATCTATCTATCTATCTATCTATCTATCTATCTATCTATCTATCTATCTGTCTGTCTGTCTGTCTGTCTGTCTATCTATCTATCTCTACATTCGATCGTTTCTTTGTTGTACTGAAATTCTGGTGGAATGCATCGGACTAGCTGGAAAATAAAGACACCATTCTTGCTTTTACTGCCATTTAACTAAAACTGTTAGCCTTTTCACTGCCGAGATATGTGAAAACTATCTATTTCGAAAACGAGTTAACTGCTATAAGAAACAGATGCGTGAGCTCATGTATCTTGCCAACCCTCATTTGAATCCATATTTCTGGAACGGAAGGAGTTACTTTTTTTTAATATTGAAGTTTCAAAACGGTCTGTAATATAACTTGATACACTTACAGTGCAAATGTCAGGTAGTAAAGTATTACTCTATATATTTTAACTCTTTTGTTGTTGGTAGCGATTTTGATCGAGATGATTTCTCCAGGAATCACCTCGACCAAAATCACTTCCGACACCCAATTGGTTAACCACGTCGCCGCCAGTGCTTACTAATTATGTCCCTTATACCACTAAAATCCAGATTCCGTCTATCTGTGGAACCCATATATGTAGATGGAATGGACAACAGGCACAGTTCTGCAGGAGCCCCTGCAGGTTGCGGGGCGTCATGAGGATCTGTGTCTCTTGCAGTTGGATCATGTTCACCGGGGTTAATGACGACATAACGAAATCTAACATTGATCGTCCTCCTCAAGCGTGGATGTAGCCGTTGTAGGCAAATGATTTCGTTCGAATAAAAAGCTCAGATTCATTCATGGTGTTCTTTTAGTCCCTAATTGTATTGATGTTTGTTTGTTTGTCTGTTTGTTTGTTTGTTTGTTTTTTGTTTGTCTGTTTGTTTGTTTGTTTGTTTGTTTGATTGTGTAATTGTAGATTTCCTGAATTGCTGTTTAATGATATGGTTGTAAACGTCGTTTTGGTGAGAACTGCACACACAGGCGCGCGCGCACACACACACACACACACACACACACACACACACACACACACACGCAAACACACACACACACGCACGCACGCACGCACGCACACACACGCCACACCACACACACACACACACACACACACACACACACATGGAGACAAAAGCGTCAGAGTGGGTTACCTACCATTTTATGTCAAAATGGGTTCCCATATTTCTATTTATTCTAGGGCTCTGGAATTGATGCGAATGTTTAGAACTCACCTTATAACTAAGCTCTATAACTTAAAATAAAATAAACATTTTCTAGAAACAGAGCCACTAGATGGGAAAAAAATGGGTTTCTACCAATAAAGTGGGTGCCTCTCACACAAAAACTGGCATTACAGTCCAAATGGGTGTCTTCACAACATTAGGCGTCTGTAATAAGGTCAAGTTCATGGAATACTTCTGTTTCACATTATTTTTGGGGGTTGTTGTTTTTTCAACTTAATGTGTATGTGTGTTTTAACATTTTTAACATTGTGTGGTGAAAAATTCAATAAACACTGGCCCGTAACCTTTCGATTATGATTTTTACAGAGGAAATCTTTTAAACATTGCTGCGTTTTGTCCTTCTGAAGCAAAACAGTTTATCATGGCATTTATGTGAGAATCAACATAATGTATTCTGGAAATTAAAGGACCTTTTGGGTTTTTTGGGGTACTCTGGAGTTTCAGACAAACAGCAACAGAGCATTTTGAATATTAACCCTTATCATTCGGAATACACCAGTGTGTGCAACAAATGTGACTGAAATAGTCCAAGGGTTAGTGCCAGAATAGCTTGGTGCCTCTAGGCGCCAAGCTATTGTGGCACCACCCTTGAACTAAAGCCATTGGTCTATATCCTCATCTGTAATTACTGTAATGTAGCTTGCATAGAATTATGGCAGTGAACAAATTTGAAGCTTTTAGCCTCAGTATGATGCGGGTCAAAAAGTTTAGAATTAATATGAAAGATAGAAAAAGACCCAGACGAAGAAACTAACACTTAACTTATTCTACCCCAGACACACCACAGCAAAATAAAGATCCACCATGATAGTTCAAGGGTGATGCCAGAATAGCTTGGCGCCTATGGGCGCCAAGCTATTCTGGCATCACCCTTGTACTATCATGGTGGATCTGTGTCCTGCACTGCAATGCAGTCTTCTGAAGACGACTTCAACATTTGGGGATTCCGGTCTTGGGGTAGAATGAGTTAAAATGACAGAACAGAACACTGACATTAATTAATTAACTGACAACATAAGAAATCACTTGAAACTTCAGCCTTTATTATTGTCTTTCGTCCCCAACCAACCATTCTTCCGTTTGCAGAGTACACAAAATGTTCCAGGCAGACAGACCAACCCCCCCCCCCCCCCTAATAACACTCTTGTAATAAATCTTTACGTTGTCAATGGTTTTCTTATCTTATGATTGACTTTTGTCCCCAGCCGGCTGTTTCGTTTTGCAAATCCAAAGGTTATACAGAATACAAAATGATCCAGGTGTCCATCAAATAAAAATAAAAGCAGGCTATACATGCTGAAACCACCCCAATAATAACACTAAGCTATTCTGGCATCACCCTTGAACTATCATGGTCGATCTGTGTCCTGTGCTGCAATGCGGTATTGAGAGGACAGGGGCAAAATTTAAGGATTTTGGTGTTGGGGTAGAATGAGTTAAAGTTTACCATGGACGACGGACGGACGACGAGTGGCCCAGAACATAAACTCACTTTTGCTTCGCACGCCAGCCAATAAAATGAAGATGATCATAGAATCACTTTACTTACCAGTTTGTAATTGGGAGCATTCCGCTGCCGTCCATGCACCCTCCTAGCAGACGTACCCTCTGTGGCAGAGGCTGGGTGGCTATGATGCTGCAGCTGACTAATTTTGCCATGGGCCTTGGTCATGTGCCTAAGAAGGGGCGTGCTTGTCCACTTCCATAGATCCCGATGGGTTTGGACATCCTGCTGCTATCCGGCACTGGGTGTGCAGAAAGTCCTGAGCCGGTGTGACCAAAAACGGTGTTGCTGCAAACATGTCCAATACAGCCATGTAAACCTTTGACATTTTGAATCAGATTGATTGTACATTGCTTAACGTCCCGACAGCAACAAGGCTTTCTCAGGACGTGCCTGCACTGCTTGTGAAAAAAACAACTAAACATAACATTGAATGTATGTCGCCAGCCGGTCAAATACGTTAAATAAACCTAACACATGGGGCCTAAATAAAGCTAATGCCATTTAGCAACACACATCCAATATCAAGAGCTACAGGCAGTGCAGACAGTAGGGAGAGTATTAAAAAGGCAAATGCAGGTGAATGGACAAAGGGTAGAGAGAAACACATGCCCCAGAATAGAGAGAAAAACCCACCCTGTGGAGCTGACCAGGGTGACCCTGGGAACTAA
Source organism: Semisulcospira habei (assembly GCA_036245525.1). Taxonomy (NCBI): domain Eukaryota; kingdom Metazoa; phylum Mollusca; class Gastropoda; family Semisulcospiridae; genus Semisulcospira; species Semisulcospira habei. The sequence goes on from BTPG01000006.1 coordinate 55,234,375, forward strand.
AAACTGGTAATACAGTAAAAAGCGACACTTTAGTTGCACAATCCGAAAGACCTGTTTGTGGAAGTTTGTTCTTCGAATCACGAGGCAGTTTTGCGAACGAGGATTGAAATCTGGCGCCATTTTTTTAAAATAAAATAGTCAACTCATACTGTGCATGCATGTGTCAAGTTACTTTTCGATCACTGACAATCACACATGTCAGAAAAAAAAAGAAACAAAATCGCGTGGCAGATTGACCTTGTAATGGTGTTATTGAACGAATTCCTTTCATTGAAGAAGAAAGCTTTTGTTAAAATCGTGGGGTTCTATTATCATTTACTACAAGACTCAACAGTCAGAGAGGAAGACACGGAGTAGCAGACGCGTTATTTTTCTGGGCCAAACGGGTATCGAGGATTGGAGGCATCTCTCAGTTAAATAACTGCACTGAACAAGTACATTTTGGCTTGCTCTTAACTTAGAAATATTGCATAAAGTACCTCTGCAAACGTGAAGAATGGCCAGCGGGGGACGAAAGACGTTTTAGGAAGGGCAAGGGAAACAACTCCGTTCATCGGTGTTACTGGCCAATCGGCGATCATCAAGTTGATCTGAAAACACTCGCTTCCGTGTGAACACACAGGCCCAGGGCGTCGCAAAAACACAACATGAAGTAAATCTGGGAAAATGGGGACATCCTATTTTGATATTGTTTTCTGACTTTTGAATGAAATATAATGCAGAAACAACCCTCAGAAAAAATGGGTGCCTGACTTGGTTTTTTCAGAATTTTACACTCACCCATTTTGCATAAGGATGGTAAAGAAAGTCACCCATTTCAGTGGTTTCGTGTACACACACACACACACACACACACACACACACACACACACACACACACACACACACACACACACACACACACACACACACACACGCACACACACACACACATCAACACACACAAACACGTGCGACATGCTGTACATGATGTTTATTGCACAGGGACTATTCCGTTGGCCTACATCAAATCAGTCCTGAGATATTTTCATGCTGAAGTCGTCAACAGATGTTAAGAGAAAATCTCATGTCAAGGTCAAGGACTTAACATCATGTCGTGGGACATTTGGTCTCAAGGTGAAGGGCTCTCTTTCTTATCGGAGCAGTAGATGAGAACCACTGTATAAGCAAAATTCAATCAAGCAATAATATTAGACTTACAGGTTGTATGTTTAGATTTGCTTACTGAACTTTGGTATCAGTTTCAGCCAACTTAATCAAATTTCAAATACAAAACGATTTCCAAATACCGTCAGTAGCTCGCTTGAGCTTGCCCTTAGCACCACGTGAATGTTCTGTGTTTACGTACAGTGTGTGAGTGAATGCGCGTGATTCACGTGAGCGTGCTTGTTGGGTTCAGTTCGCGGCTACATTCTGCGCATGGAGTTATATTATAAATATAAGAAATGTGCCATATAAATACCATGTAATAATAAAATAATAATAAAAAGGCTAGTAAAACGAAACAGCCAATCCACTAAGACATCAATTAAGCAAATCCGCCATACAAGCAGATACAACCAACATATTAAGGCCCTTCTACACTCAGCCACCGTTAACTGATTCAGCCCAACGCACGTCTTTCCCAAATTTTGGAGGCGTCGTCTAATGACTATGCACCAGTTGCAGCAGATGGATCGACCATGATAATTCAAGGGCAGTGCCAAATTAGCTTGGCGCCGAGAGGCGCCATGATAATTTGGCACTACATATAAATTATCATGGTCGACCCATCTCCTACTGTAGTGCGTAAATGGGTTAATTCATTGGAGAAGTGCCGCATCCGGACACGCGTATCCGGATGCGGCACTGCCCGAATGTGTTAATTGATCTGTTGTTTGAAGAATTAACCCCTTGTACATGCAGCCACTGGCAGCTTTATCGTACTGTACCACACACACACTCTGTTGACAGTTCTGGTCGCAGCATGCACAAGAAGATTAATCAAATCAAACAATGTATGCAGTTGTCAATCCACTATTCAATCAGCCCAGAAGTCAACTAACGCACTAGTAAAACAGCAAACAGTGAGGCGTCCCACAGCACCTGTGATTTAAGCACATAATGGTCTGGAAAGAGGATTGACCTTGAAAGTTCTTGGTAGCGCTTGTACAGTTGGGTAATACATTTCAACTAATCATAGTTGATCTATCTTTCATTGTAGATTGTCAGGTCTGACGGAGAAAACCTGGTAAAGTACAGTACTCACTGAAAATCTATTGAAATATGGCAGTTTCCATTTGTATCCAGTTAGCCATCGCCGTTTTCTGTAACAGTGGGAACATTGCAAATATACAGTGCGTTACAAGACGATATAATACGGCACGACCGGATACGATATGGTACGATGCGATGCGATGCGATGAAAAGCAAAACAAAGCAAAACAAAGCAAAGAGATGAAAAGGAAATGCAGTGTAGTGCAATGCAACGAAATTACGTTCGAAACGACACCACACCACACCACAAAGGCAATGCAAGAACAATACAGTAACAGCTCAGTACAATACACTGCAGTACGCTATACTATAACACACTACACTACACTGTGATACAATACAATAGTGTGTAGAATTGAATTGAATTGAAACTTTATTTTCTAAGGATGAAGACAGTTGTCACGCAGGCCTTTTTACATGTCTGTCCTTAATAACATTTTAAATAAAAACAACAGTTAAAAAGGTAACAAGACAAATAAAATAAAAAGAAGAAATAATAATAATAATAATAATAATAATAATAATAATAATAATAATAATAATAATAATAATAATAATAATAATAATAATAAATAAACAGAATTATTTTGCGCGCACACACACACACACACACACACCACACACACACACACACACACACACACACACACACACACACACACACACACACACACACACACACACACACACATTCAGTCAGATGTAAGGCAGCACAAGGGTAACACATGGTGCCTGTTACTCAAGTGATGCGTTACAATCACGCACGCACTAACAAACACACACGCACACATACTCACGCGTGCGCATACATTAGATTTAAATAAAATTAAAAGTGATTATAGATTACATGAAAGAATATTAACTCTAAGATTTTAACTAAAAACTGAAATTGTGAAGTTACAACTTCAAAAGTAAACTAATAAAAACAAACCATCACCTGTAACTATTGAGGAATTGAAAATATCACACACACACAAACACACACACACACACACACACACAACAAACAAACACACACAAAAGAACACTACCCATAAATGCATGTGGTACATGAAAGTATTAATCATCAGGGTTTGTTTAAATAAATGTTCAGTGATGTTATGTTTATCTCATCAGGTAATCGAAAGGTTTCGTTTTAAAGATTCCAAGCAAGGATATAGTCTTCAAGTGTGCAGGAATAGTGTTCCATACAAACGGTCCAGAAAATGATAAACTAGAAAGAGAGAGAGAGAGAGAGAGAGAGAGAGAGAGAGAGAGAGAGAGAGAGAGAGAGAGAGAGAGAGAGAGAGAGAGAGAGAGAGAGAGAGAGAGAGAGAGAGAGATGATCATGTGCGTGCGCTCTCACAGTTATGAATGTGGCATCAAATGGTTTCTAAGCATCAGCTCCTTTTCAAATATCATGCAGATATTAGCGGCGTCGCCGTATCTAAATTTGCTTATACACATCATTGCTAGGATAATGAGATGATTTATTATGTTCTTGTTTTGTTGGTCGACATTTCGTTCGTCGATTCCCAAGAGGGCAATAGTTTCAGTTATTTTTAGATTCTGTTGGGTTCGCACGTTGATTTCTTTTTGAAGTGTTTTCATATCTATCATCTTGAGACCTCCGAGGTCGGTACCTTGGGTAAGTACCTTACGTTTGCCTTTTTCAAATGCTTTTTTATTATTATATTCTTTTTACAGATGAACGTAAATAGTTCTCGATTAATTGCAGTCAAAACGTCCTCAGGGAGGCCGATGGCTTGCGTGATGTACACAAACTGAGAAATAAGACAGGTTTTAGCTACAACAATTTTACCTTGTATATATACATTTCGTCTTGACCATTGCTTTATTGCCATTTTCATGTTTACGATTTCTTTTCGACCTGTTGTCTTCAATCTCTTGTGCACTCACATTGCTTTTAAAGTAACTGCCAAGAATTTTCATTTGTTTTACCCATTTAATGCCGTGGGGAGAATGTTCGTTGTTTTTGTCTTTTCTTAGCCACATTGCTTCTGTCTTTTCCTTCTTCATGTTGAGGCCAGATGTCTTTGTAAAGTTATCAAATATCTAGATTATCTTGTCCAGGTAAGTACCGTCTTTAAGAAAGAGTGTAGTGTCGTCTGCAAACTGCTGGATATTCAGTATCAGCTCCACATTGTGGTTTCTCTTGATCGCTATCCCGTTTACATTACTATCCCTGATCTTTATTGTCAGCACTTCTACTGCAAAGATGAACAGCAGTGGGGACAGTGGACATCTTTGTCGTATTCCTCGCTCGATTCTGAAGGGTTCGGAGATCCATCCATAATGGTTTATGGACCTTTATGTTTGCTATATGAGAGTGCTTATCCACTGTTGAAAGTTGGGGCCGAAGCAAAACAGTTTGAGGCTGTTTTCTATGATTTTTGGTGAGATTGTGTCAAAAGCTTTTGTAAAGTCAATTCCGACCAAGATTCCTGGAAACTTTTCCTTATTCAGATAGTTGACTGTGTCGCCGATTGTTTTTAGGATTGTTGCAACGTTTATGCCTTTTAAAAACCCGCACTGGTCCTCAGCTATAAGCTTGTGTATTTTACTGTACCAAGCTTTCTTGCTAGAGTTTTTGCGAGTAGTTTATAGTCAGTGTTTAGTAGAGAGATTGGTCGCCAGTTTGACAGGTTATCCCGCGGTAGGGTTTTGCCTTTATGGAGCAGTGTTATAATTCCTGTCTTTTGGGTATTGGGATAGGTACCCACTTTCGCAGGAGTAACAATAGGAGTTCACAATCATGTGTCACGGGGCGCCATCCTGTTTGTGCGACCTACCACGTGTTTTTCGCTCCCATTGTTTTAGTGGTTTTTCGTTGGATGTACTGTGTTTACGTGTGCTGAAAGTCTGCTGAGTGTCGTATAAGAGTGCGGCGCTGATGAGGATTGTATGCTTGTTTTTCGTCGGATCTGGTTGCTGTTCGAGTGGTATTGTATTGAATAGTGTCTGTCGTTTTGTTTTGTTTACGTCGCCATTTTGCCTCTCCCGCAGCGTGGGTCCGCCGGTCCGTTCCGCTGACTCTTTTTTATGTGCTGTGCGCTAGTGTGTAAAGTGTTTAGTGCGTGAGTTTGTGTGCCACCCGCCGTTGCAGCTGTTGCTTGACTGTTGTTCGTGTTCCTGCCGTCTGATTGGTTTTATGTGTGCTGCCCCAAATTTGTATCTCCCGTCGCCATCTCGCCCTCCCCACTTCGGCGCCTTTGTCCGATCTCGCCGCTGAACGACCGGAATTGTCTGCTGCTTGTTAATTTTCCCCCGTATCCTTTTTGCCCTTTCAGTATTGGTATTGCGTATTATCAGCGTCGCTCCCCTACCACACTCACACACACACACCGGCACACACACACACCGGCACACACACCGGCACACACACACACACACACACACACACACACACACACACACACACACACACACACACACACACACACACTATTCACAAACACACACCCTACTGCACCCTCTTCCCGTCTTTCTTTTTCTTGTCCTCACAAACAGCATGCTCATCAGATACACACGCCAACAACTGCTATCTCTACGTCGCCATACCACCTACTGCGCGGCCAGTGCCGCTGACAGTGTTGCAGAGGCCTTACGCGGCATCCGATCGCGAAAGAGAGGCCGCAGGGGCGGAATTAGTAGAAGGCAGGACACACCACCACACACACAACCACACACTTCCTCCTCTTTCCCAATGTCCTTCCACCCCTTCCACCCCTTCCGCCCCCCTTCCGCCCCTCCCTTTCTTCTTCTCCCATTTCTTCTCCTCTCTCCCTCATCTACTGCTCCCTGCTCTCCTCGGCCGCCCCCTGCCTCCTCCCCTTTCTGCTCCTCACCCCCTCCTCCTCCGCCTGCCTTTTACTCCTCGTCTTCTCATCCCCCTTTCTCCTCCCTTCACCCTCACCCTCCATCTTCCTCATCTTTTCCTACTCCCCCTCCCCACCTCACCCTCCTCTCGCATCCTCTTTCTTACCCGGTTCTCCCTCCCCGTCTTTTCCTCCTCCCCCTCTCCCCCTCCTTTCTCTCTCCCCCTCCATCCTCTTCCCCCCTCCCCACCCTCCTCCTCCTTTGTCCTCTTCTTCGTCCGTTTCTTCTCCCTCTTCCTCTTCTGCCTCATCTAACCTAAAACTGTGTCTGTTCAATGCACAGTCTGTCTGCAGAGATGGCAAAGACAGACATGATTTCAGATTTCATTCTAGACAATGAACTAGATATTGTCGTGATCACCGAAACGTGGCTCCGCCCAGCTGGCGATGAACCATTCATCGCCAGCGTCACTCCGAGTGGCTACCGCCTGGCCTCCTTCCCGCGTGCTTCTAGAGGGGGTGGCATTGCCATCATCTACAGAGACTGTCTTTCGGCTCACCTCTCCTTCTCTCCTCCCCCGAAAAAAAACCCAAGCTCGTTGTCTCTCGTCGCAAACTAAAATCTGTCAATCGAGAAAGCTTCTTCGACGAAGCTGTCGACCTTCTCTTGGACCCCGCCCCCTCTTCCGATCTTGCATCCTATTTTGATTCATCCCTTCGAAAACTCCTAGACACCCATGCCCCTGTCACCACCATACCCAAACGACTCCCCTCCCCCTGGCTCACTGACGACATAGCTGAGGCCAAGCGCGAGCGCCGACAAGCGGAACACCGCTGGCGCTCATCCGATCTCACCGTTCACAGACATATCTTCCAAACCACCAGACCCAAAGTCTGCAGATTGATATCCGACTCAAAACGTAAACACCTTCAAAACAAAATCCTGGAATCCATTTCTTCCAAAACCCTCTACGCTACCATGAACACACTCGTAGTCCTCTCCCCAACACACACAGCAAAGAAGAACTCCCGTCCGCTTTTTCCACCTATTTTTCCGACAAAATCCTAACTGCGCAACACACTCGATACTCTGCCTTCTCCGCCTTGCCCTCCCGACCCCCCCCCCCCTTTTCCGGCACTCCTCTCTCGTCCTTCCGCCCCGTCTCTCAGGATGAAGTCCTCAAGACCATAAAGTCCATGCCTCTCAAAACCTGCGAACTAGACCCCCTCCCAGCTTCTCTCTACCGGGACTACCTTCCAAAACTCTTCCCTTCATTACCGATATCAACACCACATTTCTAGAGAATGGCACCGTCCCAGATATCTTCAAGTCCGCCATCGTCCGTCCTCTCCTAAAAAAACACAACCTCGACCCAAACGATCTCAAGAACTATCGCCTAGTCTCCAGTCTCTCTTTCTTGTCCAAGCTTCTTGAGAAGGTTGTTCTCAACCAGCTCAACCTCCACCTCGCCGACAACAACCTCCTCAGTCCCTTCTAGTCTGCCTATCGCAAACATCACAGCACTGAAACAGCCCTTATACATATCCTAAACGACCTGCTCCTCTCCAATGACTCTGGCGACATCTCCCTTCTTACGCTACTCGATTTCTCTGCCGCCTTTGACACTATAGACCACTCTATCCTCCTCCACCGCCTTCACCAATCCTTCGGCATCACTGACTTTGCTCACTCCTGGTTCCTCTCCTACCTCTCCGACAGACAGCAGTCCGTCACCATCGACGGCGTCTCCTCCGACCCAGCCACGCTCTCCTGCGGAGTTCCACAGGGGTCCGTCCTGGGCCCTGTCCTTTTCACACTCTACACCTCTCCCCTGTCCATCATCATCCAGTCTCATCACATACACCACCACCTCTACTCTGACGACTCACAACTACTAGACAAAGACAAACTCGACAACAATCAGTCACTACTGACTCGCACGGCTGACTGCTACAAAGACGTCAAAAACTGGATGACAGCAAACAAGCTTAAACTGAACGACGACAAAACGGAAGCCATGCTGGTAGGCACTCGCCACAAACTTTCCCAGCTCTCTCCCTCGCTCCACCTTCAAATCGACAGCACGCCCATCTCCCTCTCTGACTCTGCCAAGAACCTCGGCGTTATCCTCGATTCGTCTCTTTCCATGACCAGCTTCGTCTCTGCCACGGCCCAGGCATGCTATTTCCACCTCCGTCGCATCAGTCAGATCAGAAAATACCTCACCACCGAAGCTGCAACCAAACTTGCTGTCTTTTTCATCTTATCTCGCATCGGCTATTGCAACTCACTTCTTTCCGGCCTCCCTCACTCCACCACTTTCACTCTCCAGCGCGTCCAGAACAATGCTGCCCGCCTCGTCCTCAGAAAGAAAAAAATCCGACCACATCACTCCCATGCTCAAACTCATTCACTGGCTCCCCATCCCCCAACGCATCCAATACAAGATTCTGTCTCTCTGCTACAAATCCCTGAACAACTACGCTCCTACCTATCTCTCCAACTTACTTCACCCCTACACTCCTTCCCGCTCCCTCCGCTCCGCCTCCGACCCTCTCCGCCTCCACATCCCCCGCACAAAACTCATCACTTTCGGCCCCCACTCCTTCTACGTCTACGGTCCATCCACCTGGAACACTCTCCCACTCTCCGTCAGAAACACTCACTCTCCTCCTTCCAGTCCGCCCTCAAAACTCACCTCTTTCAACAGTTCTAGCACTATATCACCACACTCCCCTCCCCAAGCTGACTGTCGTAATGTATTTGTGGTACGTGAGTCATTGTCTAAAGCGTGCGCATGCGTGCGCGAGTTGTGAGTGGGCGCTTAGAGTTATAATTATTATAAGATAAGCGCATTATAAATACCGTAATTATTATTATTATATTTTGGGCCCAAAATATTTGTAAACTTCCGTTGTGAGTCCATCACATCCCGGCGCCGAGCCGTTTTTCATGGATTTGAGGGCTTCAGCTATTTCGTTTTCCGTGATTGCGTCTTCGCAGTTGTTTTGTCAAAATCGTTTAATGTGGGCAGAGTGGTGTGAGGGCCAAGAAATCGGACAAGGACGTGTCATTTTCGTTTGAAAGACTAAGTTCGTTTTTGTATAGTTTAGCATAGAAGTTTACTTGTTCTTTCAAAACGTCCTGTTGTTTTGTCAGCAATTTTCCGTATTCGGTTTTGAGAGCAGATATTGTGTTTTTCGAACCGTTTGCTTTTTCTAGGCCAAGAACGTACCTTGTGTTTTTCTCGCCCTCTTCAATGAACTTTATTCTTGATCGTATTTGTGCCCCGCGAGCTTCCATGAGGGCGTTTATTTCTAGATCTGTTTTTATCCTTATTATTTCTGATATGAGTCTTTCAGTGTCTGCTTGCTCAACAGGTTCGTTTTTTAGGAGTTGCAGTTTAGTTTGCATGATTTTGATATTGTCTTTTTGTTTCTGCCGCTTGTGCTTCGAGTAGGCTATAGACTGTTCTCTGATTCTGACTTTGCATAGTTCCCATTTAGTGTGCGGGCTGAGCTCTGTTTGATCGCGAGAGGATTCTTCGATAATGTTGTTAATGACGCTAACGTACGCTTTGTCTTTAAGAAGACTGTTATTAGCGTTCTAGTACGATGGTCCCCTTTTGTAATCATGGAAGGACATTATTGTAAGCAGTGCTCTATGGTCGGAGTGAGCAAATGAGAGTATTTCACTGTGCACAGTGTTCGGGGTGAGGTTGTTAGAGATAAATATGTAGTCTAAGCGTCTGGCTGTGAATGGGTGATGTCGGCACCATGTGTATTGCTTACAATCGGGGTTAAGGGATCGCCAGCTGTCGTGTAGATCTAAGTCTACTGCTAACTGCACGTGTGCTTCGACTTCTCTCTGATTGTGTTGTTCTCCACTTAATATGTCAGCCTCCTTGCTCATCACGGAGTTAAAATCTCCTAGAATTACAATGCCGCTGTGCTCTGTGTCGTGATCTAGGATGGTCTGTCGGACGTGGGAGTAGACGTTATCTTGTCGACGGTGGTTTGGGGGGCATACACATTAGCAAGGAGTATCTTTCTTCCNCTACTAATATTTAATATATGATAAAAGTATGTGTGTCTTTGTAGATAGATTTGGAGTTTTACATAAGTTTTCTGGGGACTAAAGTGAGTTGGCCCAGGCTGTGGTTGTTTCCCAGATAATAGAACAGTTTATCTCCCCATTGGAGTTCCCGCTGTTCCACTTCTTTAAGTGTGGAGACGTGACATTCTGGTGGAGCAATTACATCGGGGTTTTTTAGCAGTCTGAAAATGCTATTGCGTATTTGCTTGTTTTTGAGTCGTGTACATTCAGAGTCAGACAAGGTACGTCAGCCATATTGAGAGAAAAGAATCATAGTCCGTGACCGTAAGCAGTCCGTCATTAGAGCAGGAGGGCGAGGTGAAGCCCGGTTCAGGTATTTAGGGTCGAGTTGTCATCATCCATGTGATCTCTCTCTCCACACTGGATCAGAGTTGGGGTTTGCGTTCTCCTTGAGTGGTGTGTTGTTCACTCGCATGTGTTTCTTTCCCAAAAACTGCGGAACGCGGTGAGCGTTGCGCAGGGGGTGGCCGCGCACGTTTCGTCAGCTGCGCCAGACCTGCTGGCATGAGCAGATTCGCTGGCAGTGCTGGCACCACGGGCAGGCTGGCGCGGCTCGCGGGGGTTGAAGCTTAGCGTGATTTGCTTCTTTTTTTCTTCCGATGAGAAGGGCGGAGGCATAGGTGCAGCGAGTTTACACTTCTGGCCCTCACCCAAGCATTGATTGCACCTGACCGGCGCAGAGCAAGTGCTTTGGTGAGGCATTTAGAACAGCGGATGACCGTTTTCTTTTCTTTGTGGAATACGGTAGCGGTACAATTCCCCATTTTCAGTGATCTGGGGAGAGGGGTTGTAAGCACATCAATGTAGATGAACCTATGCACCGTTTTCCAATGAGACAGCTTCCCATTCTCATCTCGGGCCCTCTCGTCCATGAGTCTGGCTCGAGTTTTCACACGGGCAGCTTTTCTATAATTGTAGTATTTCCTCGTTCTAAAAAGAAAGAGGAATATTTCCAATGGTGAGATGGGTGACTGGGATTTTTCGCTCTCTTTGTGCGTCCATCACGATATAGCGGTTTTTGTCACTTAGGGTCACGAGCCGACCCCTCAACACTATGCCCTTGGTTAAGAGGGCCACTCGTGCGTCCATTTTTTTGGGGGTATATCCTCCACAGATTTCCTAGTCTTTGGTTTACTTCCACGTTGTTGAAGCCAGTACATTTTTTTGCTGCCGAGCAGTTTTCAAAATCTGTATAGTCTTTATCGTCCGCAGCCGGCAGTAGCTGCGCCTTGATAAACACCGGTGGCACGTGTTCCGCCGCCATAGCGCCGTACTGCTGCTGCTGCCGGTGTTTATCTTTCTTGTCCGATTAAATGATGGCACTGGTAGATGGAGTCGCGACGGATGATACACAAAGCACCAAACACAACTGACACTTGCACCGAACACACTATTTTGTAAAGCCGGTGTCACACTTTAGATGGTGATTTTAGCGATCAGTTTTGGGAGAGGACGAGAATGTAGCATCTATCCGACATAGGATGGCAACCGGAAGTCCTGATCTCCCAGACTCGATCAGGGTTAGTCAGAACATAAGACATAACATAAGACATAAGACATTTATTCACCAAGTAAAACGTTACAATGATTTTTGTGTGACATGGCGACAGTAAAATACATCCTCACTTGCTGCACATGCATTCATCATGACATACACTCAGTCGTCCTGTATACAGCACTAAGACAGATAAACACAAAATTACACACATAACAGTCCTATGTCACAATCATGGAATCACGTTGTTCCATGGATGGTGATGAACTGAGTACAGCTTCTGGAAAGAAACTGCATCTGAATCGAGAGGTTCTGGCTTTCAAAGCAGGAAACCGCCGGCCAGAGGGCAGGAGCTCGAAGAGATGATTGGCTGGGTGTGACAGATCGCGAACGATCTTTCCTGCCTTCCGTTCCATACGCGTTTTGAAGATGGAGGCGACAGATGGAAAGTCGCAGCCAGCTATTTGGGAGGCAGTCTTAACAATGTGCTCGAGCTGGTTCTTTTCTGTTGCGGTTGTGCTGCCATACCAGACAGTGATAGAGAAGCACAAGGTGCTCTCTATCACCGCGCGGTAGAACTGTGTCATGATTCCTCTTGACATACCGAGTTTCCGCAGCTGTCTCATAAAGTGGAGACGCTGTTGGCACTTTTTCACAATGGCCGTAGTGTTATTGTCCCAACCCAGATCGCTCGAGATGATGGAGCCGAGAAATTTAAACGAGTCGACTTCTTCTACGGTTTCCCCATTGATGACAAGGGGCAGTATCGGGACTTTGATTTGACGAAAGTCAATCACCACCTCTTTTGTCTTTGAGACATTCAGTTCCAGGTCATTTTCCGAGCACCAGTCGACCACCATTCTCCGAACCTCGTCTCGATACACAGTTTCGTCGGCATCAGACAACAGACCCTCAAGGGTGGTATCATCATAAAATTTCAAAATTTTCACAGACGTGGTTGCGGAGACAGTCATTTGTGAACAGGGTAAAGAGAAGGGGAGAGAGAACGCATCCTTGTGGAGCGCCAGTGTTCAGTGTTACAGCGGCAGAGTGTGAATTGTAGAGTCTTACGACCACCACCGCTTAGAACACCATTCATTTGGATGTTAAGCGCTATATAAATGTACATTATTATTATTATTATTATTATTATTATTATTATTATTATTATTATTATTATTATATTGGACTTAGCGTGTTTCAATCCGACGCATCACGCTTGATTTTGTCTATCAAAGGCTTTCTTATCTTTAGGTACATTACACATCTCATATGTTTATTTCCTTTCGCTCGTGTGGATCTGAACCATAAGGTATATATGAAGTTCGTGACTCGATCTGGTTTTATGTTATTAACGTGTTAAGTCGGAGAAACATCACGTTTTTCTCATATCTTTGCGGCATCCGATCGCGAAAGAGAGGCCGCAGGGGCGGAACAAGCAGACTCACCGCCGCACACACTTCTTCATCTTTCCTTCTACCCCTCCACCCCTTCCGCCTTCCCCCACCTCCTCGTCCTTGTCTCCCCCCCCCGCCACCCGCCTCACTCTCCCCCTCCCTTCCTTCTTTTCCCATTCGTTCTTTTCTCTTCCCCATCCACCTCTCCTCTCCTCAACCGCCTCCTTCTTCGCCCTCCTTCCCCCCTCTACCTCCCACACCCCTCCTCCTTCGCCTGCTTTTTCCTCCTCGTCTCCTCCTTGCCCTTCCTCATCCCCTTCACCCTCACCCCTCCCTCATCTTTTCCTTTCTCCCCTCCCTCCCCCTCCCCCCACTCACCCATCCTCTTTCATGTCCTGTTCTCCTTCCTCATCTTTTTCTTCCCCCCTCTCTCCCCCTCCCTCCTCTTTCTCTCCCCCCCCCCAATCCCCCTCCTTTGTCCTCTACTTCGTCCGTTTCTTCTCCCTCTTCTTCTTCTGCCTCACAGTTAGTCCTCAATGAACAAAGTGCATCCTTACAATTAGGGAGGCAGGATGCCAGTTGTCAGCGGTGGTAGATAACACTTGCCCCCTCTTGCCGTCTCTCTCTAGAGCAAATGTAAACTGATACTTCAGGCGTGGTCCCCATCTTCGCGGTGCAGCACAATTCAAAACTCCTTCCGTCTGTAAGAGGCTTACATCCTCATCAGCCCCCAAGGCTGCATTAAATTTGAGTCTCTTGTTGGGCCATTGATGTTGATTATGATCCTACGTATGAGGATGCCGCTGCGGACTGGTTCTAAGACTATGTAGTCCGGTTTTTTTTTTTTTTTACGTGACTTTCTCTCATGAAAACACGTGTGTTCACGAATTCTTGTGTGTTCATGAATTCACATAGAGTATGCCGAACAGTTTCTTTGTGCATAATTATGCGCGTGGGAATTAATTAAGTTTTCCCTTCATTTCGACGAGCTTTGGATTGACACACGGCAAGGCCGAAAACATGTAGGTAAGGGCCGGTTCAGGTGGTCTGATTTTTATAAACATCATATTTATTTGTGTTAATAAGAATTGTTATTTTATTCAAAGTATGATTATCATGTTACTGTGTATGCATTTGTAGATAAATTTTAATGTTGCAAAAGATTTAGCTGGAACAAAAGATCCCGGCCAAGTCAGTTTCAACATTTGGACATTAATATTTAAAACAGGCCGGCCAGTGTTTACTGAGTTTAGTGCCGCGGGAGTCAGTTTCATCGCGGCCGATTTTTAGTGTGTATGATTTTTATAATTAGAGGACCGGCATTCGATGTGGACACCTGAAGTTACCAACCCTGGGTTCTTGTTTTTGTTTTTAAATCTGCAATCATGAGGACCTAACCGCATTCCCTCTGTGTTATTACATCTTATCATTAAAGCCTTAACTTCTTTCATCCAGTCAAGAACATGTTGCAGGTTTCCTGACATGTTATCAAATGCCATTGAATGTGTGTCTAGGTTCATCTCCGTTCACGAGCATGGCTTCACCGTACAACCTTAAAAGTCTTGGAAAGCTACCTTTTATAGAGGAAGACAGTCAAGTGTGGGTGGGTTTTGACCAGTTTATATTACTCTTAAAAAGAGTTATTGCGCTTCAGACACTGTCACGTTAAGGAGGGATAATAATTATCCTGCAGTCCCTAAAGGCCCAGAGTGCATTGCTTAACAAGGATGGAACATTATATCTTCAGTTTAGTGAGCTTTTAGCATACGTCTTCATAAACAAAAACGCTTTGCGCATCTGTGCTCAGCTCGCAAAGGAGGTGGAATATTGTCTACTAAATCAGTTGTTCACCGCCGTCTGCGAACACGTGTGCTGCCGGAAGGACATTTGGAGAAAAATAAACCCATCTGACTCTATTAATTCAATATCTGAACTTTATCAAAATGTTGCCAGGGCTAATATTCATATTAGAGAGATTGATACATTCTTTTTTAAATATTCATCAACCGCTGAGACTCATCTGAAACCTCTGTACAGCCAGTACAGAACAGATCATAACAAACATCCTGGGAGAAAATCAAACTGTTCGAGTGGCATTTTCAGCTTGAATTTCCAGATTGTTGAGAGTTTGCATATGAAAGGCTTTTGGACAAGAAGATTTTTTTCTTGAGTTGAAGTGTGTAACTTTGTGCGAGAAACTGAAAGATCAATCAGCTGTGCGCTGAAACAGTTTCAGCAGAGAAAAACGGGCAAGCATTTGGAAACCTACGGGAAGGCATCGAGCTTTATGCAAGATGTATTCATTATCCTGACATTATTCAAAGGGACATTTTGAAAAACTTGCCCGATACACTAGGCAGATAAACCACAGCTATATTGCGGCGATTGTGCCATTACTCACTGCGGTAATGAAAAGGGAGTTCATGTTTTCATTGAATTTTCCAGAGAAGTAGTCAGTACAGACCCAACCTTCTTGAATGATGTTCTGCTGCTCGTCAGAACAGAAGTTCAGCAGCGCCATTTGGACTTTTGCCATGAAATACACGTGTTTGAAAGTGGTACATTAAAAGCGTATGCGGACGATAACACTCTGCGATTACAAGATGACATTTCTCAGTCTCGGGAAGCTTCGATCTAAAACCCTGCATGTGCACAGAGAGAGAGAGAGAGAGAAGTTCTTAGGTTGGATGATCATCATCCAGCTGAAGAAAGTCTCTCGCAGTCTGCATATCGCCAAAATCATAATGGCTCTGGAGTCAGCACTGGTGACGAGTTGCCATGTGCAGCATGCAGTCATGCAGCCAGTGCAAATGACCCGCTGCATTGGAAAGAGCTAGACGTGGTCACAGAGTGGTTTCACAATGTTCCTCTGGAAGTCCAGCTTTTCTTTGAATCATTTTTAAACAAGAGGTACATTTCGAAAGCCGTCAATGCAGATTCTTACATTATGAAGTGATTGAAACGTTTGTACCAAACATTTCACACACTGCTCGGAACACATGATATACACTATGCAGGCCGGCGTACTGCAGGGACTCTGTACTGACTACCTTTCGTACAGCTACCACAGTGTTAGGACAGTCTTCGCGATCACTGGACTGACAAGCCGGGTTGACAGTAAGATTGTGTGAAGCCGAGCGTCGCCTTAAAAATGAAGCATCATTCAACAACTGCTACCTCAACGCCCTCAAAAGACGCTTCAGATTGGAGTACTGTTCAGTGGGTGGACGTGTGCAGCGGTCAGTTAGTCTTCGAGATTGTTTTCTCGTTGTCTGTCCAGTCTGGACAACCTGGTGCGGCTAACCTTTCATTCTGACACAGGCAGAGGAGAGTCCAGATCATCCCAGTTATGCACTTTGCCCGTTTCAGTGAAAGGTGTCCCAAAGGATATAGACATTGTGGAAACATGGCACGACCGTGAATGCGACGGGCATTGTACCAACTGTTCTTGTGTGCAGCCAGTCACTTTGTCCTATGGGGGCCACTTGTCCTAAACATTTTCAATAGTTGCTCTGAGATCCACTTTCTGTTTCTTCTGAGCCTCTGTCGAGAAATGGAGTATCCTTTGCAGAGAATGTTCGGAGGCCAGGGGTATCGCACACTATCCTTTGGAACTACTCAGAAATAAAGACGGGAATTACAAGTATTGTTTAAAATAATGTCGATCTTTCCCTTTGTGTAAACAAAGAGGCAAGGCTTGCAGGTCCCGCTTAACACTTGACAAAAATGACCTGTAATCCGAATTTACAAATTCTATCCTTTGGCACTACTCAGAAATAAAGATGGGAAGTTACAAATATTGTTCAAAATAATGTCGATCTTTTCCTTTATGTAAAAAAAAAGAGCAAGGCTTGCAAATTGACCTGTAATCTGAATTTACAAATGTTCTCTTTCATTTTTGAACTGCCCAACCCACTTGTAGACAATGCTAGATGATACAAAAGTAGCCTATCAAACAACTTTCAAAATGGTTTTGATTTTGACAGGAATATCAGAGGGAAACCAACAGAATGAAAATATGGCAACTATCGTCACTTTATGGGCAAAAAATATACCTGAAACTGATCCAGATGGTGATGCGTTTATCACAGTCCTCACAAAGAGCAGCAAAACTATATAGATCATTCGAACAGTACTCAAAGGCAGGAGAATTCTGGATAAAGTTCGATCCATTGTAATGAAAGCTCAATGAGCTGGCTCAAAAAGCGTAGAGTTGGACGTTGTACACGATTCCCGACAGTTTGCACGATATCATCGAGCAGCATGTGTGCCCACTGCATGGTATAATTGAAATTCTTTTTCCCCACATTGATTTTGTTGACTTAATAAATCACGGGCTGAGTATCTGAAAGCGTGCCCCATGCATAGCGTTGTCTTGTTCCAATTTGTGACGCACTAAAGCGTTTCATAGTCAGGCCGCAAATTACATGTAAGGTACAAAAAATTCTTAACGCTTTATTTTGGACATGACTGAAACGTCAGTCGACTTGTTAGTTTAGTTCTTATTTCCTTTCCCTGTGCGACTTCATAAAGCACTTGAGAACAGAACACGATGAATATTTCTATCTATCTATCCCGTAGTCTTGCCGACCGTTGGGGCACCACTGATGACTTGGCAACCAGCTCCCTCCATTCCCTGCAGCCTTGTCTGACTCCAACTGTTGTCCTAAACCAATTTCCTATTTTGCCGTTGAAGCAGAACTGCGCTAGTGGCCTTGTTGTATAGGTTTTCTATTACTTTGATCAGGTTGGCATTGATGTTGTACAGCTTCGTGGTGGACCAAAGGGCTGCATTCCACACCCTGTCAAACGCCTTCTTAAAATCCACAAAGACATGATAAAGGTCTTGCTGGTGCTGAAGGTACCTCTCACATATAACTCTCAGGTTGAAGATCTGCTCAGTTGTGCTGCGCCCTGGTCTGAAGCCTGCCTGTTCCTCAGCTATGATTTCCTATGCCTGTGGCTTCAGCCTTTTCAGAAGGATCTTTAACATGAATTTGCTTGGGTGGCATATAAGACCGTCGTGTGATAATTCTGGCATTGTTTTTAAGTTTCCTTTTTTTCGGGAGTTATTATAAGTGATTGGGTCCATGGTGTGGGCCATTCCCCTGACTGCCAGATCTTATTGCAGATAGTTAGTAAGGCGCTTATCATGTCTTCTCATTCTTCTTGGACTAGTTCTGCAGGGATGTTGTCTGCTGCTGCTGCCTTCCTTTTTTTCAGCGACTTCATTGCAGCCTCTACTTCTTCTTGGAGGATGGGATAGTTGTCACTGTTGGTCACTGGTGGGGTTTGGACAAGTATTCCTGGGTCCCCTGTAGTTCGGTGGTTGTACAAATGTGAGCAGTACTCTGTCCATCTCTTCAGAATGTCTTGGTCTTCCGTAAGACATTTCCTTTCGCTATCTTAAATGATAGAAGAGCGTCCCTGTTTTGCACTGGTCAGGTCTTTCACTAGCTGGTATGCTTTTTTGGTATTAATTTTGTTCCGTTTTTCTTCTATATGTTTACACTGGTCTTCAATCCACCTCTTCTTTGCCTTTTTCATGTTTTTCTTAATATCCTGGTTAATTTCCCTGTATTGTTTAGCTCCTTCTACCTCTGACTTCTTTTTCTTTAATTCTCGACGCTTGTCACACAGATCAAGGATGTCAGCTGTAAGCCAAGGATCTCACTAGTTGTTTGTGTTACAGCAGTGTTAAATGTGTTGATCAGTGTGTCCACATCCGTGTCTTCTGCACCTAGAAGTAGCAGTGGTGCGAATTTTTCTCCTATCTTTGCCTGGAAGGCTTCCGCTACCTCTGGGTCTTTTAGCTTCTCGAGGTCGAACTTGATTCTGGTGGGACCCTGCTTGTTGACTTTCTTCAGACGGAGTCGGAAGGTCATCATCACTAAGTAATGGTCGCTTCTAATGTCTGCTCCTTGAAAGCTTCTTGTCTTGGCAATGTTCACACTGGTTTGGAAGCGAATCTTCACCATGATGTAGTCAATTTGGTTATGGTGCTGCTTTGTGTGGGCCAAACGTGTTCATCAGCTTCAGATCATTTGCGCTGGCAAATTCCAGGAGCCTTAAGCCTCTGTGTTTGGTCTCTGCATTGCAGTAGCATCCTCTCCTACTTTGGCATTCCAGTCTCTCTGCGCCACAAGAATGTCTGTCTTGGGGGTCTGGTCCAGGACTTCCTGCAGTTGGTCATATAAGTCTTCTATTTCCTCATCATCATAGCTTGTTGTTGGAGCGTAAACTTGTACAATGGTGATATTAAATGGGGTGAATATTTCCTGACATTATATGCCTTTCCTCGTAAATTCCCGGTAACATACCATTGCGGACTACGAAAGATTGGTTTCTTGTGCAAGAAGGACTTGTCCTTTAACTTTTTAATATTGTTTCCCAAAGAATGAAGTCCGACGGTTATTTATTGCTGTCTTTTTAAAAATTAAAGTCATGGACCTTCAGTTACTGAGGTGCACCTTTACTTTCTTTTACAGATATTTTCACAATTTATGACACTGTAGGTACTCAGCGACAAACGAAATCACACATTTATTCTCTGGGCACGTTGGTATACATAGCTACGGATCATTAGTGGTTTCTTTCATTTTTTTATCAGAGGGAAAAGCCCAATCTTCTGTATTTCTGCTCTGTAAGTTATCAGTGATCACTGAGACTGCATAATTGGCACTGAAAGTGATCGCACATCACAACATATCTTGTCAGTGCAACTGATTGAATTAAATGTTACAGTAATAAATAATTAATCAAGTTTCGAAACTTTGTTCAGCCATGACAGTTAAAACCAAGTGGTGTGGCACTCTTTCTCTTTTACAGCATGCAGCATGTTGCACTTCGGACATAGGTTTCGAAGATAGCGTTTGTTTTTGTGGGTTGCGTGTATACCCAAACCTTTGTTACTCTCTAGAAAATCACATGTATCTGGTAAAAAATAACCGTCGGCTGAAGTAAGGATTGTCAAGTTGCAAGAGTGAGTCTTTGAAATCTGCAAGAGGTACAGATCTTCATATGTCCTCGCCACAAAAGGCTACTTATAAAAATATATGCCTTTAGCTTGATTTGTGTGCGTTTCAGTGTAACTGACATCGTTCCTCAAACTGAGGAAGTGGACGCGGACTAAGTCAACGATTGTAGTCTGTGCCAGAAACCAATCCACATCTGCAAGGGGCATAGATACTCAGTATCCCCTCTGCTTGAGGGCTCATGAGATTCTATACCTCTTACTGCTGTCATTCATGCTGATGTTTCTCAAACTGAGTTTAACTGAAACAGGGCCGGCTTGACTGTGACTAGATGTCAGGCAAGCACCGCGGAAACATTAACAGTGCGAGTTAGCGGGCCGAGTTATCAAGATGTGTTGACAGGTTTCACATCTGAGCCGACTTCTAGACCACGCCCACAAACGGCACGTGCGGCGATTGAGGTAGAACTGCTCATCCAACCTTCCTCATCCAAAACGACCACATCACTCCCCTGCTCAAACTCCTTCACTGGCTCCCCATCCCATAACGCATCCAATACAAGACTCTGTCTCTCTGCTACAAATCCCTGAACAACTACGCTCCTACCTATCTCTCCAAATTACTTCACCCTTACACTCCTTCACGCTCCCTCCGCTCCGCCTCCGACTCTCTCCGCCTCCACATCCCCCGCACAAAACTCAGCACTTTCGGCCCCCGCTCCTTCTCCGTCTACGGTCCATCCACCTGGAACACTCTCCCACTCTCCGTCGGAAACACTCTCTCTCCTCCTTTCAGTCCGCCCTCAAAACTCACCTCTTTCAACAGTTCTAGCACTATATCACCACACTCCCCACCCCAAGCTAACTGTCGTAATGTATTTGTGGTACGTGAGTCATTGTCTAAAGCGTGCGCATGCGTGCGCGAGTTGTGCGTGCGCCCTTAGCGTTATAATTATTATAAGATAAGCGCATTATAAATACCGAAATTATTATTATTATTATTATTATTATTATTATTATTATTAACCTGAAACTGTGTCTGTTCAATGCACAATCTGTCTGCAAAGATGGCCATGCCGACGTGATTTCAGATTTCATTCTGGACAATGACTTAGATGTTGTCGTGATCACCGAAACATAGCTCCGCCCAGCTGGCGATAAACCCATCATCGCCATCGTCACTCCGAGTGGCTACCGCCTGACCTCCTTCCCGCGTTCTTCCAGAGGGGGTGGCATTGCCAGCATCTACAGGGACTGTCTTTCGGCTCACCTCTGCTTCTGTCAGTCTCTCCCTTTTGCTCATCCCTCCTTTGAATCTGTCGAGGCCGCAGCAACACTCCCTGGCCAGTCTCTCATCTTCTCATGTATCTATCGCCCCCCTCCAAGCTCTCAAAACAAACTCACAAACTCCATGTTCCTCACCGAGTTCGACCTCTTCCTCGACCATTACAGCACACGACTCGGAAAACACACCTTCTTGGCGACTTCAACTTCCACTTCGACAAACCTGACCACCCTGACACAAAATGCCTTTGCACGTCACTCTCAAACCACAATCTTACACAACACATCACCAAACCCACCCACCGTCTCGGCCACACCCTCGACTGGATCATCACCCGCACCTCTGATCAAGTTTTTTTCGACTCTGACATCTCCTCTGTGCTCCCTTCTGACCACCTCGCTATTCTCGTTCCTCTCAACCTACCTCCCCCGAAAACGCCCAAGCTCCTTGTCACTCGTCGCAAACTAATTTCTGTCAACCGGGAGAGCTTCTTCGACGAAGCTGTCGACCTACTCTTATACTCTTAGACCCCGCCCCCTCTCCTGATCTTGCATCCCACTTCGATTCCTCCCTTCGAAAGCTCCTAGACACCCACGCCCCTGTCACCACCTGCTCCATGCCCGACCGACTCCCCTCCCCTTGGCTCACTGACGACATAGCTGAGGCCAAGCGAGAGCGCCGACAAGCGGAACGCCGCTGGCGCTCATCCGACCTCACCGTTTACAGACAGATCTTCCAAACCGCCAGATCCAAAGTCTGTAGAATGATCTCCGATGCCAAACCTAAACACCTTCAAAACAAAATCCTAGAATCCATTTCTTCAAAAACCCTCTACGCCACTATGAACACACTCCTAGGCACTTCTAAAGACTCTCCTCTCCCGAACACACACAGCAAAGAAGAACTCCCGTCCGCCTTTTCCACCTATTTCTCTGTCAAAATTCAAACTCTGCGAAACACACTCGATACTCTACCTTCTGCACCTTGCCCTCCCGACCCCCCCCCCCCCCCGACCCCCTTTGCTGGCACTCTCCTTTTGTCCTTCCGCCCTGTGTCTCAGGATGAAGTTCTCAAGATCATAAAGTCTATGCCTTTCAAAACCTGTAAACTAGACCCTCTCCCGGGTTCTGTCTACCAGGACGGCCTTCCAAAACTTTTGCCCTTTATTCTCTCTCTTGGCTTGACTTCGCGAACGAAGATTCTATAGGGCTTGCCCACGTCGTCTGCAGGCATTTTCGTGGCTGCGGAGGCCAATCCGGGACAGGCAGGTACGACCGCAGTGGCTGCAGGGGAAGGTCTGGTCAGGGTTCTGAGTTACGACAGCTCTGTTTTTTCTTCTGAGCCGCTTGTCCTTAAGGTTAGCTCTGCGAGAGTCCTCAAAGGAGACGGCTGCCTTGTGAATGGTGGAGCGCCAGGTGTCACGGTCCGCAGCAAGCGAAGACCACTGGCGGTGGTCGATTTGGCAGGCACTAAGTGACTTCTTGAGACCGTCTTTGTATCTCTTCTTTGGTGCCCCTCTGTCTCGGTGTCCAGTGGCGAGCTCGCCGAACAGAGTGATCTTGGGTAGGCGATGATCCTCCATCCTGGAGACGTGCCCCGCCCAGCGAAGCTGTGTCCGCAGCAGCAAAGCCTCGATGCTCACAGTTTCCGCCTGTTCAAGGACCTCGACGTTGGTGACATAGTCACTCCAGTGAATGCTGAGGATGGTACGCAGGCAGCGCTGGTGAAAGCGTTCGAGGAGTCGTAGTTGGCTGCGGTAGAGGGCCCAGGACTCGGAACCGTACAGCAGGGTGGTGAGGACGACAGCTCTGTACACGCTGATCTTGGTGCCTTTTTTTAGATGTTGATTGTGCCACACCCGCTTGAATAGTCGCCCGAAAGCACTGTTCGCTTTTGCCAGCCTGTTGTCCAGCTCCTTGTCCAGCTTGGCGTCTGACGTGATGATGCAGCCAAGGTAGGTAAACTGGTGTACAGACTTCAGTTCGGACTCGCCGATGGTGATGTGGGGAGGGCGATGCTCTTCCTTGGGTGCCGGCTGATGAAGGACCTCTGTCTTTTTCAGACTGACCTCAAGTCCAAAGAGCTGGGCGGCATCTGCGAAGCAGGACGTAATGCGCTGCAAGGCTCTCTCTGTGTGTGCAACGAGGGCAGCGTCATCAGCAAAGAGCAGCTCACGAATCAGTTGGTCTAGGGTTTTCGTGTGGGCCTGCAGTCGTCTGAGGTTGAACAGGCTGCCATCGAGACGATACCTGATGTACACTGCGTCGTCGTCGTCGAGGTCCACTGTGGCCTGCTTCAACATCATGCTGAAGAAGATGGTGAAGAGGGTCGGTGCCAGCACGCAGCCTTGCTTCACGCCGTTGCGAATGGGGAATGGTTCTGAGAGGTCACTGTTTAGTCTGACCTGGCCTTGCTGGTCCTCGTGGAGCTGGACGATCATGTTGAGGAACTTTGGGGGACAGCCTAGTCGCTCCAGGATCTGCCACATACCTTGCCTTCTCCCGGGTTCTGTCTACCAGGACGGCCTTCCAAAACTTTTGCCCTTTATTACTGACATCATTAACACATCTCTAGAAAATGGCTGGGTCCCTGATATCTTCAAGTCCGCCACCGTCCGTCCTCTCCTAAAAAAACACAACCTCGACCCAAACGAACCCAAGAACTATCGTCCAGTCTCCAATCTCTCTTTTCTGTCCAAGCTTCTTGAGAAGGTTGTTCCCAACCAGTTCAACCCCCACCTCGCCGACAACAATCTCCTCAGTCCCTGCCTATCGCAAACATCACAGCACTGAAACAGCCCTTCTACATATCCTGAACGATCTGCTCCTCTCTACTGACTCGGGCAACATCTCGCTTCTTACGCTACTCGATCTTTTTGCCGCCTTCGACACTGTAGATCACTCTATCCTCCTTCATCGCCTCCACCACTACTTTGGCATCACTGACTTTGCTCACTCATGGTTTCTCTCCTATCTCTCCGACAGACAGCAGTCCGTCACCAATGAAGGCGTCTCCTCTCACCCAGTCTGGCTATCCTGCGGAGTTCCACAGGGGTCCGTCCTGGGCCCGGTCTTTTTCAGACTCTACGTTTCTCCTCTGTCCAACACCATCCAGTCTCATCACATACACCACCACCTCTACGCTGACACAACTGCTAGACAAAGACAAACCCGACAACACTCAGTCACTCCTGACTCGCACGGCTGACTGCTACGAAGACGTGAAAAACTGGATGACAGCAAATAAACTTAAACTGAATGACGATAAAACGGAAGTCACGATGGTACGCACTCGCCAGAAACTTTCCCAGCTCCCTCCCGGGCATGCTATTTCCACCTCCGTCGCATCAGTCAGGTCAGAAAATACCTCACCACCGAAGATGCCACCAAACTTGCTGTCGTCTCTCATCGTATCTCGCATCTACTATTGCAACTCTCTCCTTTCCGGCCTTCACCACTCCACCACTTTCACTCCCCAGCGCGTCCAGAACAATGCTGCCCGCCTCGTCCTCAGAAATAAGAAATCCGACCACATCACTCCCCAGCTCAAACTCCTTCACTGCAAAATCTCAAACTTCTTGGCCTTCGTCAACAACTCGTTTACAACAAGTGCATACATATGTTTAAAATTCTCCACAAGAAAGCTCCACAGTATCTAACAGCTAAATTTACTCCACGACAGTGTGAAAGGTCCTCGAGGAACAGTACTCTTCGATTACCACTACCTCGCATTGACTTATTCAAATCAAGCCTAGCCTTTTCGGGACCACTTTTATGGAATTCACTTCCTCAACATTTAAAAACACTAACCCACCTTTTCTCCTTTAAAACAAAACTACACATATACCTGATGGAAACTGCTTAGATATATTATTTTTATCCTGTCATTCTGATGAAAGGTTATGTAAATGTATATATGTTAGTGCGTGCATTTACACGGCTGTATGTATGTTTGATTCTTGGTACTTTGTGCTTGTTTTTGCTGTGCTATGATTTTTTTTCCCCTATGTAATTTGTGCTGAGGAGTGTTACTTCCTTTTTTGTATTTGTTTATTGCTACCTTAGTAGTATCATTTTCTGTACTGCGTGTGTCTGTACTTATTTAGTTATGTTTTTTTGTTTGCGTTAAATATTTTTTGTTTGTCTTCATTATATTTTATGTTGTTGTACGTTAGAAACGGCAAGTTTGAAAAATGACGTATTTGTACCTGTCAAAACTTCTACTGTTATGTAATAAAGTTTCATCATCATCATCACTGGCTCCCCAACCCCCAACGCATTTAATACAAGACTCTGTCTCTCTTCTACAAATCCATTAACAACTGCGCTCCTGCCTATCTCTCGAACTTACAACACCCTTACACTCCTTCCCGCTCCCTCCGCTCTGCCTCCAATCCTCTCCGCCTCCACACCCCCCGCATCAAACTCAGCACCTTCGGACCCCCGCTCCTTCTCTGTCTACGGTCCATCCACCTGGAACTCCCTCCCACTCTCTCTCCGTCAGAAACACTCTCTCTCCTCCTTTCAGTCCGCCCTCAAAACTCACCGCTTTCAACAGTTCTAGCACTGTAACGGCACCACACTCCCCATCCGAAGATGACTGTCGTAATGTATTTTTGGTACGTGAGTCATTGTCAAAAGCGTGCACATACGTGCTTGAGTTGTGTGTGCGCGCTTAGAGTTATAATTATTATAAGATAAGCGCATTATAAATACGTTAGTTATTATTATGTGTTTTCCTTCTTACGCGTCAGACTTGATTTTGTTTAAGAAAAACATTATATTTTTTATATCTATTACACGTTATATGAATAGAATAAAATCTGTCCAAGAATGCTGGCACACCACACTCCAAAGATGGATTCAAGCGACAGTGAAATACTTTGAATAATTATGAAGAAAAAATCCATACACCACGTATATGTGTGTGTGTGTGTGTGTGTGTGTGTGTGTGTGTGTGTGTGTGTGTGTGTGTGTGTGTGTGTGTGTGTGTGTGTGAGTGAGTGTGTGTGTGTGTGTGTGTGTGTGTGTGTGTGTGTGTGTGTGTGTGTGTGTGTGTGTGTGTGTGTGTGTGTTTACTTTTACAAGCGCAGTTCTATACCATAGAGTATATTGGATGCTTGTAAGCCGATCCGTTTTAATGTTATTGCGATGTAAAGTTGGAGTAAAGCAGCGATTTTCTCCTATCGGACTAAGCGTATTTCACTCTAACGCGCCCCCACCGGGTCTGCCCTAGGGGACCTTGGTGGGGTTGTCTACTTTTTAGTTTCTAGGGTCACCTTGTCTAACCCCTGCAAGGTGGGTTCTACTCTTTTGGGAGTTTGTATTTCTGTCTTTCTGGTCCATTCATCTGTATTTTTCTTTTGAAATTCTCCCTCCTGTCTGCGCTTCTTGCAGTTCTTTTCTTCATTTAGCGCAGGCACGTCCTGAGAAGGCCTTTGTCGCTTGCGGGACGTAAAGCAATCTATACTCACTCACTCACTTTAACGCGCCAGACATGATTTTGTATTGCACTAAAAAAACTGTTTTATCTTAATGTATATTACACATTTCATATAGCTCGTGATAAT
Organism: Semisulcospira habei; assembly: GCA_036245525.1. NCBI lineage: Eukaryota > Metazoa > Mollusca > Gastropoda > Semisulcospiridae > Semisulcospira > Semisulcospira habei. Next base: position 55,261,285 of record BTPG01000006.1, read on the forward strand.
CAAATGAAATGGTCAGATCAAAACAGCCTGAACTGTTGTGTTCTTTATATTATTATTTTTTACGTGTGCTTTTAATTAATTGTTGGCATTTTATTAAGACAATTATTCGGCCGCACACTTCTTATTCGTTCATGCTGAAAATGTAAGACTGATCATAGAATGATTTGATATATGAAGTAGCTCTAGCTTCTGAATTTACATCTTGTTGTTTTCTCCATTTTTCTGTCCCTTTGCGCCGAGGTGATCAGGGACTAGCACTTTTGGCTTTAGTTGACAAACACAACATAAAATATTTACTTCTATCATTTATTTGTTAGTTTTTATAAAATGATTTATAGTGCTCTTCCTCACAAAAACAGCGGTCCTTATATGTAAAAAGGTATAATTTACTTTCCATATTTAAAATCCAGATTAAAATTTAAGATCAGTTAAGTACAAGGATTAAGAATTGACGAAGGTTAAAACCAATTTTCTTTTGGCCGGTATCCTGGTCAGACCTGCTGCTTCACTGTTTGTGGATCAGCTGTGTGAATCACACACTGTGTCTGCTGATCTCTACCATATTGGACCAGCAACAATATGAAATTAGTTAGTTAGGTTTAACTTGGTGTCCCTGGAATCACAACAAGGTAAACCAGTATTTATTTAAGTCGACGTGAACTTTATTTAGTATTTAAAAATCCAAATTAAGATTCCATAATCACCTATATAAAAAAATGTTTAAAGGCAGTTCAGATTTCCGTCATATTTTTTCATAAGCTAGTTGAGAACGGAAATAAAAAAAAGATTCAATACGAGCCGATATGTACAATCCTTATAAGAGATTACGACACAGCGAGTGTGGGACAGCAGTCCGGCCCATCAGAGCCATTACAAATAGAGCGCAGGGACAGTAATAAATCCGACGCGCATGGGGGTCATCCAATGTTTAAATCAGGCGCTGCAACTGTGTCGAATTACTTGCAGTATTAATGTTATGTATAATGTTTACATCGGCTGTTTCTAGGAGTAGATCCATATGTTTTACCTCCGGGTGGGAGACCCTGATATCCTTAGTCTCGTTGGAGAGGACATCACACTCCAGTAGAGCATGACTGGGTGTGAAGTCCTCCCTACAGATACAAATGGGATGAGCCCGTTTAACCTTCCAACTATCAGTACAAAGCCTGTGTATAACTGGGTCTACAATCGGTAGAGTTCTAATGAAATTATTTTTCTTTAATCGATAGGCCAGGACGCGTGGGTACTGGCAGCTTAGAATTATTTTTTTTCTTTTTGATAGTTTTCAATAATTTGTTTCTTGATTTTAATTTGATTTTCTTTTGCAGCGATCGGAAGTGAGATAGGCTGGGTGCCAGGAGCATTTGCGGCACCCATGCGAGCTGCTTTGTCTGCTATCTCATTCCCGAGGATTCCCACATGAGACGGAATCCACTGTAAAGTAATCTCTATTCCTCTTCTTATGAGCTGATGTATAATATTATTTATTTCTAAGACTATATCTGGTCGATTAGCTTTATTTTTTAACTTTAAACTTTGAAGTGCCGCCTGAGAGTCAGTGCAGATCAGGAACTGATACAGCTGCAACGGCAGGGCCAGCAGACGGTAAAGCGCCATAGTGATGGTTACTAGCTCCGCCGTGCAGATGGAACAGTCCCTGCCCAGTCTAAATTGATTAGTTTTTTCCAAAGCTGGTATAAAAAAAAAAACCACATCCAACGTCTCCATTGGAATCAATGGAGCCGTCGGTGTAGGCTATCAAAGCGTTCGGGTAAATAGCATCTAGATATTCCAAGGTCAGTGCTTTTTGCAGGTGAGGATCTAATTTCTTGTTTACATTTAGAATATGAGTGTTAATAGAGGGTGTCAAGAGAGTCCATGGTGGTTGAGTCGGAGGAGAAATAGGTTTTGTCTCATGAGGAACCACCTTGGCCTGGTCGCACAAATCTCGTATAACAGAAGTGAGGGTCAGTGCCTCCCGGGGGGGAGCGGGTTGAATTTTGGTAGCTTTAATAATGTTTTCTTTCAATTCTTTATTATATGTTTTTTGCACATTATTAGATGTAATTTAAAAAAAATGCGTGTGATATATGCAGCGCAAAGTTTTAATCTATGATAGTGCAAAGGTAGTATATTAGTTTGGGCATAGATGGCCTGATTTGAGGCGTGAGCTGGCACACCGAGTATAAATTTTTATATTTTAAAGATCTCATCTCCGCCGTATCGAGGGCCTTCAGTGTTTTTTGGGGGGCAGTGATAAAACATTCAGCCCCATATGTTAAATTAGATCGTACTAATGCTTGATGTAAGTGTAGTAGATTTTTGGTATTTTTTCCCCAGGTCTCGTGTTTGACGGTCTTAATAAGATTAGTTGCTTTATTAGCTTTACTTATCAAGCTGTTAATATGGGGGGTCCAATTGAGAGTAGAGGTGAAGACGACTCCCAGGAATTTTACCTGTGTGGTCGGTGTAAGAGGGTACTTAACTCCATAATTTGTTACTGTGAACTGGAAGTCAGACTTCGTCCTGGTGGGGCTAAAAAATATAAGTTGCGTTTTCTCTGGGGCTACCTCGAATCCATTTAGAGTCAAGTATTTTTGTACAGAGTCAATTGCTTGTTGAAATAACTCTGCACTTTTATTTTGAATATCTTTTATCTGATTTGTAACTGTTTTGGTTCTAACTGGTTGCCATATGTCTATAACATCTGCATATTGTGATATGTGTAGCGGAAAAGCAATAATTTTCTTCACGTTTATTTTCAGATGGTGAGGAAGGTCTGCCATCATGATGTTAAAAAGAAGGGGAGCAAGGCAGGTACCTTGGGGGACCCCACAGTCGGTCCTGTAGGTTCTAGAGTAAGACTGTTTCATTTTAACCTGGTGTGTTCGTTTTCAGAAATTTTGGACGTAAGCATATATATTGCCTGAGAGGCCAATATTCTTAATTTCTGAAGGAGTTTACGGTGCCAAACAACATCAAATGCACGTCGAACATAAAAAAGCAGGCTATCGTTTTACGTTTGTTTTTTTCTGAAGGATTGTCTTATAGAGGCAGAGAGAGAGAGAGAGTAGAGCTGGTCGGCACATGATCGATTTTTTTGAAAGGCGGCCTGCTCAACTGGAATAGACTGCTCCCTATCCAAAAAATAATCTAAACGATTTTTTAGTAATGTTTCCATAACTTTACTAAGATGTGAGGTTAAAGTTATTGGTCGGTATGAGTTTGGTGAGTTACGAGCTTTCTTTGGCTTGGGTATAGGTATAATGATTCCATGTTGCCAAGCTTGAGGTTCACTATAACATTTATTTATCAGTTGCAAGATGAGTTCCTTTCCCACCAAGGGGAGCTTTGTAATCATAATATATGTTATTTCATCGGCACCTGGAGTAGATTTCATTATCAAAATTTGGGAAAGGACAGTTTCTAACTCACTAAGAGTGAAGGGGAGGTTAATAGGGGTATGATTATCTGGAACAGGATCAGAGTATTCCAGTTTAGTATCTTATGTTATCCTATACAATTTGACCTGTTCTGACAAACTACTGGTGGAGCTGGTAGCCGCAAATAGCTCCGCCAAGAGGTCAGCTTTTTCCTGGTCTGTAGTATACCTACGACCCTCAGAAATCAGCGAAACGGGGGAAGGGTTATAATTATTTTTTATTATTTTTTAACCAACTTCCAAGCCTTAGCAGTATCTGATGGAGAGTGTATTTCTGCTTTAATTTGTAAAGTTATAAAGGCCAACTTGGCCTGTGCTATAATTTTATTGCAATCTATGTTGGTTAGCTTCATTGCTTGGTGGTTCAAAATGGTTCGATGTTTTTTTCCAGACATTATAGGTATGCTTTTTGTTTTATTAGCCAGTGCACATTCTTCATTCCACCAGGAATTAGCCGGCTTACCAGCTGGAGTGCCCTTACTGCGATTGATGGCCTTTTCAGCGGACGTAATAATTAGTGTAGTGAGACTGGTACATAACGTATTTACGTCCAGTGTATCCAGTTTATTTATATTGTTTTTCATTAATTGTTGATAAAGGGGCCAATCGGCCTTTTCAAATATAAATTTCCCTTTGTTTTGAGTATCTGTTACAGAGTTCACAACGTCTAAGTCGAGGTGAATAATAATTGGTAGATGATCACTGCCTAAGGAATCGTCTTCCACCATCCAGGTGGACTCGGCAAAGAGACCAGGGGAAATTAAGGTTAGATCTACAGCTGTAGGTTGATGATTAGGTAAGTCAGGAATTCTAGTAAAATGTCCTGTATTGGCAATGAGGAATTTAGATTTTAAAATATCCTCAGCCTGAGTTTTAGCTTTCTTTAATTTACTTTGAGGATCGGCGTACCATAGGGGGTGATGGATGTTTAAGTCACCAAGGACTATCCATCCATCACCCTCCAGGTCGTCCAACCATTTCATTCCATTTGGGTCAAGTGATTTAGGAGCGTAAGTATTTATAATTTTAATTTCTCTGTTGGAGTGTGGAAATTTAACTTTAATAAAATTACTGTATATTGGTTTGGTAGGATGCAGGGGGACAGGAAAAAATATAAGATTCATGGGTTATTCCAACTTTTATATAAGTAGCGGTGTAGACTTTATCATTTAAGTGTTTATTAACTTTTGTTATAGGAGGATAATGATATCCATGTAAGAGTGGGACTTTGACTTTAGTAGTAAGAGGAGATTGAAGACAGATAATTTCAGGATTTGCAGTGTTTAAAAAATTTATTAGTTGCGGTAACTTTGTATTTAAGGACCTACAGTTCCACTGAAGTATTTTATTACTGGGTGTAGGTTTTTCTGCGTTTTTATACCCTTTTATGCTGTAAGAGAATCCATTTTAAAACCAGTCACTAGAGAAAGAATACTGATTTACTATGAAATCAGCATCTATCTTGGTGCTTGCATCATTATGGACATAATCAGTTGATTAAACTGGAGCATTACCTTCAAAATTTCGTGGAGGTCACCACGAGCGACAGCGGAGGTGAAAGCTTGCATATTACACTGTATGTCAGTTATCATATGCGCTCTAAATCAGCGCTGGCACTTTTAGGTGACATCAGTGCATTTGGATCCTGGTAGCTATAATGTTGGTCCTGAGCATCAAACTGCAGTTGACTGCGGCTAGAGCCTTTATCTGATGAAGAACCTAATAGAAGAGCTGAGAGAGAAGACACAGAGGAAGTTATAGTGCACAGGCCAACTGGAGCAGGGTTCAAGGGGTCAGATGCCCCAGCTCCGTTAGTAGAAATAAGTGCGTCACGATAGGTGCGTCTAATAGGCAGATTTATTTGAGGTAAGGCAGTATCAACCTGATGAACTACCTGCTTGCTATTCTGATGTGCTGATTTAGCCTTCTGAGATACAAACGGAGGGCTAGAACCTGTTTTCGGCTGAATCCAAGCTGTTTTATCTAGCGTTTGTGAGACCAGAGGGTCAGAGGTACTTTTGTTTTTAGACTGAATTTGTATTTGCGCTCTCCTGACAGCCTCTTGATAGGGAATATAGTTTTTGTTTCGAATACGGTTGGCCTCCCTGTAGAGCACAATCTTAGGGCACTTTTGATAGGCGGCGCTGTGCGCACCGCCACAGTTGACACATTTAGCTGGTGTACTATCTGGACAAGCAGTTCTGGCGTGTTTGTGACTACCACATTTAACACAGACCCTGTGTTTTGACCTGCACAGGTGAGCCGTATGTCCCAGTCGGCAGCACTTGGCACAGTGCATAGCCGAGGGGGCATACGGCTCAACCGGCAGCATCAGCACACCGATTTTGATTTTACTGGGAAGTTGGGTGAGATGAAAAAATTCGATTTTAACTGCTCTAGAGGGAGAGCCGTCCCTATTTGTTAATCTGTCAACTGATGTGGTGAATCCCTGGGAGGAGAATGAGACTTTAATATGATCTAGTTTATCGGAGGTGGGGATCCCGTGGACAACCCCCACCACCCTGGGGGTGGGGATGGTGCACTCGACCACCGCACCTCCGATACTAGTTTTATTTGCTGGTAGTTTTTGAGTTCTATGGTTTGGACAAGCGACTATCCATACGTCCCGGCGCCCTATGTTTCTAAGAGTCAGTTCATTTTACATCTTGTATCAGCTGCATTATTTAATACATACTGTTAATGTCTCTTCACCTAACGTTTTTGTTCTTAATTGGCCTCAGGGCAGATTAGTTTGTGACAATTATTCTGTTCCGTAGCACCTTGTTTAAAGGTTGCATTATTTTAACACATAATGGTAATGTCTCTTCACATCTAACCTTTTAGTTCTTGATTGGCCTCAGGGCAGATTAGTTCATGACAATTTTTTTTTTCTTTTTCGTTAGCACTTTGTTTCAGGGCTGCATTATCTTAACACATAATGGTAATATCTCTTCACACAAACCTTTTGGTTCTTGATTGGCCTCAGGTCAGATTAGTTCATGACACTTATTCTTTTGGTAAGCAACTACCCATGGCAGATTTTATATGCACACCTGTGTGACATCAGGGATTCAATATAACTGGATACGAAACGAGGCGAAATCACGTCATCTCTCACTGCTTGTCGTTGTTGGTTGCTTGGTCACAACCAGCCAGAACTGCCTTCAAGAACTTCGCTTACTACCAGTTAGCGTGCTTTCACCGCCTTTTGGCCTTCCACCTACAACAGTCTGTCAGCACCAGCCGTCCACGCGGCACTACCACCACTACCCTCCAGCTACCTACAGCTCCCCGCGTCTTCTAGTCTCACTACGCCTGCCTACTACTACTAATCACCCTACCATCGCCGCCGCCGGCGTACCGCCACTTCCAACATCATCGGCAACTAGAGATGGTAACTATGAGTGTTTTTGGACAATTTATATACACCCCCTAATTTTATGATATTTGCCCACAAAACACACACTTTGTCACACCATGCATTTTTTCCATATTTTCTTTATCTTTATTTGAAAAATAGAGAATAAGAAATTTAGACAATTTCTATAGATCCCAAATTTCCACTGTTTTTTGACCACATACTACCACACCTTCACGCCGCCCATTTTTTTTTCAGCGCCTCAGCATGCTTGTCTAAATTACCGACCGCTACTGAACACGCCACTGCATTATTATTTGAACAGTCACCATTTTATGTACCTCTCAGCAGAGTAATACCAACAGGGGGTTAACACCTGAGCTAATTAATCCATCGGTTATGTAAACATTTACACACTAAAATGCAGTAAATCAGCGCGGACCATTTGCCTAGCTTATGTGTGGTGTATTTCGGGAATTTCCGATTTGGTTATAGCAAAAACAGTAGTTACTACCCTTAGAAATCTATTTGTAGTGGCTTACGGCTTTCGCCGCTCACATTTCTGAGAATAAAAATACACAATTACTCACTTATCTATGACAACCGACTAAAACAAGGTTAATAAGACTACTAACAATGTTCACAGCTCAATCGGTTATATGATTAGTTAACGCTACAGACCTGTAAATCGATCAATACAGAACCGGTCGCCGGAAAAGACGCATTACACCATATCCGGTATTGATCTGCTTATATTTAAGTAGGTAAAAATAACTACATTATCTTGGGCCGAGGCTGGCCTGGTGGTCTCGACCCCCGTTACACATGTACCGAGTAGATCGTGGTGCCGTTTACTAGGTACGTGTGTGTGTGGGATCGAATCACCTCAAAATCTAACAAATTTTCGTTTCAGTAAATGTCTGAGCTGTGAGATTCTATCTGGGGTGTGACGATCCAATAATTTAAATAATTTATAAAATGCCGGCAAATAAATAAATAAAACAAATTGTGCACATGGGTAAAAAAGGGGGGAAAGGGAAAGGGGTGGATAAGGGGATAAGGGGGGTAAGGGGATAAGGAGGGTTAAGGGGGGAGCTGGGTGGGTGGGTGTGTGTGTGAGTGTGTGTCCGTCTGTATGTCCATCCTTCCCTCATCCCGTCTAGGTGACGGAACACCACATCCGATTCTCAATGCCTTTCCAAGGGAGGCATGTCTGAATCCTTCCTTGAAAAGGCCATTGAGAATCGGATAATAGACGGGACTTTTCTTAAAAATGTTTATATGTTAACACCCCGACTCATATAATATTAAGAAGTACCCAACGGAGAAAGAAACACGCTTAGAAAAAACGGTACAACACAATTTATTAATATTTCGGGTAAATACCCTTTGTCAAAATAGACAAACAAACAGAGACATTAGCCGCTACTTATCTTCATATGCAGAAGGAATGTGGCAACTCATAATATTAGCTTTAATCTGTGGCATGCTAAGAAAAGCAAGGCAAAATTATAGCTAAAGAATATGTCTGAGCAAGACGAAATTCTGATTCTGTTTACAAAGGACAGTAACTATCTCATGCGATCATGGTAACTGAATGAACAGAAAGCAAAAGACTTCCGTGAAAAAATAGATGCGGTTGAATATGACACAGTAAGTGGAAGCAGAAGCAATGGATATAACGAAGCTGAAACAACCAAAACGTAAGGTAAGTAAAATTTACTGTGAGAGACGGTGGTATGTTGCATTAGTCATTTTTAACTCAGTGTGTAGTAACTGAGTCAAGACAAGCCTTCAATTCCGCAGAGTCACTCACTGTCTCTGTGTGTTATTACAAAGTTAGCGCAGTCTAAAGTGATTGAGCTATCTTAACACCAGTGGCCAACTACACGCCATGTGGGCCTTAACAACCGCCCAGTAAGTAACCGGACCATAACGCTGTTGACTAAGCTGTGTTTAATCGACAGTGTTGGACAGCGTGGCGTTAACAGAATGTTGATCTTTTCAATCATAGTCATTGCTATCACTTCCATACCATGGACAACTAATAAATTTAAGACAAAACACAGAGTTAAATGGCTCTGTTTACAAGGGTCTTAGCAAGCTGTGTAATCTCATGTGATCATTGTATCCAGCGTATACAATGACATAACCTCTTAAAAACGCAACTAAGTGTGCGGTGGCTAATCCAGTGTACAGTCCTTGCGTGTCGCGTGACATACAACCATGACTGAAGTGTGAGTGCATGTGTCTGTGGATATGTCTGTCTGTCTGCCTTGTTTGTCTGTCTTTGTCTGTGTGTGTGTGTGCGTATGTGCGTGCATGTGCGTGTGTGTTTGTCTTTGTCTCTGTGTGTGTGCATGCATTGTATTTGTTTGTCTGTGCATGAGTGTGCGTGTGCATGATTATGTGTGTATGTGATTGTATGCGTGTTTGTCTGCATGCGTCTGTATGTGTGCATGTGTGTATTATATTAATCGGAATGCGTCTGCCTGTAATGTGTGTGTGTGTGTGTGTGTGTGTGTGTGTGTGTGTGTGTGTGTGTGTGTGTGTGTGTGTGAGTATGTAAATCCCGTAAACCGGGGACACACACGGGTTATACATCCACAACCGGGGACTTCCAGTAAACGGGGGACGTCCCCGGTTTGTATGGTTAGTGTGTGTGTATGTATGTGTGTGTGAGTGAGAGTGCGAGTGTGTGTGCGAGTGAATATGTGTGTGTATGCATCTGTGTTTATGTGAGTGTGTATATGCGTGAGTGTGTATATGCGTGTGTGTGTGTATATGCATGTTTTTTAACATTACCTCTGTGTCAATACCTCAAAACACACAATTATTTTAATAATAATAATAACCAGACACACGCACACGCACACACACACACACACACACACACACACACAAAATTATCATAAGCACTTGATAACATTTTTTTTTTTTTACCTACAGATACTTGATAACAAATTTCCAAAGTCACCTATAACTGACAAATTACTTTTCAGTAACTTTTTTAAGTATGTGGACCTTTTTAAGTTAGTTGACACAAGAAGTTATAAGTGTCTTAAAATAAGAACTTATAATTTCTTATAGAAATTTAAACATAAGAAATTGTAAGTTCTTGACTCAAGTCACAACTTAAGTCACAACTTACTCGGTCAGATTTGTTAAGATACAAGGACAATGAAAAAACTTTTTTTAGTAATAGTCTGGTGGCGGTGGTGGAGCTGATGGTGTTAAATAGTTAGGTGGCATGACATTTTTCTGTGAAGAGTATGACATTAATAAACGATTACCAAATCTGATTTTTATTTGTTTAAAAGATTGTGTAGTTTTTCTGTGGTTTCCTGAACACCGATCTTTTTTCCTTCTGCTAAAAAACTAGCCTTCAGTTCTTCAACATTCACAGGAGATTGACTACGCATTTTATTTTGTATTTCAGACTTCTGTTTCTTATAATTATTTAAACCATCCTGGACTCTCTTAAATTCATCATCAATAATATTATTATCATTTAATGCCTTACTGATAATAAGTTTCATACTGCTCAGCTTCGCACCCGCCAAAGTACTCAATGCTTCATGTTTCTGTAATTTCATGTGAAACCTCTTGTTTATGGCCTCCAAACCAAAGCAAGCCAGGCATGAAGCAACGCTAACACCCTCAACTGCAATTCCAATTAAACTTCCAATTCCTGTGGCAAACAGAACAATACCCCCTACAGAAAAACCAGCTGAAACGGCACCAACAGCCATTGAAGTATTTTGTACAGAATTGAAAACGGTCTTATATCTCCTTTTGCATCTGGAGTACCTCGCCTCTTCACTTTCCAAATATTTAATTGCTTCTGTAATATTATTTAATCTGAATGCGTCTGCCTGTAATGTTTTATCTGATGCAATTGGCATATGTGGATCAAGCGCAAAAGATGACACAGTCTCAGGCGCAAGCGTCGTCGGTAGTTGTGGATAGAAGTTTACCATTTTTTTTATTGTCAAATATTTTTTATTTAATCAGCAATTACATTTTGCAACTCATCAAGAGTATATAATTTGCTAGCATAATAAAACGAAACAAGATCAATGTGTTCAAGGTTTATGTAACTTAGACGAACCAAAGTTGTTTTGTCGACAACCACCTTGACAGTGAGAATACTGCTCGAAACATTAATAACATCTACATTTTTTGTAATAGCAATAAAGACCTTTGTTGATTCTGATACTGTTTCATCCCATGTAAGTTTTATTCCCTGTGCAATATTTGCCTCTTTCACAGAAGCTATAGATCTCAAGATAATTTCAAATACTATTGTCGCTTCTCTAGCCACGACTAAGCTTGCTGGCATAAACACAACAGAAGTATCTGATCTTCCCTTTCTAGTTGTAAGAAGATACCATCGTTTCTCATAATTTTCAACTTTCAGTTTATCTCTACTATTGTTGTCTGGGGCAAAACTTGGAACAAGGCTTACAATCAGCGGCCCAGAATTAACAACCTTCCTAAACACTAAGGCACCTTCATCATCAGTGTATACATAAGGACTAATAAATTCAATCTTTATGTCCCAGTCAATTACGGGTGCTGGTGCTGGCACATGTGAAACAACCCACTTATTACCCACATGTATTAAGTTGTAGGGTACATTATTTACTGGAACTGGTACAGTAACATCACGCAGCTGACCAAGTTTAGGAATCTGTTTTTCACCGTCTTTCATGTCGACAATTACTTTCCTCTTGTATATACCAGTCGATTCAAGTTCAAAACCATATATTTCTCCAATTTCCCCTTCCTTCTCAAAATCCTGTACGTCTGCCAAATCTTTCAACTCTGTTACTGGACACGCAACTGGTATGATTCTCGGCTTTGGACCAGCACTCATTTTTATAAACAAAAATAAAATTATTTCACTTCTAACACTACACTAAAATCATGCATAAGAACTGGTTTGCCATCCTGATTAGTCACAGATAAACACATTGACTCAAAGAAACTGGAACCTAATTTCTTAAATTGCAAAGGAAATCTAACAACCACACTTTCATAATAGAGATTAGCCGCTACTTATCTTCATTGGCAGAAGGAATGTGGCAACTCTGTTTGTTTGTTTGTCTATTTTGACAAAGGGTATTTACCCGAAATATTAATAAATTGTGTACCCATCTTTTCTAAGCGTGTTTCTTCTCCGTTGGGTACTTGTTTAATTGATAACGAATACTCACTACCTTTTGGAAATTCCAATGTAACAAGTAAGTTAGCCGGATTTAAAGTTGCTTTAATTTTATATCCATTTTGTAGCCATTCAGCTAAAGTATAAAAGTCATAATACCCAGATTGTAAAGTATCATCAATAATTATGCCATCAGCTACAAAATAATTTATATCATCTTCTACATTAAACCATTTTACTGTGTAGAACATTTCATGGATAGCTACAGCCTTGCTACCATCTCAATTATCAATCCCATTAGTTAACCACACTGGTTTGCTTGTGTCAAGATTTGTTAAGGTAATAAACATTTTTATTATCTCATATAAAAAGAAAGATGGAATTTAAATCACCAACAAGTGTCACTGCAAACGCATTTCAATTTAATGTAGATGCCAAGTACAATGTCGCACCTACTTATGAACAGAAAAGAATTCAGTTAAATCAACTTGATATTGCTGTATCAGAACAAGATTTATTTCAAGTGAAAGTACCCAACCCGTTTGACCATTACCTAAACCCTCCAATTACAGACGATTCAACTGCAAGAAAGTGGACATCAAGACCACTACAGATGTTTCAAAACCAACTCAACTTTGCCATACTGTGTTCAACTACAGGGTGTGGTGTTTCATTTACAGACCACTTGAATCACTCAAACAAACTTATTAGATCTGTGTATCGTTTCCATGTTTATTACCAGCTTAGACGTATTTTGTCAGAACTCCATACACCACTGCCCACTGAATCTAGTTTCAACAGGTTTAACAACCCCATGGATATGAAAGCATTTGAATGCATCTGTAATGAGTTTAACATCAGTCCTAAGTATGACTTTACACAAAAACTTGATGATCACAATGGCATGGGTACATTGTATTATGCTATGAGTCACAGACAATACCCACAAGATTACTACCCAGGTTACACTTCATTCTCATCAAAATCACAAGTCTGGTTAGGATCAATAGAACAGAAACAGTCTAATGCGTGGACCACATTTATTTTAGACAAGAGTGACGGGTTTACTCAAGCGGGAGTCGAGCGCGTAAATGAGTCTATCAGAACATATGTCTGGTGTATACTAGGAGCACAATCACTAACAAAATCAAACATTTTGAATGGAAGTGGAAAATTTGAAGCACAAAAACAATTTCTTGCTAATCTTGAAGATTCAATTAATTCAACAGTAGATCTCCCATCAAGCATACAACGCTACCAAGACGTTCTCAGATATGCCAGATCAAAAGTTGACTTTGTAGTTGGCATCGGGTTATACATGTTGCCATCTGACCTTCAACTCCAAATGGGGACAATAACAAATTATAATAATGAAATAGTTGTTGCAGGTGTTGATAAAAAATTAGGACTCAATCAATCTGTACAATTAGGAGCAACAACCACACATGTTCAGACGTTAAAATCATTACAGACGGTAACACCCCCAGCCCCGGCACCGGCCCCAACACCGGCACCCATACAACCAGTACAGTCAGCCCTTGACACACATGAGTCAGAGAGAACTGCATTGGTAATAGGCCTAACGGGGTTAGGGGTTTTACTTCTTTATCTGTTTCATTAAATAACCCACCATCAACCCTCCTACTGTAACCAAAAAGACCCACACATGTTCTGCCATAAACCCAACTACCTTTGCTGCAGTAGTGATCATCCAACTGACAATTGTGCCTATAATACCAGGCAAAGCGTCCATTGCTTTCACAGCCAATTTCTTAAGCAAGTCAGATATATGAGACAGTTGTTTCTTTAACCATGACTGTAAATCTTTTGGGTCTGTTGGAGCCGGGGGGCCTGGTGGTGCTGGAGGTGCTGGACCCCCACCACCGCTTGCGCCACCAACCCCGGAGACAGCTAACACAACAGTACTGATAATAAACCCAAGAGCTGTAATTAAACTAGCAATAGTGATACCCTGTTCTCTGAAAAGTGTTTTCAATCTCTCAGCCAGAGTAGTGTCTTCGTGAAGTATTTTCTGAATAGTTTCTCTAATCCTGTTAACTTGTGATTTCAGTGTTTGTCTTCCAATACTAATCACTTCTAACCGTCCTGATCTTTCTATCTGCAAATCATTTAATCTGTGTTGGATTCTTTCTTTCATTTCTGTGTCAAGATTCCCATTGTCTGCAGTAGCCAGTTTTTCTTTTTCACGTTCTATGTGTTTATCAAGCTCACCTAGTTTGGCAACATTATTTACCATCTCACCTCTTATCGTCTGCAGTGATTTATCCAAGCCCATAATCTCCCTCATTGACAAAGGTGGGTTATCTATTGTTTTTATAGCGTCATTTATTTGTCCTTCAGTAAATGAGGTTTCTTGTATTACTGTGTTTGCTATTTCTGGTAGGCTTGTTACTGGTGCCATTTCAATTTGTTGCCCTGTTGGCAACTTTGTTTGTGTGTCGTGAAGGGCACTAACAAGTCTAGGCGTGACAGGAGAACCCCCAATACCAAGATACCTTGCCAACCCAGAGTTACCACCAAGTTCACCTTTAATTGTACTTAAAGCTCTAAACTTAGCAGTGATATTTTTCTGTGTTAGATATATTTCCCCTCTGTCCGTATTTACAAATAAGTGTCCTTTATCATATTTAAACTGATTAGGATCTATTACATCTGGGCGCGCTCCAACACTGTCATAAAATGAGTTTACTTTGTCTTTTAACAGTTCATGATACATACTACTACTAGTTACCATTCCAGTCATATCTGTGATACTGGTATCTGAGGCATCCATGACATCCATTTCAAAATCACCATGACCAAATCCTCCTGCTGCCATTGTTTTATTAATTTAATATTTTTTATTGTGCATAATAAAAATGACACAGACTTATGGATCAAAGTTAGACCCAAACAGAAAACTACGTGAGCCTCTTGGTGTTAAGGGCATTAGACAATCAATTGTCATCACAAACAATCCAAGTACCGTAGACCAGAATCAAACACTTCCAGTCAAGTTTCCAAACCTAGGTCCCAGTGACGTTATTGTTCCCGGCACTGCATGCCTAGCATTTAATATTGAACTATCATCAGACACAGACGTAAACAGAACACTAGTTAACAATCTTGGTAGAGCAATTGTTAGAACTATTAAAGTAAAACTTGAAGGACAGGAAGTGTTTAGTCTTGACGATGCAGATGTGTTCTACTGTTACAAAGATCTTTGGCTTACACAAGAAGAACGAGAAGATCGTATTTACCAAGGCATACAGACAGATAATGTTGGTAAACTTCGAATCAATGCAGGAGATAAAGTAACTACTGGGGTGGCCAAGGAAGTTATTATAGCAGAAACATATGGAACCAGATTTTACATTCCACTTGAGTTTGAAATCCTAACAGCTCATTTGCCTTATTACCAAGGAGCACTGAATGATCGTCTGAGTTTTGAACTAACTTTCAATGACTACTCCAAAATTATAAAATCATCTGATCCCAATGCAACATATAAGATCTCTAACATTTCTTTGGAATATGAAATTGTCACACATGATTATTTAGCTACTCTCATTCAAAATCAGTACAAGACAAAACTGCCGATTTATTATGACAGGGTGATTAGACATAGTTTAATACCTAAAGACAAGAGTGACCCAATGTGGAACATAAACTTGAACACACCTGCCAGGTCACTGAAAGGTATACTCATGTTGTTTGTTGAACCCGTGGCTCCATACAAAAGAGATTCAGAAAAATTCTATAATCCAAAGATTACACATTTGTCTTGTACAATCGAAGGCCGTCCTAATCAAGTGTATGCTTCAGGTTTGTTACCTTATCAACACTACGATGAGATCACAAAGTTTTTTGCGGGTGGAAGGATTAGAGATAAACCTGCAAACATTGCGTGTAAAGATCTACATCTGTATGACGTAAGGATCGGTCAATACCTTACAAATAAGTATGCTCTTTGGTTAGATCTTCGTAGTACAGATGATGATTATCTTCATGGGTCAGGTCGAAAGGTTGAAAACGGCAGTGACGGGATTACAATTCAGATACAAAAAAAGGTTGAAACTGCTGCAGTCATAAATATATATTTGTATTTGATATATGACGCACAACTGAGCATAGAAGAGAGCAGACTAAAGGGTGTCATGTATTAAATTATATTGTGTATTAAAATGAACTGGAGCTTAATGACACTCGACCCACACTGTGGATTGTTTTGTGGTGCCACAGGGTGTGGTAAAACTGAATTTGTTCTTAACCTATTACAAACAAGATACATCCATCATTTTGAAAACATTGTAATATTTTGTCCTACAATCAAACACAACAAAGCTTATCACAACCGTTTATTTATTTGGACTGACAGCAACATTTATTTAGTCGACCCTGAGAAAAAACTGAATGACTACCTACAATATTTTTACAAGCAATTTGAAGGACAGCCAACGTTGTTTATTGTTGATGACTGTTCTGCAGAGAAAGACATTGTCAAAAAGAGAAACACTCTAGCAGAACTTGCCTTCAGTGGCAGACACGCAAATGTAAGTGTATGGTTTCTCACTCAGAAATATAACGCTGTACTGAAAGATTTTCGAGAACAGTTAAAGTTTATCTGTTTGTTTTACTGTAAGGATCGTGACAGCTTTGAAGACTGTCTCAGAGAGAACGATGTCATCCCAAATAAGCATGAACGGGATGATGTGAAAAATAAACTGAAATCAACTAAGCATCTAAAGCTCATTTTAAAGACAGATCAACCCACAGGGTATGGGTTAGTGAATTAATTTATTCTTTTGTTTGTCCAATAAAAAATGACAGATGGACAAATCATGCAACATTGGCCAATTGGTAAAATTATAGATATTACATACTACTTTAAAGATGTTGAATATGTAAACGGGCTTAAAAAAGAGAGACCGGGAAATTTATTTATAGCACCGGTAACACTGTACATGTCAGGTAATATAACTTTGGGTGTCGATAATCCATTTAGACCAACATTAATAAAAAAAATATCTGTTGATATTAAGACAAAAACTTTCACTGTTAATGAATATTACAGTGACTGGTTTAGTGCAGCGTGTAGTAATTTAGTGAAAGAACTAAACCAAACAAAATTGTATTTTTCCAGTGTTACAGTTAATAAAATGGTATCACACATACAGAGTCAACATTAATATTTTTTCATTTATTATTTTTTAGGACAAATAAAAATGACGGACAATGTTCAAAGCCCATCAGGCTCATCAGGCTTAAGAAACGTGTTTCACACAACAAACTTGCCTATATCTAATACAAATAATGTTTATGAATCAATAGAAAACTCTTTTTCTGTCATACAAAATAATCTTCTCACAGGCAGTGTGAAGATTCAGATTGTTGCTAAAATAGAATTTACTAGAGTAGACGGTGAAGTGATTGTATCATATATCTCTACAAGACAACACACAGTTAACACAAGAAGAGAATTAGAGAACATGTTTAGAGACAGACTATTACCTGACTTCCTCCAAGCAATTGACAGTGCAAAAATGAAGGGGTCTGGTTGGCATGAAGGACATGTACATGAACTACAACTAAAACAGTCAAGGTATCATCCTATATTAGGTAAATCATGGTTGCTACTGCCAACAGAGGTTGCAGACAAAAAGGCAGTAGTTAATATTCAGAACAATGACAACTATTGTTTCATGTGGTGTGTGCTTGCTAAACTGCACTTTATAAAATTAAAACCTGAACGTGTATCTAACTACACTAAATTTGTAAATAAACTCAACTTCAGTGGCATTGAGTTCCCTGCTAAAATAGAGGACATAGACTTATTTGAAAAACTAAATCCTGGTATATCTGTAAATGTGTTTGTGTGGGATAATGAGTCTGTTGACAAGTTACAACCCATTAGAGTATCACCACTTGCTCCAACCTATGGACAGTCAGAAGATAAACATGTTGACATGTTATTAATTGGCCCTGCCGGTGATAACAATAACTTCCACTACACAATTATCAGAAATATGTCACGTCTAAATCATGGGCATACAAGAAAACACAATGGTAAACAAGAAGTGTGTAAGAGATGTTTACAAAGATTTTCTTCTATTTCAGTAGCACACAAACATGTTTTACACTGTAGGTCAGCTGATGACATACAAACTGTACTTAAGTATCCAGATCCTGGTAGTCAAGTATATTTTAAGAACTATGGGAATCAACAAAAGCTGCCGTTTGTAGTGTATGCTGATTTTAAATCACTAAATGTTCCGTATGAGGGTTCTGTTCCAGAGTCATTACCAAAGACTATAAAACTAAGTGACCAAGTGGTGTGTTCTTTCGGATACATTATTGTTATGTCGGACGGTTTGCATTCAGAACCTGTTATCTACAGGGGTGAAAATGCAGCATGTTTGTTTTTAACAGAAATGAGACATCTGTATAGACAGGTAGTTCAATATCTCACAACATGTCAGATGCCTTTAGTGATGACAGAAGAAGACAAACTGAAATTTGACACAGCTGAGACGTGTTGGATTTGTAAACAACCCTCCAGGGTGATAAAGTTAGTGACCATGATCACATAACTGGGCGTTACAGAGGTGCTGCACATAACAATTGTAACTTGTTATTAAAAATAGATCCTAAGACATATAAGTTACCAATCTTTTTTCACAATCTAAAAGGATATGATTCACACATTATCATGCAGGCTGTAGATGAGTCTTACAAAAACATAAATTGTATTGCACAGACAACTGAAAAGTACGTGACTTTTAGATTAGATAAATTAGCATTTTATGACTCGATGCAACATTTGTCTTTAGGGTTGGCTAGTTTGGCAGAAGGACTGACTGAGTATCCAATAACAAGTAAATATTTTGAGCCAGACTTGATTAAGAAAGGTGTGTATCCGTATGAGTACATTGATCACTGGGTTGTGTTTGAGGAAAGGAGACTGCCACCAAAAGAGAAATTTTATTCCACACTTAATGGTAAAGGTATTTCTGACTCTGAATATCAACACTCTCTTGATGCGTGGGATAAATTAGGGTGTCAAACGATTGGTGACTACCATGACCAGTACTTGAAAGCTGACGTTTGTTTGCTAGCAGACGTATTTGAAAGTTATCGTGAAAAGGGTTTGTTACACTACAAGCTTGACCCGGCTTGCTACATAACTAGTCCTGGCATGACATGGGATGCATTTTTGAAATCCAGTAAGATATCTATAGACCTGTTGTCT
Organism: Semisulcospira habei; assembly: GCA_036245525.1. NCBI lineage: Eukaryota > Metazoa > Mollusca > Gastropoda > Semisulcospiridae > Semisulcospira > Semisulcospira habei. The sequence goes on from BTPG01000006.1 coordinate 55,280,501, forward strand.
GATCGTACGATGGGTGAAATGGTGGAACGTGGATTGAGGGGTGGCATAAGTATTGCAGCAAACAACTATGCCAAAGCCAACAACAAATATCTGGACGGCCCGGGGTTTGACCCCTTAAGGCCAAGGTCATTCATTACGTACTTGGACGCTAATAACCTTTATGGATTTGCAATGTGTGAGTTATTGCCCTTGAAAAAATTTTGTCTGCATGATTTGTCACAGTGTGACATAACAGAGATAACAAACAATATTATGACTCATGATCGAAATAATGCGAAGGGTTGGATCTTTGAACTAGACCTGGAGTACCCACACCATCTACACGATTATCATAATGATTATCCATTAGCTGTTGAGAAAATGTCTTTGACGGGGAAAAAAGAAGACTCCAAACTTGTACCAAATCTGAGTGACAAATTCAATTACGTTTGTCACTATCAATTGCTGCAGTTTTACATCAGACACAGGTTAGTATTAAAGAAAGTTCACAGAGGCATTCAATTTGATCAGAGTGCTTTCATGAAAGATTACATAATGAAAAACACAACCCTCCGTGCCAGAGACGGCAACATTGCATTCGACAAAGACTTCTTTAAGTTTATGAACAATGCCTGTTTTGGCAAGACTATGGAAAATCCTCATCACCGCAAAGATGTGAGACTTGTCACAACTGAATCGGGTGCAATTAAACTTACAGGTAAGCCACAGTACACAGGGTACAAAGAGTTTCATTCGTCATTGTATGCCGTGTCACTCAAAAAAAAGATTGTTAAACTGGACAAGCCAGTATTCATTGGTATGGCACTTCTTGAGTTGTCAAAATTATTGATGCTTGAATTTTATTATGATTACTTCAAACCGAAGTATCCTGAATGTCGTCTGCTATACACTGACACTGACTCTATGATCATTGATGTGTGTACTGAAGACTTTTATGAAGACATGAAAACAGAGTTACACATGTACGACACATCTGACTACCCTAAGGATCATCCACTGTACAGCACACAAAACAAGAAAGTGCCTGGATAAGTTTAAGGATGAACTGAATGGTGTACCAATAGTTGAGTACATTGGACTGAGATCCAAAATGTACTGCATCAGAAAGGTAGTCAGTCGAAAGCCAAAGGAATAAAAAAAATCAGCGATAAAAAATAAAGACATTTGTCATGAACATTATAAACAAGTATTAGATGGTGCATTAATGCCTGATTATCCAAACAAGTCTCTGAGATCAAACAAACATAATCTTGAAATGATCCAAACAAATAAGAAGTCACTTGCAGTTGGGGACACAAAGCGTGTGTTTTATAGTAAGGAAAAAGCTTATGCACCAGGCCATTACAGGCTCAAGTTATCTGAAGAAATAGTCGATGAACTGGTTGATGAATTAATTGATGAGTTAGTTACTGAAATGAGTAACGGTGTCTGGGGGAATAATCTGTAATTCTTCTCTGACAAATGCCCTTTGGGGTGCAGGCTCGTACAGGTAATATATTGTTGCGTCAGGACCGGGGACTATTTTTTTTTATATTGTGTACAGACGTCATTTTCTGATTCTCCAGGTTGATATAAATATCTCACCTGTTTAGTAAATAAACTTGTGTCGGGTGCTGGGGTTGGTCCTGTTTTTGGCTCTGTAATTGATTTCAATTTAATAGCATCAACAGGCTTTGGGCGCAAGCCTTGTCCCTCATTGTTCATTGCTTTTATCACATGTGGTAATCTCTTTACCCACTCAGTGTTCTGGGTGTCATGCATGAGTTCCTTAGAATACTGGTAACTGAAAAGTCTCTCTGATAACTGTTTGTTAAAGTTCTCTACAATTGCCTGTGATCTGTGTACGCCTGGAATGCCTCGTCTAACCAGTACAGCATGCTTCGCAAATAACTGATTAACAGCACCTTTGAATTCTGATCCGTCATCAACCTGCATAAGTCTGGGGTATTTTAAGGGCCTCGACTATATATTTTTGTTAATGCTGTAGCAACTGTGGTAGCAGTTTTGTCAGATATGGGTTCAGCGTCCTTGTATCTTGACGCAATGTCTACGACAGTCAGTGCGTACTTGTATCGTTTCTTTCTTATTGTATCATGGGGAAGGAACAGAAGGTCCATTTGATGTGTGTCATTTGGTGTAGTGTTTTCAAAATGAGGTCTAGATATTTTTCTTGGAGCAGGGAGGTATATCTGCCAAATTGCCTGTCTTTGTAACCATTGTTTGATTTGATTGAGTGATACATCTCTGCCCACAGCGGCATGTAACTTCTGAATAGCGGTGTTACTTTTCCAATACCCTGATGGAGAGTAATATATTTTCGATAGTTTATTTTCGGCTGTCATTTTTTCTAGCAATGAAAACTCCTGTAAAATAAACTAATGTCATTCCCACTAGAACAAAGATTATTTCTCCATTTCTTTGTTCTGGACTGGGTTGATAGTAGTCACTTAGTTTTGGTTTTGGGATAGACATGTCATTACCAGTGACTAAAAAATACTCACGAATTGCGTCGTCTGTATTTGAAAACGTATGTTGTGCGTGACCTTCTAGACGGAGTTTTTCATTGATGAAATCAAGTTTTTCAATTCTATTCTTTTCATAATCTTGTTGTGCTTGAGCAAGTTTCTCTGATGCCTCATTGTGACACTTCATTTCTTCAGCTGATTCTTCTCTGCCTACTTTTGAAAAGAGATAATTTGAGCCACTAAATGGCAGAGCGTTGACCATCGTGCCTCCAATTATTACTGCCAAAGTCACCATATTATTTTTATTTACATAAAAACATTTTCGGGAATAATTCCCTGCTTGACGAGAAAGTCTTTCGTCGCAATTGACGCAGTAACAACTGCAATTAGCTTTGCGCTGTCTTCAAAGTCTAGTCTACTCAAGTCTGCTGATTTCATTTTGAGTAGACTTTTTCCCAGCATAGAGTAAGCAACAGTTAGTCCACTTATCACGGCAGAGTGATAAACAAGGTTCATTAAATTCTTTGAGTCGTTCATTTCTTAGGCAATAAAAATTAAAATAATATTTTTATTTACTCCATATAAAATGGGTCAACGGCTTTGGATGTTACTGGCAATGTGGAGACTTCTGTTTTTGATGATGGAGTGTTTAATTTTTTGGTAACTGTTCGAGTCTGTGGCTTGTATTTTTTGTATAATTGATAACCTACGTAACCAAATCCGACAACAAATCCGGCAACTATATATTTTGTTGTTTGAGGTTCGGGGTCAGGGTTAGACTGGGTTGTTTGTCTCTCACTTTGATGAGGGAGTGACGGTATTGACACAAGTCCTGACGGTCCTGATGGTGCTGACGGTCCTGACGGTGGATCAGATACATGAGTCTTTTCTGTTTGTGCTTGAAGCTGTAATTTTTTTTGCCTGTTCCATTCAGCCACTCTTTTTCCAGCCTCAACCCTGCCTGGACTTTTAGCCTTCGTCACAGTTTGAACCTGCATCAAGCCCGGTGGGGTTCGGTTGTGGAGTCGTCTGGGTCTCATCCATTTTCTTCTGCAGTAAAATTTAATTTTGAAAAATCAATATGACTCCCTGTAACAAGAAGGGTTATGACAGGTGCAAGGTAATTGCCAAACTTGTAAAACATGAGGCATGCTAATTTACCAATTGAACTTGAAACAATAGGATTGCTTTCAAGGTCGTGTGATAGGCTGTCACTATCCACAGGTAGAAAGTGACTCACTGCTTTTGTGTATAGGCATACAAGAGATCGACTCAAATCACGAGTCATTAGTGAAGCGATGTGGTTTTCATATTTAGAATGAAGCTTGATTAGCTCGTCAGTGGTGAGAGATTCAATATCCTCTGTCGTGTATTGTTTTCCGAGATAAGCCTTTGACTTCCCCGAAACAATTACAGACAAAAGACGTTGTTTCTTAGAGTCTATGTCTTTGTTTTCTACAGCATTGATATCATTTAGAAGAAGTAATTCGTCTTGATTCATTTTATAATAAAAAAATATTAATTTTAATGTCATTGGTTTAGAAATCTTTATTTTACCGAAAAAAATAAAGAAAATCTTAGAAAAACGGGGTGTGTTATTAGATGAGCGATTTGTGGTCAAAAACAATGGAAATATGAGGTCTATAGAAATTGTCCAAATAATCTCTCTTTTCATATCTCTCAACTGCTTTGGGTCCGCCTCTAAATTTAATAAAAAGAAAGCGAAATTTCAGAGAAGGTATACGCCGCTTGAGTCTGGCTTACTATAGAGCAAAGTTTAAAAAACTACTAGCTTTATTCTCAGCCTAAAAACCAAGTAGTCAGTACAGGAATCCCCCACAGTCACCTTTGATACTGTGCGGATACTAGCTTTAAAAATAACAGCACCGAACTGGGTCAGCGTTGGCTGCTCACCCGGTCGGCGCAACATAGGACAGTTTAGTCTCCCTGCCCATAATAACTTTAAAAACTCTAGCCATCTTTGCTGGCACTAAATTGGACAGTTAAACTAGGAACCTGCTGCAGTCACCTTTTCGTGCCGCGCAGGAATTACCGCTGCAAACAAAATAGCGCCGAACTGGGTCAGCATCGCTCACCCGGTCGGTGCAGCATAGGACAGCCTAGCCTCCCAGCCCAGGATAATACTATTAATAATTATAGCCTGCATGCCTAAGCTCACTGGGCCGCGCCAAAACTGACCTGGCAGCGTACTCAACTTTTCTTTGACCACGATTTAGCCTTTGAGAAATACTTAATTAAAATACTATACATATTAATAATACAGTCCTAGCCTACTATACATAAGTAGCGATACTCACAAACCAGATAGGTGAGGCTAGCGCTGGCAGAATTGTACAACAAACCAAGTAATATAGTAATGCACCTTCCTGTTTGTGTATGTATGTTTCTCCTGCCTACTTCCTAAGTTCCGGAGAAAGACATGGGTTATATAAGAGACCTGATGCATCTTTGTTTAGGGATGTAAATGATCGTCTTGTTCTATACCTGCGTATTTCTCTGTGGGCTGGCGAATGGGTGCCTGATAGGCGGGGGCATGGGATCTAACTGTTCGTCTGTCCAGCGCTGAGTAATTCCCCTTGGTTTGTTGTATAAGTAGCGATAGTATTGCCCAGCGGCGCGGCCACGTTTGGTCACGCCACTCTGGCACAAACCTAAAAGTAGCAATGGTAGATCTCAGTATTTGGGACAATTTCATCGTCCCTCTCCCAGGAAAATTCCTCTGATGAAAACTCTCAAAACGAAGCCGATCTCCTTTGCGACTGAAGCCACAAAAAAAAAAAAACCAAATAAAAAGCATCGAGACAGGAAACGAAGACTCACCGCTACGCCTCCTGGCCCACAAAGTAAAGCAAATACCAGTTCATCCAGCCCGCCAGGACACGTCCCAATTGGTGACCTTGTATCACCAATAAATAAACTTCCAGAGATAGATCTGAGTCCAGTGTGTGCTATGCACCAAAATAACTTGACATTGACTAGCCAGAAATCTGAATCTCCAACTAAACTAAACCAGGCATTTGCGTCCGACAACTCCTCCACCAGCTTGCCCGGCCCCCCTGTGGAGGAGGGCCTGGTGGAGGACGAGGAAGAGGCAAAAGACAAATTTGAGTCGGTCTGTAAAAATAGAAATCGAAAAAAGTATACAACCAGGGAGATATCCGGTGGGAACACAGCCGAACCAATCACGGAGGAGTGGTGCAGGTTCCCGGTCCGTCTTAGGGACTTGGGAACCGGCGCCACTCTCATCCATAGACATGGAACGCAGCAGCCGCATATTTGCCATGCTGCCGGCGTGTCCCCATCGGAGATCTCCGTGAGGCCCATAGGCCACAACATGTGGATAATCTTATGCCCTAACCCTAGAGCACAGCTAAAACTTAGCCAAAAAACAGATATTGGAGGCGCCCACGTGGAATGCTCCATTCCTATCCCAAACGTAGTAGGCGTTGTCCACGGTGTCCCCCACGAAGAGGACCTCGTGGAGATCGCCTCCTCGCTAAAAAACCAGGGCTATAATGCCACCATTACCCGACTTACGAATCGTGATGGCACGGCCTCTAGGGCCATAAAAATTGAACTTCACGGGCTCACCAACTTACCCTCAAAAATCAAGATTGGAACTTTCTGCTCCCTCGAACCGTTTGCCCCGTCGGTGGCACCTTGTGGCAATTGTTGCCGACTGGGACATGCGGCAAGAGTCTGTAAAACAAAAAGAACCACCTGTGCCCGCTGCGGAAGCAGGGATCACCGCCGTGCGGACTGTCCTGAAACGGCGGTGGCCAAATGCGTAAACTGTGATGTGCCACACAGTGCGGCATATAAAAAATGCCCGAAAATTCTTCTCCACCGTGAAGCCAATAAAATTAGAAATAAAACCTACATTCCTTACCAAGAGGCCCTTCGTAGAGCCCAACTAAATATTAATCAGCGAGGAGCAGTCCAGGAAAACGAAATCCACAGGACTGCTTCCCCTAAACTGGACAAGACTGCCTGGGTCAAACCCCCCCCCCCCCCCCCCCATTGCTCCCAGACAAATAGACGGGGATCTCCAACCAAGGCAACAACGGTCCTACATAGGTTAAAATTTGAATGAAATTGTCTTTATTTTATATACAACTTAAAGAAAGTTAAAATTTCAGGACCACAGAGGTAAAATAAGGTTAAAAAGCCTGATAAAAGGTTCGGCTTAAAAAGCAGAAAGAGTTTTTTTAGCGAAGCGTAGCGGTATACTAGAGCTAGCGCGCGTTGTCCGCCGTTCGCCCGGGACTAGGCCGCGCGGATAGAACTTATCCGCCCACCTCTACCCATTTATCTGTTTGTCAGATGAGCATCACGCATACAATATCAGCTTCCGGTTTAGATTAGAAAAGGGCGACATCCCAAGGAAGATGGTCAATACAGTAAGATGGAGATATCACTCCATATACACGGATGCGTCGTTGTTTATGAGTTTGGGTGGTTCCGTGACCGTTTCACTTCAACTGTATCAAGACGGATCAATTGCGAAAGCTGAAAGAAAGTGCATTATTAATGGAATTGACGCTTGTCCGTCAGCTATTACAGCTCAAGGGTAGTGCTTGAAAAGCTTGGCGCCTGAACAGGCGCCAATCTAATCAAGCACTTACATTGAAGCGGCATTGTCAATCCATCTCTGATGTGCAACTGGTACTTTGCTGATCAGTGTTATTGAATACTAGGTTTGCACCATGCGTAATCCGACACTACCCTAGACCTTTCATGGTTTCATGTCCATTAATGCACACGTATCCGCACTGCTTACAAGCACATGGTGGGTTATTCGGACTTATTCCTCAATTGCAGAACTAAATTGGTTTGCGTTATGAACCATTTTGGCTCTGTAAGTGGAAAATAAGCTACTCGTTAAGAACTATGAGATAATTAGTGTGTGAAATGTGTTTTTGAATTTTGTTTGAAAATTGCAGCTGATTAACAGGTAAGCACCTGTCTGGTTTTGACAACACGCATAAAACCTCGGTTACCTTCTACCCATTGCACAAAAGGCGATCGGGCTGACATCGGCCACCGTTGGTCCGCGCAAGGTTGTGCGCGGGCCATCGGCGGCCGACGTCGGCCCGATCGCTTTTTGCTACCGTGCGCGGGACCAACGGAGGCCGACTTCGACCCGATCGCCTTTTGCGCATTGGGTACAATCTTTGTTTTGTTTTGCTGCTGTTCGGGTGGGGACGGGTTAGTTATTAGGGTGTAACGCCTGGCAGGAAACTGGCGCCATCTCACGGAGGTTTGGGGGAGGGAGAAGGGTAGGGAGGGGGGAAGAGAGCCGCCGCTATGAAGACCTTAAACTGCAGGTTAGAAAAGAGAAAGCGGTTTCTGCTTTTTTTTTTTTTTTTTTTTTTGGTTGCTTTCGGTTTAATTTCGTGGTTAGGAAATACACATGTAATACGCTCCGCTAGATCGTTCGTTATGACCAAAATGCTCTTCCTTATTTTATCATTGTATGTTGATACAATTAAGATAAATATAGTACAATAGCGACAAGAAGATGCCACAAGGAATAAAATTCAACGACAAAGTGAAACGGTTCAGACACTTATAAACACTTCAAATAAACGCGAATCATTTTACGCTTTCGTGGTTTAGGTTTTGCTCCAGGCAAGACCCCAACCAACGTCCGAATACTAAATCTGTAGGAGTACTATGCGAGTGCTAAGTGGGTGGTTTGAGTACGTGGGATGAGTGAAAATTCTAAACTCTATTTTATCTCCAAAGCTAAATTATACACATTATCAGACTGAAACATGTGGAAAATGCGACTATGGCAGTATCAGACTAACGTGGCTCTTCTCAAGGGTAGTGCCTGATTTGCTTGGTGCCTTACCAGGCACCAGGCTCTTCAGGCACTATCCTTGAGCATGATTGCTCTGCTCTGCCCATCTCCCAAATTTGACACTGAAAGCAAAAATGTTTAAAAGTATGCCCTAACGACATTAAAAGATTGTATCTGCCTGCATCTAAACTTGTCCGTCAAACATCAGTAAATTGACGTCACTTTACTCCTACGATAAGTACTCTGCTCGCGCCGCTGAGTTGCGCCTACTCTTCCAAATTTAGGCAAATGGTAAGTCTATTTTGTGTGATGAGCAAGATTTGCATTGTTTTACAATACAAACCTTGATGTTCCAAAATGGACTGACAGTATTTTGCCTGTAAAGGGCAAAGGCCTTCAGGCTGTTTCATGACCTAACATAAATTATAAATGCATGGACATTTTTATGAAAATTTATTAGCTTCGCTTTTGCGTGACGGCATGTGAAAGGACTGGACTATTCTGCAAATATCAACATTGCCAAGGTATTCTACATGATCACTCTTTTTACATACTATTAATCCGCTTGCCGGCTGACGGTAACGGTTTTTGTTGCAATGATTCCGACAGGAATCATCGCGATAAAAGCCGCGACCGACATGCAAAGGGTAAATTCAACTGTCAGTAGCGGTTTTTGTGGCGACGTTTTCCTTCCGGAATCATCGCGACAAAAACCGCTACCGACAGAAAAAGGGTTAATTAATCACAAACTAGAGATAAAGCAGGCGCAGGCAGATTCAGCATACTTACCAGGGGAAACGACTCGGCGCTTTCCAAACAAAGGGTTAGATCCCCTGAGCCCGTCCAAACGGCGGTGAGCTGCGTAGCCGCTCAGGTGATGGAGCGTTCGACCCTCTTCCGAAATGTCGTAGGTTCGAAACGGCTTAGGTCAAAATTTGTACAGACGTCTTTCCGGTGCTTCGTCTTTTCAAGTCACCATTGTGGTGGACAAAAGACGTTAAGCCCTACACGTTGAACGTGTTCCGTCTAAATGGCACCAAACTGGCTGTCATAAGGAAGGGGATCTAACTGTGTGTATCAAACGCGGCTGAGTGATTTTCCTTGGTGTGTTTTCTTTTGTATTACAACAATTTAATACTGTGTGCTGGTTTGTGACTATGAACCTTACAGCACGAAACTTTACAGCTGCGATCTTCTACACTGCTTGTTCTACTGATCTTAAGGTGCAAAATCCCACATCACCTGTTTTCAGGAAATCATTCAGTTAATTCGTGCTGCGCGACTTTGCAACTTTTTTCGCTTCTAAAATTGATTGAATAAATTATACACGGTGACAAAACGAACAATAATGATGTCATTATGTTAACCCCGTCACTGCCAGTGGACGTACCTTGTATTTTTTTTTAAACCAGGCTCAAGTTAATGTCAAAGATCCCACAGCCGTTAACGGAGCATTGACACACAGTGGTTTCAGCAAGAGGTATAGATCCTCATGACCCCCCCCCCCCCCGCAACTGCGGGGGCTCATGAGGATCTATACCGCTTGCAGTTTGTAGTTTTTTTTCACGGCAGTCAAGGTCTGTGAATATGAAAAGATTACTATTATTGTTTGACACAGATGCGCGCGTCTGTACTGCTCGCTCTTCTCGTCTCGAGTGTTCTCGTGGCTGACTCAGAGGCGTGGGGATGGCTCGTGACCATCATTGCAAATGCAAGTCTGTTGACTCACTCGAGGCGTATCCGGATACGCGGCATGCCGCGTATCCGGATGCGGCACGTCTCAAATGATATTTTCTTTTTTTCTGCAACTGTTAACGATGAGAGGAACACGCTTCGGAATAACTTTTTTTTTGTTGTTGTTGACTTATGATGATGATGATGATGATGATGATGATGATGACATGGTCACTATTACTATGATTATGACTCTTGTTAAACCGCATTATTACTCGGAGGTTGCTGTATTGTTTCGGATATCCCTTAACACTTGCAATACCCACTCCCAACACTTAACTCATTCAGACCGACGGCCGTATTTCCCAAATTTTGGAGGCTTCATCTAATGAATATAGACCAGTTGCAGGAGATGGATCGACCATGATAATTCACGGGCAGTGCCAGATTAGCTTGGCGTCGACAGGCGCCAAGGTAATCTGGTACTACCCTTGAAATATCCCTCTCATCATATCTCGCATCGACTACTGCAACTCTCTCCTTTCCGGCCTCCCTCACTCCACCACTTTCATTCTCCAGCGCGTCCAGAACAATGCTGCCCGCCTCGTCCTCAGAAAGAAAAAATCCGACCACATCACTCCCCTGCTCAAACTCCTTCACTGGCTTCCCATCCCCCAACGCATCAATACAAGATTCTGTCTCTCTGCTACAAATCCCTGAACAACTGCGCTCCTGCCTATCTCTCAAACTTACTTCACCCCTACACTCCTCCCCGCTCCCTCCGCTCCGCCTCCGACCCTCTCCGCCTCCACATCCCCCGCACCAAACTCAGCACTTTCGGCCCCCGCTCCTTCTCAGTATACTGTCCATCCACCTGGAACACTCTCCCACTCTCTCTCCGTCAGAAACACTCTCTCTCTCCTTCCAGTCCGCCCTCCAAACTCACCTCTTTCAACAGTTCTAGCACTATACCACCACACTCCCCACCCCAAGCTGACTGTCGTAATGTATTTCACTATTTGTGGTACGTGAGTCGTTGACTAAAGCGTGCGCATGCGTGCGTGAGTTGTGAGTGCGCGCTTAGAGTTATAATTATTATAAGATAAGCGCATTATAAATACCGTAATTATTATTATTATTATTAAATATCAAGGTCGACCCATCAACTGCTGTAGTGCGAACAAAACAAAACAAAACAATTCGGCTGTATGTGGGTAGTTTCTCAAGGCCTCAGAGTTAATTAATTGTTATTTTTTTCTCTTCCGTCCCATCCCCCACCTTATTTATTCACTGTCTGCCCCCTTCCCCATCCCACCCTACCCCACCCACCACCCCTCCCACTGAAGTACCACATGTGCGATATTGTGTTGCCTGCTTGCTGATTTGCTTGATTGACTGATGGCTTGACTGACTGACTGACTGACTTACTGACTGACTGACATACGGAATGAATGAATGAATGAATGAATAAAAAATCGATTGCTTGCTTGATATAATAGATGCCTTGGTGACTTTTGAGTGAGTGAGTGAGTGAGTGAGTGAGTGAGTGAGTGAGTGAGTGAGTGAGTGAGTGAGTGAGTGAGTGAGTGAGTGAGTGAGTGGGTGATGATCGATTGATCGCTTGACGTGATTGATCGATCGGTGTTTGAGCAGGTTGCGCGCGCGGTGGTGAATATCGCTCAGAAGATCGTTCCTCACATTACGCGCGTGGTGGGGAATACCGCTCAGAAGATCATTCCTAACATTCCGCGCGCGATGGGGAATACCGCTAAGAAGATCATTCCTGACATTCTCATGCCTCCAACCAGCCGCCCCTCCGGCAAACGGTCCATTGCAGACCCCACTCCTCAACAGTTAAAGGTAAGGCAATAGAGCGAGTACATTCACGCCGTACAACTGCAAACAATGAAGGATATCCAGCAAAGTCACGGCGGTTAACCAGCTTCTACCATAAGCACAGACAACGCTCCAAACATCTCCAAGAAGCATAGAACCTCATAAGCCCTGAGGGCTCATGAGGATCTATGCCTCTTGGAGATGATTGGAGTGTTGTCTGTACATGCTTATGGTGAAAGTTGGTTTAATAGTGATTTCGCTCTCGTTCGTTGTCGGTAGCCGTTCGGCACTGTTTAAAGTTGAACACAACGATGATGATGATGATGATGATAACCTTTGCCCAATAATGTTAATATTTATGATAATGATAATATTGATGGTGTTGATGATGATGATGGTCGTGCGGATGTCTGTGAAGCTGTATTTAGAAAAAGAGTAGGCTAATTAATATTACTGTGTTGCTGATACTAACTTATTAGTATTAAAGTAGCAGTAGTAGTAGTAATAAGTATTGTTGTTGTTATAGTCATCATTATTTATTATTATTATTATTATTATTTATTATTATTATTATTATTATATTATTATTATTATTATTATTATTATTATTCATTAAAATTCGTTAATGTGTAGCTTCTTTTTTTTTTTTTTCGTTAGTAAGTAGTTCATTTATTTCTACACAATTTGTCTTAAGATGTTGGAGAAGGAATGCCAGCAACTGATTGACTCCGGCCTCATCACCCCCACATCCAACCCCCAGGACGTTTTGCCCTACGTGACTGTGGATTGCAATGGTAAGTGGTTTAACCCGTTCAGTGCCGAGAACATTTGACGACAACCCAGATGCAAGAGGTATAGATCCTCATGAGCCCCCGCTACTGAGGGGGCTCATGATAACCTATACGTCTTGCAGTTGGGTTGTCTTCTATACCTCTTGCTGACACCACTTTGAATCCATGTTCCTGGTACTTTAGGCTTTTGCTATTGAATCAACGAAGATTGCAGAAACACAGTATGGGTCAACTGGTGCTGAATGGGTTACAATTGGTAACCCTCTGACTGTCGGTCCTGCTTTTCGTCATGATTCCTACAAAAATCTTTTCGACAAGAAACCTTCGCGACAGGGTCTATTGGTGGTTAGGTGTTTTGTTTTGTTTCATTTTGTTTTTGCTTTTGTTTTTTGTTGTTGTTTTTGTTTGTTTTGGGTTTTTTGGGGGGTGGGTGGGGGGGGGGGGGGGGGTGGGTATGTGTTTGTTTGTTTGTTTTTATGTTTGTTGGATTATTTGGTCGTTTTCTTTGGTTTGTTTTGTTTGTTCAGAGCGTTTTATTTATGTGTTTGTTTGTTTATTTGCTTGGATATTTTCTTGTTTGGTTGGGTGTCTTTTTTCTAATTATTTGTTTATTTCACTGGTTTCAACAGAACTTTATTTCTTTTTTGTATGCTGATCCCCCGTGTGCACGCATCCACCGGTATAGGCCGTTTGTGCGAAGCCTTGTCTTCTTTTTTTTTTTCTTTTCTTTTTTTTCCAATTAACTTTTGAACAAGATGTTTTTTTCAGGACAACAGTAAGAACAAAACTTGGTCCTAATTTGTTTTATTATGTATTTGGCATCATAACCAACAGTGTAGTCGCTACCATGAGGAGATGTTGGAGATCACCTATTTAACATTTGAAATATGTACCCTGTTCAGGCCTGAGTGACCACTGACCTTCATCACTAATGTTGCACTGTGAAAGCTATGCACGGATCAGACGTCTTGCAAGTCCAAGATATTGAGCATCCAACATGGAGATCGTGAAGGTTGCAGAAGTTCATATATGTGACAGTGGGGCTCGATTGGAATATATTTTAGCAGGTTTAAATGATCCAGACCAAAAAGGTGACTGCCAAGCGTGTAATATGCAAAGAAATACCCAACGGAGAAACAAACACGCTTAGAAAAGACGGGTACAACAACTTTTTAAAGGTTTAAATGAGTTATGTCAAAAATTTCTGGAGGGCAGCCGCAAATTCATCTTTGTTATGATTGAAGGAAAATTAAAATAAATTAGAACCAAGTTTGATGATCATCTTTTCTTCTTAGAGTTGTCTTGAAATTTTCTGCATTCAAAAGATATTTGCAAAACACAAAGCACAAGACAAGCTTTGCTCGGACTATACCGGTTTGTCTAAGGTGTCACACACCTTCCGTTTACAGTACCAGTGGCTGCATGTATATGCCGATTGACATCGGAGAGCGCAAAGTTTTTTTCTAAAAATCTCCAAAAAGAAATACTTTCTGTACCACTTTAAGAACAAATATCATTTAGTGCAAATTGATCTAATATTAATTTATTTTATTGAACTCGTATGATTTGTCTACTTCGCTGTACAGTCTTTAAAAAGTTGGTGATAAGATAAGAACAAGCCATTTTCAGTACCCTAATTAAAGTCCCTCCAGATTTCGATATCGAGGTGAAGCATGCAGTGATCATGTATCCCTGTGCTGTTTCAGTTGTGTGGCCAATTCTGAATCCTGAAGATGGATCTTTCTTTTTTTTTTTTTTCTTTTCTTTTTTTTTTTTTTTTTGCTGCTTCCAAATTTTCTCTGTCGAACTGAGAGGTCTTCCTCCCACGCCGCTCACCCCCATCCACCCCAGTGTGCTCACCCAGGCCCGCCAGTTGTCCAGCCAGACTCCTGGCCCCGCTGCTGTATCAGTGTCAGGTAGTAGGGGACTCCCTCCGGAGGAAACTCCGCACTACTGCCGAGTCTCTTCGGTGGTCTTCCTACTTACAACATCTTTTACTAGTCACGGAGTCGACGAGTGAGAGCTCCCCCCAGAGGCGGCGAGTCAACCACTACGTCCTTCCACGCACAGCAGCAGGGTATGGCAGAAGACAACCGCGCACCTAGGGCTCCTAGAGGCTGAACTGGGCTGAGGTCACCATTAGACGGAGACTTGAGGGGTCAGAGGCACCTGGAATAGCGTTTTTCATTTTTGCATGATAATGAGGATGATATGATGATGCCATGGTGGTCCATGTGGTTGGGGACTGCGTGACCGGGCCGCATTCCACGCTTCCTGTCATAAATATCCTGGTATTAGCCAGGCTTGGGACTTGCGGGCACCTGCGGTGCCAGCCGTGTAATCATCAACACCTTGCGATGCGTCATAACCCGGGTAACACCCCCAAAGTCGCACCCGTGAAGTGGGTGAGTCTCGGCTGCGTGGCATCAGCCTTCCCATTGGATCCATAGCACACCCGCTCTGGGTAGGAACCCCCAGGTAGGAAAAGTCCCGCTTGACTCGGCTGGGATTCGAACCCGGATCTCCCGACCGCCAGTACGACGCGCTAACCACTGCGCTACGGAGGCCGATCTTTCTTATATTGGGCTTAATATATCTGGGCCAAATTTAGGAATGTAAAATCAATAATTTCATTAACAATTTCCGGTCTCTGTACGACTGTAATGAACTACTGACAAATTATTTGAGTTTCTTAAAAGTGAATCATATTTGGTCAAATGTCACTGAATGATATTTGTACTCAGATTGGTATTGAAAACTGGTTCTTTATGTCGATATTTGTACTCAGATTGGTATTGATAACTGGTTCTTTACGTCGATATTTGTACTCAGATTGGTATTGCAAAGTGGTTCTTTGCGTCGATATTTGTACTCAGATTGGTATTGAAAAGTGGTTCTTTACGTCGATATTTGTACTCAGATTGGTATTGATAAATGGTTCTTTACGTCGATATTTGTACTCAGATTAGTATTAAAAACTGGTTCTTTGCGTCGATATTTGTACTCAGATTGGTATTGAAAAGTGGTTCTTTACGTCGATATTTGTACTCAGATTAGTATTGAAATCTGGTTCTTTGCGTCGATATTTGTACTCAGATTGGTATTGAAAAGTGGTTCTTTACGTCGATATTTGTACTCAGGGGCCGTATGCATGTCGGAAGAAATAGCGTTGTTATGCCGGTTTAGCGCAATGCCGAAATAGCGAGGTTAGTATTTGGTATGCATAAGCAAAGCTTAGTCTATTTCCGGTGCCCTATGCCGGCCTTTGCCGGGCATAAGTTATGTTGCTCATTGAGGTCGGTTTAACACTATTCCAAAATGGCGTTGTTGTGGTTGTACATTCACGGACGTCGGCGAAATTTTAGGCGTGACAGGATTTTTCGGGACAGGACAAATCCATTTGACGCAATGGATGATGTGGAACTGTATACAAAATTTCGTTTTCGACGTGAGGACATTATAAAGATAACAGATGAGGTGAAGGACGAGATAGAAGTTTCGAATCGACTCGGCACTGTACCTCCCTTGCTTCAAGTGATGGCAACACTAAGATTTTACGCAAAGGGTGTGTTTCAAGATGATTGTGGGGAGCTTCTTGGTGTGCATCAGTCAACAATTAGCCGAATTGTTACAAGGGTGACTGAAGCTCTCTGCAGACGAGTGCCACAATGGATTACAATGCCAACACAAGAAGAAGCCGATGTAACAAAACGCATCTTTTTTCAACGCAATGGCTTTCCAAACAGTATTGGCGCTGTTGATGGAACTCAAATAAGGATCCAAGCACCGGTGGAAAATGAACACGAGTTCGTCAACAGAAAGAACTATCACTCAATCAATGTGCAGGTGAGTTTGGCACAGAAATATTTTAAAGCAACCCCTATTAGGGTCGGAGCAATCAGTTTTCAAGGGAAAAGGGGGGGGGGGTGCTCAACTTATTTTTTAATATCTATTGCCAGGTTCTAGCATACTACTATATACTAGTAGTGGCGGGCGGGGGTGGGGGGTGCTAATATGACAACAAAGCACCCCTCCTTTTCAGAACATTCATTGTCGTAATCTGGCAGTGGTTTTTCTTGTCGATTTTTTTAAAGCCGAGGATGGGGGGGGGGGGGGGGGAGGGGTACTGTAGAACCAAGCCCACCCCCCCCCCCCTACTGGATTCAGCCCTTCCTATTTCACATATCTAAACATAAAGTGTAGTGTATAATGTTTAGTTATGTATGTAACATCGTATTACGTGCAAACTACATCGTGTGTGTATGTGTGTGTGTGTGTTAGATGAATGTTACAAAAACTTGCACCTTTATTATTCCTGTTGTGCGTCATAGAATAAAGGTTATGGATTTTAAATACATGTATTTGTGACCCGCCACCACGAAATGAGTCGTAATGTCCCTGACCCGATTTCCCGCTATTCGTGAAAATTGTCGGGTGGCATAGTCGGGTATATGTGCGGGGTCCCCAGTTTCTAAAAACCATAACTCGGTGACCAATCGTCCGATTCACATGTTATTTGCACCATTAAAAAGGGTTTTCTTTCTAGTTTCTGCTGATATCAATATCTCAATATGTCCAAAAAGTGACTTTAGACTCATTTTGAAAATTGTCGGGTGGCGTGGTCGGGTACATGTGTGGGGTCCCCAGTTTCTATAAACCATAACTCGGTGACCAATCGTCTGATTCACATGTTATTGGCACCATTGAAAAGGGTTTTCTTTCTAGTTTCTGCTGATATCAATATCTCAAAATGTCCAAAAGGTGACTTACGACTCATTTTGTGGTGGCGGGTCACATTTAATAAATTACCCTGTGTAATTGTTTTGTCACTTTTAAAAAGGTAATTGATACAAAATGTATATGTTTTGTTTTTGTTTACATACTCATGAGAGAGAGATTTTGTAGGTTAGAGAGTTATGGTTTTTTTTCTGTACATTACTTGATATTTAATGAGCTATCCTGTGAGAGTGTGTGTGTTAATAGTGTTTTTATCTAGAAATTAGCTTTCCTGCTTTTTTTTATATTAAATAGTTTATTGTTGTGTATTCATGTAACTGCCTAGAGTTAAGTCTAGAGTAGGACATGTTTATAATAAATAATAATACTTTTACAGTTTTTGCTTAAGGTTTTTTTTAACTTTAAAAAAAAAAAGATTTTTATTCCTCAGGTAATATGTGATGCAGATCTCATGTTCTGGAATTGTATTGCTAAGTGGCCTGGAAGCGTGCATGATGCAAGGATTCTCCGTGAAAGTGAATTATTTAGGCAGTTTGAGCGTGAAGATAAACCACTGAAAGGATTTATTTTGGGTGACAGGTAAGCAACAAAGTAACATTATTTCAATCATTTCAACAAAATCAATTCAAAACCAGTGTTTAAATATATTTTTTAATAATAAGGAATACTCACTCTTACAGCCTTTTTCGAATGGTGTTTAAAATGTGCTTTGAGTGTAAATTCATTTAGGAATTGGTTCAACATGACAGTAAATTCATACTGGACATCATCTTTGGCACAATGCTTTAATTTCACAGTTTAAACTAAAGTGAATAAAAAAAATAGTGAAAAACACGTCCTCGCTCCAACACTCAAGACTCTAAAACTAAACACGTACACATAAACACACACGGCAACAATAGAACAATCATTATTTAGGGTAGGAGGATTATGTAGTTATATGAGAATGTAGTTTTAATATAAAAAGCAACAGTAAACGTGGCTTTGACGATTTTGTCTTTGTTGTATTATTTTGTCTAAACAGTGCCTACATGCAGAGGGATTGGTTGATGGCACCAGTGGCCAACCCAAGCACACCAGCTGAAGCAATGTACAATTTTCATCACAGCTCTGCTCGCACCACAATAGAACGAGCCATAGGTGTGCTCAAGAAGCGATGGCATTGCTTGCAGGGACTGCGAGTGGATCCACCAAAGGCTTGCAAAATTATTATGGTCTGTGTGATGTTGCACAACAGGGCTAGGCAGCTGAACTTGGAACCACCACCTGATGATGAAGATGAAGATGCCAATGATGTCGAGATGGATGACAGTGATGATGATGATGATGCACCACAGACAGAGAGGGCGAGGAGAGCTGTTGGTGTTGCAGTCAGGGACCAAATCATTCACAGATATTTTGCATAATATAGAGGCTAGATATTGCTTCCATGATGAACAAAGACAAAGTATATTTTCACATCCGTGTTTTTGTTTTTAACAGAGGGCTGGGAACTAGCATTTGGTTTAGACAATATAATCCAAAATCATTCTGTTATGTAACGTTATTATTTATCAAATTAAGAACAACTTGACATGACAAAAGTTATGGTACAATTTCTCAATTTGTATTAAAATTTCCCCCGAGGGGATGCCGGGGGTCTTTAGTATAAATAGCATCCCCACTTTCTAGCAATTTAGTGCTTAAAATTTCCTCTTTCTGTCCCTCTCTTTTGTTTCTGCCTTTATCTAATCTGTTCTCCCAGTCTACTATCTCTCTTCTTCACTGGCCCACTCTCCTGCCTTTTTTCTTGAATGTCTTTATATTTTTTCTGACTTTCCCCATCTGTGTGTAGGGCCTATTGAATCAGTTGGCTAGCATTGGACGCTTTTTGATAAATGGTCACTAGAGCACTCTATGATAAGTTACTATTTTGCAGTTTAGGCATTTTTTATGTATGTTTTTGTTGCAATATTGTATTGCATTTGTATTTTATTTTGTTTTTTAAACGGGGGTTCGATAAATTAGAGTATTTGTAGCCTCAGCGTCCCCTGCATGGAGTGCATTTATTGTAAAGTGACTGGCTGTCAAAAATGCCTTCAATGTTACCAATGGGTTGGTTTAATTTTGGGTCTTATAACCGGTGGGGGGAGTGGTCCTAATACGGCTCTGCGTAGTCGGCTGGACCTTAAGCAATGATTAAACAAACAAACAAACAAATGTATTAAAATTGCACACAGCCAGTCCTGCAGTGTAGTGGTTTGGACACTCTCTGGCTATGTTTGGCATTAAGCAACGTCGGGTTTGGTTAGTTGTTGGATGAGTGACCATGTGTGCATGAAAGGGAACCAATCGACCTAACAGATTAAAACAAGCGCACAACACACCCAGTACACCATGCTGTGAATTTGTACCTGGATCTGTTTAGAACCGGAGAAGGTAAAGCAGAGAGGAAGAGGTGATAGGCATCACCCTCATAAAACTGTCCTACAGAAAAGCGAGGTCTAAATGCCTCTCCCCAACAACAGCCAAAAGATTATGGGAACACCTTTAACTTTACTTAAAATATGCAATAGACACTGTAGATGTTTTCTTAAACATTTACAAAAAGAAAAAAAAATTAAGGTGATACTGATACTGTCTGATTTAATAAAGAGTTCATCATTTACTAAAATTAGAGTTGAAACAAAATTTAAAAAAAAGTACTTGGCGTCTGCAATGGTTTTCAAGTTATGTCTTACTGTGTCGTACAAAATAACTGATTATAAAATGATTGCTAAACTGTAAAGTTTATCTTTGTTTCATTTTGTAAAAGCTGTCGCAATGGCAGAAAGAACAGCAGAAAAATTAGCATCATCCTTCTCTAAACTGTTGTTTAGATTTCTAAAGAATCTGCTTCTTTCGCGGCTCTCCTCAATTTCAGCTTCAATCTTTTTTATTTCCAACCGCAGTTTTTCTTCTGATAGTTTTTTCATCTCTGCATCTTCTTTATTTTTTTCAACTGTTGAGTTATTTACATTAATTTGGGACTCAAGGCAAGCACTGAAGAGTTTTTCATCATCCTGAGCAGGACAAGTGGTACTGGGCATCCATTTCCTTTTTCGCAGAGTAGAACGCGCATTTCCAATATTGCATTTATTTTGTACTCCTGGACCTGTTAAAACATCAAATGCATTACAGTTAACATGATGTGCTATGTGCTTTATAAACGGTCATGAGTACATATATTCATCTGAATGCAGAATGTACTACATGCACATAGATTAATTTCCATGGTGGCAATCTAATACAGTTGGGAATTTTTGGCCACCACTACTACTGCTACTCCCCTCAAATACATACAGTGGTTTATAAACAATTAAAAATTACAGCAAGCTGTGATCCTTGCATTTAACACTAGTACAAGAACAGAATTTGATATTGACCTCTGCTATTAAAAATTAAGAAGGCAGTTTTTGTTTTAAATATATTTCATCCTATTAGTATATTTTTCTTGTTTGTTTAATGAGTCCTGTTTACATAACTGTCATATATATCAATATCACTGCGCAAACATTTTTTTTTATTTGAACTACGTCGCCTTGATTCTTGGTTGTGTTTTTATTAAATAATTACCGATGGAATAGTTATGTAAAGAAACATGACGGATACAAATTCAAAATACTTACTGTCCACTTGTGTTACACCTGTCGGTGTACTTGCCACTTGTGTTACACCTGTAGGTGTCTTTGGCACTTGTAATATATTTACATCTGTCAGTGTCCTAGGCACATCAGGGAGAAAAGGTGGATTGTCTGAAATCAGTTAAGATTCTTTTATTAAAGACAGTTTTGGTTATCTATTGACATGTTTGGGGGTAAATATTAGTATAACTACAAACGCACGTTATCAATACAATACAAACATGTAATGTCTATAATAAAGCTTATAGTAAAATGTAAATCTATGTATTAACAATACGTTTATCATTTAATTTACACATTTATGCTACTTATGAAAGATCATATCTGTTGATGATGACAGCTATTACATAGGTTCTTGGCTGGATGGCTGAAAATGTGTTGCAGCCATCATAATATTTTCTCCTCTTAGGCTCTTATATCAAATACTCAATATTTGCTGACACCTACACATACATTTCCTACCAATGTACATTACTTATACTGTTTACCTTTATCAAAACTGGTTGATGGCACTGCTGTTAGATCATCTGGATCTATGTCAGCATTGGTTGGCGTTGCTGCTGGTGATACTGTTCGATAATCTGCAGAGGGTTCTAGGATACTGCTGTCACAGGCTGAAACTTAGTTTAGAAAAGGAGGCCTGGCTGAGTGGAGGAGACAAGCATTACTATCATTAAATGCTGGCTATTTATATAATATATATACTAGCTAAATCTCAAGAAAATACCTATCTGTATTGTTTTAATACATGGTATATATATATATATATATATATATATATATATATATATATATATATATATATATATATATATATATATATATATATATATATATATATATATATATATATATAGATAGATAGATAGATAGATAGATAGATAGATAGATAGATAGATAGATAGATAGATAGATAGATAGATAGATAGATAGATAGATAGATAGATAGATAGATAGATAGATAGATAGATAGATAGATAGATAGATAGATAGATATATACGTGCTATTTGTTTCAAAAGAATTAACCTAGATTAAAAACAAGCACCAGTATTTAATTAATAGTGTGGGACTACTTGTAACTTAGCCTATCTACTATAGTGTTATGAAGCTAATGCGTTTGATTATTATATGGAGTTATAAACATTATAAACAAAGGTGTTACGCCCTATAACTATGCGTATTGCGTAGGCCTAGGCCCTAGTAGTACACTTACCATCAATTCCCGTGTACAGATTTGATCCTTCTCCGATCACGGCTTGGATCATGTCCTCAAATGGAATGAACTTATTTGGAGGTTTGCCTCCTCCTGTCATTCGCGCCCCTGCATCTTTGTCTATCACCTCCTTTTTAAGTGCTTTCCACTTTGCTCTGACTTCGTCTATTGTTCTAACAGCCACGCCACGTGCTGTTATTATGCCAGCTATCCTTTTCCATCTTGCATTCTTCATCGCCACCGTGTTCTGCGGCGTAATCGCCGCAAACAACCCTCTCCCCTCTATTTGTAACTCGGTCAGCAGTGCCTGGATTTCTCCTGCGTCCCAATTTGGTTTTCTATTTCTCTTTAAGTTTGACTTTTCTTGATCCATGCTTGCTACGATTGTATTATGCGAAGAGATACACAGAATGACAACAAAGCAGAAGGAAGTGCATATTCTGTACGTTTACACATGCGCATTCGAGGTGTGGCCCCGGACTATGTATAATCAACATCAGCATAGCTATTGCGCCACTAAAACTGTGTGGTGCATGCGAAATTCTGAGCGGGTCTATGCCGAGGTTAGTTATAACCGGCATAGCCCTATACCGGATTAACTTCATTACTTCCGACATGCATACCAGCCCTGATTAGTATTGAAAACTGGTTCTTTGCGTCGATATTTGTACTCAGACTAGTATTGAAAACTGGTTCTTTGCGTCAATATTTGTACTCAGATTGGTATTGAAAACTGGTTCTTTGGGTCGATATTTGTGAAAACCAGTGTGCGCTCAGATGGCAAACAATTCGAGAGGTTAATGTGTATTTTTTTTCCCGCAGGAAACGCTCTGTGCGTCGACACAGCAATGAGTAAGTACAACTGAATCAAACACACTCCTCGCGAGTATCATGTTAATCATTGATACTGATGTCCTCCGTTGATCTATCCATCTATCTATATATCTGTCTGTCTGTCTGTCTGTCTGTCTGTCTGTCTGTCTAACTCTACTTTCGATTGTTTCTGTGTTGTACAGATATTCTGGTGGAATGCGTCCGACTAGCCAACGACCAAGCTGGAAAATGAAGACACCATTCTTGCTTTTACTGCCATTTAACTAAAACTGTTAACCATTTCACTGCCGAGATATGTGAAAACGATCTAAAAGGAAAACGATTTAACTGCTAGAGAAACAGACGCGTGAGCTCATGCATCTTGCCGGCCCCCATTTGAATCCATATTTCTGGAACGAAAAGAGTTTTTTTTAATATTGAAGTTTCAAAACGGTCTGAAATATAATTTGATACACTGTCAGTGAAAATGTCAAGTAGCAAAGTATTACTCTGGAGATTGTAACCATTTTGTTGTTGGTTGCGATTTTGGTCGAGGTGAATCCTCCAGGAATCACCTCGACCAAAATCACTTCCGACACCCAAAGGGTTAACCACGTCGCCGCCAGTGCATACTAATTATGTCCCTTACACCACTAAAATCCAGATTCCGTCCACCTGAGGAACCCATATATGTAGATGGAATGGACAGGCACAGTTCTTATGGAGCCTTTGCAGGTTGCGGGGCGTCATGAGGATCTATGTCTCTTGCAGCTGGATCATGTTCACCGGGGTAAATGACGACGTAACGAAATCTGACATTGATCGTCCGCCTGAAGTGTGGATGTAGCAGGTGTACTCAAATGATTTCGTGAATAAAAAGCTCAGATTCAGTCAACATTTGGTGTTCTCTTAGTCCCTGTTGGTCTGTTTGTTTGTTTGTTTGTTTGTTTGTCTGTTTGTTTGTTTGTTTGTCTGTTTGACTGTTTGTTTGTTTGTTTGTTTGTCTGTTTGTCTGTGTTTCTGTTTGTTTGTCTGTTTGTTTGTTTGTCTGTTTGTTTGTTTGTTTGTTTGTTTGTTTGTCTGTTTGTTTGTTTGTTTGTTTGTCTGCTTGTCTGTTTGTTTCTTTGTTTGTTTGTCTGTTTGTCTGTTTGTTTGTTTCTTTGTTTGTTTGTCTGTTTTTTTGTTTCTTTGTTTGTTTGTTTGTTTGTTTGTCTGTTTGTCTGTTTTTTTGTTTCTTTGTTTGTTTGTTTGTCTGTTTGTCTGTTTGTTTGTTTCTTTGTTTGTCTGTTTGTTTGTTTGTTTCTTTGTTTGTTTCTTTGTTTCTTTGTTTATTTGTTTGTTTGTTTGTTTCTTTGTTTCTTTCTTTGTTTGTTTCTTTGTTTGTTTGTTTGTTTGTTTTGTAGATTTCTCGAATTGCTGTTTAATGATATGGTTGTAAACGTCGTTTTGGTGAGAACTTCACACACACATGCGTGCGCGCACACACACGTACACACACACACACACACACACACACACACGCAAACACACACACACGCAAACACACACACACGCACGCACTCACGCACACACACTCTCTCACACACACACACACACACACACTCACTCACACACACACACACACACACACACACACACACACGCGCAAACACACACACCCGCAAACACACACACACACACACACACACGCACGCACGCACACACGCACATACACACACACACACTCACTCATACACACACACACACACTCACTCACACACGCAAACACACACACACGCAAACACACACACACGCACGCACGCACGCACACACGTACACTCATACACACACACACGCAGTCACACACTCACACTCACAAACACGTGCTACATGCTTTGCATGATGTTTATTGCACAGGGACTATTCCGTAGGCCTACATCAAATCAGTCCTGAGATATGTTCATGCTGAAGTCAACAGATGTTTAGAGAAAATCTCATGTCAAGGTCAAGGACATAAGGTCACGTCGAAGGACATCTGGCCTCAAGGTGAAATACTCTTTTTCTTATCGGAGCAGTAGGTGAGAATCACTGTATAAACAAAAGTCAATCAAGCAATAATTTTAGACATGCAGGTTGTATGTTTAGGTTAGCTTACTGTACAAAAGGCCAGTAAAACGAAACACCCAATCCACTAAGACGTCACTTAAGTAAATCCGACGTACAAGCAGATGCAAGCAACATATTAAGGCCCTTCTACACGCAGCCACCGTTAACTCATTCAGCCCGATGCACGTCTTTCCCAAATTTTGGAGGCGTCATCTAATGACTATGCACTAGTTGGAGTAAATGGATCGACCATGATAATTCTAGGGCAGTTCCAGATTAGCTTGGCGCCGACAGGTGCCCAGCTAATCTGGCACGACCCTGAATCATCATGGTCGACCCAGCTCCTGCTGTCGTGCGTCAGGGCTGAATGGATTAATTCATTGGAGAAGTGCCGCATCCGGGTACGCGTATCCGGATGCGGTACATCCCG
>BTPG01000006.1:55311034-55471034 GCA_036245525.1 Semisulcospira habei
TGGTTCCGAGTGGTTCCGAAAAAACTATACTACAGCAAATGTAAAGAGCATAACGGATTTTGTACATAAAACCGCTATTGTTCTTATCATGAAAATCAACACGGCTCGCACCAACAAACACACATACAACACGCAAACACGCACACACACGCACGCGCGTGCACAAGCACGTACGGATGCGCGCGTGCACACACACACACACACACACACACTCGCACACACACAGACAACACACACATATGCGATCGCTTCCCCGCGCCAAAACCGCGCACAGCTAGCTGCTATACAGTCTATAACTCAACGGACAGAGAAAAAAAAGGTCCCTGCAATTCCGGCAAGTGTGGGTGCGAGTCAGTTATCATCAAGCTGTCGTGAGAGATATCTGGCACATATCAAACCCCGTTGCGACCGTATTTCTTCCCCTCCTTTTGGCTCCTGCGGCTCTTCAGTTCACGGATAGTAGGACTGTGTCTTCACTTATACCGTGTATACACTATTTAGTTATAACCATTTTTTACACTTTATTATCACTAGGCTGTTGTTTTTTTTTTTTTTGTTTCAATTTTTTTTCTCTCTTAATAAAGTTTCATTTCATCTCTCTTTCTCTCTCTAAGAATGTTGTAGTCTAGCAGGACAAACACGAAAAAGAGGCCTGTGCGCCTATTGTTTTCCCCAAAAATGCGCTAACCCGTACACGCACTAAAAAATGCTAGAGTTCATTTGTTTTTAAATGAAGTTGATGTGAATTTCAATGATTTCACACAAGTTCACCTTATTTTCCGCACGCAGTCAAGGAGACAAGGGACAAAAAAAGGAAAGTGAGAAACGGGATGGCTTCGCCTGCCGTCCGCTGTAATATAAACAATTCCGCGATAACGCGGATGCTAAGGAGCTCGTGGGGCCATGTGTTTTTGGAGCTGTAGGGACTACCTCAGTTCGGAGTAATCTCTGTGTCCGTTGAGTTATGGACTGTATAGTCTGCAGTAAAATTAATCTTACAGTGACCCCACAACCATCGCGCACGTGGTTTGACGCGAAGAAACTATAGCACTGCCACGCGGCACGAGCGTTTATGTCTCAACTGTGTCTATCGACGGCATCCCATCTGGCCAGCCAAGTCCATGGGGTCATGGATATTACATAATGCGGCTTGCTGGATATGCCAGCGGTATATTATACGCGTTCATAAATGTTACAAGAGAATTCAGACTATCCGTGAAATGCCGCACAAGGCATGGAATGCTACATGTAAGAATAAAAAGAAAATGAAAAAGAAAAATTAAGATTTGCCTAGATGTTTCAGCAGCTTTGTCTTTTAAGTTTTAAGCGATGGCGCGGCTCTAACATCCGCAGGAATAGAGTTCCATAACTTTGCACCAGAATAGGACAATGACGACCTATAAATGCCCAGTTAGTTAGTTATTTGGGTTTAACGCCGAGCAGGCGACTAAGGTCATCTCACGGCGGTATAAATGTCCAGCCGAGACATCGGTACTACAAGGGGAGTCCGAAATAGCTCAGGCGGTTAAACGTCGGAGCAGGAGAGCGAAGGAAGTCGCCGGGTCGTGGGTTCGAATCCCGTCCCGGCCCCGGTAGCTGGACTCACAATCCAGGGGGGGAAACGGATTTGTTCAATAGCATGTCCGTTGAAAGGTCCTGGTAAGTTGGAGTGCGCCTGAGTTGATCAGTGTTCAGGTCGTTCTCCATAGGCAATAGATTTCCCTGTCTCCCATAACCCGCCCGTCAGGGCCGTCCATGATCACCTCGGTGCTGTGGACGTTAAACCCGAACTAACCTTACCGGTACTACAAGATTGTTTCCTGGTGTTCGACTGGACTCGTATGAGCAAAGTAGAACAAACTATTGAGATAGGCGGGGGTTTCTGAGAGGGTGATTTTGCGCATGAGCACCAACTTATTATATATAAACTGTTTTTCAAGTGGCAAAATGTCTAACAGCTTGAACTTGTTGTCGGTACTAACGATTTCCGAGGGTCTGTCAACAATGAGTTTAATGGCTCTTCTGTGGTGCGAGTTCAGACTTTTTAATTCGCATCTCCCCCACCGGGTCTGCCCTAGGGGACCTTGGTGGGGTTGTCTACATTTTAGTTCCTAGGGTCACCTTGTCTAACTTCTGCAAGGTGGGTTCTACTCTTTTGGGGGTTTTATTTCTGTCTTTCTGGTCCATTCATCTGTATTTTTCTTTTGAAATTCTCCCTCCTGTCTGCGCTTCTTGCAGTTCTTTTCTTCATTTAGCGCAGGCACGTCCTGAGAAGGCCTTTGTCGCTTGCGGGACGTAAAGCAATCTATACTCACTCACTCACTTAATTCGCATCGATACTACCATCCCAAATAGATGATGCATAATTCAAATGTGGCTGAATATGGGCATAGTAGAAGAGTTTCTTTGTTGGCTCATCAGCGAAATGTCTGAATTATGACAGGAGGAATACATTTCTGGATACTATTTTACACAGTTTAGTAATGTGGCCTTGCCAGCACCACTTGTCATCTTAGTTGATTCCAAGCACGCGTTGTTCCCTGGCTTGCTGCACAGGCTGCCCGTTAAGTGTTAGTTGAAGGGGAGGAGGGCTCAACTGATGCTTTTGCCATGCGGTAATCAGAATGCATTTGGTCTTAGTTGGATTTGGTATCATGGCGTTATTTCTGCACCATTCAGATACCTCATTTAAACTGTCCAAGAGAGTCTTCACCATACATGTTACATCTGATGAAGAAACGTCCAGTGTTCCATCGTCTGCAAAAAAGATGTAATGGAAGGTCGTTTATGAAGACAGAGAACAATAATGGACCAAGAATCGATCCCTGTGGTACTCCGTGCTCTATCGCCCCCTCAGGTGAGTTTTTAACCATTCACGTAGACACACTGCGCACGCCCATGCAGATATGACGTAAGGAAGGGAAGTGTGTCTGCGCCTAGCTGATAGATAGTAAGTTTTGAACTAAAGTTTTATAATTGACGAGGTCAAACGCTTTTGAAAGGTCCAAAAATACTGCTCCAGTCATTTGACTGCTATTCATGGCAGTAAATCATCTGTCCACTAGGTATACCAATGATGTGTGACAGGAGTGTTTCCGCCGAAAGTCAGATTGTAATGGATGTTGTAAGTGTGTGTGAATGTGTCTTTCTATCGGTTTCGACAGTGTTAACAGTAACGAAATGGGCCTCAAATTTTTAGGGTTCGCAAGGTCTTTCGTTTTAGGTAGTGAGATCACTTTGGAAGTTTTTAGAGAAGATGGATGAAAATGCCCCCTGCTTTATGCAAAGGTTTTATATATATATATATATATATATATATATATATATATATATATATATATATATATATATATATATATATATATATATATATATATATATATATTATATATATATATATATATATATATATATATATATATATATATATATATATATATATATATGTGCTCGTGCATAGTGCTCACACATTAGGGTTAGTACGGTACGGTTTTTGTTAACGGTTTGTTTGTGCCGATAGTCCGTGGGGTGTGCTGTCCACGTGGAATCTGTAAGACATGGTTAGCACGGAGTTTTTGGTGAGTTCTGTTTAGTGAGTTCTAGGCAAAAGCTGTGTCTGTCAGAGCAGTAATATATTAGTGCGGGGCTTGACTGTCATTCTGGACAGACGTTATGCGAGATACCTTAGCCCGTATTCCAAGACTCTGAAGCTAGATTTCAGGTATGTTTCTATTTATGTAGTATTGATAGTTGCTTAGTTAAAGACAGCATGCGTTGCTAAGAGTAATTTGCTTGTATAGTGTTGACCGGTTTTGGTTCATTTATGTTGGTTTAGAATTCAGTGAAGTAACCGATGTTGTTGGTATACAGTTATTTACCGAGATGGATAACTCAAAGAATGTGAGGTGTGTATGTCTAAGTCGCTATGAAGGTAGTACGTGGATGGTTAAGCATAGTCTTTTCCAGTGTATAGAGTAGTGTATAGCAAGAGTGTTAGGCTATAGTCTGTTTCAAGATAGTGACAGAGATATGGGGGTGTTACGGAAGTAGACAGTTTATGAAGCACGTGTGTGTGTGTGTGTGAATGAACGTGTGAGTTATTTGTATCAGCCAGGTTACGTGACGTTTCTCATTTATCCAATATGTGGTGTGTTTAGCAAGTGTTACGTTGAGACTTTTGTTGTCTATTCAGAGTTCTTGTAAAGAGTGGAACGACGGACGCCGAGACGTCGAGTCACAGGTGGGACCTAACGTGAGGTCATCCCTCCAGCTCTTCACTGAGAGTGAGTCTGACCTGGACCAAGACGCCCGAGTCAAAGCGAGAACTGTGCTACCGTACGAGAGCGAGGACGTCCTTGCCAAAGAGAAAGGACGGCAAGTAGAAGCGTACGACGAAGGACTTTCACGCCTAGACGTGGGAACGACCAACGTAACCAGGCAATAACATCAAACAGTTTGGAGACAGTGTGAAACTAAAACCTAGCCTGGCAAAGATATTGTGATGTGTATGTGATGTATATAGCTTGATAGTGTGAGCGTTTTTTTGGTATATTTATATTGTATAGTCACTTTAGAAAGGGAACCCGTGTGTTTGTTTTACCGCATGAATGCGCCCGTCTGAGTCAGTGGCGGTTTATGCGTCTGTTGCGTGAGTCTGTACGTGCGACTGTGGGCAAGTCTGCGTGCGTTACTGTGGTGACCCTGTTTTAGCGGTAGGTTAAAGTATCTGCGGGCGATAGTAAGTAGCGATTTTAGAGTAGGATTGTTATGTGCATGTTGATGTGTTAGATTCCCGTCTCCGATTCTAGGGGTAAGATCCGTTGTTTCTGTTGTTTTCTGGATCTTACGAGGAATTAGTACTTGTTTCTTCCTGTTGTATAGGTAGTATTCTTTTTCCTTGCTCTTCTTTCTATCGTTCTTATATTTCGTTCCATCTGGACGTCACGTAGGACACTGTTTTCTGCGTAGGTTGTTGATAATTGTTGTGAGTTTTCATTTTAAGTTTTTGCCGTTCATTTGGTCGTGATTTGTATTTTTACGTTTTCATATTTTTTGGAGTTGTTGTAAACATGGAGGTAGACCCGGTAGAGGCTTATATTAAAAAAGGCGAAAGGCTAGGGCTTAAAGATGATACACTTTTTGATTACGTAGAGAAATGTAGGGATAGGGAGGATAGGGCGAGAGAAAGAGAAGCTCAGAGGGAGAGAGAAGAGAGAGTACTTAAGAAAGAGGAGCTAGAAGTTCAGAAAGCCATAAAGGAGAAAGAGTTAGAAGTACAGAGAGAGAGAGAGAGAAGAGAGAGTACTTAAGAAAGAGGAGCTAGAAGTTCAGAAAGCCATAAAGGAGAAAGAGTTAGAAGTACAGAGAGAGAGAGAGAGAGAGAGAGAGAAGAGAAGGAAAGAGCTCTTAAGAAAGAAGAATTAGCGTTTCAGAGAGAGAAGGACGAGAGGGAACATGCGTTAAGAGAGAAGGAACTAGAGTATCAGAGGGAAGAAAAAGAGAGGGATAGAGATGTACAACTACAGTTAGCTCGAGATGCGGGGTCTAGAACAGCTGATTGTGATTCAGTAGGCCGGGGCATACAGAATTTTCCTAGACTCCCGATGTTTAAAGAGTCCGTGGACT
Organism: Semisulcospira habei; assembly: GCA_036245525.1. Lineage (NCBI taxonomy): Eukaryota > Metazoa > Mollusca > Gastropoda > Semisulcospiridae > Semisulcospira > Semisulcospira habei. The sequence continues at coordinate 55,316,660 of BTPG01000006.1, forward strand.
CTATTGACGCTTTTTTGTGTCGTTTCGAGTCTCATGCGCAGGCGTTGAGTTGGCCTTCTGCCAACTGGCCCGTTTTGCTTTCGTCTGTGCTTGAGGGTCAGGCCTTGAGTCTTTACCATAGCTTGAACGTTTCGGGGAACATAGATTACGAGACTTTGAAGGAGTGTCTCTTACAGCAGTTTCAGTGTAATGCGGAGGGTTTTAGAGAACGCTTGAGAGCTTGTCGGCCAGAGACAGGGGAATCGTTTGTGTCGTTTGGCAAACGGTTGTCCCATTTGCTCGTACGTTGGGTCGAACTGTCAAAGATCGACCACACGTACGAAGCATTGTTCGATCTCATGTTGGCTCAACAGTTCTTTGGTAGCGTTTCTAAGGATCTAGTGGTATTCTTGAGGGAGCGTAACCTCAAGACTACAGACGAGTTAGTACAGAACGCGGAGGCTTTTCGGATGGCGCATCCTACGAAAAACCTCGCGCGTAGGACCCAGACACCGCCAGTCGGGTTGGTCGCTGCTAACACGACTGGGGGTTACCGGGGCGTCAATACTTTACGTGGAGCCCAGCTGGTTAACGGTAGAGGTACTTTGCGTTTTCGACGCGGTGATCGAGGTATCAGCAGTAGCGGTCGCGATCCGTACGCACGAGGAGAAACATCTGGTCGTGGGTATGGTCGTGGTCGTATGGCGAATCCGGACACCCAGTGTTTTGCATGTCATGCATACGGTCATTTTAGTCATGACTGTCCTAGCAGTAGTTCAGGGGCTCAGTGTTTTACCTGTCAGGGGTACGGCTATCTGGCTCATCAATGTCATAACAGTACTGGTATGGTAGCGGGGACGGAGCGACCCACTCACGTAGCCAGTTTTGCAGTCCCAGTCGGGGAGGAACCACAGCTGGGCGCAGTGTGTTCAGATGACGGAGGTGGTTGCCTACCGCTGGTGGACGGTGTTGTAAATGGATGTCTTGCTTCTGTTCTCCGTGACTCAGGTACAACGACCGCAGGGGTCAGACGTAGCCTAGTTAGGGAAGATCAGTTTACAGGGGAGACACGAAAGTAGTTTCGTTTGGAGGCAAGATAGAAGTTTTTCAGTTAGTTAAGATAGAGATTGACACCGAGTTTTTCACAGGTGCTCTGATGTGTGTCATCGACGACCCAGTAGTTGATTTAGTCATAGGTAACATGAAGGGTGTGCAGCCAGTCAGCGGTAGGGTCGAGACGATTAAGCCATCTCAGGTTAATCGCAGTGCAGTCGCAGCGGTGGCGACGAGAGCTCGAAGTAAGCGTAGTTGGGAACAGAGGGACCGAGTTATTTCCGTCCAGAATCAGGGAATCGGTCAGCGGGCTTGGCCCACCAGTCGGGTTGGCTGGAGACGGCATACTTCTGTTGCGGACAGAAATGCGCTCAGCACCCAATATTTAGGTAGATCGGAGACTGGGGTCTCGCGATTGTAGGTAGGTCGGAGACTGGGGTCTCGCGATCGTGTGGGCAGTCGTTGGATCGATTTCATTTCTGGAGGTTTTAACGCGTTAGTTCTGTTTTGCTGTCGCTGTGCGATCTGAAGGTGTGCGTTGAGGCGTAAGGCTGTAATTTATTTTTCTTGTATTCTGGTTAGTCAAAGTTAGTTTTGGTTTGTGATAGTGTACGTCGAGTAGTCTTAAAAAGAAACTCGGTCATTTCTTTTTTTCCCGAGGAAAGGGGAACTGTGATGAAGCTCTATGCTCGTGCATAGTGCTCACACATTAGGGTTAGTACGGTACGGTTTTTGTTAACGGTTTGTTTGTGCCGATAGTCCGTGGGGCCTGCTGTCCACGTGGAATCTGTAAGACATGGTTAGCACGGAGTTTTGGTGAGTTCTGTTTAGTGAGTTCTAGGCAAAAGCTGTGTCTGTCAGAGCAGTAATATATTAGTGCGGGGCTTGACTGTCATTCTGGACAGACGTTATGCGAGATACCTTAGCCCGTATTCCAAGACTCTGAAACATATATGTAGTATTGATAGTTGCTTAGTTAAAGACAGTATGCGTTGCTAAGAGTAATTTGCTTGTATAGTGTTGACCGATTTTGGTTCAGTTATGTTGGTTTAGAATTCAGTGAAGTAACCGGTGTTGTTGGTATACAGTTATTTACCGAGATGGATAACTAAAAGAATGTGAGGTGTGTATGTCTAAGTCGCTATGAAGGTAGTACGTGGATGGTTAAGCATAGTCTTTTCCAGTGTATAGAGTAGTGTATAGCAAGAGTGTTAGGCTATAGTCTGTTTCAAGATAGTGACAGAGATATGGGGGTGTTACGGAAGTAGACAGTTTATGGAGCACGTGTGTGTGTGTGTGAATGAACGTGTGAGTTATTTGTATCAGCCAGGTTACGTGACGTTTCTCATTTATCCAATAAGTGGTGTGTTTAGCAAGTGTTACGTTGGGACTTTTGTTGTCTATTCAGAGTTCTTGTAAAGAGTGGAACGACGGACGCCGAGACGTCGAGTCACAGGTGGGACCTAACGTGAGGTCATCCCTCCAGCTCTTCACTGAGAGTGAGTCTGACCGGGACCAAGACGCCCGAGTGGAAGCGAGAACTGCGCTACCGTACGAGAACGAGGACGTCCGTGCCAAAGAGACAGGACGGCAAGAAGAAGCGTACGACGAAGGACTTTCACGCCTAGACGTGAAAAGGACCAACGTAACCAGGCAATAACATCAAACAGGTTAGAGACAGTGTGAAACTAAAACCTAGCCTGGCAAAGATATTGTGATGTGTATGCGATGTATATAGCTTGATAGTGTGAGCGTTTGTTTGGTATATTTATATTGTATAAAGTCACTTTAGAAAGGGAACCCGTGTGTTTGTTTTACCGCATGAATGTGCCCGTCTAAGTCAGTGGCGGTGTATGCGTCTGTTGCGTGAGAGTCTGTACGTGCGACTGTGGGCAATTCTGCGTGCGTTACAATATATATATATATATATATATATATATATATATATATATATATATATATATATATATATATATATATATATATATATATATATATATATATATATATATATATATATATATATATATGCGGCACGGCCATTTTCAGAACTGTGCTACTAATACCATCATGGCCAGACGTGCGTTTGTTCTTTAAGTACGAGATGTATTTTCCCACGTCGTATATCATTAATAGGGGAATGCTGAACGATGTATCATGGTCCAGCAGTTTTGCACAAAACGTCTTTAGCTTTTCTGACAGCTGAAGACTGACCAGAATATGTACTTTGTAGCAACGTACTGGCAGCCGAGAGGAAATGCTGATTCAAGGTATCAGCTGATCACTGTGTACCTTGTGCGGTATTTTTGGACCTTGTAAAAGCATTGATCGCTCGCCACACAGATAGGACATCTTTCTTGCTATTCATAAGACGTTGAAAAAGTGACCTTTGAGCTTTTCTCACTAAATATTTAACATGGTTTCTTTGCCTTCGATAAGCTACAAAATCCTTATTTCTTTTATAGTCTTCTCGGAGCTGCATGGCATCCTTGATTTCCTTACTTAATCATGCGGGAAGCTGGGAGTTCTTCACCCGTTTCTCTCTAAATGGAGTGTGTTTTGTCGAGAAGACCAAGGAACAATCCGTACCACTCAGACAAAACATCGTTAGGGTCATTATGGTAGAGAGAGAATTCAATTGAATTGAATTGAAACTTTATTTTCTAAGGATGAAGACAGTAGACACACAGGCCTTATTGCATGTCTGTCCTTAATAACATTTTAAATAAATATAACAGCAGAAACGGTAACATGACAAATAAATAAAATAAAAAGATGTATAATAATAATAATAATAATAATAATAACAATAATAATAAACAAATATTTCACACACACACACACACACACACACACACACACACACACACACACACACACACACACACACACACACACACACGCTCAGTCAGATGTAAGGCAGCACAAGGGTAACGCATGATGCCTATTACTCAAGTGATGCTTTACAATCACGCACGCACCCACACATACAGACGCACACATACGCACGCGTGCGCATACATTAGATTTAAATAACCTAAAAGGGATCATAGATTATATGAAAGAATATTAACTCGAAGATTTCAACTTAAAACTGAAAGAGTAAAGTTAAAACTTCAAAAGTATACTATTGAACACTAACCGTCAACTGTAACTATTGAGGAACTGAAAATATCACACACACACACACACACACACACACACACACACACACACACACACACACACACACACACATACTGACACACGCACATGCGCACACGTGTGCTAGTTGTAAAGCAGCACAAGAATAAAGTAAAACACCCATTAATCAAGTGATGCGTTACACGCGCGCGCGCACACACACACACACACACACACACACACACACACACCCATTCAGTCAGATGTAAGGCAACACAAGGGTAACGCATAGTGCCTGTTACTCAAGTGATGCGTTACAATCACACACACACACACACACACACACACACACACACACACACTCACACATACTCACACGTGCACATACAATAGATTTAAATAAACATAAAAATGATCAAAGATTATATAAAAAAATATTAACTCTAAGATTTTAACTAAAAACTTAAAGAATAAAGTTAAAACTTCAAAAGTAAACTATTGGACACATCAACTATAACTATTGAGGAATTGAAAATATTACACGCACGCACACACACACGCACGCACGCACACACACACACACACACACACACACACACACACACACATACACACACACACACACACACACACACATTCAGTCAGATGTAAGGCAGCACAAGGGTAACGCATGATGCCTGTTACTCGAGTCATGCGTTACAATCACACATGCATACACACACACACACACACACACACACACACACACACACACACACGTGTGTGCCAGATGCAATGCAGCGCAAGAGTAATGCAAGACGGTCATTACTCAAGTGATGCGTTGCACCACACAAACACACACACACACACACACACACACACACACACACGCACATTCAGTCAGTCAGATGTAAGGCAGCACAAGGATAACGCATGGTGCTTATCACTCGAGTGATGCATTACAATCACGCACACACACACATTATTTTGAGCGTGCAAATACGATGCAACTTGAATGTATGATAGCAGATCAAAGTAGCATGATACGGAATCAGAATTAAGGATCATCTTTATGAATTCTATTAATAAAGTTTGTAGATTCATCTAATCTGTTAGATTATTTCTGAGTAAATACTGTAGTAGCTGGGCATTGAAGGAGCTCTCACTGTTCTGATTTAATCTTTTTGGGGAGTACGTTCCACAGTATTGAACCCCAGTAAGAAAAAGACGTCTTGAATATGTCTATTCTGGGCTTTGGAACTACCAGGTCATTTTTACGTGTGTTGTAAGGTGTGCTACAAGTCTTGAAAAGATTAGATATGTAAGCTGGTGTTTTTCCTTATTGTAGCCTTATATACCATTACTAGCGTATTAAAAACAAAGTGTTGACGGAGAGGGAGCATAAGAAGGTATGCAAGTTTTTCGTCGGTACTGCTTTGTTGTGGAATGTTTTTATCTAATATAATAGTCCATAAGCTAGGAAGGTCTACCGTGCACCCCCCGCCCCCCCCTCCCCCACCCCCACCCCCACAGTACTCAATAAGATGGGTTTCAAAGTATTCCTTAGTATGTCCTGAGATGTTTAAGCCATGTTCCCCGAAAATCCTTAGGAACACACCAGAGATATAGCCGATGGCGCAAGGGTACCCCCATTCACGCTCTTCGCAGGTGCTAAAATGAGGTTGAGAAACATTTTCCTCTAAATAAATCAGAATTCATTCCAGAAGCCCAAATCAGGCAATATTATGTCAAGGCACACATTCTGCATCCTCTGCCAAAATGCAGAATGAAATAATATTGAATCTCTGGCTCACAGTGAAGGTATTTGTGCAGCCAGTAAACGACCATTTCCGCGAAATCGCAAAAACAGACAAAAATAATGTGTCAGATGCCTTCAGACATTTTCTGTAGCACTGACAGTCCATTTTCAGATTTACATCAATAAAACATGATGTCACAATTATTATAAACCTGACTAGGTGATGCTGTGATTACTGTGAGTGCCACAGTGATTTATTTTGTATCCCTACCCCCAAGTTGTAAAAATACACAAAATTAAGTAGAAAAAATTGCTTAAGTTATTCCATTTTATTTTATTTTATTTTAAGTTTCAATAATGTGAGCATAAAGTGCAAGAAAATAAGGAAAGTCGGCATCCTTTACGGTATGTTCGTGGTGAATGATAGCTTTTTCCCATTTAAAATTGCCGAATTAAAAAAACGTACGTTGTTTCGGATGCCCTCAGAAATTTTGTATACAACTGATAGGTCTTTTTTAGGTTTTATTGTTTAGGAAAGAGTACCACAGTTACTCCCAACCTGATTTTATGATGCTGTGATGCATTTAGGGGCTACAGTGGCTGAATCTGCTGCTCTACCCCCATTTTACCTGTACGCAAAGGAACGAAAAATGATCGTAACAATTGCTCCTCTGATTAAATATGTTTGTTGCCAGTTTTCTTAACAAAATATGCATATTGAGCATAAACATTTGTGATCATTTCATTAATTTCAATGTGACCCATCAATTTAATTGTAATTCTTTTTATTTAAGGCATTCTTAACAGGGGCTGCTGCTGAAGCTTCTCTCGTCTGCACATTCAGCACTCTTGTCAAACTCGGGGAAGGTATACCTCAGGGAGATGTTGTGCCTGTTGCTGTTTTTGGTCTACATTAATGACATCAATACAACAGTACCAAGGTTCGTCTAGAACTTCCTCCAGGCGGATGACTTTGCAGTGTGGAGCACAGCAGAATATAAAGAAATAGCATCCTCCAGAATCCAGGATGCTGCCAATAGAGTCAGCAGCTGGACTGAAAGAGGCCACTCAAACTGAGCTAGACCATCTCTTTCAATCAGACGGAAGAGGTCACCTCAAAACTTGAGACCTTCGAGTACCAAAGACAGACAGGCGAACTTTACTGGCTACAAATAAATTACTGGATTCACGTGGAGGCCTCACATTGAAGCCATCGAAGCTAGAGCTGCAAGAAAAAAAGTCTCTGGTGAAGAAACTGGTGGGGACCACATTGGAGCAAATTACAGCATCCTGGCACAAGCAAACACCTGCTCGGACCCGACAAGTTGTGCGGTACCAAAATACATCGACAACATGAAACACCGCCTGCAAAACTCAAAATGCCAGGCTTGACAAGATGCAGAACATGGGTCATTCTCATGATGCAGTGACATTCTTAGAGCCATCTGGAGCATGCCAATTTAGGAAATGGAGGACATTGGAGCCACTGGAATGCAGAACAGCACACACGATGAAGAAACTTACTAAACACCGACAGCATGGGAGACTACAGGAGCAGACCAAGAACCGTCAGAAATGTCCAAATCTGAACCGTCCAAATCTGAACCGCCAACTGAAGGTCCTGCAAAGGGCTAACACTGACGTCCTGGAACCAAGCCCAAAGATGTGTGAACAGCTCCCTTCAGATACCTGGACATCTCGAAAGAGCCTTCAAGACAACATAAACAATGTTACAGGACTCTTTGCCAAAGGTCACGGCACTGCACAAAGCCATCTTGCTGGAGGTTGTGCACAAGCGCTACCCTCACAGCAGCAGTGATACCACACAAGATGCCGTGCGGAATGAAGGAAGTGGCGTGTACATCTGTTGTACAGACCGCACTACTACCTCCCTCTCCTTACCAGCTGGTAGCAGCAGCTCCAAATATCGTACAGATCTGCAGGTGCTCAACACAGCAGCAGAGCACTACCTAGGGAAAGGCAGCAGCTTGATCCACTGATCTCACCAGGAAGCTTAAAGATAGACTGGATGCCCAGTCCACAAAATAGTGCTGCAGTGGATTCCAGTGCATTCTGGACTAGCTGGGAATGGAGACACTACAACAACAAAGTGATTGGCAACAGCAGAATGGCGGCTGCAGCCCGTGGGCAGATGACATCAACAAGCTGAACAGGGAGAGCCAGGCCACCATCTTTCATTTACGCACTGATTACTCTGGACTGGGTCCATACAGAAACGCAGGAACGTTTCACAAATCCAAAATGAAGCCTGAAGGTTTACACACTTTAATCAGATCACTCTGTATCAGCAATTATTTGAAGCTTCCGTGCCTAATGCATGAAGAGATACCAAAATAAAAGAACGCTTAGCGAATGGCGGACTTCGGTAGAAGCGTAAACAACCAATCAGAATGTTCGGCATAAAGGCCATGCGGTCACTTTATGATCAGAGCTAAATATAGATCACTTGCAACAAGCGTCAGCATGATCGTTCGCAATGGAATAGTCACAAATTGGGGGAGAAAAAAAAGTAGACAAAAGTCTGCCAGCACGTTGTAATTTTTTTACAAACTTTCACAGACTTTAAGGAAAAGGACTGAAATTGACAGACTTTCCAGGGCCCTGAAAAAGCCTTGTCATTTTTTAACAACTTTCACAAATGTTCACAGACCGTAAGGACCCTGCTGGACTCACCTCGTGAGATTGGGTCATGCGGAAACAGCCCTATGCGAATTTGGCGTAGAAAATCAGTCTCCTTAGCACATTCTCCAAACATGTCCATACACAGAAGCGGTCTGCTGGCAGTTCTAACCAGAAGACACGCCCCTATAAGAATAATAATAATAATTACGGTATTTATAATGCGCTTATCTTATAATAATTATAACTCTAAGCGCGCACTCACAACTCGCACACGCATGCGCACGCTTTAGACAATGACTCACGTAACACAAAAAGTGAAAAAAACATTACGACGGTCAGCTTGGGATGGGGAGTGTGGTTATATAGTGCTAGAACTGTTGAAAGATGTGAGTTTTGAGGGCGGACTGGAAGGAGGAGAGAGAGTGTTTCTGACGGAGAGAGAGTGGGAGAGTGTTCCAGGTGGATGGACCGTATACTGAGAAGGAGCGGGGGCCTAAAGTGCTGAGTTTGGTGCGGGGGATGAGGAGGCCGAGAGGGGCGGAGTGGAGGGAGCGGGGTGGAGTGTAGGGGTGAAGTAAGTTGGAGAGCGTATTGTTCAGGGATTTGTAGCAGAGAGACAGAATCTTGTATTGGATGCGTTGGGGGATGGGGAGCCAGTGAAGGAGCTTGAGCAGGGAGTGATGTGGTCGGATTTTTTTTTTCTGAGGACGAGGCGGGCAGCATTGTTCTGGACGCGCTGGAGAGTGGGAGTGGTGGAGTGAGGAAGGCCGGAAAGGAGAGAGTTGCAGTAGTCGATGCGAGATAAGATGAGAGAGACAGCGAGTTTGGTGGCAGCTTCGGTAGTGAGGTATTTTCTGATCTGACTGATGCGGCGGAGGTGGAAATAACATGCGGAGACGAAGCTGGTCATGGAAAGAGAGGAATCGAGGATAACGCCAAGGTTCTTGACCGAATCGGAGAGGGAGATGGAGGTGCTGTCGAGTTGAAGGTGGAGAGAGGGAGGGAGCTGGGAAAGTTTCTGGCGAGTGCCTACCAGCATGGCTTCCGTTTTGTCGTTTTATACACCAAACTCTGAAAACATGCTGCCTAGCTCTTGACAGCTCACTTATTGGCAGCCAGAACAATATAAGATTTAAAGACGGCCATAAAAATTTGAACGTTGCAGAAGGTGGAAGTGGAGATCTCGTGGTCGACATGTGGAAACTAAGTATTTTTGATAACATTGTTTTGGCTATTATGAACCATGAAACTTTATTACGCATTCATATTTACTCATTTCTAGATGAAAATAAATGAGAGGAAAAGGGGAGACCTTACTAGACCCGCCGTTCGCTAGGTAAAATATCACCTAAAAGACCAGCGAGTTAAAAATAATTACAATTAAATTGATGGGTTACATTGAAATTAATGAAATGATCACAACTTTTTATGCTCAATATGCATACTTTAAAAAAAAACTGGCAACAAAAAATATTTAAACAGAGGAGTATGACGTAAGCAATTTTTATGATTATTTTGCATTACTTTGCGTACTGGTAAAATGGGGGTAGGGCAGCAGAATCAGACACTGTGGCCCCTAAATGCATCATAGCATCACAAAATCAGGTTGGAAGTAACTGTGGTACTCTATCCTAACCAATAAAACCTAACAAAGACCTATCAGTTGTATACAAAATTTCTGAGGGCACCGGAAACAACGTACGTTTCCCAATTCGGCAATTTTAAATGGGAAAAGGTTATCATTCACCACGAATGTACCATAAAGGATGCCGACTTTCCTTATTTTCTTGCACTTTATGCTCACATTATTGAAACTTAATAGGTAAAGATAGGTCAAAATAAAATGGAATAACTTAAGCAATTTTTTCTAATTAATTTTGTGTATTTTTACAACTTGGGGGTAGGGATACAAAATGAACCACTGTGGCACTAAAAGTGATCACAGCATCACCTAGTCAAGTTTATAATAATTGTGACATTTTGTTTTAATGATGTAAACCTGAAAATGGACTGTCAGTGCTATAGAAAATGTCTGAAGGCATCTGACACATTATTTTTGTCTTTTTTTGCAATTTCGCGGAAATGGTTGTTTACCAGGTGCACAAATACCTTCACTGTGAGCCAGAGATTCAATATTTTTTCATTCTGTTTTTTTGCAGAGGATGCAGAAGTGTGTCTTGACATAATATTGCCTGATTTGGGCTTGTGGAATGAATTTTGGTTTATTTAGAGGAAAATGTTTCTCAACCTCATTTTAGCACCTGCGAAGAGTGTGAATGGGGGTACCCTTGCGCCATCGGCTATATCTCTGGTGTGTTCCTAAGGATTTTCGGGAAACATGGCTTAAACGTCTCCGGACATACTAAGGAACATTTTGAAATCATCTTATTGAGTACTGGGGGGGGGGGGTGCACGGTAGACCTTCCTTGCTTGTGGACTATAAGTTTCGATGCTCGCCTATGAAGTGAGTTTAATCTTTTTAAATTTGCATCGCTACAGCCATCCGACACAGATGAGACATAATCAATATGCGATTTAATATGTGCATTGTAGAATAGTTGTCTTGTTTTTCTGTCAGTGAAATATTTTAGTTTTGCAAGAAGAAACAAATTTCTTGAGACCATCTTGCATATCTTATCTGTTTGGCTCTGCCCGCTAAGACAGTTATCAATGTGTGTGCCAAGTACTCGATGTTCTTTAACTTGCTGAATTTATTCTGATTCCAGAAGCAGGTTCAAAGGAGGGGGATTGAGCTGATGTTTTTGTCTGGTGGCGACGAGCATGCACTTTGTTTTACCAGTGTTTGGAATCATGAAATTATCAGCACACCATTTTTATGTAACATTTAGACTTTGCTGAAGGGTGAGGTTGACACTGAAAACATTTGCATCAGAAAAGTCTAATGTGCCATCATCTGCAAAAAGGCTGCAGGTGACTCCAGTGGGAGAAATATGTAGATGAAGATCATTTATAAAAAGAGAAAATAATAAGGGGCCGAGTATTGATCCCTGTGCCACACCATGACGAATTATACCCTCTGCAGATTGATTGCCATTTACAAGAACAAATTGAGTTCTTTTCTCTAGGTATGACCGAAAAAAAACGCCACAGCTTTGCTACTAAGCCTATATGCTCTAAGTTTCTGTATAAGTAGATTATGATTGGCTAAGTCGAAAGCTTTGTTAAAATCTAAGAATACTGTCCTTGTCGTTTGCAGTCTGTTCATTGCATCGAGCGTATCTATCAATCAGATGAATCAGCGCTGTATGACAAGAATGGCGTTGTCAAAAAGCCTGACTGCTATGGGTGTAAAACTTGATGATTTTCCAGGAACTGCTGTAAATGATGGTGAATATGTTTTTCTATTGGTTTCGACAAAGTCGAAAGTAAGGAAATTGGCCTAAAGTTATTTGGCTCAGAAAGATCTTTAGATTTGGGCAAAGAATGACTTTTGCTTTTTTAGGCTGGACGGAAATGTTCCCTGTCGAATACAAAGATTGTAAATATATGTCAGAGAATCGATGACATTATGGGAGAGCTAGTTTTAGTATTGCAGTACTAATGCCGCCATGACCAGTTAAACTCTTATTTTTTAGCTGAGATATAGTTTTACCAACGACATAAACCGTTATAACAGAAATGTTGAAAATACTTGACTTGAGCTTTTCGGCACAAAATTTATCAAGTACGTCTGATATCTGTGACATGTTTGGACAACTTTGTAATAGGACATCAGCAGCAGATAGGAAATGTGTATTAAATGTATCCGCTGAAACACTGGGCTTTTGTTTAGATTTTGTAAATGTGTTCAGGGTGCACCACACTGTAACTGTGTCCCTTTTCTCATCAATGATCCGTTTAAAGTGACACTTTTGGGCTTCATGGACAACATGCTTTACTTTATTTCGCTGTTTACGATAGGCATCAAATTCCTTGTGCTTTTTAAGTTCATTACGAAGTGACATAGAATCCTTGATATCTTTATTTAACCACAAGGGAGGCTGTGCACTTTTACAGTTTTCTATATATGGTGTGTGTGTATCCAGTACACTTAGAAAAAGCTCATACCATTCTGCAAGCGCAGTATTATGATCCGTGTAATTATAAACGTGACTGAAACATACTTGACAGAGATCCGATAGGAAAACATCTTTGTTAAAGTGTTATAAGATCTGAATTTATTAGTAATGTGTTGGTGATTTTTGAGGCGTCGGTCACCTTTCTGAGCCCAGCTACAACAGACGGGGTAATGGTCACTAATAGCAACCTCGGGCACCTGCACCCCTAGTACTCTAGTCTTGTTGTTTGTGTAAAAATGGTTGATCAACGTTGAGGAATTGGCAGTTACTCTTGTTGCTTTAATGACCAACTGTTTGAGACCAAACAAAGTAAGAGTAGTTTCCCAAGCAGGATTGGATGAAAACAAATTGATGTTAAAGACGCCTAAGATTAATAGATCAGAAGTACATTTGGTTGCATTGTCCATCATTTCCGTAAATGCGTCATACCATTCAAAAGTGGCTGAGGGATTTCGATAAACAAAGCAGATTAATAATGGGGTGGCTTTACTTGCTTTTAAATCAATCGAAACGCTTTCCTCTAGGTCTGATTCTAGATCTGTCCTCCTACGAGCGCAATCCCTGATAGAATTGTTCAAATACACGGCTATACCCGTGTGTTTAGGGGAAACAGGATCGCGACAAAATAGATGAAAACCCGGGATAAAAATGGCTTCATCACTGATGTTAGAGCACAGTCGTGATTCAGTTATTCCAAACACGTGGAAAGCGTTTGGTTGACTCAACATCACACATAAATCTGGACCTTTGTTATACAAATGATATATATTTAAATGTCCTATAAGCACCTAATGCGTATCAGACTTGTCTGTAGACATAACTGATGTAGAAAGATAACAATAAATCAACACCTATAAACCAAGAGAAAAAGATATATATTATTGTATAGACATGTGTTGTTTTTCAGTGCAGACGAGGAAAAACAAGGCAATCTATACTTTGACACACTACAAGTTTAATGTGTCTTGACGAACTGTCCAGTAGATGAAGAGAGAGGGAGAATATGAGAGGAAAAGGGAATTTTTTGCTGACTCCATATTTTCACGATTTTTGCTAACGCAACACTCATAGGTCACACCCCCCATTTTTCCTGATTTCCCTTTATTTTTCTCTGCAAAATAAAGATTTCCAAAATCAATGTCATTCATGACTAAAGCAAAATTATCACCTGAGCTAATTAATCTATCGATTATGTAAGTGCCTGTACATATTGAAATGTTAAGTTATGAGTTTAATTATAGTTTCAAAATTTAATATTTTTTTTTATTATAAAATGAACCATGACGAATTACTTCTTCTAAACGATATCAACCCTGTAGAAAACAAAGACTTAGACTCTAAAAAAAACAGCGTCTTCTATCTGTAGTTGTTTCAGGCAAATCAAAAGCTTATCTCGGGAAACAATACATGACAGAAGTCACGTCAAACCCACTGTTAGTGGACTCTAGAAGGTGAACTTAGCGAACGGACAAGGCCTTTCTCCAGCGTTTCAGAACATGGACATTCGTGTCATTGAACACTTTCTGTGTTTCATCGAGAGTGTCGTTCACAATGGGATCTTTGGGATTAGGTGATTGGGAAGGGGTTTGAGACTGAAGGGTAGGCTGACATGACTGGACCGGGGAGGAACATGCCATGGTGAAGACCATATCGCTATGAATGAGGTTGAAAAAAAGGCTGGGGGTAAGGGGAGGTGATTTTGAGAACGGGGTCAGAATAGTGGATGGATGGAGGGACAGTTGGGATGTAGACGATTAAGATGGGGGCAAGAAGATGAAGGTGGGTTCATTTTCAGTTTGTTCATTTAGCATGTTCAGTGATGCTTAGGTGAAATAAAGTAGTAGTTCCATCTCATCAGGTCTTTACAGTACCCATGCGCTGCCAGGCAACCTCAATATCAAGGACGACATTTGAGAACTGGGGGAAAACACGTTCAAAATTACAGTACCTTTGCGCTGCCAGGGAACTTCAATTGTCAAGGACGACAATTGACAATAGGGAGAGAACTCGTTGCAGTTACACCAACGAGACGACTCCTAGAGACCATGTTTTAGATTCAATTGAAGCATATCACTATGTACACCAGTAAATGTCCAGGGTTAGAACCAAAAGTAAAATACACGGCTATCACACAAATCACAGCTAGTGAGAAGAGCCGCACTAAAAAATCCGTTCGAAACAATAGAAAAGTATGCACAGTTCGAACACGAACTCACACTGAGTAATTAGATTCTGGAATGAATTAGATTTAGTGTGTGCCGATAGCGCGGTCCAGGAATAACTTGAACGGTAAAACATTCAACTGACCGTTACTGTACAGGGTCACAAGTGATGCACAGTTTATGCACGGTATTTACTTGACAAAGTGGCACCAACAGAAGTACACAATTAGAATCACAGCCAAAATAAATGAAATATTATCTCGCAGATAATACAGTGTGGACAGCTGCTGGATCCCTGGTGGCGCAGAAAAGATAGGTCTGTCATTCCTTCTCTCCCACTACCCTCTCATTTTAGGTCTAGTGAGCGATGCAGTCACAAAAGGGCAGCTGATGTCCTGATGACACATTGCAATTCCATGGCATTAGCACAGCAAGAGCATTCTCAGAATTGAAATGAAAAATTATATATATATATATATAGATATGTGTGTGTGTGTGTGTGTGTGTGTGTGTGTGTGTGTGTGTGTGTGTGTGTGTGTGTGTGTGTGTGTGTCCTTTTACAAGTGCAGTTCTGTACCATAAAGTATATAGAAAGTTTATGAGCCGATCCGTTTTAATGTTATTGCGATGTAAAGTTGGAATAAAGCAACGATTTTCTCCTATCGGACTAAGAGTATTTCACTCTAACGCTCCAGATATGATTTTGTATTGCACTAAAAACAAGATGGGATGAACCATAACAAAGTCCCTTCTATATGAGAGCTGTCATCGCTGTCAAGTGTCTCTACCTTTTGTCTTTGACTTGATTCTGATGTTGTAATATCTCCTTCTGAAAAAGCCTCTCAGATGTGAAATGCGTCATAGTGAACTCTAGAAGGGGTACGCGCAGTGCATACGCGTCATTGGTTTGTCAAACGTCATTTGTCATAACGTAATTTGTTCTTGTTGTTTTTACGTAATTTTATATTTAGCGTGATATGAGATTCGCTTTCGCTTCAAGGCTTGGGAAAATGGTGACAAAACTAGAAGTTCAAGGTACAGGTCTTGCTACAATTTGTGTGTAATCAGGTTGACTTTACCTAGCTACATGCTACACTAAGTACACCTGCATGCGCGCGCTCCAAACATCCTCTTGAGGCATGGATGTTCATGCGCCCTCCGGGCACTTGAGGATCTATGCCTTTTGGAGATGCGCGCATTATGTCTCATTGGTTTATCAAACGTCATTTTGTCATGACGTATTTTTATTGTTTTGTTTTGAGTTTTTTTGTTTTTACGTAATTTTATATTTAACGTGATAGTGTTTCGCCTTCGCTTCAAGACTTACGAAAATGGTGACAAAACTAGAATTTCACGGTACAATTTATATCTATCTATCTATCTATCTATCTATCTATCTATCTATCTATCTATCTATCTATCTATCTATCTATCTATCTATCTATCTATCTATCTATCTATCTATCTATCTATCTGTCTGTCTGTCTGTCTGTCTGTCTGTCTGTCTGTCTGTCTGTCTGTCTATCTATCTATCTATCTATATCCCGTAGTCTTGCCGACCGTTGGGGCACCACTGATGACTTGACAACCAGCTCCCTCCATTCCTCTCTGTTCTCTGCCATTCTTAGCGTATCGCCCAGCCTCAGTCCTGTCCACTCTGAGATATTGTCCTCCCATCTTTTCCTCTGTCTTCTTCTCCTTCGTCCTCCTTGCACAGTGCCTTGCAGGATTGTTTTGGCAAGCACTGCTGAACGCGTGACATGCCCATATCACTTCAGTGTGCGTTTTTTCATAATGACTATTAGGTCTTTATAGGGCCCGATGGCTTGCCTGTTTCTATTTCTCACTTCCTCGTTCGTGATGTGATCGCAATGGCTCCTAAGTATTTGAATTTATTAACTGTGTTATTAAAGCAGAGCGTGATGTTTCTGTCTTTCTATATGGTCTTCATTCTTGTCAGTGCTGTTGTTGTCTGCGCAATCCTGGATAGTATTTCTGGTTTTGATTCCTCATCTGTCACAATGGCTCCTAAGTATTTGAATTTATTAACTGTTTCCAGTTTTTGGCTTCCAATCATGACATTAGTTCCAATGCCACTGGTGTTATTTGTCATCAGTTTGGTCTTCTCTGCATTGATTTCCATTTCATACGCAATGGCTGTACTGTCCAGCTTTTCCACCAGCTGAGCTAGCTCCTTCTCTATTCCTGCAAGGCCATCAATGTCGTCCGCAAAGCGCAAGTTCTTGATTGTTTTGCCTCCAATACTGACAGTTCCTTCATGATCTTTCAGAGCGTCTGTCATGATTCTTTCCAGGAAGATGTTGAAAAGAGTAGGTGAGAGCAAGCAGCCTTGCCTGACTCCGACTGTAGTCCCTAGCCAGTTTCCTATTTTGCTGTTGAAGCAGACTGCGCTAGTGGCCTTGTTGTAAAGGTTTGCTATGACTTTGATCAGGTTGGCATTGATGTTTTATAGCTTCGTGGTGGACCAAATGGCTGCATGCCACACCCTGTCAAACGCTTTCTTAAAATCTACAAAGACTTGATAGAGGTCTTGCTGGTGCTGGAGGTACCTCTCACATATAACTCTCAGGTTGAAGATCTGCTCAGTTGTGCTGCGCCCTGGTCTGAAGCCTGCCTGTTCCTCAGCTATGATTTCCTCTGTCTGTGGCTTCATCCTGTTCAGCAGGATCTTTAACATGACTTTGCTTGGGTGGCATATAAGACTGATCGTGCGATAATTCTGGCACTGATGTAAGTTGCCTTTTTTGGGGAGAGTTATTATAAGTGATTGGGTCCATGGTGTGGGCCAATCCCCTGACTGCCAGATCTTATTGCAGATTGTTAGTAAGGCGCTTATCATGTCTTCTCCCCCTTCTTGGACTAGCTCTGCAGGGATGTTGTCTGCTCATGCTGCCTTCCCCTTTCTCAGCGACTTCACTGCAGCCTCTACTTCTTCTCGGAGGATGGGATAGTTGCCATTGATGGTCACGGGTGGGTTGACATGTATGCCTGGGTTGTTGTACAGATCTGAGCAGTACTCTGTCCATCTCTTCAGTATGTCTTGGTCTTTCGTAAGACCCTTCACTATCTTGAATGAGCGAGGAGAGTCCTTGTTTTACATTGGTCAGGTCTTTCACCAGCTGGTATGCTTTTTTGCTATTATTTTTGTTCAGATTTTTTTCTACGTGTTTACACTGATCTTCAATCCACTTATTCTTTGCCTTTTTCATGCTTTTCTTGATATCCTGGTTAATTTCCCTGTATTGTTTAGCTCCTTCTACCTCTGATTTCTTTTTCATTAATTCTCGACGCTTGTCACATAGAGCAAAGATAATACAATTTCAGTCTTGCTATAATTTGTGTGAAATCAGGTTGACTTTACCTAGCTACATGCCATACTAAGTACACCTGCATGCCCTTTTGAAAGCGCGTCGATGTGTGTGTATGCGTGTGCGTGTGCGTGATTGCATGCGCGCGCTCCTAACATCCTCAAGAGGCATAGATGTTCCGGGGGACATGAGGATCTAAGCCTCTTGGAGATGCGCGCATATGTGTGAGAAAGAGCGAGCGAAAGAGAGAGAGAGAGAGAGAGAGAGAGAGAGAGAGAGAGAGAGAGAGAGAGAGAGAGAGAGAGAAAGAGAGAGAGAGAGAGAGAATCATGTCATATTTTGGGTATCAGTGTCTGCGTGGTTGGTTAGTTCGGGGTTTGACGTCCACGGCACCGAAGTAATAATGGAGACCATGACGGGCGGGTTTATGGGGGACAGAGAAATCAATTTCCTATGGAGTACGACCTGAACATTGATCAATTCAGGCGTACTGCAACTGTGGCACTTTGATTTACCGGGATCTTTCAACGGACATGCTATGCAACAGGCCCGTCCTTTTTTCCCTGGATTGTGAGTCCAGCTACCGGGGTCGGAACGGGGACTAGAACCCACGACCCGTCGATTCCTTTCGCTCTCTTGCTCCGACGCTTAACCGCCTGAGCTATTTGGGACCCACTGTCTGCGTGGTGACGGAGTTGCCTCTTTTACGTCATCGGCACTGTCTGACTTTCTCTAGACGTGAATGTTTTTTACTGTTTTAATTAATTTCTGAAAGTACGGACTCTAATCTGGATCAACCGACTTCCTAAAAACGGTTGTTTGTGTCTTCAATGAGACATTCAATTACAATATGCTCGGAGGTTCTCTTAGGCACACACTTATGAAATTATTTTGTCAAGTTTCAAGCTTGTGTGTATAGAAATATCGGAGATTCTCTTGTTTACATACATACGCACACATATATTTACATACATACATTATCTTGGCTTGACTTCGCGAACGAAGATTCTATAGGGGTTGTCCACGACGTCTGCAGGCATGCTCGTGACTGCGGAGGCCAATCCGGGACAAGCAGGTTCGACTGCAGTGGCTGCAGAGGGAGGTCTGGCCAGGGTTCTGAGTTGCGGCATCTCTGTTTTTTCTCCTGAGCCGCTTGTCCTTAAGGCCACCTCTGCGAGAGTCCTCAAAGGAGACAGCTGCCTTGTAAATGGTGGAGCGCCAGGTGTCACGGTCCGCAGCAAGTGAAGACCACTGGCGGTGGTCGATTTGGCAGGCACTAAGTGACTTCTTGAGACAGTCTTTGTATCTCTTCTTTGGTGCCCCTCTGTCTCTGTGTCCAGTGGCGAGCTCGCCGAACAGGGTGATCTTGGGTAGGCGATGATCCTCCATCCTGGAGACGTGCCCAGCCCAGCGGAGCTGTGTCCGCAGCAGCAAAGCCTCGATGCTCACAGTTTCTGCCTGTTCAAGGACCTCGACGTTTATGACATAGTCACTCCAGTGAATGCCAAAGATTGTACGCAGGCAGCGCTGGAGGATGCGTTCGAGGAGTCGTACTTGGCTGCGGTAGAGGGCCCAGGACTCGGAACCATACAGCAGGGTGGTGAGGACAACAGCTCTGTACACGCTGATCTTGGTGCCTGTTTTCAGCTGTTGATTGTGCCACACCCGCTTGTATAGACGCCCGAAAGCGCTGTTTGCTGTTGCCAGCCTGCTGTCCAGCTCCTTGTCCAGCTTGGCGTCTGACGTGATGATGCAGCCAAGGTAGGTAAACTGGTGCACTGACTTCAGTTCAGACTCGCCGATGGTGATGTGGGGAGGGCGATGTTCTACCTTGGGTGCCGGCTGATGGAGAACCTCTGTCTTTTTCAGACTGACCTCGAGTCCAAAGAGCTGGGTAGCGTCTGCGAAGCAGGATGTGATGCGCTGCAGGGCTCTCTCTGTGTGTGCAACGAGGGCAGCGTCGTCAGCAAAGAGCAGCTCACAAATCAGTTGGTCTAGGGTTTTGGTGTGGGCCTGCAGTCGTCTGAGGTTGAACAGGCTGCCATCGAGACGATACCTGATGTACACTGCATCGTCATCGTCGAGGTCCACTGTGGCCTGCTTCAACATCATGCTAAAAATTATGGTGAAGAGGGTCGGTGCCAGCACACAGCCCTGCTTCACACCGTTGAGAATGGGGAATGGTTCTGAGAGGTCATTGTTGAGTCTGACCTGGCCTTGCTGGTCCTCGTGTAGCTGGACGATCATGCTGAGGAACTTTGGGGGACAGCCAAGTCGCTCCAGGATCTGCCACATGCCTTGCCTGCTCACAGTGTCGAACGCTTTTGTTAGGTCGACAAACGTTACGTACAGCCCTTTGTTCTGTTCGCGGCACTTCTCCTGAAGCTGTCTCAGCACAAAGACCATTTCGGTGGTGCTCCTGTTGGCTCTGAAACCACACTGGCCCTCTGGGCGGTGGTCTTCTGCAATGACAGGTACCAGCCGATTCAGGAGCAGCCTTGCGAGAATGTTTCCGGCAATGGACAGCAGGGTAATTCTACGGTAGTTGGAGCAGGAAGACTTCTTTCCTTTGTTCTTGTACAGGGTGATGACGACTGCATCGCGGAGATCCTTTGGTAGTGTTCCTTCCTCCCAGCAGCAGAGAAAGTGGTCATGGAGCTTGTCGTGCAGTGCTGGGCCTCCATGTTTCCAGATCTCTGGTGAGATTCCGTCAATGCCTGCTGCTTTGCCACTCTTGAGCTGGTGGATGGCTGTGAGGGTCTCTTCAGCAGTGGGCGGTTCGTCCAATTCAACCTTTACTGGGAGGTGTGGGATTTAGACGATGACTGCTTCTTGAACAGTGCGCTCAACGCTGAAGAGGTCCTGAAAGTATTCCGACCAGCGGTTCAAGATGGAGTTATTATCTGTGAAGAGTGCCTGTCCATCAGCGCTTTGCAGGGGACTTTGTATCAGGTGCCTGCCATACACTGCTTTCAGTGCTTCGTAGAAGCCCCTGTAGTCACCGTTGTCAACACAAAGCTGGGTCCTCTGTGCGAGTCTGGACAACCACTCGTTCTGGAGATCTCTGAGCTTGCGCTGGAGACTGCTGCAGACAAGGCGGAAGGCAGTCTTCTTCACAGGGCAGGAAGGCTGGGCTAGGTGGGCCAGATGGGCGGCTCCTTTTTTGCTAGGAGTTCCTGGAACTCTACGTCGTTTTCGTCAAACCAGTCTTTGTTCCTCTTTGTAGCGAAGCCCAAGACTTCTGCAGAGGATTTTGCGACAGCAGTTTTCAGCTGTTCCCAGAGTGTTTCAGGGAAGGAGTCTGCTGGGTCAGCTGTTTCTGTGAGCCTGCGCTGTAAATCTGTCTGAAAGGCAGCTTTTACGTCGTCACGCTGAAGGCTTTTTCTTAGGGGGCGCCCCTTTCTTGGGTTTTGGCTTGAAGTGGAGCCTGAGTTTGCAGCGAACAAGGCGGTGGTCAGTGTGGCACTCTGCGCTGGGCATCACTCTGGTGAGGAGGACATCACTGCGGTCCCTCTGACGCACTAGGACATAGTCGATAAGGTGCCAGTGTTTGGAGCGAGGATGCATCCAGGTGGTCTTTCGACTGTCCTTTTGCTGGAAAGTAGTGTTGGTGATGACAAGCTGCTGCTCTGCACAGAACTCCAACAGTAGGCGGCCATTGTCATTGCAGTTCCCGACGCCATGCTTGCCGAGGACTCCTTTCCAGTCTTCAGAGTCCTGGCCCACTCTGGCATTGAAGTCGCCAAAGATGATGACTTTGTCGTCTGCAGGGGTGCTCTGTATGAGGCTGCGCAGGTCAGTGTAGAACTTGTCCTTTTCTGCTGGCTCTGCCAGGAGGGTTGGGGAATACACACTGAGAAGGGTGACGTGTTGCTGGTGTCTCAGTGGGACGCGCATGGACATGATGCGGTCTGAGTGACCAGTTGGTAGGTTTTCCAGCTTAGTCGCAATGTAGGTCTTGACCATGAAGCCCACGCCTGAGAGCCGTCTTTCTGATGCAGACTTGCCTGACCAGTAGAGGGTGTAGCCAGCGCCAAGTTCTTGGAGACTGCCTTCGTCCGGGAGGCGTACTTCGCTGAGCGCAGCGATGTCGATGTTTAACCTCCGCAATTCATGGGCAATAAGGGCGGAGCGACGTTCAGGGCGTCCACTGTCTGCTGTGTCAAGCATGGTTCGGATGTTCCAGCATGCTACGTTGAGTCCGGTCGTGGTCGTCATTAGAGTGGATCCGTTTTTTTTACTTGTTTTCTGACCGCAGGAGAAGATGCCCGTTGACCGCGGCTAGCCAACTGGGGTTGTAAAGGGATGAGCTTTGGTTAGGCCACCTTTTCTAGGTCCCTCTTCGTGTGGAGCAAGCAGTGCTGTCCCTAGAGACGGCTGCTTGGTCGTTCAGGGTGTGCCGAGTGACGTTGTCATCCCCAGGTCAACATCAGGCAACCAATATCCTGAACCGTCTGCATGCAGGTTTGAGACTGCGGCTTCCAGTGACATCTTTCACCTGCCGTTTCGCCCCCTCGCCCCTCGCTACAGGACTTGGAATGGTCTATGTCATGGTCCGTGGACGTTTCCTAAAGCCTGCGCGGTGGAGCTTTTTGGTGGAGTGCAGTGTGCGCAGTACTGGCCCCACCCTTTAAACCCTTGGTTCGTCTCCCATGGCCTAGCAAGCTGGGACGATGGCATGGAGGTCCTCAGGTCGTAGGTTTTATATCAGACTGTCCTTGTCCTAGTCTCTGGCTCAAAAACCTCCCCCGGAGACACGGGGGCTTTGAAGTCAGGGTTTACCTCCCTTAGCCTTTCCGCAGCAAAGCGGCCATGCCTGCAAGGCAGCAGGACAATGTTGATTAATTTTCGAGGTTCTCTCCTCTAGATCCGCCGTGTTTAGCCTGGGGGCTCGTGCTGCCCAGTTTTTGGGGTCATCTCGGATAGGATGTGGCCAGGGACCACGCACGGGCGGTCCTGTGATAGAGGGATGCTATGCTAGACCGGAGTGATTACATACGAAGGCCAAGAGGCCCTAGACTAGTGTGATCCTGGGGGAGGCGCCGTAAGAGTTCCCCACTACCCGCACCACCAACGCAACTCGTCCCCTGGGGCCCCCACCTTTTGAGTCAGACAGCGACCCCTTGACCCCATACATACATACGCACATACGACGCCTTGCGCCAAATGTACGTTAAGCAGCGACGTTAGCGTAACTAGACATGACGTAATTTTTATCTTGTTACTTCAATTTTAGAGGTTTAGCCTGCCCGCCTTTGACATCATGGACCTGCTATTAAATTCGCCCCACCGCGACCCGCCCTAAAAGTCCCTTCTATAAATAGAAGGGACTTAGAAACTGTTTTATCTTAATGTATATTACACTTTCTCATAGCTCGTGATAATAAAATTAAATGGTCAGATCAAAACAGTCTGAACTGTTGTGTTCTCTATATTATTATTTTTTACATGTACTTTTAATTAATTGTTGGCATGTTATTAAGACAATTATTCGGCCGCACACTTCTTATTCGTTCATGCTGAAGTAAGACTGATCATAGAATGATTTGATATATGAAGTATCTCTAGCTTCTAAATTCTCATCTTGTATCAGCTGCATTATTTAATACATAATGTTAATGTCTCTTCACCTAACTTTTTTGTTCTTGATTGGCCTCAGGGCATATTAGTTCATGACAATTGTTCTGTTCGTTAGTACCTTGTTTTAAGGTTGCATTATTTTAACACATAATGTTAATGTCTCTTCACACCTAGCCTTTTAGTTCTTGATTGGCCTCAGGGCAGATTAGTTCATGACACGTATTCTTTTGGTTACCACCTTGTTTCAGGGTTGCATTATCTTAACACATAATGTTAATGTCTCTTCACACCAAATCTTTTAGTTCTTGATTGGCCTCAGCTTAGATTAGTTTATGACACTTATTCTTTTCGTTAGCACCTTGTTTCAGGGCTGCATTATCTTAACACATAATGTTAATGTCTCTTCACACCAAACCTTTTGGTTCTTGATTGGCCTCAGGTCAGATTAGTTCATGACACTTATTCTTTTGGTAAGCAACTAAAGATGAAAATAGCAGCGGAGCAGATTTTATATGCACACCTGTGCTTTATAGCAGCCTTCCCATTAGCTAGTCATCCAGTGTGACATCAGGGATTCTATATAAATGGATACAAAACGAGGCGAAATCACACTGTTCCAGTCTCTGAAAACGCTGCTTCTACTACACTGCCTCTCACCATCCACAGCCGGCCGCCATCTTGAACTTACTCCAGCTACTACTACGCCCGCTACGTCGCCTCCTCTCCAGCCGGCCCACCAGCAACTACTAGCTCCACTACTACTTCAACTTTAATTACCTACTGTCTTCTGCTCCACTGTAAGCTGTTTGTAGCTCTGTACTAGAGCCGTTTAGTCCTTTTCAGGACTCAGCTTTTATCTACATCTGTAACTTACCTCGCCAGTAGGAGCTCACTTTGGTTCGGCAAACTTGGTCAAATTTTTCTTCTTGGAAATCTAGATCCTTTGATTCTAGTTTCCTTTTATCCAGTATTTAAGCTTGTCTTTAAGATATTATTTAACCTTCCTCTTATTGTAATCTGTCCCGCATGGAGGCTAACTGTATGGCCTCCTCGATCGGGTCTATCTCTTCCGAGACCGATGAGGGGCTTGATTCCCCACCGGTCAACACTGAGAACTTAGAAACACCATCAAGGGAGAGAAGAAAAAAGATTAAATCTCAGGGTAAGCGAGCCAGGGCCAGCACCTCTATTCATTCTAACTCTTCTTCTTCTACTTCTGTCAACGGGCTTAGCCCGATTACTTCCCCGGACGTGGCCCTCCTAGAGGACCCGCCAGAGGAGAGCTTAGGCCTTCTCCTTCCCCCATCTCTCCTCGGACATTGCACGTGCCTCTGGTACAGTCCCAGGAGAGCGTAGGACCTCTTAAAACCTTTACCAAATCATGCTCCGTCATCCTTAGAGATTGGGGTTGGTAGCCCGGGGGGAGCGGCCGCTATCGTGGAGGGATCCTCTCCACCTTCGCGGGTTACCCCCCCCCCCCTCCCCCCGCTCTGCGACGTGACATCACCCCCGTCTCTACCCCTTCTCCTCAAAATAATCCTTCCCCCCTCCTCCTCTCGTCATCGACGAGTCAGCTATCCTTGCAGGTGAGGCGGTGGAAGAGGATACTCAACCTAAAACAGCCTTTACCCAGATCCAAATCAAAAAACAAAACAAAACCCGCTATAACCATAAAATGGACATGGGGAGGACCGGCCCCGTTGCTGACGCCGAGGTCTGGTGCTTGTACCCAGTTCGTGTCCAGGATCTCGGGACGGGTACTACCCGTCTGCGGGACCAGGGTACTCAACAGCCGCACCTCTGAGATTTACACTGAGATCGATAGGCCGGGACGCCTGGATTGTCTCCTGCCCAAATCCCCGCTCACAAAAACTGTTAGCTAGTAAAAGAAACATAGGAGGGGTTGACGTCGAGTGCACCATTCCCACCTCTAGGGTGGTGGGGGGTCAATAACGGCGTCCCCCTCGCCGAAGACCTTAATCAAATTAAAAAATCACTTATAGCCCAAGGCTTTCAACCCACAGTTACCAGGCTGACCAACAGAGATAACACCCAGTCGAGAGCAGTTAAGATTGACTTCTATAACATCAGTAAACTGTCCCCTAAAATTAAAATAGGTGTGCACCTGATGCCGGTCGAGCCGTATGCCCCTCCTGCACCACATTGGAGAAGAATGGGGTTATCCCAATAGTACAAGCTGGCTTCCGAAAACACAGATCTACCCCTGATCAACTTTATACCCTCTCCTCTTCGATTAAGCAAGCCTTTAAGAAAAAACAGAAAGTCGTGGCTTGCTTCTTCGACGTCAAGCGCGCGTTTCACGTCGTATGGTATACAAAATTATTGCCAAAAAATAAAATATTAGGACTTACTGGAAATATTTATACCTACCTTAAAAACTTCTTACAAAAAACTATACAGGTTAAGCTTAAACATGCCCTCTCTAAAACGCATAAAATAGATTGCGGGGTACCTCAAGGCATCTGCCTTGCCCCGACACTATTTAATATCATGATGGCTGACCTCCCTCCTTTTTTAAAATCAAAACTGGATAAAATAACAAATTCGACCCTAAAACTATCCCAGTTCGGAGATAACATTGCCATCTGGAACCCCGTCAAGACTAAACGCTCAGCAAAAAGGCCTAGAGAAATACCATCTAACAAAGCTAAAGCATTCCAGAGAGCTATAGACGTGGTGCAAAAATACCTTAAGGAAAATGGATTTGAACTGGCCCCCGAAAAAACCCAACTGATATTTTTTTCAGTCCGGCAAAAACCAAATCAAATTTCCAGTTCTCTGTAAGTACTCCTCTAAATCCCTCAAACCAAATAAAAGTTTTAGGATTATTCTTCACTCCCACTCTAAACTGGACTCTTCACATAAACTACCTTATTTCTAAAGCTAACAAAGCAACCAATCTGATTAAAATCTTAAACCATGAGCCATGGGGCAAAAACACAAAGTTATTACTGCACCTGCACCACGCACTGGTGCGATCTAACTTGAATTATGGAGCCGAATGTTTTTTCTCGGCCTCTAAACATTCTTTAAAAACCCTGGAATCCGCAGATATGCGCACTTTGAAGTGCATCCTAACACCCCCCTACATGCGTCAAATAAATCAGTTTATGCTCTAGCAAATATTCTCCCTCTTCACTACTATTGGCTCAAAACCTGTGCTACATATTTAACTCGCATCTTTGTAACTGAAAATAATGTAAAGAAACCTACTATAATGAATTAAAATTTGAGCCTGTTAATCGAAATCCAATTATTATACAAAAACGTAACTGCAGAGGATTACTTACCATAGCTATTCAGGAACTCTGTAGTCAGGCCAAGGTAGTTCCACACAAAATTCAACCCCTACCTCCTTCGCCCTTTCCTCCTTGGACTCTCCTCACGGCCACTATCAAAACAGAAATCCCCAACATCACTAAAAACAAGGTGACCCACAACAACAAAAAGTAACTACTCTAGAATACTTAGAATCTAAGTTACCCCATGCCCTTATTGCCTACACCAACGGATCTATTAATGATGCCGACCGGGTGGGATGCGGTATATTCATCCCTTCTTTGGAAAAAACTTATTATTAAAGATTAGATGAGGGCTGGTCCATATGCACGGCAGAGCTCACCGCCATTTTGATGGCTTTAAACCATGTTTTAGCTGTTCCACTGCAGCTGTACCAGTTCCTTATCTGCACAGACTTTTACAGGTCACGTTATATATTTAAATTGGGCAGTTCAGGCAGTAAGAGGACTGGTGTTTTTTTTTAATAATTTTTGCCTTGTTTGAACATTTGTAGTAGGGCTGAATGTTGGAATTTAGCTGGAAATGTCTAGTTAGATGACCAGCTATTCACTCTATTTTAGAATTGGCTAATTCTGACACTATTATTAGAGTCAGGACGGTATTGAAATCTCGCTGTCTAGCTAGGATGATCTGATTAAATGCGCGCGTTTTCGGCACTCTTTCTCGGTCCTAACACCCGACAACGAAATAAAAGTAATAATATTTACCCTCCTCCCTGTTGATATCCATCACTTTTCATAAACAACCGTGTGTAGACCATTTTTCTTTAAAACACTCTGCTGACCAACTTTCGTGCACATTCCAATCTTTCTGCGCATATGCGCTGCACGCCTAGTTCCTGGCGAAGCACACGGCACTGTCGCCGGTCTGTCTAGTTGTAAGCCCCTCGCTCGCTCAGGTACCCACCCACCCCAACCCCCCCCCCCCCACCCCTCCCGATATATATTTGACGTTGTACATACAGGCGGGGAAGTGGCGCAGTGGTTAAGGCGTCTGCCTCCAATGCCAAAGGTGCGAGGTTCGATACCGGGTTCCGGCGTTGGATTTTTCTCCACTGGTAAGTGTCACCGTCTGGGCAGTGGGCAGATGTTCACATCTGCACGGGACATAGACGACCCCGGCCCCCACGAGTCCCCTGCTGCCTTGCAGGCCTGGCTGCTTGGCTGCGGAAAGGCTAAGGGAGGAAACCCCTGACATCAAAGCCCCCGTGTTTCCGGGGAAAGCTTTTGAGCCAGAGACTAAGACAAGGACAGTCTGATATAAAACCTACGACCTGAGGACCTCGATGCCACCGTCCCAGCTTGCTAGGTCATGGCAAACGAACCAAGGGTTTAAAGGGTGGGGCCAGTACTGCGCACACTGCACTCCACCTAAAAGCTCCAACGTGCAGGCTTTAGGAAACGCCCACGGACTATGATGCCTGCAGACGATGTGGGCAAGCCCTATAGAATCTTCGTTCGCGAAGTCAAGCCATGACGTGATGTACATATCTTTTATCACTTTTAACTTAAATTTTATTTATAATTCGCTAATACATACCGATTCTAATATTTGGTTGTACATATTTAGTATTATTTCATATCCTTAATTTGTATTATGGTCCTCTTTCCCTACGAAACGCTTCCGGTTTAGTGTTAGCCCAAACAAACCCTTAGCCATCAAAACGCTTACGTTATAGCGTTATGCTTATTGCCGTCTATAGACGAGTCGCTAGTATTCTAGGGTTGGGTTTTTACAAAAATCGCATAAACACAGTTATTGGTCTAAGGGAAGCAATCACTATAATATGTTTCACGAAAAATTTCTAAAATATCTGAAAGTGAATGCCCTTGTCGGATGGTGTCCGAACAAGGCCAAAGTAGCACACAACGTGCCTTGGATCGTCTCCGACGATGAGCTTGTTCGATCTTCATGAGCGTGGTTTCAACAGTGATTTGTAGCTCGTAAAACTGTGATTCAAGAAGGGACAGATCTTTTGTGGGATTTCTTTGCTTGTGGAATACATTTTTCTGCCATGTTGGTGAGTAAATCTGGGTTTTTCGTTGCATGTGCTTACACTGTTGCTACCAAAACCACGTTTCTCATTTTTTGCTCCACCATGTTTGTTCTGTTGCATAATAATCAAATTGGTTCGACTTCCCACTAAACTGATGCACAAACAAGCGCAGTTTTGAAAAGTACTTTTAATGCTCTTTTCAATGATACCCAATTTATCTAGGGTTGTTAGCTTGGGAGGCTGTGAAAATTAATTCAATCAACCCCAAAAATGTACGTCACCAGGGACACACGCCCTTTTTCCTGCTATTTCTGCAGGGAACTGACTAGCTGAAAATTTTACGATCGGAAAGAGTTCCCAACTTTTTTTTTAATTTTTAGTTCATTTAAGGACCGTTGTTGACTGTGCTCTAAGATCCTTATATTGCTGGTGGTCCAACATTTTTCCAAATGGCCTGTCTGTAGGCTGTAGGATCAGCAGACACACTGAACGCTAACCGCGCAACTGATCTAATACAGTGATGCAGCAGGCCAGACCAGGGCCCCGGCCAAATAGTAAATAGTAAAGAGGTTGATGAAAATTAAAAATACAAGGTTAAAGTATTATTTAATAAAGAAATAAAGTTGAAATAAAGAATTTTCTCTGACCAAGCTAAATTACTAATATGTGCGTGGCTTCCGAGGGCGTGTGGATGGCTGGCTGATTCGGGTCACCATAGTCTGCCGCCCGCCCCTTTACGCCACTTCTATCGCTCTCCACTACTTTATACATACGTAATCTGTGTGTAATTAATGATATTCCTTATATTTAAAATAGTATAAATAGTTCCCCCCCCCCCCTCGCCTTCAAACCACTCTTAATTTGCTAGTCCCCCATACACTGTAGTGTTTAGTTGGGACATTAAACTGGACTTAGTTTTAGTATCTATTATCTTCATAAATTTTTAACCTTTTAATTGTTTTGACATTGGTGGTCCTGATTTTTAACCTTGATTTTTAAAAATACATCACACTGATATAATAAATAAATAAACCTTCTTATTAGAAATAAGGACCGTTGTTGTTTGAGAACATGGACATTTTAAAAATAATCAAACGCACGGTATGGCAGCTTCTCTAACTGAATTACATTATAAAAATCTTATTCTCCCTTTTTTCTCTTTTTTTTTTAAAGAAATTAAGCCAAAATACTAGTCCCCGATCAATTTAGTGCCAGTGGGACAATAAACTTCAATTAGTCAGTCAGGCGAAATCCCGCGATATCCCGATACGTCACGAGATTTAAAGCTGTCTGCTACTGTTAACTCTGTGCTGAGTCTGGTAAGCACGCGTTTTGAGGCGCAGCGCTGTACAGTGTTTCACATTCTTGGAAGTTTGGTTTCGATCAAAGCGGTAAATAATAGCATATAGTTTTCATCCTGTGCGTCCAGATTGCATAAAGCTGGTTTATTTTATGTTATATAATCGATCATTGGACTTAGCGCGTTTCCCTCTGACGCGTCACGCTTGTTTTTGTCCAGCAAAGTTTTTTTTTTTTTTTTCATTTTTATGTGTATTAGACATTTCATACATTTATTTCCTTTTACTAGTGCGGATCTGTACCATAAGGTATATAGGACGTTGGTGACTCGATCTGTTTTGAAGTCCCTTCTATTTATAGAAGGGACTTCTGAGGTTGGGTCGCGGTGGGGCAAATTTAATAGCATGTCCATGATGTCAAAGGCGGGCAGGCTAAACCTCAAACAATTGAAGTAACAAGATAATAATTACGTCATGTCTAGTTACCCTAACCTCGCTGCTGAACGTACATTTGGCGCAAAGCGCCGTTTGTGCATATGTATGAATGTATGTGCGTATGTATGTATGTATGTGCGTATGTATGTAAACAAGAGAATCTCCGACATTTCTGTACACAAAATCTTGAAACTTGGCGAAACACCTTCTTAAGTGGGTGGCTAAGAAGGCCTCCGAGTATATTGTAATTGAATGTCTCATTTAAGACATAAACAACCGTTTATAGGAAGTCGGTTGACCCAGATTAGGGTCCGTAATGTTTGTCATTCCTTGAACTTTTGCATATAGCTAGTTTGGATAATGACATTGGATGCGTTCGTTAGCCAGCTTTGTATCCTTTCAACTTCTTTAGTAAAAATTAATTCTTTTGAGAAAAGTATTAAAACAGTAAAAAAACCAAACTTGACTTCTATAAATAGTCAAACAGTGGCGGTGACGTAAAGGACGCAACTCCGTCCCCACGCAGACATTGACATAATACTTTAAATTGTACGTAATTTTCTCTAGCCCGCGCCGCCCTCTCTCTTTCTCACAGACATGCATGCATCTCCAATAGGCTTAGATCCTCATGCGCCCGGAGAGCGCATGAGGATCTATATCTCTTGGAGGTGTTTGGAGCGTGCGCGCATGCACACACACACACACACACACACACACACACACACACACACACACACACACACACACATCGTTACGCTTTCAGAAGAGCATTCAGGTGACCCGATATAGCTGGTTTGAAGAAAGACATTGGGTGAGTTCATTAGCCAGCTTTGTACCCTTTCAACTTCTTCAGTAAAAATGTATTCTTTTCAGAAAAAAAAATAATACAGTAAAAACTCTTGACATCCGGAGAAAGTCAGACAGTGGCGGTGACTTAAAAGACATAACTCCGTCATCACGCAGACATAAGAGATACAATATAGGAGAATACAACCCCACCCATTTAAGAAACAATTGATTTATTTAATCCTTTCCGTAAATAAACAAACGCACTTGACCAAATACATTTAACAGATTTATCTGCCCAGTCAGGTCCCCCAACCCCTTGGAAACAAAAGGCTAGTTAAAATATCTTATAAAAGAGAGAGCCCTGCGACACCTATGTCAGTAATACCGTATCGATACTTCTAAATCAGGGTAAATTACATACGTAATTACGCTAATGACACCTATGTCAGTAATACCGTATCGATAGTTTTAAATCAGGGTAAATTACATAGGCTACTTTTCAGAATTTCCAATCTCCCGTTATGCCAATTCTCAGTGCAAAGAATGTATCTGATTCACCGCATAATGCCCTCTTAACAAACTGCATAATACACCTCCCCCCTCCCCTTAAAACGTCACCACCCACCTACCTCCGCACTCAGCCATACAATGTCACAATAAACAATAGACAAGCACGCGGCGACAGTGAGCTGATTCACTACTAAACAAACTGCGTAATACACCCCCTTCCCCCTTAAACGTCACCACCCTCCGCACTCATCCATACAATTTTACAATAGACAATGCGCCGATTCACTTCTAAACAAACTGACCTACTTTCACAGTCCACCATACAATTGACATGGCCACACAATCGACAGTGCGCACCAGGAAATATATATATAACCTCAGACTAGTAAACAGCCACCTTCGTTCAAGCGCGTTATGATTGGACCTGTTCTGAAAAATATGCACCGAACTTGTCTCGGTATGCACCCTACTTGAGTCAATATGTACGAGACCAAACACAATAATCATAAATGAATTTTTAATTTTTTTTAATATGTACCAGACCCTACACAATATTCATACAGGAATTTATAATTTTTTTAAATATGTACCAGACCCTATGGTTTTCTTTCATATATTCAAATAGCCAGCGGCTTCACACACCCACAATGTGGGCAGGGGAAAAAACCCACTCTATGTATAAACACCATGAAGTCTTCACAGACACAGAACCAAAATGAGTTTGCAACCTGTTGGAAAACAGAGAAAGCTTTAAGATAAGGCCCTTCTTGTGAGTAGACTAAAGGGTATTTAGTGTTGACTTCTGCGCAGGCCAGCCCTAACAGGACTTGTGACACATGCACTCATGCTAGCCTACTCACCCGTAACTCAAAGCCGCCTCCTATTGGCACGTCAATCTCAGTCGCGTCTGCGCGGCCCCCATAACCCGCCCGTCAGTCACTGAGGGCCGTCCATATGATTACACCCGAACTAACCACGGCCTGCGCATGAGGCATAAATTCTCATGAGCTGCTGCACTGAGTTGCAGGGCTTCGCATGAAAATCTATGCCTCATGCTAGCCTACTACCCGTAACTCAGTCAACGCCTCCCGCACGTCAATCTCGCATCTGCTGTGCATGAGGCAATAGATTTCTCTGTCCCACCCAAGGCATAACCCGCTCAGGGCCTCAGGGCCAGTCATGATCACGGCCTCGGTGCTGTGGACGAACGAACTATGTTAGGCTAGTTTTGCCTGAAAGATTTTACAGTCGTCTGTGTAGTCATTTTGAAAATGATGTGTTGAATGCAAGATGTGTTTTGCTAGGAAGGATTTATGTGTTTTGTTAAGAAACATCTTGTAAACCAAAAGATAAGTTTTGTTTTAATCATATTGCAGACGGTTACTTGTATTAAAATTATATTTTGTATTAAAATGGACTTAATGACGCACGATTCACATTGCGGCCTATTTTGTGGCGCCACTTCGTGTGGGAAGACTGAATTTGTTCTTAACCTCTTACAAACAAGATACCTTCATCATTTCGAAAACATTGTAATATTTTGTCCAACAATCAAACACAACAAAGCTTATCACAACCGTTTATTCATTTGGACTGACAACAACATATACTTAGTCGACCCTGAGAAAAAACTGAATGATTACCTGCTATATTTTTACAAGCAATTTGAAGGACAGCCAACATTGTTCATAGTTGATGACTGTTCTGCAGAAAAAGACATTGTCAAGAAGAGAAACACTCTAGCAGAACTTGCCTTCAGTGGCAGACATGCAAACATAAGTGTATGGATTCTCACTCAGAAATATAATGCTGTACTGAAAGATTTTCGAGAACAGTTAAAGTTTATCTGTTTGTTTTACTGTAAGGACCGTGACAGCTTTGAAGACTGTCTCAGAGAGAACGATGTCATTCCAAATAAGCAAGAACGGGATGATGTAAAAAATAAACTGAAATCAACTAAGCATCTAAAGCTCATTTTAAAGACAGATCAACCTACAGGGTATGGGTTAGTGAATTAATTTATCTTTTGGGTTTGTCTATAAAAAATGACAGACAGACAAGAAAATCAAAATTGGCCTATTGGTAAATTCATAGATATTACATCGAGTTTTAGGGGTTTTATGCTTATTAGTGACTTAAAAACACAAGTTAGACACCCTTTTTCATCACTTCCAACACCAATGAAAATATATATGACATATAGTTTTTATCTTGGATATTCTAATACTTTTCCATGTTATAATAATAGGACAAATGATTTTTTAGTTTATGATGCTAAATCTGACTGGTTTAAGATTATGTGTTTACAAATATACCATCAAATAAAAAAAGAAAATAAAAATGTTAAATTTATTACTGTTAATAAAACAATATTACACATGCAAAAGATTGAACATGATACAACAGAAGACATATCTATGAAGTGGCTTATTAGTTGGTAATTAATTTTGTCTATTATATAGATTTTAGTCAATAAAGTGCCATTTTTCATTATATAATTTTCTATTTATTTTTTTGTCGGACAAATAAAAAAGATGGACAAACATCAAAGATTAAGAAACGTGTTTCACACAACTGACTTACCTATATCTAATATTTACAATGTCTATGAATCAATAGAAAGATCTTTTTTAGTCATACAAAATAACCTTCTTTCTGATAGTGTAAAGATTCAGATTGTTGCAAAAATAGAATTTGCCAGAGATGTTGGTGAAGTTATTGTAACGTATATCTCGACAAGGCAGCACACAGTTAATTCGAGAAGAGAACTAGAGAAAGTGTTTAGAGAAAGATTGTTACCAGACTTCCATGAAGCAATTGACAGAGCAGAAATGCAAGGGTCTGGCTGGCATGAAGGCCTTGTACATGAACTACAACTAAAGCAGTCAAGATATCATCCTATTTTAGGCAAATCATGGATACCACTACCAAAAGAGGTTGTAGACAAAAAGGGTGTGGTCAATATTCAGAACAATGATAATTTCTGTTTTATGTGGTGTGTACTTGCCAAACTGCATTTTGTAAAAACAAAACCTGAACGTGTATCTAACTATACCAATTTTATAAATGAACTCAACTTCAGTGGCATTGAGTTCCCTGTTAAAATAGAGGACATAGACTTGTTTGAAAAACTAAATCCTGGTATATCTGTGAATGTGTTTGTGTGGGAAAATGAATCTGAGAATAAGTTACAGCCAATTAGAGTATCTCCAATTGCCCCAACCTATGGGCAGTCAGAAGATAAACATGTTGATATGTTACTAATAAGCTCTGGTGATAACTTTCACTACACAATTATTAGGAGTATGTCACGACTAATTCATAATCATGTATCAAAACACAATGGCAAACAGGAAATATGTAAAAGATGCTTACAAAGGTTCTCCTGTATAAAAGTGGCACATAAGCATACCCAGCACTGTAGGTCGGCTGATGACATTCAAACAATACTTAGGTATCCAGATCCTGGCAGCAAGGTTTATTTCAAGAACTATGTTAATCAACAAAAGCTGCCATTTGTAGTATACGCAGATTTTGAATCACTCGTCGTTCCATATGAAGGTCCAGTTCCAGAGTCATTACCAAAGACTATAAAATTGAGTGACCAAGTGGTGTGTTCTTTTGGATACATTATTGTTAGGTCAGACGGTCTTCATTCAGAGCCTGTTATCTACAGAGGTGAAAATGCAGCATGCCTGTTTTTAATAGAAATGAGACAACTGTATAGTCAGGTAGTACAATATCTCACAACATGTCAGATGCCTTTGGTGATGACAGAAGAAGACAAACTGAAATTTGATACAGCTGTGACGTGTTGGATTTGCGAACAGCCTCTGGGGGGTGATAAAGTTCGTGACCATGATCACATAACTGGATGTTACAGAGGTGCTGCACATAACAATTGTAACTTGTTATTAAAAATAGATCCTAAGACATACAAGTTACCAATCTTTTTCCACAATCTGAAGGGATATGATTCACACATTATCATGCAGGCTGTGGATGAGTCTTACAGAAACATAAGTTGTATTGCTCAGACAACTGAGAAATACTTGACTTTTAGGTTAGACAAATTATCATTTTATGACTCTATGCAACATCTGTCTTTAGGGTTGGCTAGTCTAGCAGAAGGACTGACTGGGTATCCAATAACAAGTAAATATTTTGAGCCAGACTTGATTAAAAAAGGTGTTTATCCATAAGAGTACATCAGTGACTGGGTAGTGTTTGAAGAAAGGAGACTGCCTCCAAAAGAGAAATTTTATTCTACACTAACTGGCAAAGGTATTTCTGACTCTGATTACCAGCACGCACTTGATGCATGGGGTAAACTAGGATGTCAGACAATTGGTGACTACCATGACCAGTACTTGAAAGCTGACGTTTGCTTGCTAGCAGATGTATTTGAAAGTTACCATGAGAAGGGTTTGTTACATTACAGTCTTGACCCAGCTTGCTACATCACTAGTCCTGGCATGACATGGGATGCATTTTTGAAATCCAGTAAGATATTTATAGACCTGTTGTCTGATCGTACGATGGGTGAAATGGTGGAACGCGGATTGAGGGGGGGCATTAGTTTAGCAGCAAATAATTATGCCAAGGCAAATAATAAATATCTTGACGACTTTGACCCCTCAATGTCAAGGTCATTTATTACGTACTTGGATGCTAATAATTTGTATGGATTTGCAATGTGTGAATTGTTGCCATTAAAAAACTTTTGTTTGTATGATTTGTCACAGTATGGCATAAAAAAATTAACAAAATATATTATGGCTCGAGGTCAAAATGATGAAAAGGGTTGGATCTTTGAAGTAGACCTGGAGTACCCACACCATCTACATGATTACCACAATGATTATCCATTAGCAGTTGAGAAAATGAGTATGACAGGGAAAAAAGAAGACACCAAACTAGTGCCAAATTTAAATGATAAATTCAATTACGTGTGTCACTATCGCTTGTTACAGTTTTACATCAGACATGGGTTAGTACTAAAGAAAGTTCACAGAGGTATTCAATTTGATCAGAGTGCTTTCATGAAAGATTACATAATGAAGAACACCACATTGCGTGCCAGAGACGGCAACACTGCATTTGACAAAGACTTCTTTAAGCTTATGAACAATGCCTGTTTTGGTAAAACGATGGAAAATCCTCATCACCGCAAAGATGTGAGACTGGTCACAACTGAATCAGGTGCAATTAAACTTACAGGTAAGCCACAGTACACAGGGTACAAAGAATTTCATTCATCATTGTATGCAGTGTCACTCAAAAAAAAGATTGTCAAACTGGACAAACCAGTATTCATTGGTATGGCAATTCTTGAGTTGTCAAAACTGTTGATGCTTGAATTTTATTATGATTACTTCAAACCAAAGTATCCTGAGTGTCGTCTGCTATACACTGACACTGACTCTATGATCATAGACGTGCCTACTGAAGACTTTTATGAAGACATGAAAACAGAGTTACACATGTATGACACATCTGATTACCCTAAAGACCATCCACTGTTCAACACACAAAACAAGAAAGTGCCTGGTAAGTTTAAAGATGAACTAAATGGTGTGCCTATAGTTGAGTACGTTGGTCTGAGATCAAAAATGTATTCTATACTGCATCAAAAGGGAAGTCAATCCAAAGCCAAAGGTATCAAAAAAACAGCGATAAAAAATAAAGATATCCGTCATGAACATTACAAGAAAGTGTTAGATGGAGAACTGATGCCTGATTATCCAAACAAAACACTGAGGTCAAATAGACACAATATTGAAATGATTCAAACACAAAAGAAGTCTCTAGCAGTAGGGGACACGAAACGAGTGTTTTTCAGTAAGGAGAAAGCTTATGCACCTGGTCATTACAGGCTCAAGTTATCTGAAGAAATAGCTGATGAACTGGTTGATGAACTAATCAATGAGTTAGTTGATAAAATGATTAAAAATGCGTAACGGTGTCTGGGGGAATAATCTGTAATTCTTCTCTGACAAATGCCCTCTGAGGCGCAGGCTCATACAGATAATATATTGTTGCGTCTGGACCAGGGATTATTTTTTTTATATTATGAACAGATGTTGACCAGATGGGGTCTGTCGCCCTGCGTCTTATGTCATTTTCAGCTTCCCCTGGTTGATATAAATATCTCACCTGTTTGGTAAATAAACTTGTGTCTGGAGGTGGGGTTGGCCCTTTTTTTGGCTCTGCAATTGTTTTCAATTTAATAGCATCAGCAGGCTTAGGGTGTCCTTCATTATTCATTGCTTTTATCACATGTGGTAATCTCTTTACCCACTCAGTGTTACGGGTGTCATGCATGAGTTCCTTAGAATACTGGTAACTGAAAAGTCTCTCTGACAACTGTTTATTGAAATTTTCTACAATTGCCTGTGATCTGTGTACACCTGGAATACCGCGTCTGACCAATACACCATGCTTAGCAAATAACTGATTAACTGCACCTTTGAATTCTGATCCATCATCAACCTGCACTAGTCTGGGGTATCTTAAAGGGCCTCGACCATATATTTTTGTTAATGCTGTAGCAACTGTACTGGCTGTTTTGTCAGATATGGGTTCAGCGTCTTTATACCTTGAAGCAATGTCTACAACAGTCAGTGCATACTTGTATCGTTTCTTTCTTATTGTGTCATGTGGTAAGAACAGGAGGTCCATTTGGTGTGTGTCATTTGGGGTAGTGTTTTCAAAATGGGGTCTTGTTATTTTTCTTGGAGCAGGAAGATATATCTGCCAAATTGCCTGTCTCTGTAACCATTGCTTGACTTGATTGAGTGTTATATCTCCGCCCACAGCGGCATGTAATTTCTGAATAGCTGTTGCTCCTTTCCAATAGCCTGATGGAGAGTAATATATTTTTGATAGTTTATTTTCAGCTGCCATTTTTTCTAGCAATGAAAACTCCTGTAAAATAAACAAATGTCATTCCCACTAGAACAAAGATTATCTCCCCGTTTCTTTGTTCTGTACTCGGTTTGTAATAGTCACTTAGTTTTGGTTTTGCGATAGACATGTCTTCACCCGTGACAAGAAAATATTCCCTGATTGCTTTGTCTGTATTTGAAAACGTATGCTGTGCGTGACCTTCAAGCCTGAGTTTTTCATTGATGAAATCAAGTTTCTCAATTCTATTCTTTTCATAATCTTGCTGGGCTTGAGCAAGTTTTTCAGATGCTTCATTATGACGTTTTAATTCTTCTGCAGATTCTTCTCTACCCATTTTTGAAAAGAGATAATTAGAGCCACTAAATGCCAGAGCATTAACCATAGCACCTCCTATCATAATAGCTATCGTCGCCATAATATTTTTATTTACATAGAAACATTTTCGGGAATAATTCCCTGCTTGACAAGAAAGTCTTTTGTCGCAATCGACGCTGTAACAACTACAATTAGCTTAGCGCTGTCTTCGAAATCGAGTCTACTCAAGTCTGCTGATTTCATTTTGAGTAGACTTTTTCCCAGCATAGAATAAGCTACTGCTAATCCGCTGATTACGGCAGAGTGATACACAAGGTTCATTAAATTTTTTGAGTCGTTCATTTCTTAGGCAAGAAAAATTAAAATAATATTTTTATTTACTGCATAAAAAATGGGTCAACGGCTTTGGATGTTACTGGTAATGTGGCGACTTCTGGTTTTGTTTTTGGAGTGTCTGATTTTTTGGTCACTGTACGAGTCTGTGGTTTGTATTTTTTGTATAATTGATAACCTACGTAACCAAATCCGACAACAAATCCGGCAACTACATATTTTGTTGTTTGAGGTTCGGGGTCAGGGTCAGACTTAGTTGTTTGTCTCTCACTTTCATGAAGGTGTGACGGTACTGACACAGGTCCTGACGATCCTGACGGTGGATCAGTTACATGAGTCTTTTCTGTTTGTGCCTTAAGCTGTAATTTTTTTTGCCTATTATATTCAGCTAATCTTTTTCCAGCATCAACACGGCCTGGACTTTTAGTCTTCGTCACAGTTTGAACCTGTGTCAAAACAGGGTTCAGTTGTGGAGTCGCCTGGGTTTCGTCCATTTTCTTCTGCAGTAAAATTTATTTTCGAAAAATCAATATGGCTACCAGTAACTAGTAATGTTACCACAGGTGCAAGGTAATTTCCAAACTTGTAAAACATGACACATGCTAATTTACCAATTGAACTTGAAACAATAGGATTGCTTTCAAGGTCGTGTGATAGACTGTCACTATCCACAGGTAGAAAGTGACTCACTGCTTTTGTGTATAGGCATACTAGAGATCGACTCAAATCACGTGTCATTAGTGAGGCAATGTGGTTTTCATATTTAGAATGAAGCTTGATTAGCTCATCAGAGGTTAGAGATTCAATATCCTCTGTCATGTATTGTCTTCCTAGATAAGTCTTTGATTTGCCTGAGACAATTACAGACAAAAGCCGCTGTTTTTTGGAGTCTACGTCTTTGTTCTCTACAGCACAGATATCGTTTAGAAGAAGTAATTCGTCTTGATTCATTTTTATAATGAAAAAAAAAAACTTTGCCTGTGAATAACTTATGATCTTACTTGATAACTAATTTCAAAGTTACCTACAACTTACAAGTAACTTTGACGTTAGTTATCATAAGTTCTTAACCCAAGTCATAAGACACTCGGACAGATTTCTCAAGTTACAAGGACAATAAGAAAACTTTTTTTTAGTAATAATCTGGTGGTGGAGCTGATGGCGTCAAATGAGCAGGCATGACATCTCTTTGCGAAGTGTATGACAAAAATAATGGATAACCAAAACCTATTGTTACTTGCTTGTAAGTTCTCAAACTTTTTTCATAGTTTCTTCTACGCCTATCTTTTTTCCTTGT
Source organism: Semisulcospira habei (assembly GCA_036245525.1). Taxonomy (NCBI): domain Eukaryota; kingdom Metazoa; phylum Mollusca; class Gastropoda; family Semisulcospiridae; genus Semisulcospira; species Semisulcospira habei. The sequence goes on from BTPG01000006.1 coordinate 55,357,549, forward strand.
TCTAAAAAAGATTTCTTTAGCTCTTCAACATTTACAGCCTGACTACGCATCTTATTCTGTATTTCAGACTTTTGTTGTTTATAGTTGGCCAAATCATCCTGGACTCTCTTAAATTCGTTATCGTCAATTTCATTATTTTCCAAAGATTTACTAATAATAAGTTTCATACTCGTCAGCTTAGCTGCTGCGAGCGTACTTAATGCTTCATGCTTCTGCAACTTAGTATAAAATTTTTTGTTAAGGGCTTCCATACCAAAGCATGCTAGACTTGTGACAAGACCAATACCTTCAACAGCAATTCCTATAACACTTCCCACCCCCGTTGCAAAAAGAGTTATACCTCCTACAGATAATCCGGCCGAAACCACCCCCATGGCCATTGATGTGTTGTGTACAGAATTGAAAACCGTATTGTAACGGCGTTTACACCTCGAGTATTTTGCTTGTTCTTCTTCCAAATACTTCAACGCTTCTGTAATATTCATTAAACGGAATGAATCTGCCTTTAATGTTTTATCACGCTCAATAGACTCAAGCTGCTCAGGTGGTATTTGTGGATACAAGTTCACCATTTTTTATGACAAATATTTTTTTAATCAGCAATTACATTTTGCAACTCTTCAAAAGTATACAATTTGCTGGCATAATAAAATGCAACAAGATCAATGTGTTCAAGGTTTATGTAAGTTAGACGAACAAAAGTTGTTTTGTCGACCACCACCTTGACAGCTGGAATACTGCTCAAAACATTAATAACATCATTATTTTTTGTAATAGCAATAAAGACCTTTGATGATTCTGTTACTGCTTCATTCCATGTAAGTTTAATTCCTTGTGCAATTTGAGCCTCTTTAGCAGTAGCAACAGATTTCATGATAATTTCAAATACTATTGTCGCTTCTCTAGCCACGACTAAGCTTGCTGGCATAAACACAACAGAAGTATCTGATCTACCCTTTCTAGTTGTAAGAAGATATCTCCGTCTCTCATAATTTTCAACTTTCAGTTTTTCTCTGCTATTGTTGTCTAGGGCAAAACTTGGAACAAGGCTTACAATAAGCGGCCCAGAATTAACAACCTTCCTAAACACTAAGGCGCCTTCATCATCAGTGTATACATAAGGACTAATAAATTCAATCTTTATGTCCCAGTCAATTGTGTGTGGTGGTGCCGGTACAGGTGAAACAACCCACTTACTACCCACATGTATTAAGTTGTAAGGCGCATTATTTACAGGTGGAGTAGGTACAGTAACATCACGTAGCTGACCAAGTTTAGGAATCTGTTTTTCACCGTCTTTTATGTCAACAATTACTTTCCTCTTGTACATGCCATTTGAATCAAGTTCAAAACCATATATTTCTCCAATTTCCCCTTCCTTCTCAAAATCCTGTACGTCTGCCAAATCTTTCAACTCTGTTACTGGACATGCAACTGGTATGATTCTAGGCTTTGGACCAAGACCACTCATTTTTATAAACAAAAATAAAATTATTTAACTTCCAAAACAACATAAAAATCATGCATTACAACTGGTTTACCATTCTGATTAGTTACAGATAAGCACAATGATTCAAAGAAACTAGAACCTAATTTTTTAAACTGAGAATTAGGAAATCTAGCAACCACACTTTCACAATATGGGGCAGTTCCAGTCGGCAAGCATCTTAACAAAGTTGAAGGCTTTCCATTGTGTACATTTTCAGTAGTGTTCAGTTCTTTCAAATGAACATTTAGCACTGTGTGTACTGACAAATGAACAGGATATCTGCCAGTTATTCTTGGGTTTTTTGGTGATAGTAGACTACCAACTGATTGTGACCAATCTTCATCTAGATGTGTTATTGTTTTAAAAAATCCAAGTAATAATAAAAGACTAATTGATAAAGAAAACTGACCACTTTTCGGAAAATCAATTGTAACAAGTAAATTAGCTGGGTTTAAAGTTGCTTTAATTTTAAATTCATTTTGAAGCCATTCAGCTAAAGTACAAAAGTCATAATACCCAGCTCGTAAAGTATCACCCTTCTCAATACCATCAAGAGTTCCACTTACAGAATAATTTTCATCATCCGTTACATTAAACCACTTTACTGTGTAGAACATTTCATGGATAGCCACAGCCTTGTTACCATCACGATTATCAATCCCATTAGTTAACCACACTGGTTTGCTTGTGTCAAGATTTGTTAAGGTAATAAACATTTTTATTATCACATAAAAAAAGGATGGAATTTAAATCACCAACCATTACCACTAGAAACGCATTTCAATTTAATGTAGATGCTAAATATAATGTCGCCCCTACTTATGAACAGAAAATAATTCAACTAAATCAACTCGACATAGCTGTAAGCGAACAAGATTTATTTCAAGTCAAAGTACCCAACCCTTTTGATCATTACCTAAACCCTCCAATAACAGACGATGCTACAGCAAGAAAGTGGTCCTCAAGTCCACTACAGATGTTTCAAAACCAACTCAACTTTGCTATACTGTGTTCTACTACAGGCTGTGGTGTTTCATTTACAGATCACTTGAATCACTCAAACAAACTGATTAGGTCTGTGTATCATTTCCACACGTATTACCAGCTTAGACGTATTCTGTCAGAACTGCATACACCACTACCCACTGAATCCAGTTTTAACAGGTTTAACAACCCCATGGATATGAAAGCATTTGAACGCATCTGTAATGAATTTAACATCAGTACAAAGTATGACTTTACACAAAAACTTGATGATCACCACGGCATTGGTACATTATATTATGCTTTGAGTCACAGACAATACCCTCAAGATTACTGGCCTCCCTACACTTCATTCTCATCAAAATCTGAAGTGTGGTTAGGCTCAATAGAACAGAAACAGTCTAACGCCTGGACCACATTTGTCTTGGACAGGAGTGACGGATTTACTCAAGCGGGAGTCGAGCGCATCAATGAGTCTATCAGAACATATGTCTGGTGTATACTAGGTGCACAATCATTAACAAAATCTAATATTCTGAATGGAAGTGGAATTTTCGATTCACAAAAACAGTTTCTCGCTAATCTAGAAGATTCAGTAAATTCAGTAGTTGATCTCCCATCAAGCATACAACGCTACCAAGACGTTCTCAGATATGCTAGATCAAAAGTTGACTTTGTAGTTGGTATTGGGTTATACATGTTGCCATCAGACCTTCAACTTCAAATGGGGACAATAACAAATTATAATAATGAAATAGTTGTTGCAGGTGTTGGTCAGAAATTAGGACTCAATCAATCTGTAAACTTGGGGGTCACAACCACACATGTTCAGTCATTAAAATCATTACAGACGGTAACACCCACGGCACCAGTAACATCATCACCTGTACAGACAGTAACAGCTCCAGCTTTGACACCGGTACCCATAACGATAACACCAACACCAATCCTTGACACACATGAGTCAGAGAGAACTGCATTGGTAATAGGTCTCACTGGATTAGGGGTATTACTTCTTTACCTGTTTCATTAAATAACCCACTATTAACCCTCCTACTGTCACCAAAAAGACCCACACATGTTCTGCCATAAACCCTACTGCCTTTGCCGCTGTACTAATCAACCAACTGACAACCGTGCCTAAAATGCCAGGCAACGAGTCTACTGCTTTCAGAGCCAATTTCTTAAGCAAGTCTGATATGTGTGACAGTTGTTTCTTTACCCACGACTGTAAGTCTTTTGGATCTGTGGGGACTGGGGTTGGTGGTTCTGGAGGTGGAGAACCACCACCCGTTACAGCCAACACAACTGTACTGATAATAAACCCCAGAGCTGTAATTAAACTGGCAATTGTGATACCCTGTTCTCTGAAAAGTGTTTTAAGTCTCTCAGCCAGAGTAGTGTCTTCGTGAAGTATTTTCTGAATAGTTTCTCTAATCCTGTTGACCTGTGTTTTCAGTTTTTCCCTTCCAATACTAATCGCTTCTAACCTCGCTGATCTTTCTATCTGCAAATCATTTAATCTGTGTTGGATTCTTTCTTTTATTTCTGTGTCAAGATTCCCATTGTCTGCGGTAGCCAGTTTCTCTTTTTCACGTTCTATGTGTTTATCAAGCTCTCCCAGTTTGGCAAGATTATTAACCATCTCACCTCTTATTGTCTGCAGTGATTTATCTAACCCTATAATCTCCCGCATTGACAAAGGTGGATCTTCTATTGTTTTCATAGCATCATTTATTTGTCCTTCAGTAAATGAGGTTTCTTGTATCACTGTGTTTGCTATTTCTGGTAGGCTTGTTACTGGTGCCATTTCAATTTCTTGCCCTGTTGGTAACTTTGTTTGTGTGTCTTGAAGCACACTAACCAGTCTTGGCGTGACAGGAGACCCACCAATACCAAGTTGACGCAAGGCACTAACACCACCTTCATTTTTTATTGTACTTAAAGCCCTAAACCTACTAGGGTCTTTTTTGTTAGTCAATAGTACTTTTCCTTTGTCAACAGTATTTAAATATAAATGACCCTTGACATCAAGTTCAAACTGGTTAGGGTCTATGTTGTCTGGGCGGCCACCAACATGATCATAAAATGAGTTCACTTTGGTTTCTAAAAGTTCGTGACGTAAACTGTAAATATTTCTTGTACCAGTCATATCTGCCATATCTGTTGTATTACCAAAATCATACATGCCATCCATTTCAAAATCTTCATGATTAAATCCTCCCACGGCCATTGTTTTTATTAATTTAATTTTTTTTATTGTGCATAATAAAAATGACACAGTCATACGGATCAAAGTTAGACCCACACAGAAAACTACGTGAACCTTTCGGTGTTAAAGCAGTTAGACAATCGATAGTCATCACAAACAATCCTAGTACTATAGACCAAAACCAGACTCTTACTGTCAAGTTTCCAAACCTAGGCCCCAGTGACGTTATTGTTCCTGGTACTGCTCGTCTTGCTTTTAATATTGAACTTTCATCGGACGCAGATGACAAAAGAACACTAGTTAACAATCTAGGTAGAGCAATTATTAAGAATATTAAAGTTAAACTTGAAGGACAGGAAGTGTTTAGTCTTGACGATGCTGATGTGTTCTACTGCTACACGGATTTGTGGCTTACAAGAGAAGAACGAGAAGATCGTATTTACCAAGGCATACAGTCAGATAGCATTATGAAAATTCGAATAAATGCATCAGACAAAACAACCACAGAAGGCAAGGACGTTATTGTGGCCGAAACATATGGAAATAGGTTTTGCATTCCACTCGAATTTGAAATCCTAACAGGACATTCGCCTTATTACCAAGGGGCACTAAATGACCGCCTGAGTTTTGAACTAACCTTTAATGATTACTCCAAAGTTATAAAATCATCTGCCACAGATGCATCATACAAGATCTCTAACATTTCTTTGGAATATGAGATTGTCACGCATACTGAACTAGCCAGACTCATTCAAAATCAGTACCAGTCAAGACTTCCAATTTATTATGATCGAGTGATTAGACACAGTTTATTACCCAAAGACAAGAGCGACCAAATTTGGAATATAAACCTAAACACGCCTGCTAGGTCACTGAAAGGCATTCTTATGTTATTTGTTGAACCAAAAAGTCCTTACCAAGGAGATTCAGAAAAATTCTATAATCCGAAAATTACACATTTATCCTGCACAATCGAAGGCCGACCTAATCAAATTTTTGCGTCTGGAATGATGGGATATCAGCACTATGATGAGATCACAAAGTATTTTGCTGGGGGAAGACTTAGAGAAAAATCAGCAAATATTGCGTGCAAAGATCTGCATCTGTATGACGTAAGAATCGGTGAATACCTGACAGACAAGTACGCACTGTGGCTAGATCTGCGTTCTACGGAGGATAATTTCCTTCATGGTTCTGGCCATATTATCGAAAACGGTAGTGACGGAATCTCAATTCAAATACAGAAAAAAACAGAAAAATCTGAAGCAATCAATATATATTTGTATCTGATTTATGATGCGCAACTTAACATTTCTGAGAGCAGGCTAAGTAGTCACATATATTAAAAGTATTCACTTAGCTTGGTTTTAATCCTTCACAGCCCATTTTGAATACCGAAATCACTAAAAAATCCGAACGTATTAGTAGGCACGTCACACTTGTGCTGAAACACGGACTAAACTGAAAATAAAAGGCGTCGTTTCACTGAGGTAACCGTTTCAACCTTCCTGGTCATAAGCACTGTAAAATCTTTCAGGCAAAACTAGCCTATCACACACCACCCTTTGTCAGTGCATGTGTCACAAGTCCTGTTAGGGCTGGCCTGCGCAGAAGTCAACACTAAATACCCTTTAGTCTACTCACAAGAAGGGCCTTATCTTAAAGCTTTCTCTGTTTTCCAACAGGTTGCAAACTCATTTTGGTTCTGTGTCTGTGAAGACTTCATGGTGTTTATACATAGAGTGGGTTTTTTCCCCTGCCCACATTGTGGGTGTGTGAAGCCGCTGGCTATTTGAATATATGAAAGAAAACCATAGGGTCTGGTACATATTTAAAAAAATTATAAATTCCTGTATGAATATTGTGTAGGGTCTGGTACATATTAAAAAAAATTAAAAATTCATTTATGATTATTGTGTTTGGTCTCGTACATATTGACTCAAGTAGGGTGCATACCGAGACAAGTTCGGTGCATATTTTTCAGAACAGGTCCAATCATAACGCGCTTGAACGAAGGTGGCTGTTTACTAGTCTGAGGTTATATATATATTTCCTGGTGCGCACTGTCGATTGTGTGGCCATGTCAATTGTATGGTGGACTGTGAAAGTAGGTCAGTTTGTTTAGAAGTGAATCGGCGCATTGTCTATTGTAAAATTGTATGGATGAGTGCGGAGGGTGGTGACGTTTAAGGGGGAAGGGGGTGTATTACGCAGTTTGTTTAGTAGTGAATCAGCTCACTGTCGCCGCGTGCTTGTCTATTGTTTATTGTGACATTGTATGGCTGAGTGCGGAGGTAGGTGGGTGGTGACGTTTTAAGGGGAGGGGGGAGGTGTATTATGCAGTTTGTTAAGAGGGCATTATGCGGTGAATCAGATACATTCTTTGCACTGAGAATTGGCATAACGGGAGATTGGAAATTCTGAAAAGTAGCCTATGTAATTTACCCTGATTTAAAACTATCGATACGGTATTACTGACATAGGTGTCATTAGCGTAATTACGTATGTAATTTACCCTGATTTAGAAGTATCGATACGGTATTACTGACATAGGTGTCGCAGGGCTCTCTCTTTTATAAGATATTTTAACTAGCCTTTTGTTTCCAAGGGGTTGGGGGACCTGACTGGGCAGATAAATCTGTTAAATGTATTTGGTCTAGTGCGTTTGTTTATTTACGGAAAGGATTAAATAAATCAATTGTTTCTTAAATGGGTGGGGTTGTATTCTCCTATATTGTATCTCTGACATATCGTAATTCTCTCTCTCTCTCTCTCTCTCTCTCTCTCTCTCTCTCTCTCTCTCTCTCTCTCTCTCTCTCTCTCTCTCTCTCTCTCTCTCTCTCTCTCTCTCTCTCTCTCTCTCAAGCTTGCTCGTTCTTTCTGTCACATATGCGTGCATCTCCAAAAGGCATAGACGCTCATGTGCCCGGAGGGCTCAGGAACATCTATGTCTCTTGTGGGTGTTTGGAGCGCAGGCATGCAAGCACGCACACACATACACACATATCGATGCGCTTTCAGAAGAGCATGTAGGTGTACTTAATATAGCATGTAGCTAGGTGAAGTCAACCTGCTTTCAGACAAATTATAGTAAAACTGAAATTGTACAGTGAAATTCTAGTTTTGTCTTTATTTTCCAATGTCTTGAAGCAAAAGCGAAACTCATATCACGTTAAATATAAAATTACGTAAAAACGAAAAAAATACGTCATGACGAATGACGTTTGACAAACCAATGACGCGTATGCACTGCGCGCATCCCTTATAGAGTTCACTATGGCGCACTGACACATCTGCTAGGCTTTTTCAAAAGTAGATCTTACAATATCAGAATCAAGTCAAAGACAAAAGGTAGAGAACCTTGACAGCGAAGTACAGCTCTCATATAGAAGAGACTTTGTGGGTTATGGCTCATCCCATCTTGTTATGTTATTAGCGTGTTAAGTAGGAGCAAAATCACTTTTTTTCTCATATACACTTTGAAGCGTCACTCTTGTTTTTGTTTAGCAAAACCTTTATTTTTATTTTTATATCTATAACGCGTTATGTATATGCATTTCCTTTTACTAGTGCTGATCTGTACCATAAGGTATATAGGAAGTTTGTGAGCTGATACGGTTTAATGCTATTGCGGTTTAAATTTGGAGTAAAACAACGTTTTTCTCCTATCGGACTTAGCGTGTGTCACTCTAGTGCGCCTGACACGCTTTTGTTTAAGAAAACCTATTTTATCTTATGTATATTACACATTTTATCTTTTCATTTATTTTTCCATTAGTGCCGATATTTGCCATGAGGTACATAGGAAGTCTGTGGCACGATCCGTTTTTAAGTTATTAGCGTGTAAAGTTGGATCAAAATAAGATTTTTCTACTATCGGAACTAGCGTGTTCAACTTTAAGGAGCCAGGCATGATTTTTAAAACATAATCTGTGCGTATATTACCACGTTTTATATATTCATTTTCTTTTTCTAGTGCAGCTCTGTACCATAAGGTATACAGGAAGTTTGTGAGACGATACGTTTGTAAGTTATTAGCGTGTAAAACAAGAGAAAATAAGGGTTTTCTCATAAATATCGGACTTAGCATACGTGTTTCACTCTAACGCGACTGACATGATTTGTATAGCACTGAAAAACTGTTTCATCTTAATGTATATAACACATGTCTTTTTCCTCGTGATAATAACATGAAATGGTCATATCAAGATATTCCTCAATTGCAGAACATACGATTTTGGCTGTGCAAGCTATTCGTTAAGAACTATGAGATGATCTAGTGCGTGAAATGTGTTTTTGAAGTTTGTTTGAAAATTGCAGATGATTGTCAGGTAAGCACCTGTCTGGTGTTGACAACACGCACAAAAACTCGGTTACCTACGAGCAAAAGGCGATCGGGCCGTGCGCGGGCCAACGGCGGCCGACCTCTTATGTTTTGTTGCAGTTTGGGGGACGGGTTAATTAGTTATTAGGGTTTAACGCATAACAGGGGGCTGGCGCCATCTCACGGCGGTTGGGAGAGCAGGGGGGGGGGGGGGGGGGGGGGGTAGGGGGTGGGGGGAGAGAATGAGAGCAGCCGCTATGTAGACCTTATTCTGCAGGCGAAAAAAACCCACGTCAAATCAGATTCTACTTCTTCATCTTTCCTGTTTACGTTTTTTTTTCTTCTTGCTTTTGCTTTAGTTGTGTGGTTAGGAAATACACATGTAACACGCTCCGCTATATCATTCGTTATTTTATCATTGTATGTTGATGTTGTGTTTTTTTATATAGGAGTATATTTACAACACAAAAACATGCACCTCTATACTGCCGAGAAAAATGTAACACCACTCAACTGCAAGAGGAATAGATCCTCATCAGACCCCGCGTGGGTTCATGAGATTTATGTCTTTTGCAGAAACCATTTTGCATCCATGTTCCTTTTCGACGTTGAATTTACGATTATTTCAAAAAGTGTATGGGTTAACTGGCATTGACTGTGGGCGCTCAATACTTAAAAGCTTTTCAACCGATATCATATCTACAAAAGTCAACTTCGCACTTGGGGCATCTAAAGTAAACCAGGTAGATAGGGAGAGGCAAGGGCTCTAATATTTTGTTGCGCTGAGTAATTTTACTTAGTTTGTTTGTAACGTAAACGATGAGTATATGAATATATAAATAATGGCTGTGGAAAAATGCATCTGATTTGGAAGATAAATATAGTAAAATACCGACAAGAAGATACCACAATGCATAAAATGCAAAGACAAATTGAAACGTTTCAGACACTTATAAACACATCAGTTAAACGCGAATCATTTTACGCTTTTGTGGTTTAGGTTTTGCTCCACGCAAGACCCCAACCAACATCCGAATACTAAATCCGTAGAAGTACTAAGCGGGTGCTAAGTGAGTGGGTGTACTAAGTGGGTGGTTTGAGTAGGTGGGATGAGTGAAAAACCTAAACTCTATTTTATCTCCAAAGCCAAACTATACACATTATGAGAATCAAACATGTGGCAAATACGATTATGGCAGTATCAGACTAACTTGGCGCTTCTCAAGCGTAGTGCCTGATTAGTTTGGCGCCTTACCAGGCGCCACGCTATTCAGGCACTGCCCTTGAGTATGATTGCTCTGATCTGCCCATCTTCCAAATTTAACACTGAAAGCAAACTTTTTTTAACTTATGACTTATGTACATTAAAAGATTTTATCTGACTGCATCTATAGTTGTCCGTCAAACATCAGTAAATTGACGTCACTTTACGCCCCCAATAATAATAATAATAATAAGGAAGATTTATAAGGCGCCATTACATGGTAAGATGCTCTAGGCGCCGTACATATGAACAAAACATACAAATATTACACAAAAAGTGACAAAGCCACATGTACAATTACACAAAAGAACAGAATTATGACTAAATACATGAACACTGATAATCAAAGTGGGAAAAGATGGGTTTTAAGACTGTGTTTAAAACTGGCACTAGACTCACTGTGTCTCAATGATTTAGGAAGATCATTCCAGGCTGATGGACCCTGGTAAGAAAAAGATCTCTGCCCAAATCCTTTAGTCCTTACTGTAGGAATACAAAGCATTTTATTGTCAGACGAACTGCGCAATTGCCGCGAAGGGATATAACAGTGAAGGAGCTCTGAGAGATAAGTGGGTCCAGTGCCAAAAAGAGAAACATGACAAATGGACAAGACTTTGTGCTTGACTCTCTCCTTCACTGGCAACCAGTGGAGAGCGTGCAGGATGGGTGACACATGGTCTGACCTTTTCGCTTTCATGACCAGACGTGCGGCTGAATTTTGGACTCTCTGGAGCCGATCAAATAGATACTGCGGGCATCCAGATACGAGTGAGTTGGCATAGTCAATGCGAGACAGAACAAATGAACAAACCAGAGTTTTTGTAGCCTCTGAGGTAAGGAACTGTCTAATAGAGCTAATACGACGCATCTCCAAATAGGCTGCCCTGCAAATGTTTATCACCTGTTTATCCATGGACAAGTCCTGCTCAGTTGCAACACCCAGGTTCTTCACTGACTGAGAGAAGCTGACGGTCGTGTTCTCAATCATGATATGCTGAGGCAAAGCGGTAGAAGAAGACATTCTGGGTGATGCAATGAGCATGGCTTCCGTTTTTCCTTCATTCAGTTTGAGCTTGTTTTCTGACATCCAGAGCCTCACATCAAGAATGCAAAGTGTCACGCTCTGGATGATTTCGTTGACCTGACTCACACTACCTGACTTATAAAGCTGTGTATCATCACTGTATGCGTGATGTAAAACAGAGTGTTCAGCAATAATGCTGGACAAAGGCTGTACATACAGTAGGAAAAGCACTGGGCCTAATACTGAGCCTTGTGTGACCCCAAAACGGAGGCTGGCAGGTGCAGAGACATGCCCATCGACAGACACAGTCTGTGATCGCTCAGTAATGTAAGAGTGGAACCAAGACAGGACAGTGCCATCAATGCCGAAAACAAGCTGGAGACGATTAATCAGGGTAGTGTGGTCGATTGTGACGAACGCGCTAGAAAGATCAAGTAAAGCGAGCACTGACACCTTACCATCATCCAGAGCAAGTAACAAGTCATTCATGATTCTGAGAAGTGCTATTTCAGTACTGTGACAACATCTGTAGGCTGACTGAAATGGATCCATAAGATTGTTCAAGGCCAGGTGATCCAAAAGTTGCGAAAGCACAATCTTTTCGATCACCTTTGACAGAAACGGTAGGTTTGAGACAGGTCTATAATTCTTAAGGTCGTTGTGATCTAATGAGGGTTTTTTTCAGTAGGGGTTTCACAACAGCACTTTTATACATTGAAGGGAAAACACCAGATGCAAACGAAGCATTGACAATGTGAGTAACATACGGCAGAAAACTATCCAAACAGTTGTACAACAAAGTGGTAGGCACTGGATCGAGCTCACATGACTTAGGGGGCATCTTCATTAACAACTTGCGTACATCGTCACAGCATACAGGTCTAAACACAGACATGGTCTGACCATGAAAGCAAAAGTCGATAGAAGAGACTGTTTTTGTCTGAGAAGACTGTGAGTCAAGATCGTCGCGAATGGCTTGGACTTTTTCCATGAAATATGTGGAAAAACGAGATGGAAGTTCTGTCATGGAGTATATGCTAGGAAGAGGAGAAGACTTGACTTTGCCCAGCAGCTGATCAGCCACTGAGTAAAGTTGCTTACTGGTGTTGCATGCAGCAATCTTCATACTGTAGAAGGACATTTTTGCCGTGCACACTAACCTGGTTACAGCTTTCTTGGCAGCAGAAAACAATTGCTTGTGTACTGTAAGCCCAGATTTGCGCCACTGTCTTTCTGCCCTACGACGTTCCTGTTTGGCGGTGCGCAGAGTACTCGCTACAGCATTGTGCCATGGGGTTGATCTACGGGCTGGAATCTTACGACGTGTCGCAGGAGCAAGTTGGTCCAGTGCCGACCGTAGACATTTATCCAGTGCTTCAGCAGTGACCTCGGTAACAGTGGGAAGTCGCTCCAAAAGATCCGCCTCAAATGCAAGTCGATCAAGAGCCCGAATGTTTCGAACTGTCTTGAACACTGGAGCTACACAAGGTCGAAGCACGTTAAGGCGGGCTGTGACGCAGTAGTGGTCAGACGATAATGCATCAGCAACTGCAGTAGAGGATAGGTAGTCACCGTCTGATCTCACAACAACCCAATCAAGAATGTGTCCGTGGATGTGTGTAGGCCTGTCAACAACCTGTGACAGGTTGAACATGTAGAAAAGGTCCAACAGTTTTGACACTGAAGGATTGGATGGACAGTCATAGTGGAAATTAAAATCGCCCAGGAGCACAGGATCGCCACTGAGTGAATTAACAAGCTCAAGAAGATATGGAAACTGGTCCATAAACATGGAGTCAGAGAGTTTATTCTTACGGCTTGGCGGCGGTCTGTAAACACAGAAAAAGTGGAGTGATTGTTGTGGAAGAGTCAGTTTGACATGGCAAAGCTCGAAGGACTCGTGAGCGAAGTTAAACAACGAGGAGCAGGAGATGAAAGGTGCGAAAACGTCTCTGTAGACCACTGTAATAAGTACTCTGCTCGCGCCGCTGATGTTGCGCTTACTCTTCCGAATTTAGGCAAATGACGGTAAGTCTTTTTTTGTGATGAGCAAGATTTGCATTGTTTTACAATACAAATATTGCTGTTCGCCAGATGAGACTGACTGTATTTTGCCTGTAAAGGGCAGAGGCCCTCGGTCTGTTTCATGACCTACTAACATAAAGTATAAAAGCACGGACAATTTCAGGATCTATACCGCTTTCAGTTGGTAGTTTTACATTTTCTTGCGGCAATCAAGGTCTGTGAATATTAAAAGGTTACTATTATTGTTTGACACAGATGCGCGCGTCTGTACTGCTAGTTCTTCTTGCCTCAAGTGTTCTCGTGGTTGACTCAAGGAAGTATAGAAAATGGAAACCCGCTGGACAGGCAAGTCTGTTAAATCACTTGAGGCGTGCTGCATCCGGATACGCGGCAAGCCGCGTATCCGGACGCGGCACGCCTAAAAAAATATTATCTTTTTTCTACAACTGTTAACTATGAGAGAAACACGCTTCGGAATAAATATTTTTTTAATTTTTTGACTTATGATGATGATGATGATGATGATGATGATGATGATGATGATGATGATGATATTATGGTTACTATTATTATGGGTACTATGTTTTGATTATGACTATTATTATACCGCAGTATTACGCGGAGGTTGCTGTATTATTTCAGATATCCTCTAACACGTGCCATACCTACTCCCAACATTTAAAAAAACACACCAAAAAAAAAAAAAACAATTTGGCTGTATGAGAGTAGTTTGTCAAGGCCTCAGAGTTAATTAATTGATATTTTATCTCTTCCGTCCCCTCCCCCACCATATTTATGTACTGTCTGCCCCCTTCCCCCTTCCCCATCCCACCCCTTACCCCCTCCCCCACTGAAGTACCATGTACGAGATTGTGTTGCCTGCTTGCTGAACTGCTTGAGTTATCTGTTGGCGGGAATGAATGAATGAATGAATGAATGAATGAATGAATGAATGAATGAATGAATGAATGAATGAATGAATGAATGAATGAATGTGAATGAATGAATGAATGAATGAATGAATAGATGATTTGATGGCTTGTGAGTGAGTGAGTGAGTGAGTGAGTGAGTGAGTGAGTGAGTGAGTGAGTGAGTGAGTGAGTGAGTGAGTGAGTGAGTGAGTGAGTGAGTGAGTGAGTGAGTGAGTGAACGAGTCGGTGAGCAAGCGAGTCGGTGAGCGAGCGGGTGAGTGGATGAATGAGAAATGGGGGTGAGCGTGCTATCGAGTGAGTGAGTGAGTGAGTGAGTGAGTGAGTGAGTGAGTGAGTGAGTGAGTGAGTGAGTGAGTGAGTGAGTGAGTGAGTGAGTGAGTGAGTGAGTGAGTGAGTGAGTGAGTGAGTGAGTGAGTGAGTGAGTGAGTGAGTGAACGTATGATTGAGTGCGTGATGATCAACTGATTGATTGATCGGTGTTTGAGCAGGCTGCGGACAAGGCATTGACTGTCGCTGATGTTGCCGCCCCTTTTGTCGCACCGGTTGTTTTTGACGAAAGATCCATTGCAGACCCCACTCCTCAAAAGTCGGAGGTAAGTTTAAGGTCAGACAATAGAGCGAGTACGTTCACTCCGTACAACTGCCAACAATGAACGATATCTAGCAAAGTCACGGCGGTTAACCAGCTTCTACCATAAGCACAGACAACGCTCCAAACATCTCCAAGATGCATAGATCCTCATGAGCCCTCAGGGCTCATGAGGACCTACGCCTCTTGGAGATGATTGGAGTGTTGACTGTACATGCTAATGGTG
This sequence comes from Semisulcospira habei, assembly GCA_036245525.1. Taxonomy (NCBI): domain Eukaryota; kingdom Metazoa; phylum Mollusca; class Gastropoda; family Semisulcospiridae; genus Semisulcospira; species Semisulcospira habei. The sequence continues at coordinate 55,372,618 of BTPG01000006.1, forward strand.
CAAGCTGGTTTAATAGTGATTTCGCTCTCGTTCGTTGTCGGTAGCCGTTCGGCACTATTTGAACACGACGACGACGATGATGATGATGATAACTTTTGCCCAATAATGTTAATATTTATGATAATGATAATATTGATGGTTTTGATGATGATGATGGTCGTGCGGATGTCTGTGAGGCTGTATTTAGAAAAAGAGTAGGCTAATTAATATTACTGTGTTGCTGATACTAACTTATTAGTATTATAGTAGCAGTAGTAGTAGTAATAAGTATTGTTGTTGTTATCGTCATTATTATTATTATTATTATTATTATTATTATATTATATTATTATTCATTAAAATTCGTTAATGTGTAGCTTCTTTTTTTTTTCGTTAGTAAGTAGTTCATTTATTTCTACACAATTTGTTTTAAGATGTTGAAGAAGGAATGCCAGCGGATGATTGACTCCGGCCTCATCACCCCCACAGCCAACCCCCATGACGTTTTGCCCTACGTGACTGTGGATTGCAATGGTAAGTGGTTTAACCCGTTCAGTGCCGAGAACATTTGACGACAACCCAGATGCAAGAGGTATAGATCCTCATGAGCCCCCGCTACTGAGGGGGCTCATGATAACCTATACGTCTTGCAGTTGGGTTGTCTTCTATACCTCTTGCTGACACCACTTTGAATCCATGTTCCTGGTACTTTAGGCTTTTGCTACTGAATCAAGGAAGATTGCAGAAACACAGTATGGGTCAACTGGTGCTGAATGGGTTACAATTGGTAACCCTCTGACTGTCGGTACTGCTTTTCGTAGAGATGATTCCTACAAAAATCACGTCGACAAAAAACGTTCCCGACAGGGTCTATTGGTGGTTAGGTGTTTTGTTTTGTTTCATTTTGTTTTTGCTTTTGTTTTTTGTTGTTGTTGTTGTTGTTGTTTTGGGGGGTGGGGGGGGGGGTATGTGTTTGTTTGTTTGTTTTTATGTTTGTTGGATTATTTGGTCGTTTTCTTTGGTTTGTTTTGTTTGTTCAGAGCGTTTTATTTATTTATTTGTTTGTTTATTTGCTTGGATATTTTCTTGTTTGGTTGGGTTTCTTTTTTCTAATTATTTGTTTATTTCACTGGTTTCAACAGAACTTTATTTCTTTTTTTGTATGCTGATCCCCTGTGTGCACGCATCCACCGGTATAGGCCGTTTGTGCGAAGCCTTGTCTTCTTTTTTTTTTTTTTTCTTTTTTTTTTCCAATTAACTTTTGAACATGATGTTTTTTTCAGGACAACAGTAAGAACAAAACTTGGTCCTAATTTGTTTTATTATGTATTTGGCATCATAACCAACAGTGTAGTCGCTACCATGAGGAGATGTTGGAGATGACCTATTTAACATTTGAAATATTATATACCCTGTTCAGGCCTGAGTGACCACTGACCTTCATCACTAATGTTGCACTGTGAAAGCTATGCACGGATCAGACGTCTTGCAAGTCCAAGATATTGAGCATTCAACATGGAGATCGTGAAGGTTGCAGAAGTTAATATATGTGACAGTGGGGCTCGATTGGAATATATTTTAGCAGGTTTAAATGAGTTATGTCAAAAATGTCCGGCGGGCAGCCGCAAATTCATCTTTGTTATAACTAAAGGAAAATTAAAATAAATTAGAACCAAGTTTGATGATCATCTTTTCTTCTTAGAGTTGTCTTGAAAATTTCTGTATTCAAAAGATATTTGCAAAAAAACAAAACACAAGACAAGCTTTGCTCAGACTATACCGGTTTTGTCTAAGTTGTCACACACCTTCCGTTTACAGTACCAGTGGCTTCATGTATATGCCGATTGACATCGGAGAGCGCAAAGTTTTTTCTAAAAACCTCCAAAAAGAAATACTTTCTGTACCACTTTAATAACAAATATCATTTAGTGCAAATTGATCTAATATTAATTTCTTTTACTGAACTCGTATGATTTGTCTACTTCGCTGTACAGTCTTTAAAAAGTTGGTGATAAGATAAGAACAAGCCATTTTCAGTACCCTAAATAGAGTCCCTCCAGATTTCGATATCGAGGTGAAGCATGCAGTGATCATGTATCCCTGTGCTGTTTCAGTTGTGTGGCCAATTCTGATCTTCCTTTCTTTTTTTTTTTTTTTTTTTTTTTTTTTTTTTTTTTTTTTTTTTTTTTTTTTTTGCTGCTTCCAAGTTTCCTCTGTCGATCTCAGAGGTCTTCCTCCCACGCCGCTCACCCCCATCCACACCAGTGTGCTCACCCAGGCCCGCCAGTTGTCCAGCCAGACTCCTGGCCCCGCTGCTGTATCTGTGTCAGGTAGTAGGGGACGCCCTCCGGAGGAAACTCCGCACTACTGCCGAGTCTCTTCGGTGGTCTTCCTACTTACAACATCTTTTACTAGTCACGGAGTCGACGAGTGAGAGCTCCCCCCAGAGGTGGCGAGTCAACCACAACGTCCTTCCACGCACAGCAGCAGGGTATGGCCGAAGACAACCGCGCACCTAAGGCTTCTAGAGGCTGGACTGGGCTGAGGTCACCCTGAGACGGAGACTTGAGGGGTCAGAGGCACCTACAATAGCGTTTTTCATTTTTGCATGATAATGAGGATGATATGATGATGCCATGGTGTTCCATGTGGTTAGGGACTGTGTGACACGCTTCCTGTCATAAATATCCTAATATTAACCAGGCCCGGGACTTGCGGACACCTGCGGTGCCAGCCGTGTAATCATCCACACCTTGCGATGCGTCATAACCCGGGTAACACCCCCAAAGTCGCACCCGTGAAGTGGGTGAGTCTTGGCTGCGTGGCATCAGCCTTCCCATTGGGTCCATAGCACACCCGCTCTGGGTAGGAACCGACCCAGGTAGGAAAAGTCCCGCTTGACTCGGCTGGGATTCGAACCCGGATCTCCCGACCGTCAGTCCGACGCGCTAACCACTGCGCTAAGGAGGCCGATCTTTCTTACATTGGACTTAATATATCTGGGCCAAATTTAGAAATGTAAAATCAATCATTTCATTAACAATTTCCGGTCTCTGTACGACTGTAAGGAACAACTGACAAATTATTTGAGTTTCTTAAAAGTGAATCATATTTGGTCAAATGTCACTGAATGATATTTGTACTCAGATTGGTATTTAAAAGTGGTTCTTTACGTCGATATTTGTACTCAGATTGGTATTGATAACTGGTTCTTTGCGTCGATATTTGTACTCATATTGGTATTGAAAAGTGGTTCTTTGCGTCGATATTTGTACTCAGATTGGTATTGAAAAGTGGTTCTTTGCGTCGATATTTGTGAAAAACAGTGTGCGCTCAGATGTCAAACGACCTATTCGAGAGGTTAATGTGTGTTTTTTTTTTTTCCCCGCAGGAAACGTTCAGTGCGTCGACACAGCAATGAGTAAGTACATCTGAATCAAACACACTCCTCGCGAGTATTATGTTAATCATTGATACTGATGTCCTCCGTTGATCTATCTATCTATCTATCTATCTATCTATCTATCTATCTATCTATCTATCTATCTATCTATCTATCTATCTATCTATCTATCTATCTATCTATCTATCTATCTATCTATCTATCTATCTATCTATCTATCTATCATCTATCTATCTATCTATCTATCTATCTATCTATCTATCTATCTATCTATCTATCTATCTATCTATCTATCTATCTATCTATCTATCTATCTATCTATCTATCTATCTATCTATCTATCTGTTCTTCAATGCCCATATTAGATCGCATATAGACTATGCTTCTACTGTGTGGGATGGTTCGAGAGATGTCAATTTGAAAAGATTGAACTCTCTACATCGGAGAGCTGCCAAACTAATACTTCCTGATCCCAGCTTAACTACTGACCAAAAATTGGCAGCCTTAAAAATTCTGCCCCTGAAAGATCATCTAATTTACAATAAGGGAATGGTTATGTTCAAGGCATTAAACGATAAGCTACCCAGATATATCACATCGCTATTTACCGTCCAGTCATCAACATACTCCAGATCAAGAAAATCCCTTATTGTGCCGCGACCTAGAATTGATCTCTATAAAACGAGTTTGACGTTCTCTGGCTCTAGTCTTTGGAATGCCTTGCCTAGAAACGTCACGACATCAGCTACTTTCTCCTCGTTTAAAGTCAGTCTCATCAAGTACTTATTTTTGTCAGCAGCATCCCCGTGACTGTGCACATATTGAAAAATACTATTTCTCATTAGATCATTAATTGCGTGTATCACAGGTTTCGACTGATGACTCATATTTATTCGGTACAGCTTGTATGTAGCCAGCTACTCATATGACTGACTAGATTAAGCGTGTGTGTGCACGTGTGTGCGTTGTGCGTGTGCGCACGTGTATATTAGAGATAGAGAGTGGCGTGCTCAAATGTGCATGCGTTATGTATGCGTATTAGGTTGTGTGTATTCTTATTATATTATTTTAATTAAACCTCACAACATGTCATTATGCCCGACCAGTAAAGTTGGTAATTCCTATGTCACTTCCCCCCAACATTATTATTTTTATTATTATTTTTTTTTCATTCTTGGCTTGTGCTGTGTCATGTGATTTTTTTTCCTTCTTAGTAGTAGAAAACATTTAGTACGATAGTAACTCTGTAATCAGTAGATTAGCAACGGCAAGTTCGAAAAATGGTTGTTACTACCAAAATTTTACCGTTGTCAAATAAAGGATCATTGTCATTGTCATTGTCTATCTATCTATCTATCTATCTATCTATCTATCTATCTATCTATCTATCTATCTATCTATCTATCTATCTATCTATCTATCTATCTATCTATCTATCTATCTATCTATCTGTCTGTCTGTCTGTCTGTCTGTCTGTCTGTCTGTCTGTCTGTCTGTCTGTCTGTCTGTCTGTCTGTCTGTCTGTCTGTCTGTCTATCTATCTATCTACTTTCGATCGTTTCTTTGTTGTACAGAAATTCTGGTGGAATGCGTCGGACTAGCCAAAGACCAAGCTGGAAAATGAAGACACCATTCTTGCTTTTACTGCCATCTAACTAAAACTGTTAACCTTTTCACTGCCGAGATATGTGAAAACGATCTAAAATGAAAACGATTTAACTGTTAGAGAAACAGACGCGTGAGCTCATGCATCTTGCCGGCCCCCATTTGAATCCATATTTCTGGAACGGAAGGAGTTTTTTTTTTTTAGAATATTGAAGTTTCAAAACGGTCTGAAATATAATTTGATACACTGGCAGTGAAAATGTCAAGTAGCAAAGTATTACTCTGGAGATTGTAACCCTTTTTTTGTTGGTAGCGATTTTGGTCGAGGTGAATCCTCCAGGAATCCTCCAGGAATCAAATCGACCAAAATCACTTCCGTCACCCAAAGGGTTAACCACGTCGCCGCCAGTGCTTACAAATTATGTCCCTTACACCACTAAAATCCAGATTCCTTCCATTTGAGGAACCCATTTATAGATGGAATGGACAGGCACAGTTCTTATGGAGCCTTTGCAGGTTGCGGGGCGTCATGAGGATCTATGTCTCTTGCAGTTGGATCGTGTTCACTGGGGTTAATGACGACGTAACGAAATCTAACATTGATCGTCCTCCTCAAGCGTGGATGTAGCCGTTGTAGGCAAATGATTTCGTTCGAATAAAAAGCTCAGTTTCATTCACCATTTGGTGTTCTTTTAGTCCCTAATTGTATTGATGTTTGTCTGTTTGTCTGTTTGTTTGTTTGTTTGTCTGTTTTTGTTTGTTTCTTTGTTTCTTTGTTTGTTTGTTTCTTTGTTGTTTGTTTGTTTGTAGATTTCTCGAATTGCTGTTTAATGATATGGTTGTAAACGTCGTTTTGGTGAGAACTGCACACACACATGCGTGCGCGCACACACACGTACACACACACACACACACACGCAAACACACACACACGCACGCACACACACACACACTCACTCACACACACACACACACACACACACACACACTCACTCACTCACTCACACACACACACACACGCAAACACACACACACGCAAACACACACACACGCACGCACGCACACACGCACACACACACACACACACACACTCACTCACTCACACACACACACACACACACACACACACACACACGCAAACACACACACGCAAAGACACACACACGCACGCACGCACACACGCACACTCACACACACACACACACACACACACACACACACACACACACACGCACTCACACACTCACAAACACGTGCTACATGCTTTGCATGATGTTTATTGCACAGGGACTATTCCGTAGGCCTACATCAAATCAGTCCTGAGATATGTTCATGCTGGAGTCCGACAGGCGCCCAGCTAATCTGGCACGACCCTGAATCATCATGGTCGACCCAGCTCCTGCTGTCGTGCGTCAGGGCTGAATGGGTTAATTCATTGGAGAAGTGCCGCATCTGGATACGCGTATCCGGATGCGGTACATCCCGAATGTGTTAATGTATCTATTGTCTGAACATTGAACCCCTTGTGCATGCAGCCACTGGCAGCGTTATCGTACCGGACCACACAAACACTTTGACAGTTTTGGTCGCAGCATGCACAAGAAGGTTAATTAAATCAAACAATGTATGCAGTTGTCAATCCACTATTCAATCAGTCCGGCAGTCAACTAACGCAATAGTCAAAGAGCGAACTAGCGAACAGTGAGGGGCGTCCCACAGCACCTGTGGATTAGACACTTAATGGTGTGGGAAGAGGATTGACCTTGATAGTTCTTGGTAGCGCCTGTAGAGCTGGGTGACACGTTTCAACTAATCATAGTTGATCTATCTTTCATTGCAGCTTGTCAGGTCTGACGGAGAAAATCTGGTAAAGTACAGTACTCACTGAGAATCTCTTGAAACATGGCAGATTCCTTTGCATCCAGTTGGCCGTCGCCGTTTTCTGTAACAGTGGGAACATTGCAAATATACAGTACGTTACAAGACGATATAATAATAAGCGCATTAAATAGGCGCTTTTTATCCCAATTGAAAATCGGCTCAAAGCGCCGCCGCGAACTGAACCCAACAAGCACGCTCACGTGAATCACGCGCATTCACTCACACACTGAACGTAAACACAGAACTTTCACGTGGTGCTAAGGGCAAGCTCAAGCGAGCTACTGTAGTTTTTGGAAATTCAAAATCGTTTGTATTTGAAATTTGATTATGGACTGAAACTGATACCAAAGATATAATACGGCACGACCGGATACGATACGGTACGATGCGATGCGATCAAAAGCAATAAAAGCAAAACAAAACAAAGAAAATAAAGAAAAAAAGAAAAGAAAATGCAGTGTAGTGCAATGCAATTCAATGCAATGCAATGCAACGAAATTACGTTCGAACGACACACCACACCACACCACAAAGGCAATGCAAGTACAATACAGTAACAGCTCAGTATAGTACACTGCAGTACGCTATACTACAACACAATACACTACACTGTGATACAATACATTAGTGTGTAGATATACACGTGACCCGTTTATACGGCTTGCCATTGGCTGCAGGGGGAATTCCTTTCTACTTTTGGGCGTCAGATCGAGGCTCATTAAAGATGCATGGAGAAATTTCCTGAGGAATGGGGGCTTGTCGTGCAGACTGTCGCAGAAGTGCCAATGCGTCATAGTGAACTCTATAAGGGGCGCGCGCAGTACATACGCGTCATTGGTTTGTCCAACATCATTTGTCACGACGTATTTTTAAGTCCCGTCTATTTATAGAATGGACTTTTTAGGACGGCAAATAAAATCTTAAAATCCTAAAATCTTTAAAAATATCAAAAACGCCGCCTTATATTGCTCATGACCTGTACCTCATCCGCCACATCATCTTTTCAGTGGGAAATGTCGTAAACACTAACGAACTGTCGTTACAATTGGTACCTTTAACCCAGTCCCTTCCAATGTACGTACATTTTTGTTTCTGAAATATTTGTTCAATCAACGGCCATAAGCCAACACCGTCCAAGAAACATGGAAACAAATTGGTCTCAGCAAGAGGCATAGATCCTCATGAGCCCCCGCAGTCGCGGGGGCTCATGAGGATCTATGTCTCTTGCAGTTGGACCGTGTTCACGTTTTCTCGGCAGTGAAGGGGTTATTTAAGCTGGCCTGTGACTTTGGAACTTACGTCTCGGAGCCATAAGGTCCAAATTATAAACAGCACATGCATTTACAGTACTGAGCGGAGTGTGAATATGGGAAAGAAGATCACACACTTGTGGCGACACCTTCTATTTGACCAAATCCAGATCCACATCCAGCCAAAGAAGGTGACCGCAGAGCGTGGAAAAAGAAAAGAAAGAAAGAAACAGGCTTGTAAGCGATAATTACAACACAATTTATTAAATGTTTGCGTTTTCATAATGGGAATAACAAACAAGGACACATTGTTCTCCTTTGTGTTATCTTTTGTGAGATGAGTTACACATAATATCACCAAAAAAAAAAAGATGAATGTAGCATTGCTTACTTGTTTGTATGTCTAGTTTGAAACCCGTTTTCGCCCGAAAAGTAATAAATTTTGTTGTCATTGTCCTTTCTAAGCAGCATGTACCTTTTTTGTTGAGATGTTCCTTTCTTTTAGTTGGCCCTCTGAGATGAAACTTAAATAACTACGTGGGCGTTACAAAACGTAAAAAAACTTATTTATTACACCCACGTGTGCCTTCCCAAACGACCCCTCCCACCCCCCACCCCCACTCCCGGACAATCGCACCCACCCACACATACCTATCCCCTCCAGCCCCTCCCTAGAACTTATCCGCCTTCCTCTACCCATTTATCTGCTTGTCAGATGAGCAGCACGCATACAAAATCAGCTTCCGGTTTAGATTAGAAAAGGGCGACTGGAATAGATCCTCATCAGACCCCGTGGTTGATAGGGCTCATGAGATTTATGTCTTTTGCTGAAACCACTTTGCATCCATGTTCCTTTGACGGCTGGTTATTTTTAAAGTTGAATTTACGATTATTTCAAAAAGTGTATGGCTTAACTCACATAGATTGTGGGTGCTCAATACTTAAAAGCTTTTCAAACCGATATCATATCTACAAAGTTAACTTTGCACTTGGGGCATCTAATGTAAACAAGGTAGATAGGAAGCGGCAAGGGCTCTAATATTTTGTTGCACTGAGTAATTCTACTTTGTTCGTTTGTAACGTAAACGATGAGTATATGAATATATAAATAATGGCTGTGGAAAAATGCATCTGGTTTGGAAGATAAATCTAGTACAATACCGACAAGAAAATACCACAAGGCATAAAATACAACGACAAAGTGAAACGTTTCAGACACTTATAAACACTTCAAATAAACGCGAATCATTTTACGCTTTCGTGGTTTAGGTTTTGCTCCAGGCAAGACCCCAACCAACGTCCGAATACTAAATCTGTAGGAGTACTATGCGAGTGCAAAGTGGGTGGTTTGAGTAGTTGGGTTGAGAAAAAATCCTTAACTCTATTTTAACTCCAAAGCTAAATTATACACATTATCAGAATCAAACATGTGGAAAATGCGACTATGGCAGTATCAGACTAACTTGGCTCTTCTCAAAGGTAGTGTCTGATCTGCTTGGTGCCGTAGCAGGCGTCAGGCTATTCAGGCACTACCCTTGAGTATGATTGCTCTGATCTGCCCATCTCCCAAATTTGACACTGAAAGCAAAAATGTTTAAAAGTATGCCCTAACGACATTAAAAGATTTTATTTGCCTGCATCTAAAGTTGTCCATCAAACATCAGTAAATTGACGTCACTTTACTCCTACGATAAGTACTCTGCTCGCGCCGCTGCGTTGCGCCTTCTCTTCCGAATTTAGGCAAATGGTAAGTCTATTTTGTGTGATGAGCAAGATTTGCATTACCTAACATAAAGTATAAATGCATGGACATTTTTATGAAAATGTATCAGCTTCGCCTTTGCGTCACTGCATGTGAAAGGACTGGACTATTCTGCAAATATCAACATTGCCAAGATATTCTACATTATCACTCTTCTCACATACTATTAATCCGCTTGCTACCGCCAAGCCGGCAGAGGTTTTGTCACAAAGATTCCGACAGGAATCATCGCGATAAAAGCCGCGACCGACATGCAAAGGGTAAATTCAACTGTCAGTAGCGGTTTTTGTGGCGACGTTTTCCTTGGAATCATCGCGACAAAAACCGCTACCGACAGACAAAGGGTTAATTAATCACAAACTAGAGATGAAGCAGGCGCTGGCAGATTCAGCATACTTACCAGGGGAAACGACTCGGCGCTTTCCAAACAAACAGTTAGATCCACTGAGCCCGCAAACAGCGGTGAGCTGCGTAGCTCAGGTGATGGAGCGTTCGACTCTCTCCCGAAATGTCGTAGGTTTGAAACGGCTTAGGTCAAAATTTGTACACACGTCTTTCCGGTGCCTCGTCTTTTCAAGTCACCATTGTGGTGGACAAAAGACGTTAAGCCCTACACGTTGAACGTTTTCCGTCTAAATGGCACCACTAACTGGCTGTCATAAGGAAAGGGATCTAACTGTTAGTGTATCAATCGCGGCTGAGTAATTTTCCTTGGTGTGTTTACTATTTTATTACAACAATTTAAGACTGTGTGCTGGTTTGTGACTATGAACCTTACGGCACGAAACTTTTCCAACTGCGATCTTCTACACTGCTTGTTCTACTGATATTAAGGTGCAAAATCCCACATCAGCTAACTGTTTTCAGGAAATCATTCAGTTAATTCGTGCTGCGCGACTTTGCAACTTTTCGCATCTAAATTTGATTGAATCATGTTGACAATAAGAACAATAATGATGTCATTATGTTAGCCCCGTCACTGCCAGTGGACGTACCTTGTATTATTAAAACCAGGCTCAAGTTAACGTCAAAGATGCCCCAGCCGTTAAAGCAGCACTGACACAGTGGTTTCAGCAAGAGGTATAGATCCTCATGAGCCCACGCAACTGCTGGGGCTCATGAGGATCTATACAGCTTGCAGTTGGTACTTTTACCAAAAAAATCGCGGCAGTGAAGGTCTGTGAATATAAAAAGGTTACTATTATTGTTTGACACAGATGCGCGCGTCTGTACTGCTAGTTCTTCTCGTCTCGAGTTTCTCGAGGCGTGGGGATGGGCTAAGAGCATCGTTCAAACTTAAAGGCAAGTCTATTAACTCACTCTAGGCGTGCTGCATCCGGATACTTGGCAAGCCACGTATCTGGATGCAGCACGCCTGGAATGATTTTTTTTTCTGCAACTGCTAACGATTAAAGACACAAGCTTCGCAATAATTAAAAATAAAAAATTCTTGAATGATGATGATGATGATGATGGATTGTGGTCACTATTACTATGGCTACTATTAATGTGATAATGAATATTATTATACCGTAGTAATACGCCGAGGTTGCTGTATTGTTTCGGATATTCCCTAACACTTGCCATACCCACTCCCAACACTAAAAAGAAAAGAAAAAAAAAACAACAACAGTTCGGCTGTATGTGGGTAATTTGTCAAACCCTCAGAGTTAACTAATTGCTATTGTTTTCTTCCGTCCCCTCCCCCACCTTATTTATTCACTGTCTGCCCCCTCCCCCATCCCTCCCCCCCCCCCCCCCCGCCCCTGAATTATCATTTAAGATTTTGTGTTGCCTGCTTGCTGAATACTCCTTTTGCACATTTCGGCAGTCGCGCATGCGCAGATGGTATTTTCTCACATTCAGCGGAAATAGGGGGGAACGTTTCGAACTGAACAGACGCAGATTGTAACTGAGCCAGCGAAAAAAATGGGAAAAAGTGACTTTTGTTGCGTGTATAAATGTTCAAGACAACGCGATAGAAAAAAAGGAAAGGGAGGAGTCAGCTCTTTTTATCAGATTCCTCTAGGAAAGTCAAAAAAGGCGGCGCAGAGACGAAAGTTGTGGCTGAATGCACTACGACGCGAAAACTTCGAACCAACGAAGAACAGTAAGGTTTGCGATCGTCATTTTGTGTCAGGCATGGCAATAAATGACCCTTGTTCGACGGATTACGTGCCTACACTTCATCTTGGGTATGGAAATAATATAACCGCCAGAAGAACAGCAACAAGCACCAAAAGAGCCTGCTACTGGTCCGATGAAAAACTTTCAAGTTGGACAGATTCACATCAAAAAGCTCAAATGGCAGGTGTGGTGCCCCCCTTCACTGCTGCATATGTTGTAGTCGATGACACGGATTGTCATCCGGAGTACACTCAACAAATGTCTTGTAAGTAATAATATGTTATTACAAAAAGGTCTAATTTTTAAAATAAGCAATTTAAGTGTTAAATCATTCACCCAACCACTTGTTTACATTCTCAATCTCAGTAGTGGAGTAACTACTGCATGAGTAGCAATTAGGCATATTTTTAAGTTCAATATTGTCACAGAAAACAAAAATCAAATAAACATTAGGTTACTGTTTAATACATATTTCTTAGCATATTATTACTGAATGCACAGCAAATTTAATATGAACTATTAAGTTACATGTGCAAATGTGTCAAACAAACAGTGGATACAAGCCTCTAATAATTTTTTTTTCATGTAAAAAGAAAAGTCATTTAACTATGCATTTTGGTAATGTAATTTACTTAACTCTCATCATCATGTTGTTCTGTATTTTACAGCGAAATGGTACTATCTGAATAATCTATATTAAATGATTTTTTTTTTGTTTAACAGCAATCCTGGATCTTCCACAAGCAGCAAAAGAAACTTCATGGCTACGGGGACCTGATCATGATTACTGCACACCTTCAGCTGCAGCTCCAGTTCATCTTCAGGAAGAGCCAGTCAGTGCTTCAACAGTGCAAGACTATGATAGGTCTGTAGTACTAGTAGATAACCTGAGGATGGAGGTGATGGAGCTGAAACAGTGTCTTGACAGTGCGCACAGGCAACTCGGAGATAAAAAATATCCTAATCCACCAGCAAGAAGAACAAATACTTGATCTACAAGAACAGGTTTCCCAGCTGAAAGACAAACTAAAAACAGTTTCTTTTGAGCCAGATACCTTTCTCACTGCAGATGAAACTGTACAATTTTATACTGGAATAAAGAACAAGAACATTTTTGATGCCCTCTTCAAACACCTAGAACCTAAAGCTGCAAGAATGCATTACTGGCGAGGAGATAATGTAGACTACATGCAGACAAAATCAAGAACAGGAAAGAAGAGGGGACTGACATTGAAACATGAGTTCACTGCAGTAATGATTAGGCTGAAGCTAGGACTTTTTGTTAATGACCTCTCTGCAAGATTAGGTATCAGTTCTGCTCACTTCTCCAGAATGTTTACTTCCTGGATTCGCTTTCTGCGACTAGAACTGCAGGGTTTGTGCCGTTTTCCCTCCAGATTTGAAGTGCGGCATTTCATGCCCCCTGAAAGTCAGAAATATTCTAACCTGAGATGCATGATCGACTGCACAGAGTTCTTCACTGAGACACCAAGTTCCCTGATTTCCCAACGACAGACCTGGTCTTCCTATAAGCAGCACAATACAGCTAAGATTTGTCAGAGACTTACAGCTAATAAATAACTTTAAACTTTTCCCACTAGTTTTCCTACATGTATTTCATTATATAAAAAAAATAATATAAAAGACACAAATAGGATTTTGCTATTTACATTTCAATGTAGTTTATTTTCTTGAAAAAATTCAATTCAATTTCCCTTTTTTTTTTGGTACGGGGGGTGGTTAAGGTGTGTGTGTGGGAAGGGGGGGGGAGGTAACATATGTTGCACATTATTATTTCACTTTTCACTTCAATAAATTATTTTGCATGATAATGATCATGTAATTATATATATTTTTATAATTGCAGGTACTCATTGCCTGTACGCCTGATGGAGTTTTGTGCTACATTTCCAAGGTGTACGGTGGTGCAGTATCAGATAAGCACATCACCACCACTAGTGGATTCCTTGATTTTCTTCATCCCGGTGACATCGTGCTGGCTGACAAGGGATTTGATGTTAAGACAGAAGTGGAGATAAAAGGAGCTACTCTGAATCTGCCACCTTTTCTGAATCCAGGACAAAAGCAGTTCAGCACAGAAGAGGTACTATTTTAAAGATGCCATGTTCTTGAATCACTCCACAACATAAATTTTAAAATAAAATAAAATATAATTAATCACACAGGCATGCACTCACAGAAACACAACATTAAGATTCAGATTGTTTTGCAGTTTTATTTTTTACTCTCTGTGATGGAAGCAGTCCTTGCATTAATAAGACAATAAACCAGAACAAATGCAAACACAGAACCAACTGCCAAGTACTGACAGTTTATTGTTAAATGCAATTAACCTTTTGAGATCAACTATTCAGTGAGTCTTTAATTGTGTTATCTTGTTATGTTTTGATACAGGTGGTGCAAACTAGACAGATTGCTGAAGTGAGGATCCATGTGGAGCGACTAATTGGTCGAATAAAATGCTTCCACATCTTAGATGGTACCATCCCTCTCACGCTGCATCCACTGTTGGAGGACATTGTGCACACTTGTGCATATCTGACACAATTCCAGACACCTATCATTGCCTCAAAAACAACATGATGTAAACGGACAGTATAGTACATAATTTTAATTGGATGTTGAAGAAACTTATGAAAATGCACATAAAATCTGAACAATTTCTGAACATATTTTAAATTATTTTTAAAGTAACAATTTCTTGTGCTTTATGTTCACAAACTGAGTTTGATGTGTTTACAGTATACCAGACATTTGTATCTCACTGAACCTTCAAAATGTAAATAAATTCAGTATTAGTGATTTTTGTATTAGTTCACAACTTCACTAAGATGATACTTGATAGCAGTTAACATGAGCGTGAAGTTATATACACCATCCTAAAAACCCTTCATTGAACAACTTGAAATAAGCATTGCATTACAATACCTCTTTGATGCGCAGTATACATAGAAAATTGCTCACTCCTAAATACCAATTTCATGGAAAGCCCTAGTGACCATTTGGCAGAGGCGTCCAATACCACCGAGCTGACCCAACAGACCGATCATACAAATGCGGAGCTTTGGGGAAAGTTTTCATGAAAAAATGTAGATGGCTGGTCTAGTGAAGAAGAGAGCTCTCATTAGTAGTAAGAACAGATAAATGAAGAAAAAGAACAAATGAGAATGACAGGAATAGTGGGAATTTAAAGCACTAAATTTCCACAAAGTGGGGATAGTATTTATACAGAAACCCCCCGGCATCCTCACAGGGGGGTGCCAAATGGTCACTAGTGCATCTCATGAAATTGTTATTTAGCAATGTAGCCATTTTCTATGTATGCATTTTGTAATTATTTTGTAATGTTTATATTCTATTATTTGTTTTTGTAGTGGGGGTGGGGTTTCGATAAATTAGGCTGCACCTCAATGTTCCCTGCATAGGATGTCTTTATTGTAAAGTGACCATGGAGTGCCTTCAGTGTTACCGGGGGTTGTTTCTGCAGATCTTTTATTTTTGGTGCGATGAAAACATCCATCCAAATTAAACATACCTTTTGTAGCATTAGAAATATGATAGTTATAATTGTGGATTTTGTTGCGTTGACTTGGTTTATTTAATAGTTTATTTACCTATCGATTTCTTGGGTAGTTTCCCAGTATCGTGGATGACTATATATATATATATATATGCGGATGGGGCGTGAGGTCCTTTTTCCCACAATCTGAGGTCCTGATTCGGTTCTTCACAGTCTGCTGCACTCTTATAAACAATGACTAAACAAATAAGGTGACGCTGTAAAGTTATTACTTTTTGATTTGTTCCTTGTTGACACTTGATTTTTTGTAAATGTCCATAAGCTGTTCGAGTGCCTTCAGTGTTACCGTTGGGGTTGTCTCTGCAGATCTTTTGTATGCGGATGGGGGGGGGGGGGGGGTGAAGTCCTTTTTTTGTGGTCCTGATTCGGCTCTTCGCAGTCCGCTGGACCCTTATAAGCAATGATTAAACAAACAAACAAGTAAATGTCGAAAAGAATTTTTTTATATTTGTGGTGGACATACATTAGGTTTCAGCCTAAATCTATCTTACCTAACAAATAATAATAATAATGGATGCTATATACGCGCTTTTCCCCAAATCGGGCTCAAAATCTATAAGCAACATACACGCTCACATGCTTCATCCATTCTCACATTCAAACAACACTCATATATCCCTCAAACATGTGGTGTAAAGGCATAGAGATCAGATTGACTGCATCCAGTACCATTATTCAAGGGAGAGAGGAAACCGGAGTACTCGGAGAAAACCCTCGGGGACCTGAAAAGTCTCGTACCTAAGTCACATAAGTTCGACCCTTGTGGGAATCGAACCGGCGACTAACCCACTTCGCCACCAGGTCACCCCATATACAATCTATTTTACTGGAAATCAAACATTTGTTTTAGCGTGAGCATGTCCATTAATAAAAACAAAACATTTAAATAAAATATATATTTTTAAAGTTTACATTTAATTTCAAAATTAGTAATAAATAAATGTAATAATCCATATAATCCCATTGTGATTGCTTATTGCAGCCTGGTTGCTTATTGCAGGGTTTGGACATTGTGTGGTTAGGGCTTTGTTTGTTTAATCATTGCTTATATGGGTCCAGCGGACTGCGAAGAGCCGAATCAGGACCACCAAAAAAATAACAAAAAAAAAAACGACCTCACTCCCCATCCGCATACAAAAGATCTGCAGAGACAACCCCAACGGTAACACTGAAGGCACTCTACCAGCCGGTCACTTTGCAATAAAGGCATCCCACGCAGGGGATGCTGAGGCGCATTCTAATTTATTAAACCCCCGGTTACAAAAACAAAATAGAATATAAACATCATTAAAAAATAGTCACAAAATGCATACATAGAAAATGACTACATAGCTAAAAAACATCAATTCATGGAAAGCACTAGTGACCATTTGGCAGAGGTGTCCAATACCACCAAACTGACCCAACAGACCCAATATACAAATGAGTTTTGGGGAGAGTTTTCAAAGAAAAAAGGTAGCTGACTGGTCTAGTGAATAAGAGAGATAGTAGAATGAAAGAATAGATTAGAAAAGAGACAGAAGAAATGAGAATGATAGGAACAGTGGGAATTTAAAGCACTAAATTTCCACAAAGTGGGGATACTATTTATACAGAAAACCCCCGGAATCACCACGGGGGGACTTTATTTTGTAAAGTGTACCTACAATGAACTTGTGGTCAGAGCACTTGAACACCCCCAGTAGTTGTAAGTATTTCTCAACATAGTAACTATTCAGAAAAAGTGTAAATGAATAATATAAACTTTACAAATATGAATTTTCAAGCATAAATCAAAATAACCAGACAATATTAACACAGCACTTTCAGAATATACTCTGATTTCTTTGTGCAACCACCCCCCCCCCCCCCCATTTAATTTTTTTTTTTTTTTGCCTTTACTCAATTTGGGAGACAAATTGGTAAATCATACTATCTAGACTAAATTAGCCCCCACCCCCCACAAAAAACAAAAAAAAAACAACAACAAACAACTAGTACTACAAAAATTTCCAATAAAAATGTACATGTATCCCAAATGCAGTTCTCTTTAAGATCTGCACCCCTACATTTTCATTAATAATAAAATCACAAACTGCGTAACTATATGAACAAAAGAAAAGCAACCATTAACAATGGGCACACAAATTTACCTACACACATTCAACAGTTTCTCAGGTCAACTGGGTCTAGGTTGTATTTTACTCTGGGGTAAACAACTTCTGGCAAGAAACAATTATCAAAAAAATCTTCTGCTTTTTGGAGCATGTCTTGAATGAAAATGTCATCCTTCTGAATAGTCTCAATGTGCATGGCATGCTTTGTGCACAAAACAAAGTCACATTCCTCAACCTTGTACACAAACAGTTGACACTGGATTTGGCTGTAATACTGATGAGTCTTCTTCAGACTAACCCCACTTTTGCTTGACTTGTCTGCACTCAAGCAAGACTGCTTTTGCAGTACTGCAGACATGTCACTTTCTTCCCAACTGTTTCCTGGGTTCTTTATTTCCACCAGACGAACCCTCCCAGACTTTTCAACAGCCAACCGGTCAGTGGATGCTCCGATGAATCCCTTCTCAGTAGAGATGCGCAGACCAGACTCAGACAGAACAAGTTCTACTCCCTCCAGTTCACGTGACAGTTTGTATCTCTGGGCTGCTGCTGCTTCTCTTTCTAGTCCATTCTTCATGTCCCTACTTTGAAATCTAGCGTTTGAGTACAGTTTGGAAGCCAAAAACACTTTCGGATTTGTGGATTTCCGCATGTTTGCAACTTTATGCACAACTGATGCAGTTAGTCTGAACTTTCTGTAGTGAAACCATTTTGCCGACATGGATTGACCACGTGTCTCTATTTCAATGGAGTTTGCTTGAGCTTCCGTTACATTTAAAGATAATTTAAATGCGACACATGCTTCTCTAATAGTGCTGAGTGAGATGGGGCTTGGTCCAAGTTGGTTTTCGTCAGCTCCAGTTGGTTGTGGGTCAGCATCTGGTACTGGACACAGCGGAACAACATACCTGTGAAAGACAGAATGGCTATACATTAGTACTCCTAACTCTTAAGTGTTTTAATTGTACTATGAATTTATTGTTATTATTATTGTTAATGTTATTATTTAATATTAAAAGTGCATACTACATAAATATTTACTTTTATGTTCACAACTGTGTCTGAAAAAGTGTAACTATAAAATATAGCAAAAGCTTGCCAAAGTTGTTAACAAACAATATATTTTAAATCTTAAAATATGTGTATATATGACTAAGTGCCAAAAGGTGGGACACAGAAGGGGTACTGATATGATTTCTAATAAAATCATGTATATTTACATCTGAAAACTGAATTATTGTTTTATCTGTGTGAAAGAGTGAATGTGTGGATACTATAAATACTTTCAAGCAGTAATTTCGAGTATTTTGAGCAATATTGTCGCGGGATTCATTCCTTTGTTGACGAACAGCAAGGATCGAAATGTATGTTGTAAGACTTTTTCTTCTTTGACGTATGACACTGTTTTGACGAACGACACTAATATCTGAAGCTTTTTGTGTAAAATTATGTAAACAAGCATTGGTTGTTTGTTTTCATTAGATCTTTTGGGTAGAATGCATTTAGGAAAATCGATTTACCACAACTTGGAAATACGTAGTTACGTTAGAGTGACAAAATGGCGGTGTTACTTTAGTACAACAGAGGCGACATGTGTAGAAATGTTGACGTATGACCCGACTCTGTTGTTGTAAATTTGACGCTCGACATTATAGATGGCTGTTGCAGTATCTCTGATCTGTGCTAGTGAAAATTTCTTGCAAGAAGAGAATGTTGCAAGTTTAGCTCAGCTTGCCAAAATGCTCGTACTTTGATTTGATTCCTTTTTTTTTTTGCCAGGACCTTTTACAGCATGTTTATGGTCCAGTCAGTGTCAAACGTCAACATTACAACATCAGCAGGAAATGCACTATTTTCTAAATATTAATGAATCTCTGTTTGCAAATACCAATACACCTGGTCTTGTTTTGTTTGTATGGATGTGGTACAATGTTATTTTAAAAATAAAAAGTTAAAATAGACTTGCAGACAAATTGTAAACAATTTAGTCGGTGTCGTGTGTCAAACCTTACAACACTGAATATGCAATAAAGTATTTTAGAATGTGAACATCACAACAAAATATGATTATAATGTAGATGCAGGCCAGTCTTTAAAGGAAAAAATGTTTTGTTGCCAACATCCCTTGAATTGTCTACTTGATCAACTATTTGTGTTGTAATGTTTGACACGCGACATGACAGGCATTTTACCATTTAAACTACAATATCTCACAAACCAAACCTTCAATTATCTTTTCCTATTGCAGAATCTTGCTTGGTATTGAAAGATATCTGATGGTAAAAAAGACAACTCTCTGAGACAAACTTGAATTATTTACCCCTTTGTCCCAAATCAGGAGACCACCTTTAGGCACTTAGTCATATTTCAATTACTTGTTTTAGTACAAACCTGCAAAACGGAAGCGTGGGATCAATTTCTTTTAGTGCCTGTGCCAACTGACTTGTTTTTCCAGGGTTGACATTCTGATCATCAGGGTGCCGAGGATCAAAGTTGATGTAGTTCATGGTCCTTCTTGGTGTTTTTACTTGTCCCATTTCATGCCTGCAAACCAATTTAAGTTAATTAGCACTTTTTGCAGAGTTTTGTCACTGTTCAAGGGGTACAAAAGTGTGTGAGGAGATTATTTAGCCATTTCAAACAGAGATATATTATTTATATCATCAGATTCACATAGATCTTCAATAACTAATCATTAAAACCATAACATGAACACAAACATCATATCTTCATTTATCAACTTGTCCGCATGACTACAGACTTGATTCGGCTCATTGTCGTCTGCGTGACTCTTCAAACACTGATTTAATGATTAACTAACCTGTCTGACTAAAATTTTAACCTGCACTACAATAGGTGTTCATTTACAAATATGAACACAATTATATAAAAAAAATATATAAAAAGAATTGTAACCTCACATACACATAGATTTCAACCCCCCCCCCCCCCCCCTTCAACCCTCTTCTGTGGGGATGCTGGGGTTATCTCTCTTCTTCACTAGATCAGTCATCTCCTTTTTTCTTGCAAAACTCCTCATTTGTATGTTTTATCAGCTAGAGCTTGCTATGATTTTATTATTTAGCAATTTAGACATTTTTTTTAGGTGTGCATTTTGTTAATATTTTGTAATGATGTTTACATTTTTATTTTGTAAACGGGGGTTTGATAAATTAAGAGTATTAAGGACAACGTCCCATGGGTGGGATGCTTTTATTGTAAGGCGACTGGCTGGTGGAATGCATTCAATGTTAGTTGTTACCATTGGGATTGTTTTTTGGCAATCCTTTATGATGATGGGGAGTGAGTCCTCTTTCACACAAGCTGTAATCATGATATGATAGTATTAGTAATGTCGACTGAATCCAATAAACAAAAACAACATACACTTAGATGACAAACTACATAACCACTGGACCAGTATCACCACTGAACCAGTATGTACTGTTATTACTCTTGTTTGACAGCATAATGTATTATTTTAATTACCAGAGATTTCAACACCTTATATATTAATTAACAGATAACTTACTTCACAATGTTTATTTCATCCCATGATGCTGGAGCTGTCCGTTTCCCCCCTGGTTCTTTCCAACAACAAGGCTGATCAGTGCATGTCGGAGCATCAGGAATGACGTCAAGCCCTCTGGCCTTGAAATCTTCAAGGGCAAACAACACTGCTGCAATATGGTTACATCCACCACCTTTTCTGAAACATGAATACAGTGGATTCAATGAACGCTTTATTTCGCACACAAACATTATAAATTGTACTTCACTGTTTATCTGAGTACTGAAAGAATAAACATTTTTCATGTGATAAAGTGTACACCAATTATCTCTTTTACATATTGGATTTTTTTTTTACCTTTCCATGCGGTCTAGTTGAAAATGGTCACTTCAATTTGAACAATAAAGTCCGTTCAATAATTTCAACTATTGTAACCTCTTTCCTTGGTGCATACACAATGTATTTGATTTCAAACTGAAAACTATTATCTTACAATGCTCTGCAAATTGTCCTTATCAATTAAAAAATATTTGCCTTTTTAAAACTTTCCCTACTCTCTGCACTGCCTGTAGCTCTTGATATTGGATGTGTGTTGCTAAATGGTCTTAGCTTTATTTAGGCCCCATGTGTTAGGTTTATTTAACGTATTTGACCGGCTGGCGACATACATTCAATGTTCTGTTTAGGTTTTTTTTCACAAGCAGTGCAGGCACGTCCTGAGAAAGCCTTGTTGCTGTCGGGACGTAACGCAATGTACAATCAATCAATCAATTAAAAAAAAAAAAAAATTTAAAATACACGTATTTTACTTACCCAGCAGGGCAGTCACAACAAGCCCGACGTACTTCTCCTGTGTACTTGTCTACAGCTAAATTGTTTGTGTATAACTGTTGCTTCATTGATGCTCGCACGACGGCTTTTACTATCATTGTTGGAGTTTCCACACTGTCGTCCTCTGTGCCACAAATCCCGATTACACGTACGTGTCCGTCTTTGAAAAATGAAATCGATCTCGCCGACTTTAGAGCTTTTACTTCATCCACTGTTTTCTTCACTGATGACGCTCCTCTTGACAATTGTAGTAATATCTGGTCTTCACAAATAACTGGGAATTCCACCAAAGACTTAGTCCATTTTCCGTCGATTACTTTCGCAAACCACTCCATTTTCTCTTCCCCCCTGCTTCCGGAATTTTCAAGAACGATAACTTTTGGTACAGTTTGCTGTCCAATCACAAGCATCCTTTCATTCGCAGATAGGAATGTGCAAAAGGAGTATTGCTTGATTGTCTGTTCGCGTGATTGACTGTCCGACTAATTGATTATTTATTATTACATGGTATTTATATGGCGCATTTCTCATATTTATAATATAACTCAATGCGCAGAATGTAGCCGCGAACTGAACCCAACAAGCACGCTCACGTGAATCACACGCATTCACTCACACACTGTACGTAAACACAGAACATTCACGTGGTGCTAAGGGCAAGCGCAAGCGAGCTACTGACGGTATTTGGAAATCGTTTTGTATTTGAAATTTTATTAAGTTGGCTGAAACTGATACCAAAGTGAAGGGGGAGGAAGAGCCGGAGTACCCGGAGAAAGAACCCCCGACGGTCCGCCCGAATTAACGGTGACACTTGACTGACTGACTGACTGACTGACTGAATGAATGAATGAATGAATGAATGAATGAATGAATGAATTGCTTGATATAATAGATGACTTGATGGATTTTGAGTGAGTGAGTGAGTGAGTGAGTGAGTGAGTGAGTGAGTGAGTGAGTGAGTGAGTGAATGAGTGAACGTATGATTGCCGAGTGCGTGATGATCGATTGATCGCTTGATTTGACTGATCGATCGGTGTTTGAGCAGATTGCGGACACGGTGGTGGATGCCGCTAAGAAGATCATTCCTTACATCCCCCCGATTCCAGGCCTCCCCATCGGCAAACGGTCCATTGCAGACCCCACTCCTCAACAGTTAAAGGTAAAACAATAGAGAGAGTACGTTCACCCCTACAACTCCCAACGATAAAAGATATCTAGGGAGGTTAACCAGCTTCTACCATAAGCAAAGACAACTCTCCAAACATCTCCAAAAGGCATAGATCCTCATGAGCCCCGAAGGCTCATGAAGATCTACCCCTTTTGGAGATGTTTGGAATGTTGTCCGTGCATGCTTTATGGTGAAAAGCTGGTTTAACAGTGATTTCGCTCTCGTTCGTTGTCGGTAGCAAACAAAAGCTCACTATTTACACACAACGACGACGACGATGATAATGATGATGATGATGATGATGATGATCCCAATAATGATGATGTTTATGATGATGATAATATTAATGGAGTTGATGATGATGATGGTCGTGCGGATGACTGTGAAGCTGTTTTTAGAAAAAGATCAGGCCAAATAATATTACTGCTGCTGATACTAACTTTATAAGTATTATAATTAGTAGCAGTAGTAGTAGTAGTAGTGGTAGTAGTAGTAGTAGTAGTAGTAGTAGTAGTAGTAGATGATGATGATGATGATGATGATAACTTTAGCCCAATAATGATGATGTTATGATGATGATAATATTGATGATGATGATGGTCGTGCGGATGACTGTGAAGCTGTATTTAGAAAAATATTACAGTTGCTGATACTAAGTATTATATTAGCAGTAGTAGTAGTAGTATTGTTGTTGCTGGGGTCAAGGGGTCTCTGCCTGACTCAAAGGGTGGGGGCCCCAGGGGAATGAGTTGCGTTGGTGGTGCGGGTAGTGGGGAACTCTTACAGCGCCTCCCCTGGGATCACCCTAGTCTAGGGCCTCTTGGCCTGCGTGAGGCACCCTCGTGTGTAATCCCTCCGCACTAGCATAGCATCCCTCTATCCCAAGACCGTCCGTGCGTGGTCCCTGGCCACATCCTCTCCGAGGTGACCTCAAAACTGGGCAGCACGAGTACCTTTCTTTCCCCCAGGCTAAACACGGCGGATCTAGAGGAGAGAACCTCGAAAATTAATCATCATTGTCCTGCTGCCTTGCAGGCCTGGCCGCCTGGCTGCGGAAAGGCTAAGGGAGGAAAACCCTGACTTCAAAGCCCCCGTGTCTCCGGGGAAGGTTTTTGAGCCAGAGACTAGGGCAAGGACAGTCTGATATAAAACCTACGACCCAAGGACCTCGATGCTATCGTCCCAGCTTGCTAGGCCATGGCAGACGAACCAAGGGTTTAAAGGGTGGGGCCAGTACTGCGCACACTGCACTCCAAAAAAAAAGCTCCACCGCGCAGGCTTCAGGAAACGTCCATAGACCATGACATTGTTGTTGCTATCATCATCATTTATTATTATTATTATTATTATTATTATTATTATTATTATTATTATTATTATTATTATTATTATTCATTAAAATTCGTTCATGTGTAGCTTCTTTTTATTTTTTTTTAATATTTTTTTTCGTTAGTAAGTTGTTCATTTATTTGTACACAATTTGTTTTAAGATGCTGGAGAAGGAATGCCAGCAGCTGATTGACTCCGGCCTTATCACCCCCACATCCAACCCCCGGGACTTTTTGCCCTACGTGACTGTGGATTGCAATGGTAAGTGGTTTAACCCGTTCAGTGCCGATAACATTTGACGACAACCCAGCTGGGAGAGGTATAGATCCTCATGAGCCGCCTCTACTGAAATGATTCATACCAAAATCACCTCGACAAGGAACGTTCCCGACAGGGTTTGTTGGTTTTGTTTTGTTTTGTATTGTATTGTTTTGTTTTGTTTTGTTTTGTTTTGTTTTGTTTTCTTTTGTTTTGTTTTAATTTGATTTGTTTTATTTTGTTGTTTTATTTGCTTTTTTTTTTGTTGTTACTTTTTTCCCGGGGGTGCGGGGGAGTAAGGGGGGATGTGTTTGTTTGTTTGTTTTTATGTTTGTTTGGTTATTTGGTCGCTTTCTTTGGTTCGTTTTGTTTGTTCAGAGCGTTTTGTTTATTTGTTTGTTTGTTTGTTTGTTTGCTTGGGTATTTTCTTGTGTGGATGGTTGTTGTTTTTTTCTAGTTATTTGTTTATTTCACTGGTTTCAACAGAACCGTATTTATTTCTTGTATGCTGATCCCCCGTGTGCACGCACCGATATAGTCCGTTTGAGAGAAGCCTTCTGGGTTTTTTTCCAATTAACTTTTTAACAAGGCGTATATCAGGACAACAGTAAGAACACAACTTGGTCCTAATATGTTTTATTATGTATCTGGCTTCATAACCAACGGTGTAGCCACGACCATGGAGAGATCATGGAGATGACCTATTTAACATATGAAATATGTACCCTTTTCAGGCCTGAGTGACCACTGACCTGCATCACTAATGTTGCACTGTGACAGCTATGCACGCATCAGACGTCTTGCAAGTCCAAGATATTGAGCATTCAACATTGAGATAGTGAAGGTTACACAAGAAAATATATGTGATAGTGAAGCTCGATTGGTATATATTTGAGCAAGTTTAAATGAGTTATATCAAAAAATTTCCGGAGGGCAGCCGCAAATTCATCTTTGTTATGATTGAAGGAAAATTAAAATAAATTAGAACCAAGTTTGATGATCATCTTTTCTTCTTAGAGTTGTCTTGAAATTTTCTGCATTCAAAAGTTATTTACAAAACAAAACACAAGGCACGCTTTGCTCAGACTATACCGGTACTGTTTACGGTGCCACACACCTACCGTTTACAGTACCAGTGGCTGCATGTAGAGACCGTTAGACATGGGAGAGCACAAAGTTTTTCCTAAATATCTCCAAAAGGAACTACTTTCTGTACCACTTTAAGAGCAAATATCATTTAGCGCAAGTTGGTCTAATATGAAATGTTTTTACTGAACTAGTATGATTTGTCTACTTCGCTGTACAGTCTTAAAAATGTTGGTGAAAAGATAAGAACAAACCATTATCAGTACCTGAATAGAGCCCCTCCAGATTTCGATATCGAGGACAAACATGCAGACTTCATGTATCCCTGCGCTGTTTTAGTTTGTGGCCAATTCACATGAAAATGGATCTTTCTTATACTGGGCTTAATATATCTGGGGCACATTTAGAAATGTAAAATCAGTCATTTTACGAACAAATTCCGGTTTTTGTACGAGTGTAAAGAACAACTGACAAATTGTTTGAGTTTCTTAAAAGTGAATCGTATTTGGTCAAATGTCACTGAATGATATTTGTACTAAGATTGGTATTGAAAAGTGGTTCATTGCGTCGATATTTGTAAAACAAAAAAGACATTGTCCGCTCAGATGTCAAACGACCAATTCGAGAAGTTAATGTGTATTTTCTTTTCCGCAGAAAACGCTCAGTGCGTCGACACAGCAATGAGTAAGTACAACTGAATTAAACACACTCCACGCAATTATTATGTTAATCATTGATATTGATGTCCTCCGTTCATCTGTCTATCTATCTATCTATCTATCTATCTATCTATCTATCTATCTATCTATCTATCTATCTATCTATCTATCTATCTATCTATCTATCTATCTATCTATCTATCTATCTATCCATCTATCCATCCATCCATCCATCCATCCATCGGTCCATCCGTCCATCCGTCCATCCGTCTCTCTGTCTCTCTGTCTGTCTGTCTATTTCTACATTCGATCGTTTCATTGTTGTACAGGAATTCTGGTTGAATGCATCGGACTTGCCAACAACCAAGCTGGAAAATAAAGACACCATTCTTGCTTTTACCTGACATATAACTAAAATTGTTAACCTTTTCACTTCCGAGATGTGTGAAACGATCTAAAACGAAAACGATTTAACTGCTAGAGGAACAGATGCTTGAGCTCATGCATCTTGCCGACCCCCATTTGAATCCATATTTCCTGAACGGAAGGATTTTGTTTTTTAATTGAAGTTTCAAAACGGTCTGAAATATTATTTGATACACTGTCAGTGAAAATGTCAAGTAGTATTACTCTGGAGATTGTAACCATTTTGTTGTTGGTAGCGATTTTGGTCGAGGTGAATCTTCCAGGAATCACCTCGACTAAAATCACTTCCGACACCCAAAGGGTTAACAACGTCGCCGCCAGTGCATACTAATTATGTCCCTTACACCACTAAAATCCAGATTCCTTCCATTTGAGGAACCCATTTATAGATGGAATGGGCAAAAGGCACAGTTCTTCGGAAGCCCCTGCAGGTTGCGGAGGCTCATGAGGATCTATGTCTCTTGCAGTTGGATCATGTTCACTGGGGTTAATGACGTAACGAAATCTAACATTTATCGTCCGCCTCAAGCGTGGATCTAGCCGTTGTAGACAAATGATTTCGTTCGAATAAAAAGCACAGTTTAAATCACCATTTGGTGTGGGGGTTTTTAGTCCCTAATTTTATTTCTTTTTGTTAGTTTGTTTGTTTGTTTGTTTGTTTGTAGATTTCTCGAATTGCTGTTTAATGATATGGTTGTAAACGTCGTTTTGTTGAGAACTACACACACACGAGCGCGCGCACACACACACACACACACATACACACACACACACACACACACACACACCATCACACACACACACACACACACACTCAAACACACACACACGCACGCACGCGATCACACACACACAGACACACATACACACACACACACACACACACACACACACACAAACACACAAACACGAGCGACATGCTTTACATGATGTTTATTGCACAGGGACTATTCGGTAGGCCTACATCAAATCAGTCCTGGATATTTTCATGCTGAAGTCGTCAACAGATGTTCAGAAAAAATCGCATGTGAAGGTCAAGGACATAAGGTCATGTCGAACGACATCTGGCCTCAAGGTGAAGGGCTGTTTTTCTTATCGGAGCAGTAGGTGAGAACCACTGTGTAAGCAAAAGTCAATCAAGCAATAATTTTAGACCTGCAGGCTGTATGTTTATGTTTGCTTACTGAACAAAAGGCTAGTAAAACAAAACACCCAATCCACTAATTAAGCAAATCCACCGTACAAGCAGATACCAACCAACATATTAAGCCCATTATTAACGCAGCCACCGTCAACTCATTCAGTGCGACGCACGTATTTGCCAAATTTTGAAGGTGTCATCTAATGACTTTGCACCAGTTGCAGTAGATGGATCGATCATGATAATTCAAGGCCAGTGCCAGATTAGCTAGCTAATCTGGCACTACC
Organism: Semisulcospira habei; assembly: GCA_036245525.1. NCBI lineage: Eukaryota > Metazoa > Mollusca > Gastropoda > Semisulcospiridae > Semisulcospira > Semisulcospira habei. Next base: position 55,401,018 of record BTPG01000006.1, read on the forward strand.
CTTGAATTATCATGGTCGACCCATCTGCTATAGTGCGTCAGGGCTGAATGAGTTAATACATTGCAGCAGTGCCGCATCCGGATACGCGTATCCGGATGCCGCACTTCTCGAATGTGTTAATTGAGCTATTGTTTAAACAATTAACCCCTTGTGCATGCAGCCACTGGCAGCGTTATCGTACCGTACCACATACACACACTGTTGACAGTACTGGTCGCTGCATGCACAAGGTTAATCAAATCAAACAATGTATGCAGTTGTCAATCCACTATTCAATCAGCTCATCAGTCAACTAACGCACTAGTCAAACAGCCAACCAGTGAACAGTGAGGCGTCCCACACCACCTGTGAATTAGGCACATAATGGTGTGGGAAGAGGATTGACCTTGATAGTTCTAGGTAGCGCCTGAGAAGTTGGGTATACATTTGAACTAATCATAGTGGATCTATCTTTCATTGTAGCTTGTCAGTTCTGACGGAGAAAACCTGGTAAAGTACAGTACTCACTGAGAATCTCTTGAAACATGGCAGATTCCTTTGCATCCAGTTGGCCGTCGCGGTTTTCTGTAACAGGGGGAACATTGCAAATATACCGCACGATATAATACAACATAATACGGCACGACCGGGTACGATATGGTACGATGCGATGCGATGAAAAGCAAAACAAAGCAAAAGAAAGCAAAGAAAGGAAAAGAAGAGCCATGCAATACAAATGCAGTGCAGTGCAATGCAATGCAGTGCAATGCAATGCAACGAAATTACATTCGAACCGACACACCACATCACACCTTAAAGGCAATGCAAGAAACAATACATTAACAGCTCAGTACAGTACACTGCAGTACGCTATACTACAACACACTACACTACACTATGATACAATACAATAGTGTTTAGATATCCCATGTGTTATGGCAATATTGAAAAAAAAATTGAACACTAACGGCGCAATAGTGATACAACAAGAAAAATGTGTTAAAATTATAAGAAAAAAATATTGGCCGTTTGGACACCCGTCACTTCGTGTTTGTTGTGGTTTTTCAGTTGCATTTTCTTTCTGCTTGAACAATAATATGCCACTGGAACACTATATATTATCAAGTAGTCTTGTAAATTCCTAATTAATGTGCGTGCATTATTAATTTGAATGTCCGGAAAATGTTAATGGTCCAATGGCATGTTATCATTGTAGAAGGAAGAATTATGTCAGTGATCACACAGTGTATGAGGAAAAAAACAGCAAACACACGGTAACAAGGGTGCCCAGAGGCAAATACTTACTGTCTGCTTCGCGAAAAGCGTTCTCCACAGCTTCTTTCATCTTCATGTCGAAAGAGAGGTTGAGCTTGGCACATTCCTTGTCTAAGGCTTTCAGCGTTTCGTCCTTAGTACCAGTTTCCATCTGCCTTCTCTTCCTCCCGTTGATGTTGCACGAAATACTGGGTGGGAAACTCACTGCACAGTTGTTCGCCACAAACCTTCCCACTGAACCTACTGCCTGAATTTGTACAGACAGTATGAGTTTTTAGTTAACTGATTCGAGACGTGCCGATGAGGCACGCTTCGAACATTACCTAGGTGACGAGGAAATAATAATGTGTCCAAAAATCGTGATGACGACAGATCTCCTGTCAAAACTGTTTGCATGCCGATTACAGCGCGCGCAGTGTGCTAATCCTCCTCAGGTAGCATATCTGTGTGTGTGTGTGTGTGTGTGTGTGTGTGTGTGCGTGCGTGCGTGCGTGCGTGTGCGTGTGCGTGTGTGTGCGTGTACGTGTGTGTGTGTTTACTCACATCTGTGACTACGGAGAACCAGCCGGCTTTCGTCTTGTGTACAAGAGATGCGCACAAAACAAGGAGCAGCAGAACAGACGCCTTCATCTATGAAAGATTTTTTAACACATGAATTACTGACGCCCAATAGCAAGAGATGTATCAACCATGCTAGTTGAAGGGTGGTTGTTACGATTGTGGTTGTGTTGTCCTGTGAGAGCGTGCATGTGTTAATCGTAGGTAACGATCCGATATTTATTTGAGCTATCATGGTTACGAATCACGTACCTTTTTAGTAAGTTTTTTTTTTCTCTCGTTTGCGCGTAGAGCGGATTTTGCTTTGTTTTGATACGCTAGGTTTAGTCCGGAACGTTCTAGCAAGGTCGCACTGTCTAGTGACCTCGTATGTGTGACGTTGGGTAATAGGGAACATTTCGCAACAATTTGTTTACTGTGCGCGTGAAGTCGGCAGACAATCGGTGTGTTGTTGAAAGTTTGCGAAACTCCTGGAAGGGTCCCGACTAGGTCGTGATCTGCCTACCATACTATTATGTGATGTCGTTTTATAATAGGATTTGGGGCTGAAATGAGCCGTGGAATTTTGTAGACCAGGGTAGTTTAGTCTAGAAAGTTCCTTTGTTTGTTGATGTTTCTGAGTTCCGGTTATGTAGATTATTTTGATTGGTTGCGTTGTATGATTTTCTTGGATTATTCTGGAAATTCGTGTTTTATAAAAGATTGGTGCTGGGAAGCACGGGGGTACATTGTCTTGCATTGTCAGTGTCAGAGACACGCAGTTTATCGTTGGTATGTTGGTATAGGGTGTACATTGTGTGAGGCGCTGCGTATGAGAAGCTTTGTGTTACCAGTGAGGACATAAGCAGAAGAGACATTGTATCAGTATTTGTGCATTTGGAGATGCATTATGTAGAGATCACATCGCTGAATTAAAATATTGTTGGAACTGTTACTCCAGTATTGTCTACATCCTTAAGCCACGTGTGACGGGTTGCAGCTGAATGAGGTTTATTTAAAAAGAACCTTACGTGCGTGCGTCTGGTGTGTTTATCATACTACGACTACAACTCCACCACGTAACATTTTGGCACCTTGACGGGACCTCTTCGGTTGGCTCAGTGGAAAGGGTAGCAGGAGAAAACAGCCAGCAGTGAAAGGCTGAGATGGCGACATCGGAGATGGAGACATTCCTGAAAATTGGAAAGGAATGTGGACTCGAAGGATCTCAACTCCTCGAGTTTGTAAACGAAAGAGAGAAAGAGAGATTGGAGAGAGAAAGAGAAAACAGCTCGAAGAAGAAAAGAGATTGGAGAGAGAAGAAAAGAGACAAGAGAGACAAGAAAAATAGAGATGGAGAGAGAGGAGAAAGAAGAAAAGAGACGAGAGAAAGAAGAAAAAGATAAATTGAAGAGAGAAGAAAGAGCTAAAGAACGTGAAATCAGGAAACTCGAAATTCAAGCAGAAGAAGCAGAGAAACAGCGCAGAGAGGCAGAAAAACAGCGAGAAGAGGAGCGAGAAGAGGCGGAGAGGCAGCGACAACATGAAATTCATCTGAAGAAGATGGAGATAGAAGCACAGAGCCAGAGGGTTTCTGAAGCAACAGCCTTAGCCAGCAGAGAGCAAACAGCCCGTGCACCAAAGCTACCACCTTTCGCAGAAAATTCAGATAAGATGGACGCTTACTTGGAGCGATTTGAGCGCTTCGCAAACAGTAATAATTGGAGACAAGAGACTTGGTCTATCAAACTGAGTGCACTTCTAACCGGCAAAGCGTTGGAATTTTACACCCGCTTGCCAAGAGAAGAAGCTGAAGATTATACGCAGTTGAAAGCCGCCCTGCTGAGACAGTACGACGTCACTGAAGAGGGATACAGGCGACGATTTCGGAACTGCAAGCCTGAAGAAGGAGGAACACCCGGCCAATTCATTGAGAGAATCAGAAGCTACCTACAGAAATGGATAGAGCTGGCTGGCTTAAACAAAGAGTACCAGGATCTGTGTGACCTCATCATCAAAGAACAAGTCTTCAACGCATGTTCTAAGGACCTGGCCGCCCACCTCAGGGAGCAAAAAGACCAGTCACTGAAGGCCCTGACCGAATTCGCTCAAAGATACCTTGACGCCCACAACATGAAGTTCGGGTCCAGTAAACCGCAGCGTGTGTCTACACCAGCAGAGGAAATCCACAATGTCAGAGACACCTCGAGATACAAGCCGGTGGAGAACCTGACATGTTTTCTCTGTGAAAAGAAAGATCACAAAGCGATACGTGTCCTTCTAAAGATGTTCCCCGAGGCGACAACATCAGAAGATCCAACCAAGATCGCGGGATAGCAGGCAGAAGAAATACCACGTCTCAACACAGAGCCACTGCTGTATTAGCTAATGATGTGACGTCATCCAGTAACTTTGAGTCTAGAGAAACGCGAGTGACACCAGAGCTGATTGAATCTTTCAAAAAGAATGGACGCATCCCAGTAGAAGACGGAGCTACATTTTTACCAGTCTCAAACATCGCGCTGCCTGAGAATGAAGTGCCGAATATGCTGGTGGTGTCAGGATTCGTCGGCAAAACATCAGTGAGAGTGTTGAGAGACACTGGTTGTAGTTGCATCATCGTGAGAGAAGACCTAGTAACTGAAGACCAGAAACTACAGGAGTTCACCACCCTCATTTTAGCTGATGGAACTGAAAGGATTATCCCCCTTGCCAATGTCAGTGTCGACACCCCATATTTGCCAGGAGAGGTGAAGGCGTTGTGCGTGAAGACCCTTGTCTAGATCTTATCATCGGAAACATTGATGATGCCAGAAACGCAGACGATCCAGATCCAGAGTGGAGACCTGAAACATGTGCTGTTACCACGAGAAATCAAGCAAAGAAGAGTCACCAGACCATCCCTCTAAAAGTGGCGGACAGCACAGAAGCTGCTGTGGTGAATAAGGAAAGACTGGTGGAGCTACAGAAAGCCGACTCCACGCTTGACAAGTTCCGAGATCAGACTGAGCCCGTAACGCGAAAGGGAAAGGAGATAACCTTCGAAACCCGAAAAGATATCCTCTACCGGATATTTGACAGCAATGGAGATACACCTGTGCGTCAAGTAGTGGTTCCTGAACCTTTAAGAATGCAGGTGATGAAATTGGCACATAATTCCATATTGGGAGGACATTTGGGAATCAACAAGACCCTCAATAGAATCCGAGCCGTCTTCTACTGGCCTGATATGGGAAGTGACGTCACCTGATTCTGCAGGTCATGCGACATATGCCAGAAGACAATCTCCAAGGGAAAGGTGCCCAAGGTTCCTCTAGAGAAAATGCTACTGATCGATATGCCTTTCAAGCGGGTAGCTGTGGACTTGGTGGGGCTAATATCCCCTCCAAGTGAAGATGGTCATCGCTACATTTTGACCCTGGTGGACTACGCTACACGTTATCATGAGGCCATACCATTAAAGAAGATCGACACTCCAACAGTGGCAGAGGCGCTCGTCGACATGTTCAGCCGTTTGGGGATTCCTGAAGAGATCATGAGTGACCTGGGAACTCAGTTCTTCTCTGTATGCATGGAGGAAGTCAACTGGCTATTGAGCATCCGACACCTTACTACCACCTCTTATCACCCCAAGTGTAATGGGCTGGTTGAAAAGTTTAATGGAACTTTGAAGGCTACGCTGAAGAAGGTGTGTGCTGAGCAGCCAAGATTGTGGCATAGATATATCAATGCCTTGCTCTTCGCATACCGTGAAGTTCCTCAGGATTCGACAGGGATTTCCCCTTTTTAATTACTGTACGGTAGGACATGCACATCCTGAAAGAGCTGTGGACCAAAGATATCGACGCGCTTGAGGTGAAAATCAGCTACCAGTACGTCTTCGACCTGAGAGAGAAACTGGAAGATACCCTCAGGATGGCTCGAGAAGAACTGGAGAAGGCGCAGAACAAAGGGAAGCATTACTATGATCGTAAGGCGAAACCTCGACGATTCCAGCCAGGTGACCAGGTGTTGGTTCTTCTTCCTACCGACAACAACAAACTCCTGATGCAGTGCAAGTGACCCTACGTTGTCGGCACAGAGGTTGGCATCAACGACTACAGAGTCAAGGTCAACAATACGGTGAAGACGTACCATGCTAATCTGCTGAAGAAGTATATTGAGAGAGGTCGTCAAGACAAAACACAACTGGCGGCATCGGTGCGTCTTGCTGATGACGAAAGACTAGACGACGAAAACCTGTTTGACCTTAACGAACTCCGACACAAGGAGGATGTAGAAGACATCCAGTTCGGTCAGAATCTGACCCAGACTCAACGAGAAGAACTGCGCGTCCTGACTCAAGAGTTCAAGCATCGGTTTACACCTGACCCAGAGACAACAGACACCATCCAGCACGAGGTTAATCTGACTGACTGACTGACTGACTGACTGACTGAAACTTTATTTATCAACGATTGCGATATTAGGCGCACATGCCTTTCTTCCAATCTGTCCTCGCTACATCTACTGACATATAATAACAGGCAAAGCTACATTACACTCACAAACAACATCGAAAGTAATGCGAATTACGACAACACTACAAACTGCAACAATGATTTAACAAAACACACAGGTACCCATACGAAGATGTTTGCACGTGTCATAATATCCGTTTGCGGGAGCCCTCCCCAGACACTCCCACCGGGGGGGGGGGGGGGGGGGGGGGGGGCACGCCACAAATATCATTTCACTCGAATGACATACTAAGCACATCGTTTATACGGGAAGCACCCCCACAAACGGCACGTGAAGGCAAATGGTATAAAAAAAAATAATAGTTGCATAAAAAGAAATAAAAATATATTATGTTTAGACAACACGAGATAATTAAATTTACGTTGCCTTGGATAAGTGCTTGTACAGTTTTGCTTTAAAAGCAGCTAGGGAATTAACTTGTTGTAGATGCAGAGGAATAGAATTCCACAGGAAACCACCTGAGTATGACAAGCTGGATTTATACAAATCAATGCGGGGCCGTTTTATGCTCAGGTTGCTCCGAGAGGTGCTGTATCTCTTCTCAGTAAGAGTAAAAAGTTCCGATAAGTAGCCGGGGGCCTTACCCTTAAGAGCTTTGTGCACTAGTACGCACTTGTTAAATACTAAGTGTTTGTCAAGAGGAAGGAGTCCAGCTGCCTCGAGCCTCGCCTCAGTGGGTACAGATGAGCTAGGAATAATGAGTTTGGCTGCTCTTCTGTATAGCGAATTTATTTTCTTGAACTGAACCTCGCTACAGCCATCCCAAACTGTTGAGGCATAATCAATGTGGGGCTTGATGTATCCATTGAAAAATAGTTTACGCGTGTTCAGATTAATGACCGCTTTCAGTTTAGACAGTAAAAATAATTTATTTGAAATTGTCTTTCCGATGTGTATGAGATGAGGCTGCCAACTAAGTTGGTTATCTACAACTACCCCTAGTAAACGGTGCTGCTGTGTACTTGCTCTATGGGGACAGCTTCAAATGAGAGGTTTAGAGGCGCGGGTTGCAGCTGATGTTTCTGACGTGTTGTGACTAACATGCTTTTTGTTTTAGTTGGATTGACTATCATTCTATTTCTACTGCACCATTTAGAGACTTCTTGTAGGCTCTGCTGGACGCTGTTGGTTATGTCAGCTACAGTTTTACCGGATGCATGTAGCGTCGAATCGTCAGCAAACATGTCACACTCGGCACTAGCACATGGGATGTGTAGTGATAAATCATTAATAAAGATACAAAATAACAATGGGCCCAGAACCGAACCCTGAGGAACACCAAGCTCTACCTTACCCTCTGTGGAATAGTTACCATTTACATAGACAGCTTGTGTTCTCGCAGAAAGATAAGAGTTAAAGAATGAAAGGGCTGACGGGCTGTTGTTGTTGAAATAAACATTAAGTTTCCTCAGCAAGATTTTATGATTTATCAGATCGAACGCTTTTTTCAGGTCCAAGAATACCGTGCCAGTCATTTTGTTATTGTTGATGTTATCTAGCCATGAATCAACCATACGTACTAATGCTGAGTGGCATGAGTGTTTGGGTCTAAACCCAGACTGGAACTTATTTAACAAGGACCGTTCTTCGAGGTACTGGAGGAGATGCTTTTGAATATGCTTCTCAAGTGGCTTTGATAAAACAGACAGAAGAGAAATGGGACGAAGGTCATTTACATCAGTAGTATCTTTGGTCTTGGGTATAGGAACAACTTGTGCTTTTTTAAACGCCACAAGAAAAGTATTATACCGTATACATAAGTTAAAAATGTAAGTGAGGGGTACAACAATATAAGGCAGTGATATGTGGAGTATATAACCATTTATACCGTCCACACCAGCAGATGTCTTGTTCTTACGGCACGTAATATAACGCCAGACTTCGTGAACAGCGATAAAGGGGATACCAAACGTATCATCGGACGATAATCGTTCCTGGCAAAACATATATTGATCCGATATTACATACGCTGACGGATCAGGGCTGTTGGAAGTAAGTAGCTGTTCTGGAGCTGAGAGAAAGCAATTGTTTATGCTTTCCGCAGAGAATTCGTGTGGAATGATATGAGTCTGCCTGCGCGTGTTGCTTGTTAGAGTATTCAAAGCAGTCCAAACAGAAGCAGGAGATTTTTCGTTCTCAATTGTCTTTTCAACAAATGACTTTTGAGCTTCTCGAACTAAGTACTTAACTTTGTTACGCAAACGTTTAAACTCAGCGAAGTTCTTTTCTCGTTTAGCGGTGTTTCGTGCCTCCATAGTTTGTTTGATTTCCTCCGTTATCCAGGAGGGAGGTTCGCGGCGTCGGACTCGCTTCCTTCTTAGCGGCGCGTGTATATTCAGCACCCCGAGGAACAGAGCAAGCCATGTAGTGAGCGCATTATCAGGGTCAGTGCAGTTATACACTTTATCAAATCCTGCATAGCTTAGATCATGTAAGAAAGCATTCGTATTCAGCTTTTTAAACGATCTGTACGTTATGTACGAGTGCTGGTCCCGACTTTGTTTTGCGGGCAGATTACACGACCATGTACAGGCGATGGGAAAGTGGTCACTGACGGCTAATGAAGAAACATTAGTTTCCGCTACTGCTGTTGGGTTATTAGTGTAAATGTGGTCGATGATGGTGGCAGCAGAGCGTGATACTCGCGTTGGAGATTTAATCATCTGCTTTAGCCCGAAAAGAGTGATCGCTGATTGCCATGTAGGCTTGGGTTTCAGCATATCGATGTTAAAGTCTCCCAGAATGAGAACATTTTTTTTCTGACGTCAAATGAGCCAGTTCGCAGCAAACCCATATCGTCTTCCTTATAACACGAGGGAAGAACTGAAAAAGGATATCAAGGAAATGAGTCAGGAAGTCATCAGAGAGTCCAAGTCACCATATGCGTCCCCAGTTGTCATCGTGAAGAAACCAGATGGATCCAACCGGGTGTGTGTGGACTACCGCAGACTCAATAAACTAACAATCTTTGATCCAGAGCCTATGCCCACAGCGGAAGAACTGTTCCAGAAGGTCAGCGGAGACCGATTTTTTTCCAAAATTATATCCCCAAGACAGCGTTCGTCACACCCGATGATTATTGGGAGTTCCTGAAGATGCCTTTTGGTATGGTGAAGTGTGGTGCCACATTGAAGAGAGGACTGTAAAAGATCCAAGAAGACATGCAGAATGTGGTCTTTTACTGGGATGACATTTTGATCCATACCAAAACTTGGGGGGGAATCACCTCAAAACCCTCCGAGAACTGTTCCAAAGACTGTCAGATGCAAATTTCACCATCCGTCCAAGCAAGTGTATTCTTGGGGCTGACAACATAGACTTCATCGGACACAAATTGAGCGAAGGTTTAAAGGGGCTACACGACGACAACGTGCAGAAGATCAGGGATGCCCCGCGACCTACGAATAAGCCGCAAGTTCGCTCATTTATGGGCTTGCGAACTACTACCGGGAGTTCATACCAAACTTTGCGGCAGTCACAGGTCCTCTGACTGACTTGCTGAGGAAAGGACAACTTAACCTCGTGAAGTTGGAGGAGGCCCAAGAGCGAGCATTCCAGGCAGTTCGAGACATTCTAACCGAGAAGCCTGTTTTACACCTCCCAGACCCATTGAAAACTTTCTTCCTGAGAACAGACGCCTCCAACGAAGGAGTAGGTGCAGTCTTAATGCAAGAAGATAATGGAAAACTCCACCCAGTGAACTACGCCAGCAAAAAGTTGTCCAGAGCTGAGAGAAACTACTCGACCATCGAGAAGGAGTGCCTAGCCATCATCTGGGGAGTAAGGCGATTCGAACTGTACCTTCTGGGTGTGCCATTTGTTCTCCAAACAGACCATCAGCCGTTGAACTATCTAAACTCTGCAAAGTTTACAAATTCTCGTATTATGAGATGGGCGATGTTCTTGCAGAATTTTGACGTTAAACTACAGTCTATCAAGTGTTCGCAGAATTTTGGAGCGGATTACCTGAGCAGAGCAGTTTGAATGAACATTTCTGTGTCCAGAACAATTTAAAGAAACATTTCGGTGTTCATGACAGTTTAAATGGACATGTGTTCGCTCAAGACTGTTTAAAGGAACTGTGAGACGATTACTTTGATTTGATTTTGATGTGAAATTGTATTTTTTTGGGGTTCTGTGTAGTTTAACACAGCCACAACTGTGGTTTTTTTTTAATTTGAAAAGAAATTTTTGTGAAATTTCATTCTAAAGAGAGGGGGGGGGGGGTAATGTTACGATTGTGGTTGTGTTGTCCTGTGAGAGCATGCATGTGTTAATCGTAGGTAACGATCCGATATTTATTTGAGTTATCATGGTTACGAATCACGTACCTTTTTAGTAATTTTTTTTTTCTCGTTTGCGCGTAGAGCGGATTTTGCTTTGTTTTGATACGCTAGGCTTAGTGCGGAACGTTCTAGCAAGGTCGTACTGTCTAGTGACCTCGTATGTGTGACGTTGGGTAATAGGGAACATTTCGCAACAATTTGTTTACTGTGCGTGTGAAGTCGGCAGACAATCGGTGTGTTCTTGAAAGTTTGCGAAACTTCTGGAAGGGTCCCGACTAACAATAATTACGGTACTTATAATGCGCTTATCTTATAATAATTATAACTCTAAGCGCGCACTCACAACTCGCGCACGCATGCGCACGCTTTAGACAACGACTCACGTACCACAAAATGGTGAAATACATTGCGACAGTCAGCTTTTGTGGGGAGTGTGGTGATATAGTGCTAGAACTGTTAAAAGAGGTGAGTTTTGAGGGCGGACTGAAAGGAGGAGAGAGATTCTTTCGGACGGAGAGAGAGTGGGAGAGTGTTCCAGGTGGATGGACCGTAAACTGAGAAGGAGCGGGGGCCGAAAGTGCTGAGTTTGGTGGGGGGAATGTGGAGATGGAGAGGGTCGGAGGCGGAGCGGAGGGAGCTGGAATGAGTGTAGGGATGAAGTAAGTTGGAGAGATAGGCAGGAGCGCAGTTGTTCAGGGATTTGTAGCAGAGAGACAAAATCTTGTATTGGATGCGTTGTGGGATGGGAAGCCAGTGAAGGAGTTTGGTCGGATTTTTTCTTTCTGAGGACAACATTGTTCTGGACGCTCTGGAGAGTGGAAGTGGTGGAGTGAGGGAGGCCGGAAAGGAGAGAGTTGCAGTAGTCGATGCGAGATAGGATGAGAGAGACAGCAAGTTTGGTGGCAGCTTCGGTGGTGAGGTATTTTCTGATCTGACTGATGCGGCGGAGGTGGAAGTAGCATGCCTGGGCAGGGGCGGAGACGAAGCTGGTCATGTTAAGAGAGGAATCAAGCATAACGCCAAGGTTTTTGGCCGAGTCACTGAGGGAGATGGGGGTGCTGTCGAGTTGAAGGTGGAGAGAGGGAGGGAGCTGGGAAAGTTTCTGGCGAGTGCCTACCAGCATGGCTTCCGTTTTGTCGTCGTTCAGTTTAAGCTTGTTTGCTGTCATCCAGTTTTTCACGTCTTCATAGCAGTCAGCCGTGCGAGTCAGTAGTGACTGAGAGTTGTCGAGTTTGTCTTTGTCTAGTAGTTGTGAGTCGTCAGCGTAGAGATGGTGGCGTATGACTGTATGATGTTGGACAGGGGGGAGGTGTAGAGTGTGAAAAGGACCGGGCCCAGGACGGACCCCTGTGGAACTCCGCAGGAGAGCGTGACTGGGTTGGAGGAGACGCCATCGATGGTGACGGACTGCTGTCTGTCGAAGAGGTAGGAGTGAGCAGAGTCAGTGATGCCAAAGGAGTGACGAAGGCGGTGGAGGAGGATAGAGTGGTCTATGGTGTCGAAGGCGGCAGAGAGGTCGAGTAGCGTAAGAAGGGAGATGTTGCCCGAGTCGGTAGAGAGAAGCAGGTCGTTTAAGATGTGTAGAAGGGCTGTTTCAGTGCTGTGGTGTTTGCGATAGGCAGACTGGAAGGGACTGAGGAGGTTGTTGTCGGCAAGGTGGAGGTTGAGCTGGTTGAGAACAGCCTTCTTAAAAAGCTTGGACAGGAAAGAGAGATTGGAGACTGGGCGATAGTTTTTGAGTTCGTTTGGGTCGAGGTTGTGTTTTTTGAGGAGAGGATGGACGATGGCGGACTTGAAGATATCAGGGACTGAACCGTTCTCTAGAGATGTGTTGATGATGTCGGTAATGAAGGGCAGAAGTTTTGGAACTACTTCGCAGGTTTTGAGAGGCATGGACTTTATGGTCTTGAGGACTTCTCCCTGAGAGACGGGGCGGAAGGACGAGAGGGGGGTGCCGGAAAAGGGGGTGTCGGGAGGGCAAGGAGGAGAAGGCAGAGAGTCGAGTGTGTTGCGCAGAGTTTGAATTTTGTCCGAAAAGTAGGTGGAAAAAGCAGACGGGAGTTCTTCTCTGCTGTGTGTGTTGGGGAGAGGAGTGTCTTTAGGAGTGCCTAGGAGTGTGTTCATGGTAGCGTAGAGGGTTTTGGAAGAAGTAGATTCCAGGATTTTGTTTTGAAGGTGTTTACGTTTGGAGTGGGAGACCATTCTGCAGACTTTGGATCTAGTTGCTTGGAAGATCTGTCTGTGAACGGTGAGGTCAGATGAGCGGCAGAGGCGTTCCGCTTGTCGGCGCTCGCGCTTGGCCTCAGCTATGTCGTCAGTGAGCCAGGGGGAGGGGGGTCGTTTGGGCATGGAGCAGGTGGTGACAGGTGCATGGGTGTCTAGAAGTTTTCGAAGGGAGGAGTCGAAATGGGATGCAAGATCAGGAGAGGAGGCGGGGTCCAAGAGAAGGTCGACAGCTTCATCGAAGAAGCTCTCTCGGTTGACAGATTTCAGTTTGCGGCGAGTAACAAGGAGATGGTTTTTTTTTTTCGGGGGAGGTAGGTTGAGAGAGACGAGAATGGCGAGGTGGTCAGAGGGAAGCACAGAGGAGGTGTCAGAGTCGAGAAAGAGTTGATCGGAGGTGCGGGTGATGATCCAGTCGAGGGTGTGACCGAGTCGGTGGGTGGGTTTGGTGATGTGTTGTGTAAGATTGTGGTTCGAAAGTGATGTGCAAAGGCGTCTTGTGTCAGGGTGGTCGGGTTTGTCGAAGATGAAGTTAAAGTCGCCAAGAAGGATGTGTTTTCCGGGTCGTGTGCTGTAGCGGTCGAGGAGGAGGTCAAACTCGGTGAGGAACATGGAGTTTGTTAGTTTGTTTTGAGGGCTTGGAGGGGGGCGGTAGATACATGAGAAGATGAGGGACTGGCCAGGGAGTGTTGCTACGGCCTCGACAGATTCAAAGAGGGATGAACAAAAGGGAGAGACTGAGAGAAGAAGAGGTAAGCAGAAAGACAGTCTCTGTAGATGATGGCAATGCCACCCCCTGTGGAGGCACGCGGGAAGGAGGCAAGGCGGTAGCCACTCGGAGTGACGCTGGCAATGATGGGTTCATCGCCAACTAAGCCGAGCCACGTTTCGGTGATCACGACAACGTCTAGGTCGTTGTCTAGAATGAAATCTGAGATCACGTCGGCTTTGACATCTTTGCAGACAGACTGTGCATTGAACAGACACAGTTTTAGGTTGTTTGAGACAGAAGAGGAGGAGGAAAAAGAGACGGGCGAAGAAGAGGACAAAGGAGGAGAAGGTGGGGAGGGGGAAAGAGAATGGGGGGGGGGGAAGGTGAGGGAGGGAAAGAGGGGGGAGGAGGAAGGGACGGGGAAGGAGAACTGGGCAAGAAAGAGGATGCGAGAGGAGGGTGAGGGGTGAGGGGAAAAGGGAGGAGGTAAAGTAGGAAAAGATGAGGAAGAGGGAGGGGGAGGGTGAAGGGGAGGAGAAAGGGTGGGGTGGGGACGAGGAGGAAAAAGCGGGCGAAGGAAGTGGGGGTGAGGGTAAGGAGGGAGAGGACGGTGGGGGAGGAGCCGAGGAGAGCAGGGAGCGGTAGATGAAGAAGATAGGAGAAGAAATGGGAGAAGAAGGAAGGGATGGGGAGAAGACGGGGAGAGGCGGAAGGGGTGGAAGGACATGGGAAAAGGTGAAGAAATGTGTGGTTGCGAGTGTGATGGTGAGTCGTGCCTTCTGCTAATTCCCCCCCTGCGGCCTCTCTTTCGCGATCGGATGCCATGTAGGGCATTTGCAACACTGTCGGCGACACTGCCTGCGCAGTAGGTGGCGTGGCAACGTAGAGATAGCAGTTGTTGGCGTGTGTATCTGATAAGCATGATTGTTTGTGAGGACAGGAAAAAGAAAGACGGGACGAGGGTGCAGTAGGGTGTGTGTGTGTGTGTGTGTGTGTGTGTGTGTGTGTGTGTGTGTGTGTGTGTGTGTGTGTGTGTGTGTGTGTGTGTGTGTGTGTATGTGTGTGTGAGCGGTGTGTGTGTGTGAGCGACCTGACAAAAAGCAAGGGAGAAAAAGTACAGTAGGTGTGTGTGTGTGTGTGTGTGTGTGTGTGTGTGTGTGTGTGTGTGTGAGAGAGAGAGAGAGAGAGAGAGAGACAGAGAGAGAGAGAGAGAGAGAGAGAGAGAGAGAGAGAGAGAGAGAGAGAGAATCAATGAATCAATGAATCAATGAAGAGAGAGAGAGAGAGAGAGAGAGAGAGAGAGAGAGAGAGAGAGAGAGAGAGAGAGAGTGGTGGGGGAGCGACTCTGATCGTGCGCAAAACCAACACTGAAAGGGCAGAAATGGCGACGTAAACAGAGTTTTAAACGACAGACACTATTCAATACGATACCAAATCAGCAGCAAGCAGATCCGACGGAAAACAAGCATACAATCTTCGGTCGTGATCTGCCTACCATACTATTATGTGATGTCGTTTTATAATAGGATTTGGGGCTGAAATGAGCCGTCGAATTTTGTAGACCAGGGTAGTTTAGTCTAGAAAGTTCTTTGTTTGTTGATGTTTCTGAGTTCCGGTTATGTAGATTATTTTGATTGGTTGCGTTGTATGATTTTCTTGGATTATTCTGGAAATTGGTGTATTATAAAAGATTGGTGCTGGGAAGCACGGGGGTACATTGTCTTGCATTGTCAGTGTCAGAGACACGCAGTTTATCGTTGGTACGTGGCCCGTATAGGTGTACATTGTGTGAGACGCTGCGTATGAGAAGGTTTGTGTTACCAGTGAGGACATAAGCAGAAGAGACATTGTATCAGTATTTGTGCATTTGGAGATGCATTATGTGGAGATCACATCGCTGAATTAAAATATTGTTGGAACTGTTACTCCAGTATTGTCTACATCCTTAAGCCGGGTGTGACGGGTTGCAACTGAATGAGGTTTGTTTAAAAAGAACCTTACGTGCGTGCGTCTGGTGTGTTTATCATACTACGACTACAACTCCACCACGTAACAGTGGTGCCGGAATAACTTGCCGGAGTTCCTGCAGAAATCATAGCAACTAAAACCGCTACTCACACGCAAATGGTTAAACACTATTAAATAACCATTTTTGTTGATTTTCAAAATATCTTTAATATTCCCCGTTTGTCGACAAAAGTATATTTGTCGAGACGGGTATGAGTATGCTGAGTTTGTTTTAACTAGATGTGATAAGAGTTGAACTCTCGCTGCTCAGAGCCAAACCTAGCTTTTACTTAACCACTTCACTGCCAATGATCACGAATTGCGCGTCTGAAACCACAGCTCACTGACTGACATTCGCATGAAGAACACAATGAAACTGGGACCACAAATAAGCATAATTACCCCATTCAAACTGACGCACTACAGCAAGGGATTGGTCGACCATGATAATTCAAGGGTAATGCCAGATTAGCTTGGCGGCTGTCGGCGCCACTCTAATCTGGCACTGCCCTTGAATTATCATTCTCTATCCATCTCCTGCAACTGGTGCATTGTCATTAGATGACGCCTCCGAAATTTGGGAAATACGGCCGTCCGGCTGAATGAGTTAAAGAACGCATATGACTAACAAGAGACATCGGGGACTCATAAGGCTGTGTGTCTCTTGCATATGGATAGCCTTCGCATTGCCCGAGCAGTTAAGGAGTAAATTACACTATACAAAAGACTCGAATTCATACAAGCATAAATTCCAGCTACATGCTCAGAAGATGTCTTCGCGATGAAATTTCTTACCTCGGTAACAGTGATTGTAACTTCTTACCTTAATGCAGAGATTCGTTCGGCACCGAAGGTCAGTGATGAGTGATTTGTGAAGCATCGTTCACGTTTATTTATATCATAGATTATTGACCAGGTCATGTGATGCATTGTAAATTATCCGGACAAGTATTGACTATTCCATTAATCAACATCACGAGTTAAGCATTGTGATCGTATTTTTACTGTAGGCCTACTCCGTGGTGTCCATTCTTCAGGCCTTGAATACCGGATGCACTGTACTGCTACACATACTGGGGAAATCCGAATATCAATTTCCTCTGACATGTTTGAGTGATACTGCATTTGAAAAGACGGTTTGCCATGACACCTACTTATGAAGAAATTCTAGCCATTACATCTGTCTGTGAAACGTATCAAAATATAGCAAAAAAAGTGTATTGGCTGGTAGGTCATCGTGAAAATGATTCTGCTGAACATGTCATGCGATAAAATGCATATCATTCGGACACGTATTTCACCATTTTTTAATCGACCCGATGAGTTCAACACTTTTTTTTTCTCCGTATTTTCAGTGGACCCTGATCTATCAGTTCTTATAGCCTTGAATTTGAACGCTGCGTAGACGCACTGTGTGACGTAAGCCACTGGGAGAATACTTATTATCCCCTTCACTGCCGAAAACAGTGAACACGATTCTACTGCAAGAGACATAGATCTTCATGAGCCCCCGCTACTGAGGGGCTCAAGAGGATCTATGTCTCTTGCTGAGACTACATTGTGTCCAAGTTCTTTGGGCAGTTGTGGCTTTTAGTCGTTCAGTGAGTACCGATTTCATAAATAGATTGTACGTACAGTGGCAGTGAAGGGGTTATATCTATCTCGTTTGACTGACATTGACAACAGATGTGATGAAATATCAAACCCTAATACTGCTGTAAAGCGTATCAAATCGTAGCTATAACATCGTTGGCTAGGAGGTCTTAGTGAAAATGTATCCGCTACAACGTGCACATCTGGCTTGAAACAAATGATGACTCACATTGGCACTAGATACAAGAGGAATGCTGGTATGGACAAAAGGAGCGGAGTTGTTTTGGAACTTCCAGAACCCCTAGCCCATCCACACCTCCACCACCCATCCACTCCCCCACCCCTCCCCCCTCCCTTTCTCCCCCAGAACCCACCTGTGATTTCGGAACTCACTGCTCTGGACCGACAGGTACGAGATCACAGACCAGCGCAAGGTTTTCGAGTTAGTTCGAACCGGATTTCTGATCAACTATCGTAATAAACCGATTAACATGGGGTTTAGCTTGTGATAGCTGTTTTAAGTATGATAGGGCTACTTTTTGTCTACCGTATTTTAAAAAGTACGGTAGACTTTGAAATGGGGCTGGTCGGAGTGCATTTCGCAACATGCACATGACGTTTTTGGCGTGCGGGGCAGAAATTCGGGCAAAGAAGTAACAAGATACGCAAACCTTGCTAGAGAACGTCTTTTTGGCGCCAACGCCGTGTGTGTGTGTGTGTGTGTGTGTGTGTGTGTGTGTGTGTGTGTGTGTGTGTGTGTGTGTGTGTGTGTGTGTGTGTGTGTGTGTGTGTGTGTGACAGCGACTAGAGCCCGCGTTTCAGGACGGACAAGCTTGAAGTTTACGATATTGTCTCTAAAAGAATAATATATATATATATATATATATATATATATATATATATATATATATATATATATATATATATATATATATATATATATATATATATATATATATATATATATATATATATATATATAATTTTTCAATAAATTCTGAGAATGCTGTGCTAATGCCATGGAAATCCAGGCTGGTAAGCTTGCATTGTGTCATCAGGACATCAGCTGTCGTTTTGTGACTGCATCGCTTATTAGATCTTTTGAGCCTTCCACTGAACACCTACTACATAAAGTAATGGGGACTACCCCCAGGCGCCCCGCAACCCGCTGGAGAATATCCAGGCCTCCCCCCGAGAGAGGAGGCTAGTGCATGAATATTCCCAAACAGATCTTGGACCTGCTGGATAGATTTAAGATTTTGCCGCCTACGACCGGTTTCGAACCAAGGTAGGTCTCATCAGGTAGGCATACGGCGTAACCTGAAATTGCAAACACAACGCATATACTAGAAGCCGCCTCCAGAATTGGACTGGTAGCAACCACTAGTCCAGCGTGGATTGCATCCCTAAAGCTTTATGGGGTGTTGCAGTGGAAGAAGACTGACAAATTTTGAAAAGGCAACACCTAGGCAATTTTGTGGTACAATTATTCATTACTTATAACAAAGGCGTCGCCCAAGCCAAAAAATGCACTCAATCAGAGTAGCTCCAAGGGACATAATTTTTCAATAAATTCTGAGAATGCTGTGCTAATGCCATGGAAATCCAGGCTGGTAAGCTTGCATTGTGTCATCAGGACATCAGCTGTCCTTTTGTGACTGCATCGCTTATTAGATCTTTTGAGCCTTCCACTGAACACCTACTACATAAAGCAATAGGGACTACCCCCAGGCGCCCCGCAACCCGCTGGAGAATATCGAGTCCTCCCCCCGAGAGAGGAGGCTAGTGCACAAATATTCCCAAATATATATATATCACGTTTTGTGGATTCATTTCACGAAATATATGGGTTAATCTTAAAACAATTGAATCTTTTTTACGAAAAAAAAAACCAACCAAACAATCTTCTCAATAATAATCGCATGATTTTTCGGATACGGTATTTACATAAGCTTACAGTATGTCTCGGCCGTCGGGTACGATTAGGTCAATATGCCCTAGGTGTGAAAATCAGACAATTTTCTGCACCACCTTTTCGGAGTCATTTGTAAAACAGCTAACATAACTTTTTTTTTTTTACGAAAAAAAGCTATCTTCTCATTATTACGCGCTTGATCTTTCATAAACAGTGTTTGTATAAGTCTGCTATTCAGTTGTCCCGGCTCCGGGGTAAGATTAGGTCAAATTGTGACCTGTAAGCCGTAGGCATTAAAATCAGCAAGAAATTTGCAAAGTTGATTCTCTGACACATAAAGTTAGTACTGCGATGAGTGACGTATTTTGTCGTCACTATGAACATGGCGTCGTGGGACTAATGATGCCGTGACGTGAAGTTTCAAGTGACGTCATTTCGTTGCTCGTGGTATTATTCTTTTTCAGAATAGTTATGCTACGCCAGACCACAGAGCATACGAATGGCGGGAATCGTCGTGCGTCCGTCTTTGTTTCTGTGTGCCAGTGTGTGTGGATCAGAGGGTGGGTTAGAGTAGAAGGAGATGGATTCCTGTCGCTACACGAGCCCACAGAGCGTACTAATGGTGGGAAGCGCCGTGTGTCCGTCTTTATTTATGTGCGCCGACGTGTGTTAATCAGAGGTTGGCTTAGAAAGGAGGGAAATGGATCAGCATAATAAGCCTAAAATAATTATGAACAACTCTGAATGTTCCTAAAACATAACGCATCTGAGTCCCCCCAAAATACGATAGACTTTGGGACGAAATCCTCAACTTGTTTTTATTCAACACCTAAAAGCCCCAGGCGTCCTAGAAACATGGATACTAAGTGGTGTTAGCAAGAAGCATAGACCCTGTAGGCCCCCGCAACCGCGGGCCCCATGGACGTTTCCCGATTGTGTACTTTTCCGCGACCCCATTTCTGATGTAGTACGCTGGAGGGCAAAGCGGTGTGGAGACTCAGTCTACACGAATGTCCAGCAGAGTGGGGGCTGTAGCAAAAACAATGTCCAAACCTGGAGTTAAACCGTCTGAAAAGTGTATAGAAACCGTTATGAGATGAAATTGCGAGCAGTTGGCGGGTTAGATCCCTACGAAAACTGTCAGTGGAGTGACGATGTCGGACTTCTACCTCCGTTTGCTCAAGATGACATTTCAGAATATTTGGTTCATCGCACCAGCTACTACACAAGAAAAGCCTTCAAAGCAAACAAACAGCTTGGAGCACACAATCAACACACATCAGGATGGGTGAAGAAACTGTTTGCGCACAAACCCAGAGGCTGTGACAACACCATCATCACTGCTGAGGTAAGCATAACAAACTCACAAAGTAGGCCAACTTCACAAATTGTGGATGGGGTTGTGCCATCTTCACTTTAGCAGGTTTTGTCATAGCTTACTGTCAAATCTTATACTATCATTAGAAGGTATTTAAATTAAATAAAAGTGTTCATAAAGTGAGTGTTCCCTGTTTTTATATACCATCTTGTGTGACATTCATTTTCAAGCATGATTTCTCCTTTTGACTTTGACAAATTTGAGCACAAATGACCAAGAGTGTACTCCGAGTCTGAGAAGTAGGTTTATGAGGACATCAGGTGTGCATTGGCAGTTCATTTGTTTCTATTTGATACTTTGGATGACATGGTTTGGGCTTGGCATCTCCATTTGTTTCAGTTTGTAATGTAAATGTTCTAACGCTAAAAGTTTCTTTTTTCTTTTCTTTTTTCACTGTGACTCACTGTGAGTGCAGCAGTGTTAGCGGTATGCAAGTACTATATTCTGTATTATTTACATTGTTGTTTGCTGTGCAGGTGTTCCATTCCCAGAGCCTGTGTGAGAAACCGTTGAAGCCCTGGGTGATCATCGAGCAAGATGGGACTGATCTCACTGCACACTGCAACTGTATGGCAGGGATTGCGAAGTCTTGTAGCCATATGTTGGCAGTGTTGTTCACTGTAGATGCATCTGTTCGAATTCGCGACAGCAAGACACCAACACAGGTGAGTTTTGTAGCTGTTGTGTTATTTTGGGAATTTTTAGCAGACATTAAACAGTGCACCTGATAACAGCAAATGTCTGCAAGAAAGAAATTTCTTGACCGTGCATGCTGTTGGTTGAGTTCAACATCAAGTTACAGAACATACTGTTCTGTGTTCAGTATTTTCTTTTCTTTTTTAAGAGTTTGGCCATTGATTCAGGTGAACAGTGAAGCATTACAGAAATAAAAAAATAAAAATTAACTTTAACTAGAATTATTTGGACCAAATTCTGTACAGATTTTATAGTTCAAGAACTTTTGAGCTGGTCCCTTATTTAAACATTTATCATTAAAAAGCCCCCCCCCCCCGCCCCCCCCCCCCCCCCCCCCCGCCCCCCCCCGCCCCCCCCCAAAAAAAAAATTAAATAAATAAATAAATAAAAATAAAAAATAAAATAAAATAAATAAAAATAAAAATAATAATAATAATTTAAAAAATAAAATTAAAAAGGAACAAATCCTGTTTGTGGTGACGTCAGGAAAAGAAATAGGCCTTACAGTTTATCTCTTTTTTTTTCGACGGCAATGCAGGATTCAGTTAGAATGTTATGTTTTGGCTACTTATTTTTCATTCTTGTTTATTTTGTTCTCTTCAAACTAAAGAAAGGAGTAGGGTCAACGCCAAATAAAAATTGTCGTTGGGTCTTTTGGATACCATACATTTAATGACAATTTTTAGACCAAATTTGTATCTACATACTAAACATTGAATTGCAAGTGCCTGCTGGCTGGGTGGTTCCCCCAACAAAGGCTGTCGTCTACAGTTAGGCTGCTGACATTGACTTCACATCAGCTTCATCAAAGAAGCGTCGATTGGATGGTGTTACGATTGTGGTTGTGTTATCCTGTGAGAGCGTGCATGTGTTTATCGTAGGAAACGATCTGATATTTATTTGAGCTATCATGGTTACGATTCACGTGCCTTTTCAGTAAGAGTTTCTTTTGTTCGTGAGTAGAGCCGATTTCGTTTTGTTTTGTTAAGTTTAGTCCAGAACGTTCTAGAAGGGTCGCACTGTCTAGTAACCTCGTATGTGTGAAGTCTAGTAGTTGGCAACAGTTCGTAACAGTTCGCTACATTTTGTTTTTCAGTGCGTGTGAATTGTTTTGGGATTGTTCTCGTACCTTCTAGAGCTATCATAGAACACGGTGATAGGGCTACCATACTTTTATGTGTCTTCATTATACATTAGGATTTAGAGCTGAAGTGAGCAGCCGAGTTTTTGTAGCCTATTTTAGTGATTCCAGAAGTTTCTTATTTATGAGTTTCAGTTGCGTGTTTCGTTCTGATTGGTTGCATTGTATTATTTCCGTAGATGATTCTAGAATTTCGTAGTATTTTTTTATTATAAGGAGGGCGCTGGAAAAGCCCGTTTGGTACATTGTCTTGCATTGTTAGTGATAGAGACACGCAGTTAGCGTAGGTACGTGGCCCGTGTTGGGTGTACATTCTGTGAGACGCTGTTTATGAGAAACTTTGTGTCGCGGTGTGGACATTGCAGAAGATACTTTGTATCAGTATTTGTGCATTTTGAATTGCACTGTGTGGATATCGCATCGCTGAATTAAATATTGTTGGAACTGTTACTCCAGTATTGACTACATCCTTAAGCCACGTGTGACGGATTGCAGCTGAATGAAAGTTTTTTTTTAAAAAATCCTTACGTGCGTGTGTCTGGTGTGTTTATCATACTACGACTACAGCTCCACCACGTAACATTTTGGCACCTCCGACCGGACTTTCTTCAGTTGGTTCAGTGCAAAGGGTAGCAGGAGAAAACAGCCAGCAGGGAAAAGCAGAGATGGCGACATCGGAAATGGAGACATTCCTGAAAATTGGAAAGGAATGTGGACTCGAAGGAGCTCAACTCCTCGAGTTTGTAAAGGAGAGAGAGAAGGAGAGATTGGAGAGAGAAAAGGAGAGAATGGAGAAAGAAGAAAAGAAACGAGAGAGAGAAGAAAAGGAGAGACTGGAGAGAGAGGAGAGAGAGGAAAAAAGACGAGAGAGAGAAGAAAAAGAGAGATGGGTGAGAGAAGAAAGAGTTAAGGAACGTGAAATCAGGAAACTCGAAAATTCAAGCAGAAGAAGCAGAGAAACAGCGAGAAGAGGCAGAGAAACAGCGAGAAGAGGCAGAGAAACAGCGAGAAGAGGCGGAGAGGCAGCGACAACATGAAATTCACTTAAAGCAGATGGAGATTGAGGCACAGAGCCAGAGGGTTTTTGAAGCAACAGCCTTAGCCAGCAGAGAGCAAACAGCCCGTGTGCCAAAGCTTCCACCTTTCATTGAGAACTCAGATAAGATGGACGCTTACCTACAACGATTCGAGCGCTTCGCAAGTAGTAACAATTTGAAACAAGACTTGGGCTATTAAACTGAGCGCACTTCTAACTGGCAAAGCGCTTGAATTTTACACTCGCTTACCAAGAGAAGAAGCCGAAGATTATACGCAGTTGAAAGCCGCCCTGTTGAGACAGTACGACTTCACTGAAGAAGGTTACAGGCGACGATTTCGGAACTGCAAGCCTGAAGAAGGAGAAACACCCGGCCTATTCACTGAAAGAATCAGAAGCTACCTGGAGAAATGGATAGAGCTGGCTGGCCTAAACAGAGAGTACCAAGACCTGTGCGACCTCATCATCAAAGAACAAGTTTTCTGCGCATGTTCTAAGGACCTGGCCGCCCACCTCAGAGAGCAAAAAGAACAGTCACTAAAGGCCCTGGCCGACTTCGCTCAAAGATACCTTGACGCCCACAACATGAAGTTCGGGTCCAGTAAGCCGCAGCGTGAGTCGGAACCAGCAGAGGACATCCACAATGTCAGAGACAACCCGAAATACAAGCCGGTGGAGAACCTGACATGTTTTGTCTGTGGAAAGAAAAGTCACAAAGCGATACGATGTCCTTCTAAGGCGACAACATCAGAAGATTCAACCAAGATCGTGGGATAGCAGGCAGAAGCAGTACCACGTCTCAACACAGAGCCGCCGCTGTATTAGCAAATGATGTGACGTCATCCAATGACTTTGAGTCTAGAGAAACGCGAGTTACACCAGAGCTGATCGAATCTTTCAGAAAGAATGGACGCATCCCAGTAGGAGATTTTGATACATTCTTACCAGTCTCAAACATCGCGCTACCTGAGATTGAGGCGCCGAACATGCCGGTGGTGTCAGGATTCGTCGGCGACACACCAGTGAGAGTGCTGAGAGACACCGGTTGTAACTGTATCATCGTGAGAGAGAATTTAGTAGCTGAAGACCAGAAGCTACATGAGTGGACAACCCTCGTCTTGGCTGATGGAAGTGGGAGAGTCACCCCACTTGCCAAGGTCAGTGTCAACACCCCGTACCTGACAGGAGAGGTGATGGCGTTGTGTGTAAAGACCCCAGTTTATGATCTTATCATCGGAAATGTTAACAGCGCCAGAAACCCAGACGATCCAGATCCAGAGTGGCGATCTGAAACCTGTGCAGTTACTACAAGAGGTCAGGAAGAGAAGAGCCACCATACCATTCCTGTAAAAGTGACTGATAACATACATGCAGAAACGATGATTCGAGACACGTTAGAGGAAGAGAAGCGCACGGCGTTGAAGCAACTGCAAAATCAGGTGGACGCGACCGTGGACAACAAACGAGATGAGCGGGAGGCGGAACAGCGTGCAGCCATCGACCATCTGCGGCAAAAACAGGCGCATGAGTTGGACAGTCGGCGATACGATGCCGAGCGCCGCCACAATGATCGGATGGGGCCGCCGAAAAGCCAGGTGATTGAGAGTTGCGGGCGAGATGGAGATCCTCTGAGACAGGAGATGTCGGAGCTGCAGGAAGAGAAGAAGAGGAAGAAACAGACTCTGAGAGTCCAATCTACGGAATTCGAGCATCGGTTTACACCTAACCCAGGGACAACAGATACCCTCCAGCACAAGGTTTACCTGACATCGAACGAGCCGCTTCGTGACGAGCCGTGTCGTCGGCTTTGCAACACGAGTAAAAGACCGAGAAAGAATGTTCGAGAGACGCCGGACCTGAGAGTCGACAGGGATTCCAGATCGCCAGTTGTTATCGCGAAGGAACAAGAGAGATCCAATTTGGTGTGTATGAACTGTGACACTTTTCCTAAGCCGACAGTGTTTGACCCAGGACCAATAACTGTGTGAACTGTGTACTGTACCCCATGATTTGATGATATCCAGAAGTGAGCTTTGACATTATTTTTAGTTTAATCAAGGATTCTCAGAATTTTGGAGCAGATTACCTGAGCAGAGCAGTTTAGATGAACATTTCTGTGTCCAGAATAATTTGATGAAACATTTTGATGCTCAGGACGGTTTACAAGACTATGAGACAATTATTTTGATTTCATTTTGATGTGAAATTTTTATGGTTTTGTGTAGGTTTACACAGCCACAACCGTATTTTAAGATTTGAGAAGAACTTTTTGTGAAATTTCATTCTAAAGAAGGGGGTAATGTTACGATTGTGGTTGTGTTATCCTGTGAGAGCGTGCATGTGTTTATCGTAGGAAACGATCTGATATTTATTTGAGCTATCATGGTTACGATTCACGTGCCTTTTCAGTAAGATTTTCTTTTGTTCGTGAGTAGAGCCGATTTCGTTTTGTTATGTTAAGTTTAGTCCAAAACATTCTAGAAGGGTCGCACTGTCTAGTAACCTTGTATGTGTGACGTCTAGTAGTTGGCAACAGTTCGTAACAGTTCGCTACAATTTGTTTTTCAGTGCGCGTGAATTGAGCAGCCTTTATTTTGTTTTGGGAATGTTCTCGTACCTTCTAGAGCTATCATAGAAAGCGGTGATAGGGCTACCATACTTTTATGTGTCTTCATTATACATTAGGATTTAGAGCTGAAGTGAGCAGCCGAGTTTTGTAGCCTATTTTGTTTCTTATTTATGAGTTTCAGTTGCGTGTTTCGTTCTGATTGGTTGCATTGTATTATTTCCGTAGATGATTCTAGAATTTCGTAGTATCTATAAGGAGGGCGCTGAAAAAGCCCGTTTGGTACATTGTCTTGCATTGTCAGTGATAGAGACACGCAGTTAGCGTAGGTACGTGGCCCGTGTTGGGTGTACATTCTGTGAGACGCTGTTTATGAGAAACTTTGTGTAACGGTGTGGACATTGCAGAAGAGACTTTGTATCAGTATTTGTGCATTTGGAATTGCACTGTGTGGATATCGCATCGCTGAATTAAATATTGTTGGAACTGTTACTCCAGTATTGTCTACATCCTTAAGCCACGTGTGACGGATTGCAGCTGAATGAAAGTTTGTTTTTCTTAAAGAACCTTACGTGCGTGCGTCTGGTGTGTTTATCATACTACGACTACAACTCCACCACGTAACAGATGACCTTATCAATGGAACCTCGACTTCAGTTAAAGCAAAGAGAAAACCATCAGATGTGGCAGCTCCAACACAGGATGAACTGCATTCATTCTTTGATGCAATTCACTTCTCGAAGACTGGTGTGAAACCGGCTGTATTGTCCCTTGTTCCAGAGTATGCGACGGACTACAAAGATCAACGAGCAACAGTCAGACTGCCAAAATTTCTGGGAGATCTAGAAGATGAAGAACAGATTCAGAGGACTTACAGTGAAGTTTTGCAGCATTGTGAAAATGTGGATATCTCTGTGACTGAGGAGCAATGTATCGTCGCTGAAAGGGAAACCAGAGAGCAAAGGAATTCGAAGATCTGGGCCAGACTCAGGACAGGGCGGATTACTGCATCACGGGCACACCAAGCACTCCACACCAATCCAGCAGCTCCTTCAATGAGTCTTATCAGCCTGATCTGTCGACCCAAGGGCTCAAGAAAAGTGACCGCTTCTATGCAATGGGGCATTGAAAAAGAACACAATGCCTTGTCCAAATATGAAGAAATAGCTTCAAAACAGCATATGCATTTTCAACTGGATAAGTGTGGACTTTTTATTCATGCCCAGTTTCCCTTCTTGGGTGCGTCACCAGACGGTGTGCGCTACTGCAGCTGCTGTATCCGGGGATGCGTTGAGGTGAAATGCCCCTCGTCAAAGGCCTCCTGTACCATCGCAGAATGTGTGGCAGATCCCAAATTCTATTTGGAGAACAAGCACAGTGAACTGAGGCTAAAGGAGAAACATGAATACTACACACAAGTACAACTTCAGATGTTTGTCACCAAGACTGAGTTTTGTGACATTGTGGTGTGGACTCCCAAGGATGTAGCAGTGGTCAGGGTGGAATATGACCCAGAGTTTGTACAAGATGCCTTCGAAAAGCTTGCCCATGTGTACCAGGTGGCAATCTTGCCAGAACTTGTGGGGAAAGTGTTTTCACGTGCAAGGCCACAACCACCGACAGCCACCAACCCACAGTCAGCATGCCCTCTGCCTCTGTCGCCAAACAAGAAGAGTGCAGAACAACTGACAGGTTCTGGCAGCCCTGTCAAACTCTTTTGCTACTGTCAGATTGTGGAAGAAGAGGATGCCATGGTTGCATGCGACAATGAGAATTGCAAGCTTGAGTGGTTTCATTTCTTCTGTGTTGGGGTCAAAAGCGCACCAAAAGGCCAATGGTACTGTCCAGACTGTAGGCAGTTGCCCGAGTTTAGACGCACAGGCAAATCTAAACCCAAAGTGGTGAGAAATCAGCCGTCATAGTTTGATCATGTTCTTTAGTCAAATTTATGGTGTTGACTACTTTAGATGGTAGTATTAGGCCTAATAAAAAAGAAGTGTTTACAGTAAATAACAAAAACATCACCGAAAAAACATTAATAGGGTAGGTTGGCCTCTTTTGTTTTCGTTGACCTCACCCGATTTAGTGCAAATATTACATTTTGGCGGCTGATTTTTCATTTCTGGACCTTTTTCTTCAAAATGGAAAGAAAAGTTTAGAGTTGGGCCAAACATAGGGTCGGTCAAGATACCATTATTACGTAAACAGACTAATTTTTAAGGGTTTAGTTTACTTTGATGATTTCTGTGAGTGTGCTGAGAAGTAGTCAAGTGATGTTGAATTGCATTTGAGGTGTGACAAAATTTCAGTGAATATTCTTGCTATTTTAAATACTAGTTTTTGTAAGCATCTAAATTGCTATCACTGTAGCAGTAGCACATGTATGACTTCACCATTTCATGCTTTGTCCTTTTACTGCATGTGTTGCACTACTACATGACTGCTTGTATTTTCATGTGTTTTTGTAAAAAGAAATAAACCAAGCTTTGTTGAATTTTGTCGTGAACACAGGAAAATGCATAATCAAATTGTGACAAGATTTATTTTTTCATTTTCATCATATTTGCCTGTTTACTCCATGTGTTGCACAATGCCAAGACTGCCTTTATTAAAGTTGCATTTGACTTTTGAAAGAAAGCTGTGTTGACGAAATGCATTTAATGTGACTTCAATAATAATGGAAAGTATCTGTGCTGGCAGTTTTTGTAAATGCACTCTAATGGAGTGTTATAGAAACAGGCTTGTGTAGAACTTGGTCTTCGTCAGTTATTGCTTTTTTAAAAACTAAAGACGTCTGTATCACTATCAGAGTATGAAATATGTAAATCGTTCATGAATGAATTTAAAACTTCTTCGTACTCGAGTTATTTCAGTCAGATATTTCTTTGTGTGTGAAAGAAAATCTAAAGACTGAATCATGCCGTTTGATTTTGGTTAAACAATTAAACTAGTTTCATGTATCTATTTTGTTTGTTTATGATACGTTGATGCGTAAATGTAAAAGCCACTTTAAACTACTCCCATTCTTCGCTTTAACACCATTCTTGCTTGAGAGAGAGAGAGAGAGAGAGAGAGAGAGAGAGAGAGAGAGAGAGAGAGAGAGAGAGAGAGAGAGAGAGAGAGAGAGAGAGAGAGAGAGAGAGGCAACAAAGTTCTACACAAACATTTGCATGGACGGAATGCACAATAATGTTGTCACCAGACTTTCATTGTTACAACGTCACAATTTAATTTTCAATGAAGATCGCTTTACAACAAGAACATTCATGTGAGAAATAACACACCACATAAAACAATACTTTTGAAAACTTCGCATCACTTCAAAGTTACTGTGAACAAAACTACCTAGTTGTTCTCTCACCCCATCTCTAATCAAAAGGAACAAGGGATAGACAAATATTCACCAGCACACTGTGACAATTTGGTCCAACGTGGTCACATTTGCACCTTCAGCACAAGTCAACATAGTGATTGGAATTGTAGAATCAATAATGGCATAGTTTTTAATAATGTTACCAATCACCCTTTCAACATGAATCCTGACGTGCTATTTTGCGTGTTGATTCTACATCAAACGCAGATAGTTGCTTTTTACCTTTGGTAAAAGCTGGTATCGTAACTTCAGCACACATCAGTCCAACACTATCATGGATATTAAACCCACGATCAGCCAAAACAAGGTCACCTGGCATGAGATTGTCCAAAAATGTGCTATTCTCAGTTACCCATTTGTCACTGGCTCTCCCGCCCCAACCTTCAGAAATGAATGACACAACTCCTTGTGGCGTTATGCCAATGAGGTACTTTATGGTGTTGTGATACTTGTAGCTGGACCATGTTTGTGCTCTGGCAAGCAGATTTGAAGGAGTCTCAATGAAAATCTCAAAACAGTCTATGATCACAGTAACTTTGTTGCCAAAATCCTGTTTGAAATCGAATGGCATGGTTCTTCTCAGACTTTCTCTGTCCGGCCATGAGATAAGTGGCCCCATCCTGGTATACATGACATCCAGCACCTTGAGAAATATGCGTGACACTGATATGTCAGAAATGCGAAACAAATCAGCAACGACCTATACAGGCAGATTCAACCTCAGACGAGTGAGGACAATTAACACTTCTTGAAATTTGCTTGTGATTGATCTGGGCCCACTAGTAATGTGAGGCATGAGGAATGACACCAAAGCAGCAAGAGTCAAAAAAAGATGGTAGGTCTGTGTAATATTTAAACTTCTCATCATCTCTAGACCCATCTTCTTTTTAAAATAAAGTCATCTGACATGGTGCTGGCATTCAGTTTCATGCGAAGAGTGAGGTTTTCGGTTCTTATAATCTGTAGCTCAGACTCCATGGCTTCCAGGTAGGAGATGGTAAAGTCGGTCTGGACTTCCTGCTCCACAGTTCGTTTCAAAACATCAGCCTCTTCACCCAGTTCAAAATCAGCGTCCCCTCCAACATCGCCCATAGATGCCTCACTGTCTGTGGTGTCCACACCGTCCTCAGCATGAACTGCACAAATAAGAACCATAACATGCACATGGCATTTTGTTTGCTTCAAGTACATTCTATTTTTAGGTGATCATACGGCTTTGAAATGTTTCGCTTTTTAACAATTATTGCTTTAACTGAGTAAATGCTTATTTTTGGCAATTGGCGTTCCTCCCATCTATTACTAAGATAAGATGTGGCTTTTCAAATTACCCAAAATAAAAACCGAAGAAAGTTAATTTAACTGTTGTTTAATACTGATGACTTGATATTCATAATGATTGAGGAGTGGGAACAGGTTGTGGTGGGAAAACAAATTGACACTGGATCTGGGGAGCATGCTTCCCTGGAAAACTGCATTCCTGTGCACTTACTGACAACTGCATTACCTTCAAAAAGCATAATTTCCTGGACCACATCAAATATCTAAACACAAAGGTGGTGACATCATACAAGATAATGCCAGATATACAAAAGTTGAAAATTGCATTTTCGAAAGGCAGAATTGTTTCAAAAACAGAATATTCTTTACTCTTGAAGATAAACTATGAAATGTTTTATAAAGTAAATATTCAGTGCATACCGTTGTGGGCATTTTCTTGTTTCCGTTGCTCTCTCTTCTGTTTCCTTTCAAACCGGTCCACATCAGTAGATGCATATTTAGTTTTGTAGCGAAGGTGCAAAGTTGGGATCCAGTTGGGCGCATCATCTTGGTAGAACTCAGCAGGTTTTCCTGTCATCAAAATCAAGTGAAAATGTAATAACTACACTAAAATATTGACTTGCACGATAAACAAAACAAGCACTCCAGTCTTTCCTGTGATTCTGGAAGAAGGGTATCATACAGTGTCCTTCCACGGGTGTTTTGTGTTTATGTTTTTTTTTCTTCAAGTAAACATGAAGTTGGAAAAAAACAAATAAATATAGTCCCAGTCTTTGCATCAAGAAGCCTAATCTGACATTCTATGAAATGTTTGAAAAGAACAAAAGCCATCTAAAATCTCTCCAACACTCCAATCTGCTCAAAAATGGCAGATTTCACTACTGCCAAGTTGTCAGTGAAAGTGGGCAGCTGCAACTTCGCAATGGCCTAGGAAGACTAATAACAAAATGCATGTGAACCATTGAACAATTTTTTAAAATGCTTACCTTTCACAAAGTGGCGAGAACACACACGGGTCCAGGGTTTCACTGTTTGTCCGTGATCTTCTTTCGATTGATTTGGGCGATCCAAAGCCTTCTCCTCTTGGCTGTCAACTAGCGTATTTTGGAGCCCTTATTGAATATAACTGTCGGAATTCTATGGTAAGAGATCCCAAGATCCCTAGTACTTCGTTTCAAACAATGCTTGACACAGCAATCGTTCGTCATGATGAGAAAAATGCAAATAAATACGCTTTCGTGACACGCTTTCAACCTTGCCAGAGTGGTGGAAATTGCATCGACCGCCAGCTTGCCCTCCAGGGGCGGCAACGCACAAAGTGATGACGTAGATCGGGATAGGTCGATTGAGGATCTCTACCTCTTGCGGTTGGATATTGTTCAGTTTTCGCGTCAATGAAGGGGTAAAAGGTCAAGCATTGCACGGGAAAGGCACTGTTAATGGTGTTAATGATGTCTGGAGTATTCAATGAGGGGTTTCACCTATAATAGGGGGACAAGTCGTCTCTCGAAGGTTAGAGAGTAGTCCACCAGTTTAGGTCCCCATTTTGACACTCAACTCTCACTTGTGGCTCCACGTAGCTGCAGCATGCGCAGCGGCGACACCATGGGCAACAGCTTCAACTGGCTGGCTAAACCAAGTGAAGGGAAACCGGGGGGGGTCTCAAACCCTTGGTAGGGGAGGACTTGCTCGTCCTAGCATGCAAAGTCTGTCACCGGCCGACTGGGCGGAAGAAATTCATAAAGGGTTCAACGGTCAAGAGGGCGGGTCAGCAGTACACTGTGGAGTGCATAGGGCATGTCAGAGCACAGAAGAAGACATGGCCATCCACTGCAGCCAAGGAAGCTACCAGTTGTAACGTCTCATCGTGCCACTGGACTCTGACTTCTGCGGCCGAGAGGGTGGGGTTGCTCCAGCGCAACATCTTCTCCACCGAAATCTCCTCCACGCGCAGGTTTTGTGCATGGAACTTCACCTTCACCAAATCTGCTCCTTCATCTTCCTTTTTCTTCTGCCTCCTCCAGAAGTCCTGCGGCGATGGGGAACGGACGAACCGACAAGTAGAGGTTACTACTGGGAGATGCAGCTCCGAACCTGCACGTAGGCGGTCTGTGGACGAGTGGTCGCTCTTCCCTGTACCAGGGGCAGCAGGGAAGTTCGGCAGCATCCCAGGCGACTGAGCAGCCCTCTTCAGGGCAGCACTGCTCACCCGAGTAAAAGAAGGAACTAGAAAAGGTGTTCCAAACATTGCCTGCCCTACACAAACTGGTCAGCTTACCGCGGCTGACGGTTTAACCCTTTTTATGCGGTCGAAAAAAAAAACCAAAGAAAGAAACTTATTCTCGGTTCGTGGAACGTACGAACCCTGTTGGACAGAGATTAGACGAAGAGACCACACAGAAGAACAGCCCTCATAGCCAGGGAGCTGGCGAGATATAAGATCGACATTGCGGCTCTTAGTTAAACCAGATTTGCTGACGAAGGCTCGATCTGTGAACCTGAGGGTGGGTACACCTTTTTCTAGAAGGGCAAAGCTGAGAACGCGGACAGGATACACGGAGTTGGCTTCGCCATCCGCACCACGCTCCTCCGACAGCTGCCTTCTCTTCCCACTGGCATCAGCGAACGATTGATGAAGCTCCGTTTACCCATCTCCCACACCCGACATTTCACTATCATCAGCGCCTATGCTCCGACACTCATCAACGCAGATGACGACAAGGAGGCGTTCTATGAGAGCCTCAACTCCCTCCTGAAGTCCACTCCTGGAAGTGACAAACTCATCGTGCTTGGTGACTTCAATGCTCGAGTTGGGCGCGAATGTGACTGCTGGGAAGGAGTGATAGGCCCACACGGACTGGGCAAGATGAACAGCAATGGCGTGCTGCTGCTGACATTGTGCGCTGAGAATGGACTCGCCATCACCAACACCCTCTTCAGGCTGGCTAGTAAGTACAAGACAACATGGATGCATCCCCGATCCAAGCAGTGGCATCTCATAGACTATGTCATTGTCCGCCAGCGGGATACTCGTGATGTCAGAATCACCAGAGCCATGAGAGGAGCAGAGTGCTGGACCGACCATCGGCTGGTGCGGTCTGTCCTCAACCTGTACACTGCACCAGCACACAAGAAGAGGCCAAAGCTCACCCAACCTTCATTCAACCTGGCCAAGCTGAAGTGCCCGGACGTCAAGGAAAACTTCCAGTCCCACCTAGATGACCTGCTAACTGCCCGTGGACCGCTGACTGGCAACCCAACTGAAATGTGGAACCAGTTCAAGGGGATGGTGACGGAGTCTGCCAAAGACGTGCTTGGGCCCAAGCAGAGGGTACACCAGGATTGGTTCGATGAGAACAATGAAGAGATCAACAAGCTACTGGAGGAAAAGCGCAGTGCCTTCATGGAGTGGCAGAATGACACCAACTCCTTGTCCGAGAAAGACCGATTCAAACACCTCCAGAGGAAAGCCCAGAGAGAGCTCCGCAACATGCAGGGCGCCTGGTGGGACAGCAAAGCAAAAGAAATTGAACACTTTGCTGAATCCAAGAACTCCAAGGAATTTTTCAGCGCTATAAAAGCTGTCTACGGCCCTGCCAGACCCAGCACAGCCCCTCTCTTTTCCTCCGACGGCTCACCTTGCTAAAGGACAAAGGCAGAATCACTGAGCGCTGGAAAGAACACTTCTAAAATCTGCCGAACCTACGTTCCACAGTCGATCCCGTGGCCCTGGACATGATTCCCCAGAAGCCGACACTGGATGACCTTGACCTCCCGCCAACCCTGGACGAAGTCAAGAAAGCGATCAACCAGACTAGTTCCGGCAAGGCTGCAGGCATGGACGGTATCCCCGCAGAGCTCTTCAAAGCAGCTGGACCTGAGACCCTTGATGCCTTCCTTAACTTTCTGACATGCATCTGGGCAGAGGAGAACATGCCACAGGAATTTAGAGATGCTAAAATCGTCTCCTTGTTCAAGAACAAGGGCAGCAAAGCAGACTGTGCCAATTACCGAGGGATCTCACTCATCTCCATTGCTGGTAAGATCCTTGCGAGAGTCATCCTCAACCGCCTGATCAGCTCTGTATCTGAGGAAGCACTCACATAGGCTCAGTGTGGCTTCAGACCAGGCCGGAGCACAGTCGACATGGTCTTCTCTGTGAGACAGGTCCAGGAGAAATGCATTGAGCAGCACATGGACCTCTACGCTGTCTTCATAGATCTGACCAAAGCATTCGACACTGTGAACAGAGAAGCGCTTTGGGTCATCCTCGCAAAGCTTGGATGCCCCAGGAAGTTCACCAACATCATCCGCCTCTTCCGTGATGGAATGGTAGGAGTTGACCTGTCAAACGGCGACACATCCGCACCCTTCGACATTTCCAACGGTGTGAAAGAAGGTTGTGTTCTTCCCCCCGTGATGTTCAACCTGTTCTTCACGTGTGTCCTGACCCATGCAGTACGCGACCTTGAGAAGGGAGTGTACCTGAAGTACAGACTAGACGGTTCTCTCTTTGACCTCCGTCGACTGAATGCCAGGACCAAGACCATCGAGAGACTGAGCCTTGAGGCGCTGTTTGCCGATGACTGTGCGCTGATGGCGCACACGGAGTCTGACCTCCAGACCATTGTCAACAGGTTCTCGGAAGCATCTCGACTGTTTGGCCTCACCATCAGTGTCAGCAAGACCGAGGTCCTGCACCAACCAGCCCCAGCCCCCCCCCCCCGCCCCCACCCCACCCAAAGTGTATATCGAAGGCACCGAGGTGAAGACTGTCGACCAGTTCAGGTACCTTGGGAGCATCATCTTTTCTGACGGTACTATCGACAAGGAAATCGCAGCTCGCATCAGCAAAGCCAGCCAAGCCCTGGGTCGCCTGCGCACTCGTGTTTTGAATAACAACAACGTCAAGCTCTCCACCAAGATCAAAGTCTACAAGGCAGTAGTGCTCCCCAGCCTCCTCTACGGCTGTGAGTCATGGACGCTGTACGGAAAGCACCTCAAGCAGCTTGAACGTTTCCACATGAGATCCCTGCGCTCACTCATGGGCATCAAATGGCAAGACAAAGTGACAAACCTGGAAGTCCTGGACAATGCTGGCTTAGTGAGTGTTGAAGCCTTGATCTTAAGTCACAATTCCGCTGGACAGGTCATGTCATACGCATGGATGATTCTCGCATGCCACGTCAACTCCTGTATGGTGCACTCTCAAAAGGCCACAGGAAGCAAGGACGGCCAAAGAAACGCTTGAAAGACTGCATAAGAGACAACCTCAAGTACTGCGTCTTCCCGGTAAAGGAACTTGAAGCAAAAACACAAGACAGATCCGGCTGGCGTGCCGCCACCAGGAAAGCCTGCAAGCTCTTTGAACACAATCGGCGAGAAAAGATCACCAGTGTCAGAGCTCGCAGAAAGACAGCGTCGACTCTCCCCACATCTACGTTCCAGTGCCCCCATTGCCCTCGCAGGTGTCGCTCCAGGATTGGCTTGGTCAGCCACACCCGCACCCACAAATAGAAGTCATGCACAATGACGACATCATCGGTTTTCGATGGTCTACCCATTACTGTTAATGAATGTTAAAGAGCGGAGCAGTAGCTAATCATGCGTCATAGGCATAGATCTTCATGTGCCTTTCGCTACACTCATTTACTTGTGTTCACCACGCTAAGCCGATGTTTCCTTCACTCTAAATATACAGTATGTGGAGGTCTGTCATTTTAAACCTTACGGCTCTAAGCCGTAACATCCAAAGTCACAGACAAAGCAAACGTATTACACGTACACTTTGGATGCAATAAATCGCTTGGCGACCCAAACTTCATTGTTTCAATATCCGCTGTTTGTTATAAGCGAAATACTTTACATAAAGCTAGCATGACCAGGAACTAAGAAAAAAGTGTTGTTATATCCGACATTTGATATAAGCGGACTCAACTGTACACAGATCTTGGGACTCTTCTCAAAAAATGGTCTGTGATGATTATCGCCATTTGTTATAGCTACGTTCCAGTGTAGGCGGCGTGCTTTTGTTGTCTGGATTTCCCTTAATGGCCATCTTGAAACTTCATCACTTGCACTGAGTTCGACCCAAATCAAGCCGTATGTTTTGCCAGGGGCAACATCGTCCATTCCAAAATAGCATATATGGTTAAGTTGTCAGCCATTATCAGATACGCACTAGGTAGGTAGGTGGGACTGTCAGGCTTTCCCGTGTTCTGACATTGCGAATAAAAACCCGGATAAGACAAACCGAGTAACAGTTCTGTCATGAAAAGCATATTACAGCAGAATCTGTCTTGAGCGACCACCATTTTTAGAGATCACTTGCCATTAAACACAACAATTTAGGTGGCGTCTAAAAGAAACGTCTAGAATTTTGCAAAGTTTCTAAAGAGTTGTAAAGTCATATAAATAAGATCCATTTACGTAAACGCCACTGATATGCATTTTTGTGTGTGTTAAATGTGCTACAATTTGAATTAAATTAATATGCATATAATGTAGTTCAAGCATGCATTCTATTGTTGCTATTATTTTTATACTTTAACACATTCCGCCGCAGGACCGAGATTGGCAAATTTTGAAATTGCCCTCTGAAGAACTATATTACAATTCCAGAGACAGATCGAGCATGATAGTTCAAGGGTGGTGCCAGAATAGCTTGGCGCCTATCGGCGCCAAGCTAGTCTGGCACCACCCTTGAACTATCATGCTCCATCCATGTCTTGGTGTGTTGTGTCGGGGCTGAAGGAGCTAATGAACTTAGGAGAGTGTGCATGTGCACAGATGAGATACTGTTTGTCGTGTCGATTGTTGAATTATTCCTCCATACGCTGAAAAGGGCGAAAGGTATCAAATAAAATCTTTGAAAATATCAAAAAAGTTCCTTATATTGCTCATGACCTGTACCTCATCTGCCACATCATCTTTTCAGTGGCAAATGTTCTAAACACTAACGAACTGTCGTTACAATTGGTGCCTTTAACCCCGTCCCTTCCACTGCACGTACATTTTTGTTTCTAAAATCTTTGTTCAATCAACGGCCAAAAGCCAACACCGCCCACGAAACATTGATACAAAATGGTCTCAGCAAGAGGCATAGATCCTCATGAGCCCCCGAAATCGCGGGGGCTCGTGTGGATCTATGTCTCTTGCAGTTGGATCTTGTTCACTTTTTCTCGGCAGTGAAGGGGTTATTTAAGCTGGCCTGTGACTTTGTAACTTACGTCTCGGTGCCATAAGGTCCAAAATACAGACAACACATGCATTTCCAGTACTGAGAGGAGTGTGAATATGGGAAAGATGATCACACACTTGTGGCGACACCTTCTATTTGACCAAATCCAGACCCACATCCAGCCAAAGAATGTGACCGCAGAGCGTGGAAAAAGAAAAGAATGAAAGAAACAGGCTTGTAAGGGATAATTACACCACAGTTTATTACATTTTCGCTATTTCTAAATGGGAATAACAAACAAGGACGCATTGTTCTCCTTTGTCTTATCTTTGGTGAGATGAGTCTTTTTATACACATTTCACACATTTCACCAAAAAAAAAAAAAAGATGAATGCAGCATTGCTTACTTGTTTGTATGTCCATTTTGAAAACCGTTTTCGCCCGAAAAATAATGAATTTTGTTGTCATTGTCCTTTCTAAGCAGCATGTACCTTTTTTGTTGAGATTTTCCTTTCTTTTAGTTGGCCATCTGGGATGAAACTTAAATAACTACGTGGACGTTACAAAAACCTTTTTTTTATTACACCCACGTGTGCCTCCCAAACGACCGCCACCCCCCCCCCCCCCCCCCCGCCCACCCCCCCGCCCACCCCCCCCCCCCCCGGCCAATCGCACCCACACACACATCCCCTCCAGCCCCTCCCTAGAACTTATCCCCCCTCCTCTACCCATTTATCTGTTTGTCAGATGAGCAGCACGCATACAAAATCAGCTTCCGGTTTAGATTAGAAAAAGGGGGCGACATCCCAAGGAAGATGGTCAATACATTAAGAACGTCGTTGTTTATGAGTTTTGGTGGTTTCGTGACCGTTTCACTTCCAGCACCAACTGTATCGATTGCGAGAGCTGAAAGAAAGTGTGTCTGTCAGCTGTTACAGCTCAAGGGTAGTGCTTGATTAGCTTGGCGCCTAAACAGGCGTCAATCTAATCAAGCACTACCATTGAAGCGGCATTGTCAATCCATCTCTGACATGCAACTGGTACTTTGCTGATCAGTGTTATTGTATACTAGGTTCGCACCATGCGTAATCCGACACTACCCTATACCTTTCATGGTTGCATGACCATTAATGCACACGTATCCGTACTGCTTACAAGCAGATGGTGGGTTATTCCTCAATTGCAGAACAAAACTGGTTTGCGTTATGAACCATTTTGGCTCTGTAAGTGGGAAATAAGCTACTCGTTAAGAACTATGAGATAATTAGTGTATGAAATGTGTTTTTGAATTTTGTTTGAAAACTGCAGCTGATTATCAGCACCTGTGTCACCGTTAATTCGGGCGGACCGTCGAGGGTTCTTTCTCCGGGTACTCCGGTTCTTCCACCCCCCCCCCCCCCCACTTTGGTACCGGTCTCAGGCCACTTTACAAATTTCAAATACAAGCGATCAAAAATCTCTGTAACTTCAGTAGCTGACTGGCCCTTCGTTTGTCTTGTACTGTGTTTGTCTTAAATGGCGTAAATCCGTGTCTGTTTCGTGAGTGTGTGTGTGTTGGGTTTCAGGCGCGGCTCTTTGAGTCGATTTCCCCAAAATTGAGAAAAAGCGCCTATATAATAACGGTATTATTATTATTATTATTATTATTACCTGTCTGGTGTTGACAACACGCACAAAAACTCGGTTACCTTCTACCCAATGCGCAAAAGGCGATCGGGTCGACGTCAGCTGCCGTTGGCCCTCGCACGGTTGTGCGAGGGCCATCGGCGGCGGACGTCGGCCCGATCGCTTTTTGCGACCCTGCGCGGGCCAACGGAGACCGACTTCGGCCCGATCGACTTTTGCGCATTGGGTATAGGCTTTGTTATGTTTTGCTGCTGTTTAGGTGGACGGGTTAGTGATTAGGGTGTAACGCCTGACAGGAAACTGGAGCCATCTCACTGCGGTTAGTGGGGGGGGGGGGGGGGCAGGGAATGAGAGCCGCCGCTATGTAGACCTTAAACTGCAGGGTAGAAAAGTGAAAGCGGTTTCTGCTCTTTTGTTCTTTTTCTTCATTTTTTTTTTTTTTTTTTTTTTTTTTTTTTTTTTTTTTTTTTGTTGCTTTCGGTTTAATTGTGTGGTTAGGAAATACACATCTAACACTCTCCGCTACATCTTTCTTTATGACCAAAATTCCGTTGTTTAATTTATCACCGTATGTTGATGTTGTGTTTTTTTTATATAGGAGTATATTTACAACACAGAAATATGCATCTCTTTACTGCCGAGAAAAATTGAACACCACCCAACTGCAAGAGGAATAGATCCTCATCAGACCCTGCGATGGCGGGGGCTCATGGGTATTATGTCTTTTGCTGAAACCACTTTGCATCCATGTTCCTTTGACGGCTGGGTATTTTGGACGTTCAATTTACGATTATTTCAAAAAGTGAATGGGTTAACTGGCATTGACTGTGGGTGCTCAATAATTAAAAGCTTTTCAAACCGATAACATATCGACAAAAGTCAACTTTGCACTTCGGGCATCTAACGTAAACGAGGTAGATAGGAAGCGGCAAGGGCTCTAACATTTTGTTGCGCTGAGTAATTCTACTTTATTCGTTTGTAACGTAAACGATGAGTATATGAATATATAAATAATGGCTGTGGAAAAATGCATCTGGTTTGGAAGATAAATCTAGTACAATACCGACAAGAAAATACCACAAGGCATAAAATACAACGACAAAGTGAAACGTTTCAGACACTTATAAACACTTCAATTAAACACAAATCATTTTACGCTTTCGTGGTTTAGGTTTTGCTCCAGGCAAGACCCCAACCAACGTCCGAATACTAAATCCGTAGAAGTACTAAGCGGGTGCTAAGTGGGTGGGTGTACTAAGTGGGTGGTTTGAGTAGGTGGGATGAGTGAAAAAAACTAAACTCTATTTTATTTCCAAAGCTAAATTATACACACTATGAGAATCAAATATGTGAAAAAAACGACTATGGCAGTATCAGACTAACTTGGCGTTTCTCAAGGGTAGTGCCTGATTAGCTTGGTGTCTTACCAGGCGCAAAGCTATTCATGCACTACCCATGAGTATGATTGCTCTGATCTGCCCATCTCTCAAATTTGACACTGAAAGCAAAAAAGGTTTAAAGGTATGCTCTACCGACATTAAAAGATTTTATCTGACTGCATCTAAAGTTGTCAGTCAAACATCAGTAAATTGACGTCACTTTACTCCTCCGATAAGTACTCTGCTCGCGCCGCTGCGTTGCGCATACTCTTCCGAATTTAGGCAAATGACGGTAAGTCTATTTTTTGTGATGAGCAAGATTTGCAATACAAACCTTGCTGTTCACCAATATGGACTGACCGTATTTTGCCTGTAAAGGGCAGAGGCCCTCGGGCTGTTCCATGACCTACTAACATAATGCATAAATGCATGGACATTTTTATGAAAATTTATCAGCTTCGCCTTTGCGCGACTGCATGTGAAATCACTGGACTATTCTGCAAATATCTACATTGCCAAGATATTCTACGTGATCACGCTTCTCGCATGCTATAGGTAGCGGTGGGTTTTTTTTTTTTTTATTCGCGATGATTCCGACAGGAATCATCGCTATAAAAACCGCGACCGACATGCAGAGCGTAAATTCATATGTCGGTAGCAGTTTTTGTCGCGATGATTCCTTCCGGAATCATCGCGACAAAAACCGCTACCGACAGACAAAGGGTTAATTAATCACTAACTAGAGATGAAGCAGGCGCTGGCAGATTCAGCATACTTTCCAAACAAACAGTTAGATCCCCTGAGCCCTGAAATGTCGTAGGTTCGAAACGGGCAAGATCCAAATTTGTACAGACGTCTTTTCGGTGCCTCGTTTTTGAAGTCACCATTGTGGTGGACAAAAGACGTTAAGGCCTAAACGTTGAACGTTTTCCGTCTAAATGGCACCAAACTGGCTGTCATAAGGTGGGGGATCTAACTGTTAGTTTATCAAACGACGCTGATTGATTTTCCTTGGTGTGTTTACTTTTTTTATTAGAACAATTTAGGACTACGTTTGTGACTATGAACCTTACGGCACGAAGTCTTAAAGCTGCGATCTTCTACACTGCTGGCTCTACTGATTATAAGGTGCAAAATCACACATCACCTGTTTTCACGAAATCATTTAGTTAATTTGTGCTTCACGAATTTGCAACTTTTCGCATCTAAATTTGATTGACTAGATTATACATGGCGACAATAAGAAAAATAATGATATTGTCATTATGTTAACCCCGTCACTGCCAGTGGACGTACCTTGTATTTTTCAAGTAATGCTCAATTCATCGTCAAAGATCCCCCAGCCATTCTTGGCTAGACTTCGCGAACGAAGATTCTATAGGGGTTGCCCGCGAAGTCTGCAGGCATGCTCGTAAATGCGGGGGTCAATCCGGGACAGGCAGGTTCGACCGCAGTGGCTGCAGGGGGAGGTCTGGCCAGGGTTCTGAGTTGCGGCACCTCTGTTGTTTCTTCTAAGCCGCTTGTCCTTACGGCTAGCTCTGCGAGAGTCCTCAAAGTAGACGGATGCCTTGTAAATGGTGGGGCGCCAGGTGTCGCGGTCCGCAGCAAGCGAAGACCACTGGCGGTGGTCGATTTGGCAGGCGCTAAGTGACTTCTTGAGACAGTCTTTGTATCTCTTCTTTGGTGCCCCTCTGTCTCGGTGCCCAGAGGCGAGCTCGCCGAACAGGGTGATTTTGTGTAGGTTATGATCCTCCATCCTGGAGACGTGCTCCACCCAGCCGAGCTGTGCCCGCAGCAGCAAAAGCCTCGATGCTCAGTTTCTGTCTGTTCAAGGACCTCGATTTGTTGACATAGTCACTCCAGTGAATGCCGAGAATGGTGCGCAGGCAGCGTTGGTGGAAGCGTTCGAGGAGTCGTAGTTGGCTGCGGTAGAGGGCCCAGGACTCGGAACCGTACAGCAGGGTGGTGAGGACGACAGGTCTGTACACGCTGATCTTGGTGCCTGTTTCAGCTGTTGATTGTGCTACACCCGCTTGAATAGTCGCCCGAATGCGCCGCTCGCTTTTGCCAGCCTGTTGTCCAGCTCCTTGTCCAGCTTGACGTCTGACGTGATGATGCAGCCAAAGTAAGTAAACTGGTGCACTGACTTCAGTTCAGACTCGCCGATGGTGATATGGGGAGGGCGATGTTCTTCCTTGGGTGCCGGCTGATGGAGAACCTCTGTCTTTATCAGACTGACCTCGAGTCCAAAGAGCTGGGCAGCATCTGCGAAGCAGGACGTGATGCGCTGCAGGGCTCTCTCTGTGTGTGCAACGAGGGCAGCGTCATCAGCAAAGAGCAGCTCACGAAAGTCGGTCTAGGGTTTTGGTGTGGACCTGCAGTCGTCTGAGGTTGAAAGGGCTGCCAACGAGACGATACCGGATGTACACTGCGTCGTCATCGTCGAGGTCCACTGTGGCCTGCTTCATCATCATGCTAAAAAAGATGGTGAAGAAGGTCAGTGCACGCACGCAGCCCTGCTTCACACCGTTGAGAATGGGGAATGGTTCTGAGAGGTCATTGTTGAGTCTGACCTGGCCTTGCTGGTCCTCGTGTTGCTGGACGATCATGCTGAGGAACTTTGGGGGACAGCCGAGTCGTTCCAGGATCTGCCACATGCCTGGCCTGCTCACAGTGTCGAACGCTTTTGTTAGGTCGACAAACGTTAGGTACAGCCCTTTGTTGTGCTCGCGGCACTTCTCCTGAAGCTGTTTCAGCACAAAGACCATGTTGGTGGTGCTACTGTTGGCTCTAAAGCCCCACTGGCCCTCTGGGAGGTGATCTTCAGCGATGGCAGGTACCAGCCGATTCAGGAGTAGCCTTGCGAGAATTTCCCCAGCCATTAATGGAGCATTGACACACAGTGGTTTTAGCAACAGGTATAGATCTATATGAGGCTCATGAGGTTCTATACTTCTTGCAGTTGGTACTTTTTAATATTTTTAAGGCAGTG
The DNA here is from genome assembly GCA_036245525.1 of Semisulcospira habei. Taxonomy (NCBI): domain Eukaryota; kingdom Metazoa; phylum Mollusca; class Gastropoda; family Semisulcospiridae; genus Semisulcospira; species Semisulcospira habei. The sequence continues at coordinate 55,444,711 of BTPG01000006.1, forward strand.
AAAAGGCTGTGAATATTAAAAGGTTAATATTATTGATTGACACAGATGCGCGCGTCTGTACTGCTAGTTCTTCTCGTCTCGAGTGTTCTCGTGGCTGACTCAGAGGCGTGGGGATGGGCTAAGAGCATCGTTCAAAAGGCAAGTCTGTTAACTCACTTCAAATCGTGCTGCATCCGGATACGCGGCAAACCGCGTATCTGGATGCGGCACGCCTGAAAATAATATTTTCTCTTTTTTTCTGCAGCTGTTATCGATGAGAGAAACACGCTTCGGATTTTTGTTCTTGACTGATGATGATGATGATGATGATGATGATGATGATGATGATGATGATGATACGGTCACTATTACTACGGGTACTATTATTGTGATTATGACTATTATTATACCGCAGTATGATAACTCATTCAGCCCGACGGCCGTATTTCCCAAATTTTGGAGGCGTCATTTAATGACTATGCACCAGTTGCAGGAGATGGATCGACCATGATATTTCAAGGGCAGTTCCAGATTAGCTTGGTGCCTGTCGGCGACAAACTAATCTGGCACTGCCTTTGAATTATCATGGTCGACCCATCTCGTGCTGTAGTGCGTCAGGTCTAAATGGGTTAAAAACAATACAATTCGGCCATATGTGGGTAGTTTGTCAAGTCATCAGAGTTAATTATTTGCTTTTTTGTTTCTTCCGTCCCCTCGCCCACCTTATTTATTTACTGTCTGCCTCTTTCCCCATCCCACCCCACCCCACCCCCACTGAAATACCATAATACGATATTGTGTTGCCTGCTTGCTCAATTGCATGATTAACTGATTGCTTGACTGACTGACTGACTGACTGACTGACTGACAGAATGAATGAATGAATGAATGAATGAATGAATGAATGAATGAATGAATGAATGAATGAACAATTGCTTGCTTGCTTGGTATAATAGATGAAAAAAAATCTGAGATGACTTGATAGCTTTTCAGTGAGTGAGTGAGTGAGTGAGTGAGTGAGTGAGTGAGTGAGTGAGTGAGTGAGTGAGTGAGTGAGTGAGTGAGTGAGTGAGTGAGTGAGTGAGTGAGTGAGTGAGTGAGTGAACGTATGATCGATTTGGTGATGATCGATTGATCGCTTGACGTGACTGATGGATCGGTGTTTGAGCAGGTTGCGGACACGGTGGTGGATGCCGCTAAGAAGATCATTCCTTACATCCCCCCGATTCCGGGCCTCCCCATCGGCAAACGGTCCATTGCAGACCCCACTCCTCAACAGTTAAAGATAAGACAATAGAGAGAGTACGTTCACGCCGTACAACTCCCAACAACGAACGATATCTAGCAAAGTCACGACGGTTAACCAGCTTGTACCATAAGCAAAGCCAACACACCAAACATCTCCAAGAGGCATAGATTATCATGCGCCCTGTTTATGATTCCTCATATGCCTCTTGGAGATGTTGGGATTGTTGTCTCTGCATGTTTATGCATCCTCATTATGCCTCTTGGAGATGTTGGCATTGTTGTCTCTGCATGCTTATGGTGCAAGCTGGTTTAACAGTGATGTCGCTCTCGTACGTTGTCGGTAGCCGTTCGGTGCAAACGAAACCTCACTATTTACACACAACGGCGACGACGACGATGATGATGATGATGATAACTTTAGCCCAATAATGATGATGGTTATGATGATGATAATATTGATAATGTTGATGATGATGATGGTCGTACGGATGTCTGTGAAGCTGTATTTTAGAAAAAAGATCAGGCCAAATAATATTACTGCTACTGATACTAACTTATAAGTAATATAATTAGCAGTAGTGGTAGTAGTAGTATTGTTGTTGTTGTTATCATGATCATCATTTATTATTATTATTATTATTATTATTATTATTATTATTATTATTATTATTATTATTATTATTATTATTATTTATTTATTAATTAAAATTCGTTCATCTGTATCTTTCCTTTTTTTGTTATTAATTATTTTATTATTTCTACGCCACCGTGAGATGGCCTTAGTTGCCTGCTCGGCGTTAAACCCAAATAACTAACTTTATTTCTACACAATTTGTTTCAATATGCTGGAGAAGGAATGCCAGCAGATGATTGATTCTGGCCTCATCACCCCCACATCCAACCCCCAGGACTTTTTGTCCTACATGACTGTGGATTGCAATGGTAATTGGTTTAACCCGTTCAGTGCCGAGAACATTTCAAGACAAACCAGCTGCAAGAGGTATAGATCCTCATGAGCCGCGCAGTTGTGGGGGCTCATGAGCATCTATGCCTCTTGCTGACATCACTTAAATCCTGTGGCTAGATCCATTAGCGAGCTTCGTCCTGCACCAGCCACTAAGCAAGGTGCTCCGCTATAGCGGCGCACCTTGCTTAGTGGCTGGTGCAGGACGAAGCTCGCTATAGCAGCGCACATTGCTTAGTGGCTGGTGCAGGACGAAGCTCGCTATAGCGAAGCACCTTGCTTAGTGGCTGGTGCAGTACGAAGCTCGCTATAGCGGCGCACCATGCTTTGGTGCAGGACGAAGTTCGCTATAGCGGCGCACCTTGTTTAGTGGCTGATGCAGGACAAAGCTCGCTATAGCGGCGCACCTTGCTTAGTGGCTGGTGCAGTACGAAGCTCGCTATAGCGGCGCACCTTGCTTTGGTGCAGGACGAAGCTCGCTATAGCGATGCACCTTGCTTTGGTGCAGGACGAAGCTTGCTATAGCGGCGCACCTTGCTTTGGTGCAGGACGAAGCTCTCTATAGCGACGCACCTTGCTTAGTGTCTGATGCAGGACGAAGTTCGCTAAAGCGACGCACCTTGCTTTGGTGCTGGACGAAGCTCGCTATAGCAGCGCACCTTTCTTAGTGGCTGGTGCAGGACGAAGTTCTCCACCCCCCACACTTTGGTACCGGTTTCAGGCCACTTTACAAGTTAATTTCAAATGCAAGCGATCAAAAATCTCTGTAACTTCAGTAGCTGAACTGGCCCTTCGTCTGTCTTGTACTGTGTTTGTCCTACATGGCGTAAATCCGTGTCTGTTACGTGAGTGTGCGTGCTGGGTTTTAGTTCGCGGCGCTTTGAGTCGATTCACCCAAAAATTGAGAAAAAGCGCCTATATAATAACGGTATTATTATTATTATTATTATTATTATTATTATTATTATTATTATTAAGATTATTATTATTATTATTAGTGGCTGGTGCAGGACGAAGCTCGCTATAGCGGCGCACCTTCCTTGGTGGCTGGTGCAGGACGAAGCTCGCTATAGCGGCGCACCGGCCTTGCTTTTGTGCAGGACGAAGCTCGCTATAGCGGCGTACCTTGCTTTTGTGCAGGACGAAGCTCGCTATAGCGGCGCACCTTGCTTAGTGGCTGGTGCAGGACGAAGCTCGCTATAGCGGCGCACCTTGCTTTTGTACAGGACGAAGCTCGCTATAGCGGCGCACCTTGCTTAGTGGCTGGTGCAGGACGAAGCTAGCTATAGCGGCGCACCTTGCTTAGTGGCTGGTGCAGTACGAAGATCGCTATAGCGGCGCAACCAGCTTAGTGGCTGGTGCAGGACAAAGTTGACTATAGCGGCGCACCTTGCTTAGTGGCTGGTGCAGGACGAAGCTCGCTATAGCGGCGCACCTTGCTTAGTGGCTGGTGCAGGACTAAGCTCGCTCACGCAACTTGCTCCTAGTACTTGCGGCTTTTGTTATTGAATCAACTAAGATTGCAAAAAAAACGTTCCCGACAGGGTTTGTTTGTGGTTGGGTTTTTGATTTGTTTTGTTTTGCTGTATTGTTTAATTGTTTGTTTGCTTTTGTGATGAAGCTCTATGCTCGTGCATAGTACTCATACATTAGGGTTAGTACGGTACGGGTTTTGTTAACGGTTTGTTTGTGCCGATAGTCCGGGTGGCATGAGGATCCACGTGAAATCTGTAAGACATGGTTAGCACGGAGTTTTAGTGAGTTCTGTTTAGTGAGTTCTAGGCAAAAGTTTAGTCTGTCAGAGCAGTAATATATTAGTACGGGGCTTATCGTCAGCTTGGACGGATGTGTTTGAGATACCTAGTCCGTATTCCTAGACTCTGAAGCCTAGATTTCAGGTATGTTTCTATATATGTAGTATTGATAGTTGCTTAGTTAAAGACAGTATGCGTTGCTAAGAGTAATTTGTTTGTATAGTGTTGACCGGTTTGGTTTAGTTATGTTGGTTTAGAATTCAGTCAAGTAACCGGTGTTTTTGTATACAGTTGTTTACCGAGATAGATAACTAAAGGAATGTGAGGTGTGTATGTCTAAGCCGCTATGAAGATAGTACGTGGTTGGTTAAGCATAGTCTTTTCCAGTGTATAGAGTAGTGTATAGCTTGATAGTTGTGAGCGTTTTTTTCGTATATTTATCTTGTATAAAAGTCACTTTAGAAAGGGAGCCGGTGTGTTGAGTTTTACCGCATGAATGCGCCCGTCTGAGTCAGTGGCGGTGTATGCGTCTGTTGTGCGAGATTCTGTGCGTACGGCTGTGGGCAAGTCTGCGTGCGTTACAGTGTTGTGTGTGTGTGTGTGGAGGGGGGGGGGGTTGTTTGTTTGTTTGTTTGTTTTTGTTTGTTTGGTTATTTGGTCGTTAATTTGGTTTGTTTTGTTTGTTCAAAGCGTTTTGTTTGTTTGTTTGTTTGTTTGTTTGTTTGTTTGTTTGTTTGTTTGTTTGTTTGTTTATTTTCTTGTTTGCTTGGTTGTTGGTTTTTCATCCAATTATTTGTTTATTTCACTGGTTTCAACCGAACTGTATTTCTTTCTTGTATTCTGATCCTCCGTGTGCACGCATCCACCGATATAGTCCGTCTGATCGAAGCTTGCCTCGTGTTTGTTTCCAATTAAGTTTTGAGCACGACGTTTTTTCAGGACAGCAATAAGAAGAAAACGTGGTCCTGATTTGTTTTATTATGTATTTGGCTTCATAACCAACGGTGTAGCCACTACCGTGGGGAGATCATGGAGATGACCTATTTAACATTTAAAATATGTACCTTGTTCAGCCCTGAGTGACCACTGACCTGTATCACTAATGTTGCACTGTGACAGTTATGCACGGATCAGACGCCTTGCAAGTCCAAGATATTGAGCATTCAACATGGAGATCGTGAAGGTTACAGGAGTAAATATATGAGACAGCGGGGCTCGATTGGAATATATTTTAGCAGGTTTAAATATGTGATGTCAAAAAATTCCCCAGGGCAACCGCATATGCATCTTTGTTAGGCTTGCTTAATTGTTAGAGTTGTCTTGAAATTTCTGCATTCAAAAGTTATTTGGAAAAAAACATAAGGCAAACTGTGCTCAGTCTATACCGGTACTGTTTACGGTGCCGCACACCTACCGTTTACAATACCAGTGGCTGCATGTATAGGCCGTTTGACATCGGAGAACTCAAAGCTTTCCCCAAATATCTCCTAAAAGAAACATTTCTGTAACACTTTGAGAACAAATATCATTTAGTGCAAACTGATATAATATAAAATAGTTTCTACTGAACTCGTATGATTTGTCGACTTTGTTGTAGTCTTAAATTTTGGTGAAAAGATAAAAACAAGCCATTTCCCATACCCTAAATAGAGCCACTCCAGATTTCCATATCGAGGTCAAGCATGCAGACTTCATGTATCCCTGTGCTGTTTCAGTTTTGTGGCCAATTATAAAGATGGATCTTTCTTATACTGGGCTTAATATATCTGGGCCACATTTAGAAATGTAAAATCAGTCATTTCACGAACAAATTCCGGTCTCTGTACGACTGTAAGGAAAAACTGACAAATTGTTTGAGTTTCTTAAAAGTAAATCGTATTTGGTCAAATGTCACTGAATGATATTTGTACTAAGATTGGTATTGAATAAAGGTTCCTTGCGTCGATATTTGTGAAAACGTTGTGCGCTCAGATGGCAAACGACCAATTCGAGAGGTTAATGTGTATTTTTTTTCCGTAGGAAACGCTCAGTGCGTCGACACAGGAATGAGTAAGTACAACTGAATCAAACACACTCTTTGCGGTATCATGTTAATCATTGATACTGATGTCCTCCATTGATCTATCTATCTATCTATCTATCTATCTATCTATCTATCTATCTATCTATCTATCTATCTATCTATCTATCTATCTATCTATCTATCTATCTATCTATCTATCTATCTCATCTATCTCATCTATCTTATCTATCTTATCTATCTATCTATCTATCTCATCTATCTTATCTATCTATGTGAAGTGTGTGTTAAACTGATAAAACATGCCTCAGTGTTTTGGTTAGATTAACTCCTTCATGCCTGATCGGGAAACGGTGGACGATGATAGTTCCGGGATAGTGCCGGATTAGCTTTGTGTCGTTGAGGCGCTAATCTGATCTGTTACTGTACTTGTGCTATCGTTGTCCATCTCTCTCCAGCGTAAATCGGATGTTCAACTAACACGCCTCCAGGCCTAAATGAGTTGGTTTTACCGAACCCCATCCTACTTGACGACTGTTAAAATAGGTTGTTTTATCCCCCCCCCCCTTTTTTTTTTTTTTTGTTTTGAGTGTAGGCTCAACTTGAACTAATTTCATTTCATGGTTTTTTTATATAAACTTAGTGAACATCAGTATAATTCTGAAAAGAACAAAAAAACCAAAAAACAATCATATGACTTCATTCTCAGCCCTTCATCCGTTTGACTTGTAGCAATGCGTCGTGCATATGAGCACAGGTGTGTGAGCCCCATGTGTTATTAGTATTGTTTGATTCCAGTTCTCGATCAATCTGTTTTCAGTGTGTCGGGCACTGATCTGACAATCGTTTGATTTAATTACGGTGACATTTTTGTACGAAACGGTTTACTGTGCTGTTGTTTTAGTTTCACTTCATTGACTTGCCATTAACATTTGCGATGCTTTTGGTTTATATGCGATGCGGCTGTATCACAGTAACATGTGTTGCAGTCTGACACTTTAGGGAAATCGTTGGACTATTTGTACTGTGGTTGACCTGTGTACAGTAGAGTTGCACGTTTGACTTGTGTCTGGCCGGCATACACACCATTTTTGTAAGCCGGACTAAATGTAAAGAGTAGTGATAATAGTGCATAGCCAAACGTGTTGTACTGAATGCGAGTAGACAGTTATACAAACTTTCATTCAAGTTATTTTTTGACAGTTGTGGTGATTATAAGTGGATTTGGTTTATTCCATATTTTTCGCACATGATCACTCCTTTCAGTCACTGGACTGTCTCACTGAGTTTCTGATATTGAAAACTTTTTATTTACATTTTTGTCATCAAAATGTGTACACCATCAAACAAATGTGGTAGAGTGATCTTTGATCATGCGGTTAAATAGAGGAATGGAAGTGTTTAGTTTATATTTTCCACTGATTATGATTTGTAAGGTAAATAAATGTTAATTAATGGATAAAGCCAAATAGGTTGTTAATTCCTAATTAGTATTGTCTTCTTTTTCTCTTTTAACTTGATCTACTTCATTCCGTTGTCTTGTTTTATAAGGTGGTGTGGATAGACTGCACTGCATACCAGACAGGATTCACTGTAAGTTAGAACAGTTTAGTCAGTGGGAGCATAGAGTTATATTGTGCCTAGCTCTAGCCTAAATGTATAAATATTGCTGCCTGACTCTGTGTTTGGACAGCATGTAGCTATAAGTGCTCCAAGAATCCAGTGCATCTTGGGCGGTATGTTATGTCATGAGTTTTCAGTCAGGTACATGAGCTTTGACTGAACTGTATTCACCTATAGCTGCTGTGACATTTTGGGGCTGTCAGACAGCAGTTTTGTTACTTGACTGCATCTGGTCAATGACATTTAGTCTACCTTGATGTTATCCACCTTTGACACTTTGCTAAGGGTGGCAATGACTTAAAGGCATTGACTTAAAAGGCATTCAATTTAGGGCATTGATTTAAGGGCCTTGGCTTACAGCCTTGATTTAATGCCGTGAATAAAAAGATGTTCTTCAAGTAAGCCTCTTCTCGACCCTCACGGAAGCGAACCCCAGGGTGTGAGTGCTTGAGAAAGACCCCATACACCCCCCTCTACAACAATGGCGCCCAACGATCTTCTGTGCTGAGGGAGAGATGAGGAACTGTACTGCCGAATCAGCCAAGTGACTGCAACGTCAGCTTCTGTGCTTCAGGGGTAAAAGAGGCGCCGAACTGTGCCTAAGTTGCTTATGTCGGACGACGGCGGCGGCGTGGATCAACTGACTGACCGTGACGGTGTGGCAACCGACGTCCGTGACTGCTCCAATCTGCAGAATTACCAGTGAGGAGGAGTGTGACTGGGTCGATCTGCCTGGCGTGGGAGGATGGCGACATCAACCTGCTGACTGAGGTGGTATGGTGGCGGATGTTCCCTGGTCAAGTGATTCATCACAGACGGTGCTCTTGGAGTTTCGCAGTGTTCATATAGTGACACTTATTGTGCTGCTCAGCTCTACGGAATACAAGTCTCTGACATTTTATTTGGAGACGGCATATTGACACTTGTGCTGCTAACTCTACAGAGAAGACTCGGACATTACTCCCAGATGACGTCACGCAGCTGCACTGATGGATGTCCGGATGACCTCTCTTGGGTTACAGGGTTAGTTGGCATGTAACTTATTTTAAGTATTTTTTACATTCAGTTTTGTTTTCACATTGTACATGCTAATGTTGTTTTGCTGTTATAATGTGATTAACTGCAGCAACATAAACTGTAAGAGAACATTGCAAACGTTATGTCTTTGAAAGAAATGTAATTTTTTGTGTGTGTGTGTGTGTGTGTTTTTAGTGTGTGACAAACAGTTTTCTGACAATTGGTGCTTTGATATTTGGGGTTGCAATTCCCACATCTCTAGGCATTGGAAGCTGCTCTTATTCTAGACTTCGCTATGAGTTAGCTGATAGTTTTCATAACAGTCCTTGCTTTCTGATTTATTTTGAACTAGTTCCAAATGTTTGTTGACTGGTTATGTCTTATATGCTATTACACATGTGATGGCTAGTGTGATACGTTAGTCAGTGTGTTAGTGTGTTCACCAGTCAGGGCAAACCAAAAGAAAAGAATTTTTTTCTTTTGCGTTGTTTTGACTGACCACTTATGCAGTAGTCTTGTATTCATTTAGTTGTGCATGCGTTGGTTAGTCTGATTGTGCATAGCAGTGTCATGTGCGTTCGTCAGTCTGTTTTTTACTTGAAAAGAAAAAAAAAACAGGGCTAGAGAGAATAGAAGCATTTGAGTCACATTAGCACGAGACTGGATACTTAGTTCATTTTTTTTTTTACAATGTTTCACAGCTTTTGGACTTAGAAAAAAAGGAAAAGCCCAGTCTCATGTCATAGCTCGATATAAATTGGTACTCATTCTTGCACGATATATCCTCTACTTTCAAAATCAGCTTTTAGTTCATGCTTCAGTTCAGCAACTGTTTCTCTTCTTTCGAAAAAAAATGAGACTGACGAGCACACTGTACCTGTTAATGTGATAAGTACAGTGAGTGTGTGGTGTGCGTTTCCTAGCACAAGTCTACGTTTGTGTGTGTGTGTGTGTGTGTGTGTGTGTGTGTGTGTGTGTGTGTGTGTGTGTGTGTGTGTGTGTGTGTGTGTGTGTGTGTGTGTGAGAGAGATCGTGTGATCATTTTATTTTTTTATGAACATGTTCTTTTGATCTAGCATATATTTTGAGTTCATCAGTTAAGTTCTTGTGACTGATTTCAGCGTTTTATTTGAAGAAAAGTTGGACTTTGGCTTGGTGTTTTGCCCCATGCGCTTAAGCTCTTCAGTCATAAGCATTAAGCATCAGGCGGTATGGTTACTTGTAAATGATAGCTTCAGACTGGAAACATTTTTTTTTTTTTTGGTTTAACAGTTATGAGCAGGTGGTTTAGATTTTGGATAAGCACCACCGAAATAGCCTGGTGAGTATAGACACAATAAGGTGCATGATACAGAGCCAGATTTGAAGGGTTTGGTTTTTTTGCTATTTACTCACAGCTTATCTTAGAATTTGGAGGTGGTTCATAGTTCTGTTTTGCAGTTCTAAACTCTAGTGATACCTAAGTGGGTTTACACCGTAGATAGATCCCCTCCCCCCCCCCCCCCCCCCCCCCTCCCGATACAATGTCCGACTCGGAGGAGACATCGGAACTGGAGGAAGTGAGAAGAGCCCTACGCCAACTGACTGCCGCAGTCAAGGAGCTGCAATTGGACAGGAACAAGGTTGGAAAAGCGGGCAGGGACGGATCAAGTGATTTGCAGACGTCAGGACCAGATAACAGGACTCATCACCAGAATCAACCACGCGGAGGATCAAGCGCTGGAGGTTTATATCGCCGACGAACTGCAGAGTCTGACCCAAGAGGACCTCGATGTTTCCGTTGTGGGCAGTACGGTCATCTGCGGATCGGCTGCAGAGTACGACTTGACCATCTGAAACAGGATTTTCCCTAGGGGCCCGCGAGCAGGGGCAGACGCGCGGCCACCAGTATCAGCCCCAACTACAGGTATACCAAAATATGGACCATGAGACATTGGATGATCTTGTGGGTCAGCCTAACGAAGCAGGAATCCAAGTTGAAGATGTTGCAACATCTGCACTGTTAGACACAGGATCAGCCGTATCGACTGTGACACAGGATTTCTACGCGAAACACTTAACCCACCTGGAACTTCAAAAGGTTGAACACCTACTACGGATTGAATGCGCTAATGGAGAGACGCTACCATACTCTGGCTACATTAAGGCGGATGTGATTGCCACAGGACTCAGCAGCACCGTACACCCCTGTCTTTTGCTCGTCGTGCCAGGGACTGTCTACAGTGCTGCGACCCCGATTCTGTTGGGTACTAACTTCCTAGCCAGAGTGAAGGACAGCTGTACTCAGCGCACTGGTGATCGCTGTATACAAACCCCGGACAGACAGACATCCTGGCAACTGGCACTGAAAAGCATCACGCTTCGGGAGAAACAATTTTCGAGGAACTGCAACAGGATAGCAGTGGTGCGATCGGCAGAGAAGAGACGTGCGATACTTCTCCCTAACGAACAAGTCACCTTGAGGGGAATGGTAGACAAGTCGCAGCCATACCATCGCACGTGTGCCCTTCTCCAGCCCCATCCTGATGTAGACCCGGACGTCGACCTTAATCCGACCCTCATTAGCTACGCTTACAATGAGACGAGTCCAGTTGAGGTCACCCTATCGAACACGTCCACCCGTACGGTCTCATTTGAACCCAGGGCTCTTCTATGTGATGTTCAGCCAGTGGACATCACAGAGCTGGAGGATCTACCTGAAGAGGTGCAGGAAAATTTGCTTTCACTCGTTGAGATAGACACTGACAACTTAACACCGGATCAGTTGAAGGAGGCACAGAATCTGATTACCGCGTACGAGGACATCTTTTCCAAACGCGAGGAGGATGTAGGCCTAGCTTCAAGGGTGCGCCACCGGATCGAACTCAGTGACGACCGCCCCTTCAAGCAAAAACACCGCATGATACCACCATCGATGCTGGATGAAGTCCGCTCACACATACAACAACTCCTGGCAGGTGGAATTATCCGCAAGTCCTACAGCCCATGGTCTTCAAATATCGTCTTAGCACGAAGGAAAGATGGACGCCTTCGTCTGTGCACAGACTTCCGACAGCTGAATAGCAGGACTATACGCGACTCCTATGCTTTGCCAAGGATAGAAGAAATCCTGGACTGCTTATCTGGATCACAGTACTACAGTGTCCTGGACATGAAAAGCGGCTACTACCAGGTTGAAATCGCCGAGGAACACAAAGAGCTTACTGCATTCACCGTCAGTACACTCGGATTCTACGAGTACAACCGCCTCCCATTGGGACTGACGAATTCACCCGCTACCTATCAGCGACTCATGGAAGACATTTTAGGAGCGTACTACATGCGGATATGTCTCATCTACCTGGATGACGTCATCATATTCGCTCGGACATACCAGGAACATATAGAACGCCTGCGGCTGGTCTTTCAACGGCTGCGTGAGGCTGGTCTCAAGCTAGCACCCAAGAAATGTCATCTCTTCAAGGCCAAGGTGGTCTATGTTGGCCACGCCGTGTCATGTGATGGTATCGAACCAGATCCCGCAAAGACAGAAACCATCAGAGATTGGCCTACACCGACAACACCAGAGAAAGTAAGGAGGTTTCTGGGGTTCGCAGGTTATTACCGCAAGTTCGTTAAAGATTTCGCCAAGATCGCTGCGCCCCTGACAGTCCTCATGCCTGTACCAACCAAGAAACAGCGAGGGAAGCGAAAGCCGCATGTCCAGAAGCCATGGATGTGGGGAGATGAAGAAGAAGAGGCCTTTCAGCGACTAAAGAACATACTGTCCTCACCTCCAGTTCTAGGGTATGCTGACTACACTAGGCCCTTCGAGCTCCACACCGACGCATCCAGGACAGGGCTCGGCTGTGTTCTCTACCAGGAACATGACAGCGTCAAGTGCGTTGTAGCCTATGCCAGCAGAGCACTAGGAAAGGCTGAACGGAATTATCCAGCCCACAAACTAGAATTCCTTGCTTTGAAATGGGCAGTCACAGAGAAGTTTAAAGACTACCTTTACGGCGCCCGCTTCACCGTTCACACGGACAACAATCCGCTGACATACGTGCTCACCACTGCAAAGCTTGACGCGACAGGCCACAGATGGCTGGCGGCCCTGGCAGCGTACAATTTCAACATCAAGTATAAGCCTGGTGTACAAAATGTTGACGCAGACACGTTGTCGAGGATTACTCACAACACCGAAGGACAAGAGGAAGAGTTGTCCACGGAGGCCATTTACACCATCTGCTCGACAGTCAGCTGTCCGGTAATAGAGACGCATTGCTTATCGACGACAGTAGCGGACGTACTTGATGAGCCGAACGGTCAAGACATGGCTGAGTTCACATGTAAGGATTGGCGTCGAGCACAGGACGACGACCCAGTGATAGGTCTGTGGCTGAAGCTCATCAGGAATAAGCGCATTCCTCGACGACAAGACTTCCCTAGCACACCTGAGCACTCAACGATGTACCGACACTGGCAACGTTTTCGGCTGCAGCGTGGAGCACTGCACAAGGAGACGACAACCGACGGGGTGGTGCAATCACAGTTAGTCTTGCCTGCAGCATTCATCAAACGCGCTCTGCAAGGGATTCATGATGACATAGGCCATCCACGCCGGGACCGCACGACTGCACTGGCAAAGGAGCGATTCTGGTGGCCTAGAATGGCAAGTCAGATTGAAGACTGGTGCAAAAACTGCCCCCGATGTTTACGCAGGAAAGCTGTTGGACAGAAGGCCCCGTTAGTCAACATCAGCAGCAGTCAGCCCATGGAGCTAGTTTGCATTGACTTTTTGAGCCTGGAGACGTCTTCCAGTGGCTTTCAGCATATCCTTGTGATTACCGACCACTTCACGAGATATGCCCAGGCCATACCGACTCGAAATCAGACCGCCAAGACAAGGCAGACGCGCTTTTCAACAACTTCATAGTGCATTATGGATTTCCCAGAAGGCTCCACTCAGACCAAGGCGCGAACTTTGAGAGTCGTGTCATCAAAGATCTTTGTCAGCTGGCCGGTATTGACAAGAGCAGGACCTCGCCATATCACGCAATGGGGAACGGGATGACCGAGCGTTTCAACAGGACCTTGCTAGGGATGCTAGGCACTCTGGAGCCAGAGCGGAAAGCGCAGTGGCATAAATCAGTAGCACCTCTAGTCCACGCCTACAACAGCACAAGACACGAGTCCACCGGTCACTCTCCGTATTTCCTCATGTTTGGGCGAGAGGCAAGGTTACCCATCGATCTAGTATTCGGGCTGGAACGAGGAAAGAACGCTAAAGACTACAGCAGCTATGTCACTGATCAACAGACGCGCCTTCAGGAAGCCTACAAAGTTGCGGCCAGTGCAGCGGATGATGCTCAACGACGTCAGAAGGAGCACTATAACATCAAAGCGCGAGGAGCAACCTTACAGAAAGGAGACAGAGTGCTCGTCCGCATATTTGCCTTCGAGGGCAAGCACAAGCTCTCAGACAAGTGGGAAGAGGATATCTACATTGTCAGTTCCCAACCAAATGAAGATGTTCCCGTGTACAGGATACACAAAGAGGGAGATGCAAGTCGTAAGAGAACCCTTCACCGGAATCATCTCTTACCCCTTGCCGAGGCATCAAGTGACAGAAATGATGAGACAGTGACAGGCAGGCCACGGCCAGTTCCGGCACCACGGGCCAGGAGCAAGGCAGCCAAGCAGGTACAGAAACAGACTACACGTGATCTGACAGCATACTCAGAGGAAGGTGACGAGTCAGACTCGGTCATCGTAGAAGTGCAGCTTGAACTCCAGAGTTCTGACCCAGCAGTTAAACTCGCTGCAGGAGAGGAGGAGGATGATAAGCAAGCTGAGGAGATGTCATCACAACCTTCTGAGGACGCTCAAGGAGCTGCTGTGGATGACGGGGCAGCCAGCTTGAGTGGTGACGACCACCAGTCCACCGTGAGTGTAGAAGGTGGAGAGCTGAGCGCGTCCACAGATGAGACAAGTGGTCGGACACAGGAGGAAGGGACGACTAGAGACAGTGAAGAGGACACAGGTCCAAATCAAGAGCAAGAACAGCCGGTTCTTCGCGTTTCTAGTAGACATCGAAGACCTCCTACCTGGCAGACTACAGGTGAGTATGCTATGGCACAACAACCTGTTGGACCAGAATGGAAAAGGAAAATAGTTTTTCTGTCAGACCTGATTAAGAGTGGAGAGGTACAGATGGATCCTGAAAGATTGTCTGAAACTGTATCATCCATCTTAACTCAGTAGGTCTAGCATAGCGTTAACATGGGAATAGTACTTAAAACCATGCCCGGACTTTACTTTGTTTTCACTCGGATACCAGATAAGTTTATTTGAAGAGTCATAGTTTCTCTCGAATTAATGTTGTGATAAGTTCGTGTGTATAATTAATATTTTTTTGGTAGTTTATTCACACTTCACCATACACTTACATCCAGTGTACCGAGCCTAGCTTACCATGGCGCAGAATGTCATGCCAAAGTCGGACGTATACTTAGTGGATACCTTGCCTTTTGTTTCACAACAGTCATATTTCCTGTATTATTTTCTTTTCTATTTTGTTCCTATTATATTGTCCATGGTTTTGTAACGTTAACCATTTAATTAGTTAGTACTTAAACGGAAATGCCGAGGACGTCATTTCACTTAGCAGGGGTGAATGTGGTAGAGTGATCTTTGATCATGCGGTTAAATAGAGGAATGGAAGTGTTTTGTTTATATTTTCCACTGATTATGATTTGTAAGGTAAATAAATGTTAATTAATGGATAAAGCCAAATAGGTTTTAATTCCTAATTAGTATTGTCTTCTTTTTCTCTTTTAACTTGATCTACTTCATTCCGTTGTCTTGTTTTATAAGGTGGTGTGGATAGACTGCACTGCATACCAGACAGGATTCACTGTAAGTTAGAACAGTTTAGTCAGTGGGAGCATAGAGTTATATTGTGCCTAGCTCTAGCCTAAATGTATAAATATTGCTTCCTGACTTTGTGTTTGGACAGCATGTAGCTATAAGTGCTCCAAGAATCCAGTGCATCTTGGGCGGTATGTTATGTCATGAGTTTTCAGTCAGGTGCATGAGCTTTGACTAAACTGTATTCACCTATAGCTGCTCTGACAGTTTTGGGCAGTCAGCAGTTTTGTTACTCGACTGCATCTGGTCAATGACATTCAGTCTACCTTGATGTTATCCACCTTTGACACTTTGCTAAGGTATGTTGAATAGCTAAATGTTTGGTTATTTGTTAAGGTAATAGAATATTGCATTAACTGAAAAATGTTATTGCATTTTATGTTATTTTTACTTGACTGTCTGTTTTTATAATTCGTTGTTTAGAGCCGATTTGTACTGTACATTCTTTTGTAATTTCGGTTGCTTGACAATAGCTAAAATGTATGTTCAAGCTATAGCGGCGTATGTATATTTATGGTAGTTTGATAATAGTAATAGCTAGAATGTACGTTCACGCTGTATTGTATATGATATATACTTATGACCTGTAATGTTTGTTGCAGGGTGACATTGACTTAAAGGCATTGGTTTAAAGACCTTGGCTTGCAGCCTTGATTTGATGCTGTGAATGAAAAAAAGATGTTCTTCAATTAAGCCTCTTCTCAACCCTCACGGAAGCGAACCCCAGGGTGTGAGTGCGTGAGAAAGACCCTATACACCCCCCTCTACAACACAATTACATGCATGCCCACGGGCTGAAGGTCGGGCACCTTAATGTATTTCACCTTTACAATAAGGTTTCTGACATTTAAATATTTTTAAACCAGCCTTCACACTTCCACCTCTTTGGACTAACGGAATCACGTCTGGACTCAATTAGCGACGAAAATCTGTGCATTCCAAACTTTTCCTTAATTCGTCGTGACCCAAACACCCTCAAACACACAGGGATTGCTGTTTATGTCCATAACTCGATTGCACATATGGTACGCAGACGTGATGATCTGGAGTCAACTGAGATTGAGTGTGTATGGCTAGAAGTAAAACTTAATAACTCATCGCCAATTATAATAGGTTATGTATATAGAAATCCATCGTCCACTGTCGAGTGGTATGATGACTTTGTGCAGATGATGGATAAAGTGAATGACACTGACAAAGATGTACTGCTGTTAGGTGATTTTAACATTTACTGAAAACAAATCCCACGTGGCAATCGACAACTCTTTTTGGGTTAAAGCAACTGTCACGACCCCGCTTCCGGGGTGCGAACTATGAGTGCTGTCACTCGAGATTCACCCAACCCACACTAACACAAACCTAATACAAACACCAGAGGAACAATAACAACGAAATTTATTAAATATAACCCTAACAAAAACCAACTATTCTCACTCAATCCTAATCACACTCACCCGTCACATTCACACACACATACGTGCAAACTCCCCAAACTAAATACTAAAACAAAATACAAAATATATAATAACTAAATATTCCGAATGAAATACTATAACCTAAATATCCTAACTAAAGTACAGCCGACCAATATATAATAAACTACTATCCTTACTAAATATAAAGGAGAACAGTCTGAAAGGCTTAAACCCTACGCCACTAGACCCCGCCGGAAGCACAAGCGTCAAGCGCTAACGTCAGTTGTACCAGCGCTTTTGCCTCCGCGGAGAGTCTATTACAACATGTGGCTCCTTAATACAGTACTGCAAATAGCACAACCGCGTGCTTCCAGAGGGGGTAGCATTGCCATCATCTACAGGGACTGTCTCTCAACTCACCTCTCCTTCTCTCAGTCTCTCCCTTTTGCTCATCCCTCCTTTGAATCTGTCGAGGCCGTAGCAACACTCCCTGGCCAGTCCCTCATCTTCTCATGTATCTATCGCCCCCCTCCAAGCTCTCAAAACAAACTCACAAACTCCATGTTCCTCACCGAGTTCGATCTCCTCCTCGACCACTACAGCACACGACCCGGAAAACACATCCTTCTTGGTGATTTTAACTTCCACTTCGACAAACCCGACCACCCCGACACAAAACGCCTTTGCACGTCACTTTCTAACCACAATCTTACACAGCACATCACTAAACCCACCCACCGACTCGGCCACACCCTCGACTGGATCATCACCCGCACCTCCGATCAACTCTTCCTCGACTTTGACACCTCCTCTGTGCTTCCCTCCGACAACCTCGCTATTCTCGTCGCCCTCAACCTACCTCCCCCGAAAAAGCCCAAGCTCTTTGTCTCTCGTCGCAAACTAAAATCTGTCAACCGAGAGAACTTTTTCGACGAAGCTGTCGACCTTCTCTTGGACCCCGCCTCCTCTCCCGATCTTGCATCCCATTTCGATTCCTCCCTTCGAAAACTTCTAGACAGCCATGCCCCTGTCACCACCTGCTCCATACCCAACCGACTCCCCTCCCCCTGGCTCACTGACGACATAGCCGAGGCCAAGCGCGAGCGTCGACAAGCGGAACGCCGCTGGCGCTCATCCGACCTCACCGTTCACATAGAGATCTTCCAAACCACCAGATCCAAAGTCTGCAGAATGATCTCCGACTCCAAACGCAAACACCTTCAAAACAAAATCCTGGAATCCACTTCTTCCAAAACCCTCTACGCTACCATGAACACACTCCTAGGCACTTCTAAAGACTCTCCTCTTCCCAACACACACAGCAAAGAAGAACTTCCGTCCGCCTTTTCCTCCTATTTCTCCGACAAAATCCAAACTCTGCGCAACACACTCGACACTCTGCCTTCTTCGCCTTGCCTCCCTGACACCCCCTTTTCCGGCACTCCCCTCTCGTCCTTCCGCCCCGTCTCTCAGGATGAAGTCCTCAAGACCATAAAGTCCATGCCTTTCAAAACCTGCGAACTAGACCCCCTCCCAGCTTCCCTCTACCAGGACGGCCTCCCAAAACTTTTGCCCTTCATTACGGACATCATCAACACATCTCTAGAAAATGGCTCCGTCCCCGATATCTTCAAGTCCGCCATCGTCCGTCCTCTCCTCAAAAAACACAACCTCGACCCAAACGAACTCAAGAACTACCGCCCAGTCTCCAATCTCTCTTTCCTGTCCAAGCTTCTTGAGAAGGTCGTCCTCAACCAACTCAACCTCCACCTCGCCGACAACAACCTCCTCAGTCCCTTCCAGTCTGCCTATCGCAAACATTACAGCACTGAAACTGCCCTTCTACATATCCTAAACGACCTGCTTCTCTCCACTGACTCGGGCAACATCTCCCTTCTTACGCTACTCGATCTCTCTGCCGCCTTCGACACCATAGACCACTCTATCCTCCTCCACCGCCTCCACCACTCCTTTGGCATCACTGACTCTGCTCACTCCTGGTTTCTCTCCTACCTCTCCGACAGACAGCAGTCCGTCACCATCGACGGCGTCTCCTCCAACCCAGTCAGGCTCTCCTGCGGCGTTCCTCAGGGGTCCGTCCTGGGCCCGGTCCTTTTTACACTCTACATCTCCCCACTGTCCAACATCATCCAGTCTCACCACATACACCACCACCTCTACGCTGACGACTCACAACTACTAGACAAAGACAAACTCGACAACACTCAGACACTACTGACTCGCACGGCTGACTGCTATGAGGACGTGAAAAACTGGATGACAGCAAACAAGCTCAAACTGAACGACGACAAAACGGAAGCCATGCTGGTAGGAACTCGCCAGAAACTTTCCCAGCTGTCTCCCTCTCTCCACCTTCAACTCGACAGCACCCCCATCTCCCTCTCTGACTCGGTCAAGAACCTTGGCGTTATCCTCGATTCCTCTCTTTCCATGACCAGCTTCGTCTCCGCCACGGCCCAGGCATGTTATTTCCACCTCCACCGCATCAGTCAGATCAGAAAATACCTCACTACCGAAGCTGCCACCAAACTCGCTGTCTCTCTCATCTTATCTCGCATCGACTACTGCAACTCTCTCCTTTCTGGCCTTCCTCACTCCACCACTCTCACTCTCCAGCGCGTCCAGAACAATGCTGCCCGCCTCGTCCTCAGAAAGAAAAAATCCGACCACGTCACTCCCCTGCTCAAGCTCCTTCACTGGCTCCCCCAACGCATCCAATACAAGATTCTGTCTCTCTGCTACAAATCCCTGAACAACTACGCTCCTGCGTATCTCTCCAACTTACTTCACCCCTACACTCCTCCCCGCTCCCTCCGCTCCGCCTCTGACCCTCTCCGCCTCCTCATCCCCCGCACCAAACTCAGCACTTTCGGCCCCCGCTCTTTCTCAGTATACGGTCCAACCACCTGGAACACTCTCCCACTCTCTCTCCGTCAGAAACACTCGCTCTCCTCCTTCCAGTCTGCCCTCAAAACTCATCTCTTTCAACAGTTCTAGCACTATATCACCACACTCCCCAGCCCAAGCTGACCGTCCTAATGTATCTTCACTATTTGTGTTACGTGAGTCATTGTCTAAAGCGTGCGTATGCGTGTGCGAGTTGTGAGTGCGCGCTTAGAGTTATAATTATTATAAGATAAGCGCATTATAAATACCGTAATTATTATTATTATTAATAACTATATGAACCAAATACGCTTGCTTGCTAACTCAATAAAGATCGAGAACAGTGAATACAAATCGTATGATACTATATCACCCCAAAGGGATCACGAACAACACGTTCGAATTAAGCTAGCAAATTATACATTGACAGCACAAGGCTCTTAACTAGCACGTCTCAGAGTAATATCACATAAGCACATGGAGACTAAACATCGCATATGCAAATGGAGACTAACCAATATCACATAACTTAGGGTAACTGAAAGTTGGATAAATATATTTCATGTGACGGGACCTTCTCGCCGGAAGCACAACCGTTGAGCGCAGTTCAACTCGACGCTCTTGCTTCCGCGATAAGGTCTTCCGTAACACAGGCTACTTTAAACAATATAACTCCAAATGTTACTGTACCAAAAGCTCCTCTCGAAATATAGCTGCTCCAATGAGATGAAATATGCTAACGTACTTAATATAACATTATAACTCTACAAAACTTCACGTAGGCAAATTAGAAATAACTATATGGGACGACCCGACCTGACTAAATACGAGGCGTGCGAAGGCACCCAGGTCTGGTGTCGTAGCCCACAAGGCGGAGTGACACAGTCAGCTTCCACACGGTACCACAGCACGTTGGCAGACTAGCTGGTTAATTCTTCGTATTTAAAGATGCACTAAAACACAGGTGCAAAAATACTCGTATGAATAACTAACAAAAGAAGACAAGATAATCATATCACTCTTCCCGCAACTTTAAACTTAACCTCCACAACATACATGTTCGCAATCGCATCACGCTTCTCGCAACAATAAATGCACCCTCAGCATATTCTCTTCACCTCTCTCCCGCAATAATAAATGCAAACTCAAAATACATATTTACACGTCACCACCTGACTCACTTCCGATATTTACACCCCTACGACGCTAAATACTGGAACGACCTCAGTCGCCTGCTCGGCGTTAAACCCCAATAACTCAACCCCGCTAACTACTCCAAAAACAACGTACAATAACTAGCATTCACTTCTACACTCTATTCTTCTATCTACGCCTGCCCCCCCAATACACACTAGCCAACATAATACAGAACAAGCAAACACAAACAAACCCCCCGAGCAAATGGCCACTAAAGAATTGTTACGTGCACTTACTGTCATCGGTGAAGACGCCCCGGCTAGGACGAAGACAAACAAGACAAGACAAGCCAGGGGTAAAGTCGACGCAGCTCTCTTCTCTCTTCTCAGGACACCGACCTCTGGGCTCAACCAGGGCCGTCTCGTATGGACGCCACAGAAGGACGACACAGCTACTTGAGGCGGTGGCAAATGGAGAACCACGCCCGCACAAACCCCCCTCAGAGACTATGTTGAAAAAAGACCACTGTTTACGTTGGCTGGTGTTTTGCGACTGACTAGTAATTTTGATACCGTTAGGATGGCGAAAAACTGCTCACTACCTCACGTGATAAAAACACGTGAAATAGATACCACCCGATGACGTTATAATAATAATAATAATAATACCGTTATTATAAAGGCGCTTTTTCTCAATTTTTGGGGAAATCGACTCAAAGCGCCGCGCCTGAAACCCAACACACACACTCACGAAACAGACACGGATTTACGCCATTTAAGACAAACACAGTACAAGACAAACGAAGGGCCAGTCAGCTACTGAAGTTACAGAGATTTTTGATCGCTTGTATTTGAAATTTGTAAAGTGGCCTGAGACCGGTACCAAAGTGGGGGGGGGGGGGGGGGGGACTGAACGACCACGTGCGGCACTCCAACACCCAAACTCGCGCACAGCAGCAAATCTCGTGTAAAGGCCAAATACTACATACCTACGCTATCATTACCCGGTGACTAACTAATCCTGTCACCCCTCTAAATTAATTCCCTTTCAAAATTATACGAAAACAAATCCGTGTCGTGACAGCAACTAGTCCAAACTCCTACTAGAATAACCCAATCATCCGCCACACTCATCGATCACATCTATACCAACAATTGTAAGTCAGTACTTGAGACCAGCGTCCCCCTACTAGCTGTCAGTGATCATTTTCCCATTACCTGTACATGGTCGTGCAAGATGCCCAATCAAAAGAGGGATCAGCATGTGTATATTACCTATAGGTCTTTTAAAAAAACTAAAGAAAGATGCTTTTCTACACGATCTTATCCTTACACCCTTTCATGATGTGTACAATTGTACTGACTGAGACTAAGGCTGTCTCTGTCTTGCTTGATCTGTTCCTGGAGGTGCTAAACAAACATGCGCCAGAAAGAAGAAAGCGAGTCCGATCCCGCCAGCCTCCCTCATGGATAACCGCCGAAATCAAACAAACAATGGATGATAAAAATAAGGCTAAGAAAGAAAAGAACTTTCATGAATTTAAAAGATTGCGAAATAAAGTTAAGTACTTAATTAGAGAGGCGCAGAGATCGTTTGTAACCCAAACAGTCGAAGAAGACAGAAACCCTTCCTCTATCTAGACAGCACTTAATACGCTTACCAACAACAAGCGTAAACAGTGCAATACCATTCCAGAAACACTTTCCGCTAAGGAATTTAATAAGTACTTTCTATCAGCCCCCAAAGACTTACTCAGTTCTCACAATCACAATCAGTCGATATATTCTACATCAGAGAAGCTAATAAAGTTCTGTAAGCAAAGATTGTCCTCAGATGATATTTTCGTCATCCCTCAAATTGCTGTACACGAGGAAGGCAAACACATTTCCAGCCTAAAAATGAAAACGTCTTCGGGCAGTGATGGTATCAATGGATATATCCTTGACCTGTCGCAACCATACATAGTTGAACCTCTTATATACATGTATAACCTATGTATACAAAAAAAAATGTCTTCCCTGTAGCTTTCAAAAAATCAAAAATAGTGCTTCTTCCTAAAGCAAAAGATTCCTCTGCAATTAATAATTTTCGCCCCATTTCTCTTCTATCAGTTCTCTCGAAGCCTCTGGAAAAGCATGTTCACAAACATCTTCTGAAATTTCTTGAAGAAAGGTCCCTATTATATCATTACCAGTCAGGTTTTCGTCCCAAGCATTCATGCCACACTGCACTCGCACGAATAGTGAATTCGTGGATCGACAGCATAAATGACAATAAAATGTCTGCTGCTGTCTTCTTGGATCTAACAAAAGCGTTCGATCTTATCGATCATACCATCTTATTGAAAAAGCTTGCCACCTACTTCAACAATAAGAGCCCCTCAGCTCTTTCTTTTCTGAACTCCTATCTTACAAAAAGAACACAAACAGTCTATGTCAATGGAAAATGTTCTTCGGAACAATTTGTCGAGTATGGCGTGCCCCAGGGGTCTATTTTAGGCCCACTACTGTTCTGTATCTTCATTAACGATCTACCGTTACATATTACGTGTACTGAGGTTGAGTGTGACATGTTTGCCGACGATTCAACATTACATTCTGCTGGTAAAACTGTGCTTGAAATTGCAAATAATATTCAGGAGAGTCTTCATGAAGTCTCTCGGTGGTGTAAGGAAAATCGCATGCTTGTAAATCCCTCAAAAACAAAAGGCATGCTTATCACAACCCGCCAGAAACATCAGCTCAAACCTCCACCATTCAACCTTTCTTTTGACTCCATCCCAATTGAGCAGGTCAGTCAACACCGCCTGCTTGGAGTAATAATAGATGATGATCTAAGCTGGCAAAACCACCTATGCTACATGAGAAAACATTTGTCCAAAAAGTTGTTTCTACTTTCAAAACTTAAAACGATCATTGACCTTAAGACGCGCAAACTGTTTTTTAATGCCTACATTAAACCACACATTGACTATGCCTCAACAATATGGGATGGTTGCAGTGAAAATCACTTCAAGAAATTAAACTCATTATACAAGCGCGCTGCAAAGCTAATCCTCCCTGATCCGTCTTTATCCACTGATGCCAAGCTACAGGCCATCGGACTTCTCCCTCTGGTTAAGCACCTCGCACTAAACAAATGTGTATTGATGCACACAATTCTTAACGAGAAAGCTCCACCTTACTTGTCTAGGCTTTTTTCGACAACTGAAAAAAAAAACCACCACCTCCAGAAACAGTCTCTCTATTAAAAGGCCCCGTATAGACCTCTTCAAATCTAGCCTGGCTTATTCAGGTGCTCTTTTATGGAATTCCCTTCCTCCCACTATTCAGCAAACCACGTCCCTCTCTCTGTTCAGAAATAGAGTACATGATTACCTTTCTAAGTCAACGTAATGCTGATCCGTTGTTCTTCTTTGTTTCTAGACATGATACGCTTTATGTTTTTCCAATTTTTGCTTTCCAACTTGGTTTTCAAAGTACATAAAATATCATACCTACTTATATGTTAGATATGTGTGCAGGCACGTGTTTATGACTATGTGTATATTCAAAAGTGCGCATGTGCACGAGTACATGTATATATGTCTATGGGCGCGCGAGTGTGTGTGTGTGTGTGTGTGTGTGTATGTGTGTGTGTGTGTGTGTGTGTGTGTGTGTGTACGTGTGTGAGATGTTTATCTTTAGTTAGTTTTGTTGTTCGGTTGGTATTCCTTATTTTTTTTTTTTTTTTTTTAAAGTAGCTTAGCAAGGACAGATTGTAAGAAAGGCCTGCGCGCCTAATATCTTAACCCTTGGAAAATAAAGTTTCGTTCTATCTATCTATCTATCTGTCTATCTATCTATCTGTCTGTCTGTCTGTCTGTCTGTCTGTCCGTCCGTCCGTCCGTCCGTCCGTCCGTCCGTCCGTCCGTCCGTCGGTCGGTCGGTCGGTCGGTCGGTCGGTCGGTCGGTCTGTCGGTCAGTCGGTCGGTCGGTCGGTCGGTCTGTCTGTCTGTCTGTCTGTCTGTCTGTCGGTCTGTCGGTCTGTCTGTCTGTCGGTCTGTCTGTCTGTCTGTCTGTCTGTCGGTCTGTCGTCCTGTCGGTCTGTCTGTCTGTCGGTCTGTCTGTCTGTCGGTCTGTCTGTCTGTCTGTCTGTCTGTCTGTATGTCGGTCTGTCTGTCGGTCGGTCTGTCGGTCGGTCTGTCGGTCGGTCTGTCGGTCGGTCTGTCGGTCGGTCGGTCGGTCGGTCTGTCGGTCGGTCTGTCGGTCGGTCTGTCGGTCGGTTGGTCTGTCGGTCGGTCGGTCGGTCGGTCGGTCGGTCGGTCTGTCTGTCTGTCTCTACATTCGATCTTTTCTTTGTTGTACAGGAATTCTGGAGGAATGCATCGGACTAGCCAACGACCAAACTGGAAAATAAAGACACCATTCTTGCTTTTACTGCCATCTAACTAAAACTGTTAACCTTTTCACTGCCGAGATATGTGAAAACGATCTAAAATTGAAACGATTTAACTGCTAGAGAAATAGATGCTGGAGCTCATGCATCTTGCCGACCCCCATTTGAATCCATATTTCTTGAACGGAAGGCGGTTTTTTTTAATCTATATATTGACGTTTCAAAAACGTTCTGAAATTTAATCTGATACACTGGCAGTGAAAATGTCAAGTAGTAAAGTATTTCTCTGGAGATTTTGACCCTTTCGGTGTTGGTAGCGATTTTGGTCGAGGTGAATCCTCCAGGAATCAAATCGACCAAAATCACTTCCGACACCCAAAGGGTTAACCACGTCCCCTCCATTGCTTGCAAATTATGTCCCTTACACCACTAAAATCCAGGGGCAGGATGCTTAACAGAGTTCTAAATTAAAAGCATTTTAAAGTTAAAATCGTTTTAGTTAACAGAGGTATTAAAACACTTTTAAAACTGATGCACGACACGTTTCTAAAAAAAGTTAACAACGTTTTAGGTAAAAATTGTCTACCGCACTACGTCACCGATATATAAATAGACTGATACGGGGTTCCTTAAATAGTTCATTCGCAGTAAAGATTTATGATCACTAGTATGGAGAGAAATTCCCAATGAAAAAGAAACACGGTTAGCAAAGACAGTTAAACCACAATGGAATAATATTTAGGCCTGTTCAGAATATGATTATGCAGAAACAATTACACAATTTATTTGCAAATTATTTTTTCTGATAATGACGATGCAACTGAAGGTATAACGTGAGACAATAGCTGATGAACTGAAAGTTCATCAGGAAAAGAACTAACACCTATAAGATTGACGTCAATTAACTTTATTGCGTCACTCGTCAGTTCCATTCCGGCCAAGACGGCTGCTCCAAGTCCGGCGGAGACTAT